>RSEF01000001.1:78784301-78816735 GCA_003993805.1 Himantopus leucocephalus | reverse complement strand
TTTTTTAAATGAATGGCAAAACCCTGGAAAGCTTGATAAACCGTTCATTTGCCTGATTTGCAAGGCAGGTAAAACATCAAACCAGCATCTCTTCAAGGTCTCAAATAATTTCCATTGCTTACTATTTTGAAACACAACTGTGTGAAAATCTTGTGAATATATACTAGATATGGACTCATTTGCTGAAATACTCTTCAGTTTAATTTTGACTGCCTCCTTTCAATTTTAATAACTGATTATCTTCCTAAATACACAATGCAGATTAATTGACTCTATGGTTTAACTACAAAAAACAGAGGCGTAATCAATACCCTTTATCCAATTTATTAGGCCTGCATGACATGTAGGTGATTAGAAAGCAAAACATAAGGATCAGAAGAGCAGAATAATGTATTACTAACAGTAAAATGGACTCTGTTTTCTTTCCCAAGTGAAGTGGTATTAAAATAGCTTAAAAGAGGTAAAAATAGAAAGTCTGGCAGATGCATTTTGCCCTCTGTGCCCTGTTGAATCCCGGGGCTTTCAAGGCCATTTCAGAGGTTTAATATCATAATTTAAGGTTCTTATTCCACACTGAATAGGAAAACAAACACAAAAAAAAAATTGGAAAACTTCATGGTGATACATAAGACAAAGGATTCTTGCTCCTGCAGTTTGCTGCCAGACAATATTCCCAGAACAGAAAGTTCAAGTGCACACATTTGGGTATTTTTGCCTTTCCCCCAAAATCCTAATTGTCCACTTAAAAGTATTATAACACCCGTTTCACACACATGAGTATATTGGAAACCTTCTACTGCCACTGGTTCCTGATGTGCTACTTTTTCATTATCCACCTCTAATATTTACCACAAATTAGTGCAAATTTGCTATCGTTGCTGCAGGTGAGTCGATGATTTGTTGCATTGCTCCGACAGCTCCTTGTGCGACTCAGCCGCTCGTGCCTAATGCTGAAATGTAAAATACCACCAAGTGACAAAATAAAGAAAACCATGCCCCTTAACCGGCCCTCCTTGTTTTCTCCATCTTGTCTTCCAGTGCCCCTTTCCCATGTAGCCCACTGTACAGAGGGTTATTTTGTGCAAAATAGAGCACGGCAGTCTGATTATATAAAATTACATGTGGCTGTCCAGCTTTGTTGCTGGCATGTAGCACCTCCGAGTCTTTTAATTAGGAGTAGTGCAGATGTAGTGTGCTCCTGCTCTCCAGGAAGACCGGACATCTCACCCAGTCATTCGTGTTCAATGCTTGCATTCGGCACACCAACCCTCAGCGAACAGCTCTGGAAAGCTGTTTATTGCTGCATGCGGTTACGTGAATTTCTACTCAGTTTTTGCCTATTAGCACACATAATATTGAGCACTGCATTGCGTTTTGTATTCTGGAAAACTACCAAAACTTTCTGCTTTATGTTGGCCAGAGAGCTGGAGGCCGAGACACAAGTGTTGCTCTGTTCTACATTGGCTCGATTTCTAGGAGTGATGTTTGTATAAGGAAATACAGTGAAAATAATAAGTATTTCACTGGAGAAGCATGTAACCCCATTTTAGTTTCACTTTCTGCGCTCTGTTCAACAAATTGGGAGTTTTGTTTGGACTTGCTCAAAGCAGGAGGAGTAAATAACTGCTCTGCTTGTTGCTCCAGCTTACGTTTGCCAGAGAGGAAATACTCCTAACACCCAACGTTTCTGTGTGCCAGACCTCACATTGGCCCTAAGCATCTTGGCAGAGATACTACCAACTTATGTCTGTAATATTTTTGCAAACGCAGAACCTTCAAAAGTCTCCACATATTCGGCTTTTTTTGGATTTGCTACCTTCACGGAGGTGGAGTAACCCGGGTTTGCCTATTTCACCTCACTGCACTTTGCACTCAAAGCACTAGGCAAGGGTAGTAGGTAGAATAACTCCCCCCCCCCCCCACCAACNCCAACCACACAAACGCACACATTTGCATTTATTGAGCAAGGTTTGATGCCAGGATATCAGCCAGACTACTAAAAGCAGGTAAACAAGCAGAGCAAACATTAAGTGCAATCCTAGGTTCGCTTGATAATTGGATACCTTTCTAATTGCCCAGTGTCAACTAGAATACCGAAGGGACTCTCCAGCCTTTCAAACTAGAGGATTAGGATATCTGCTAACACTACCCAGAGACCGTGTAATCTGAAAGACTTTCTTCGTGCCTTACTGGACTATCTGTGGAGTTTGAATTTCAGGTGTAAACGTGGTTATTCCTGAGAGCTCTCTGGAGAAGGCTTACCTACCCTCTAGGGTACTGAGCAGTGATTTCCCCTCTGACATAATCATTTGGGCAGCTGCAGGTTGTGCAGATTGTTACTAATGAGTCTGAGAGTGTGAAAGTTGAAAATCTTCAGCTGCTTTGGTTTTAGCTTGCTAAACCCATGACTGCGTCCCGTCTCCACCTGGGTAGGGCCTATTATCTGGTTTATTGATACGTTCATGGTAAGCAGACTGGGCACCGCTTACACGGACTCGTTGCAAAGGGTGAGACTGCAGCTACGCTGCAAATTTTTTTACAAAGAAAACGTGAGTGCCATGAAGAGTCCTTGTGACAGACTGAAGCCTAGTGTAAGCTTCAGGGGTGCAAAGCCCTGTATAATATAGAGCCTTTAACATTTCCAGATATTTTGAAAATTTGAGTTTTGCTTCTTCAGTCTTTTTTTACTTCTGTCACATTGCCATCAGTGGTCAAAGGTAATTGTGTAACTACTGACTCATTTCTGTCAGGTTACTCTTTAATGTCTCTATTTTTCATCTGGTACTATTCTGGGAGTGAAATGCTATCTACTAGTTCAGAAGAAAAGGATCCCCAAGATTTGCAGATGAATTGACTTTCAAATTCTTGACTTAGAGGTGTAAATGATTTTTAATTAAGTCCAAATACATTTTCCTCTTCTTCTTTCCATTCACACTTTCTAGAATCAACAAGTTGCCCACATCATGTTCCTCATCGTTTTTTGTGTCTGCTGTTTACAAAGCTACAAACTTGAAGGCTGGCTGTATTACAAACATCTTAGGCACTACAGAGAGCAAAGTAAAAATGTCCTGTTGAGCACGTTTAGTAGAGTTTAGAAGAAGTTTTAGTACCACCTGCTGTAGTTACCATCCAGAAACAATAAATCTGATTAATTCATTAGTCATACTGAAATCCAACTGTACTCTAATTTTGCAGATGCAAGTAATTTGATACAACAGAAGATTATAGATATTTCAGTGTAGGGCCTTGTCTAATCAAGTTGTATGCGGTATTCAAATTATGGGGGTACCAAGGCACTTCATCTAATATAACATTAATGTTAGGGGTAGGCAGAATTCTAACAATTCATTATTAAAAAAATATTTAATCACAGTAAATGTTCCTACTTGTGAGTCACAGCCAAGTCTTTCCTCTTCCCTCAAAGCTTCAAATGTAAAGCAGAGGTAGTAACGCTAACTGATGTATCAACATGAGGTACTGGTGGTTCTTATGCCTTTTTAAACACCTGTCCAAATGTGGTAAAAGCTCCCTACACTGCAAAGCAGTTCAAAACTCGTTTTCCTTTGAAGTTAAAGATGCTGTCTTTTTTTTTCTGGTCAGAAAACAAGTGCCATTTCCGGCTGATGGAACTAGACGCTAAAGCATGGTTTCGACTGTCCTTGGCATTAGTGAGTTTCCTGTAGCAGAAAGCGATAGGCTGCGTCAACGTAATGAGCCTAACCAGTCCTGGCAACCTCAGCTGCTTATTGATGTAATTCTATTGTTAGTCAATGAAGGTTAAACTCGTTTGTGATACACTGCAGTGTTATACTCGTAGAGCACCGCTGGACTGCAATTCAGGTACTTGTCTTCTAAGAAATACAGAACTTTAAAATAATCAAGTCTTCTCTTGTGTGAAAGAAAAACACATTTTGCTAGTTAGGCACTGGAACTAGGCTATACACGCACTGTCCTGCTCAGCTTGACAGTGGCAATAACTGGTTTTCTAAGACATAGAAAATTCAGTTAATTTCATTTTAAGTGTTAATACAATTCACTCCTGTTCTCTCTGGATTTTGCAATAGATTCTCGAAGGTTGTCAGTGAAACAAAAGGTTCAGGTATGTCATAACGAGACTCTTATGAGGTAGCACAGTCTTAGTTATCTCTTTCATTCAGGTATTTTATCAAGATTGAATATTTATAAGCTGTTGTATAGCTCAGCAAAAAGAAAAAGGAAAAAAGTACCAGTCACCTGATCTCAATTTAGCCTTAATCACATAGCCATCCTTTATAACAGTTATTCCCTAAGACAGGTTGCTGCTTAGCATGTATCAGACACTCCATGTGAAACATCACTGGTATTCATAAAAATGTTTACTTGCATTTCACAGTCTGCAATGTCCTTTCCATATAGCAGACATACAGGAACTTTTACTATGTGTAGACTTTTTGGAGGATCGTGTTGATAATGATACAGAGAAAGGAGATGCATCAGATTACACTGGGGTCCGCTAATGGTCTGTCTTCCAGTTTCTAAACATTGTTTGCAGTGTATCTTGTAAATACATGGCTCAAACATTCTGATACAAGTTGGTGTTAAAATGCTAGATCCTAATTTCAAAATTAGAAATGCTGAACAAGGTAAGTCTATTGCACAATCTAAGCACTTCCAGTGGCGCACTGAGGTTTAAACTTGAGCTGATTACAGCTATCGTGATTTTTTCCCTTTATTTACTGTATTTTCCTTGTTTTTAAGAATGTGTGGGAATGCAGAAAACAGTCATTTTTATGCTCAGATTTCCTTTTGTTTCTTAACAGATTGGGTAATGCACCCTGTGACTTCAGGTAGAAATCTTAAAGTTATTTTTCCTTATTTTTTGTTTTGATTAAACTAAAAAGCAATTAGCATTTTCAGCTACCTTTGTTTGAAGATGTGTTATACAGCAATTTTAACAGTTACATCTTTTCATTTCATAGTCTGGATGACACTGAGTTACTGAAACAGGAGAATTTCTCTGGACTTTTTTTAGTCTATCCTGGTTTGCTGTTGATTTTACAAAAGTGTTCTGTCTCTTTTTGGAAAGGGAAAAAAAAACGCCACCAACCCCAAATTTTAACTTGAGATGACAAGAATAACATTCTGTTCACTTAAGTGTATGGGCATCCTGAGAGAAAACTTTGGATTTCCCAACCCACACCAAACAGGACTGTCATCTCATTTTGTAATGGTAGGTTTGCTTTGACTGTAGTTTTCAGGCAGTCAAAATCTCTATGTGTTTCACAGAAAGTGTGTGATCCTTGCTAAGCAAAGAAGAAAGGCAGCGTTCAAGCTTTGTGGCAGCTTGTTTGGTTTTGCATGTGCTTGTAGCTTGTTTTTCTAATAAGTAAATTTGTTGTTCTTTTGGTTTTGCCTAAAGAAGCACAGTTGGAAAATCCCCTTATTTCATAGAGCAGGTTCTGTGCTTTATGGGACTTCCATGTAAACTCTATAGGCGTACCCTAAATGGTCCCTGTCTTTCTGAGTCAAACGTGTTATGGAAGGTCCAAAAGAATTGGTTACATACCAACAACTTCCCCACTTCCCCCAGTCTGTATTCTCCTGTCTTTGTAGAGTATTATCTTTTTTCATTTACAAATGATTAGCAAGTCAGTATCCACAGATGGTGCCTGTTGATCCACTTGCTGAACAATTTGCTTTGCATATGATTCTTACACTCTAATGAAAGTTTCTACTTTTTCTATTATCTTTTCTTAGATCTTCTTCCTGTTTTTCTTTCCTTGCTATCATTTTATTTCCTTCTGATTTCAAAAATATATTTTCTTCTAGGTAGGAGACATTCTTGGTCGGTCAGGTCTTTAAGGCAAGTGTTGTGTTGAGCAGGGAAATCATAGTGTAAGGGTAGTGTAAGGTGGAGGGTTCCACACAAAGCACCGAAAAGTCTTACTTTTTTAAAGGAAAGGTGTTAGGTCAGCCCTTGTGCTGGACAAGGTCATTGTAGGCTCCTGACCAGGGAACTGTGATGTGAAATGGTGGCCATAGTGCAGAATCTCTTGTCATTTCTGGGGTTACGAAGTAATGGGGAGTAATAAGTATGTAAAAGTCATAGCACTGGTTTGAAAACACTTTGCCCATTAAGCACTCTAGTCTTGTGTCGATCATAGCACAGTAGGAATAGAGCCTACCTCTAACTCTGTTTCTCTAGATATTATCAGATGATCTGTCAATTTGCAGGGAAACCAAAGAGTTTCTTTTTTACATAAGCTTGTGCAGGATGAAGAATTTCTCCCTAATATGAAATGATTTAAATTAATTTAGTCATCTTTGCCTTCACTTAAAATACCAATTTGTGTAACTTATTCATTGTGAAAAAAACCCAACTCTTGGTGACTAATGTTGATTGTACTGTGAGGTTCTCAGCAGATAATTATATTTAAATATGTGGGTTTAAGAATAAATAATTGTAGCAAATTAATGCAAACTAACAAATTTGTGTCGAGACGGAAGTAATTTCTTGAGGGAAGTACTGTGGCAGTTGTTTCTTTGGTTGTTTCTACGGTTGTTTCTACTGTTTGCCTGAGAACGTATTTTAAATTGTGGCACTAAGTAAAAGTAAATGACAGAAAATGGGTGTGAAATTAAGACTGATCTTATTTTTTGGAATTCAAGTGCAGTCTTCAACAGACTTACTTTAAACTAGGCCAAAAGAAGAATCAGGCCTTTCGTCTTCACATCAAAGCAACTTTTTACCCTGATTTTTTCACTTGCAAAGGAGGTTTTGCTATACTATGTGGGATTACAAATAGCAAGGATGAATAGGTGTGCATCTAAGTCGCTATAATTGCTGTCTATGAACAGACGCATATTCTGGAGCTGTAATATTTTGGACAGTGACCATATTAAACTTGTCCTCTCAAATTAGCTCATAGAAGAATATAAATCACAAATCAATTATTGTGGAGTGATTAGGGCCGTGCAGGGCAGGCTCTATGTAGCACGTGTTCAGCGCCCACCTGGAGACATCAATTCTGCTGTTTGCATCAGAGTCTTAAGGCAGTTCAACTGCGTCTGAAAATGATGCAGAATGAATGTGATGAAGAACAAAAGAAATAAGCTCTCCTTGTAGTAAAGCATAGCAGCAAGTGGTAGGGAACACTCTGCCTTGTTTTAGCTGTCAGCAAAATTGAGGTCCTTCTCCAGAAGAGGAATCAAGAAAAGAGGTGTTCAAGAAATTAAGAAAAATTTTCATGTACAGTTAATGATTTTTTTTTTTTTATTTTTCAGTCTTGGTTATTCTTTGTCCTTCTTGTATACCTAAAGCTACTCTAACCAAAACCTACGAAAATACTAACAAAGTGCTCATGCTGTTTGGATTTTAAAAATGAGTCCAATGTGTGTAAGACACCGACTTAACCCATGGAAGTTCAAGCATTTTAAGTCGTTCAGACTAATTATCTTTTCACAATGTCTCTGCTTCAGTTTAGGCTTTAGCTGTGAAGAGTTTGGTGAACCAAATAAGGACATCTATGATATTAATAAAGCGGTGAAGTTGATAAGAAACAAGCATCCAGAAGCCAATGGAAGAAAGTGCGAGGTAGACCGATAAATCATTTTATTGTACAATGAACTTGCAAATAAAACACTTTGTGGCCACATTGAAAGAACAAATAAAAAAATCACCAGCAATTGTTAAAAGCAAAACAAAAGCTCACAGAATTCATGCAATTATGCCCAGAGTTAGGTGAAATCAAAGGCTTAGGCAATCTAGGCTAACAAACACTAAAAAGTCACGGGTTGAATGTCAGTCAGTCATGAAGTATTAGTTCCAGTACATCTACTTCAAGAGATGCATCCATCCAGACACCCTTCAAAAAGTGAGTTAAGATTTTAAGTTTTCCCTTCTGCAAAGAGAAAGTTACTTTTGGGGTTTGGGTTTTTTTTTTTTTTTTTAAAAGCTTTTTAAGTTTCTAAAGTTCCAAAGAGCTTTACAATCATTAACTCTAACAAGATTCAATGGAGGCAGGCAGTATTATACAGAGTGTATAGAAAAATCATGGCACACACTTACAGGCTAAATTGTGGAATGGTTTGAATTTGTGATTCTCTGCCTGTGTCTATACTAGTCCCATCAAAGTGTGTCTGGGAGGCTTGCCTTAAAACTTGCCTTTTCCAGGACTTAGGAATCTTATCTGGCTTTGTGTCAGGTGCCATTAGGGCTCTTTTACAAAGAAAACCGGAGTTCAGAGGGTAGATGGGACAGCTTGAGGTCCAGAGCCCTTTCACACTGCATGTGACTGCTTTATGTTTTGGATGTTGCTGAAGAGTGCTCTATATGTCAAGGTTTCCCCTAATAATTACAGGTAATCCTCTCCCGAGCTGGCCCTGGGAGTAGCCTAGATCTCATCTCCTGTGGCCAGGTACCAATTTTGGCTTTGACAGCATTTGTGGGACATTAGCTGCAGCAATGCAGATACATCCATAAGGCTAGATTTTCAGAGGGAGTGAGCACAAAATATGTCAGGAACACCCAAAGAATTGGAGTGAAAATATATGCTTCTGTCCAAACTGCTAGAAGACAACAAAGATAGAAAATAGAAACCTCTGTTTTGGCACAGTTCTTAGAAAATGTGGTAATAAGAAATATAGCTAATAATTCTGCATTAATAAAAGTCCAATAACTTTTTAAAATTTTGGTTGCACCAAAGAGGTTTTCTGTTTTGCTGCCCTTAGCAAACTTGAAGCGGTGACTAGTATGTAAACGAAGAAATGAAAAGTTTAATAAAATGAAAGGAAAGCATTATATTCTACTTGGAATAAAAGCTCATGATATTTTGTATTCCTCACATTTTTTGCTTATGTTCCTTATGGACATATAATTAACCTTACAGGTTTTTTGTTATAACTCTTTGAATAGTAAATCTTCTCAAATGTGAGCTATGAGACTGAGATGGATATCGCCTGCATAAAAGCACAAACCTGATAGTTTTGGTGTTGTTTGGTAAAATATTACAGGGCTAACCATGATTATTATTCACTTTGGAAGGCAAATACACAGGTGTATCCAGTTCTAATTTTTTTTTTTTTTCATTTTGCTAGTTATATTTTTTTAACAAATGTTAAACTTTGATTTTTAAATAATTGTCCTCATGGATCAGACTCCAGATTGGTGACTAAATTCAGACAGCAGAAAATTTCTTTAACATGCAGTAAACAGGCACTAGTTAAACTTTGGGGAGTGAAAAGGTATGGCAATTCCCAGAAAATCTTCAAGCAGGGAATCTTGCTGCTGTCTGAAAAGTATGAAAGGTCAAGAGGAGAAGAGATTTTCACTGTGTATAAAATTGGATATTTAAAGCCTAAAGAAGTTTTTAAATTGCACTTGGTTGAGTCTAGCGTAGGAAATGGCTGGTTTTTTTAAATGTAATTTGTCTGAAATAGGCAGTGCCCAAGAATGTAGCTGAGCAATGAAGTCATTGTCTAAAAGCTTTTTTGAGTCATGCTCAGACTACTCTAAGCTTAGTTAAAACTATCGATGGTGAACGTTTTAAAATAAAAGCTAACACCCCCATGTGTCTAGCTAGTTCTTTAAAGAGGATTCCACAAAATTTTGGACGCCCTAAAAGCTTACTGGTCCATCCCCAAACCAAGGGTAGCTATAACCATTGGTGAAACAGTCTGAATACTGTTGCCCTTTGATAAACAGGCCATGAAAGCTAAACCATTTCCTCCACCTACTCTAATCTACGTTTGGTTATGTTCATTTATTTTTCTTTGGACCTGTCTTTCTTTTGCTTGAGTTTTCAACTTCTTTTAATAACAACAGAAGAGAATGCAAGTGCCCAATATTTATGATACTGGGGCAATCGTAAACAGCTGAACAGTTCTCACGACATATTTGAGGGTTTAGAGAGAAGTCATGTTGCCAGTGTGACTTGCTGGCTTCCAATTTTTGGCAGCACAGCAGGATTCTGTTGTGACAAATGAAGTCTGAAACCACCTTGACGTATATGTTTTTCCTAATCAAACCTCTGCTGGCTTCCAAGTCACTGATGTCCTGACCTGCATCAGGGGCAGATAAATCCCAGCTACTGCTCCCTCCTGAGCAAAGGGATGGAGGAGTAAATGTTGTGAGCAAGGCTGGGTATGGATGAATACAGCTTGTCTGCTTCTGACTGGGCAAGACCTGTGTGTAGCCTTTTCTCAGGTGCAGCAAACACCTTCCTTCAGCTTTGGTTTATATTCTCTGCTGTACCAGATGTAACAGACATCTCTGGTGACAATGTTTTCTGCCTGTCTTAGTCTTCTATTATACAATAGGAGTAATGTGCTGACAGAGATGACTGCCTCTCTAACCTCTCTCCTTCTTCATGAACTATGGGAAGACTGCAGATGAGCAGCTGTGAGGTGAAGCCTCCCTTGAAAATCCACAGTAGGATCTGAAAAGTGGACCAAAACTGTCTCCTCTCCAGGCAATGTTTCAAAAAAAAAAAAAAGAAAAAGAAAAAAGGTAGTTCTTGAAAGGACAGAAAGAAACTACTTCCAAGCACTACTCCAAGCACTACTCCAAGGGGCAAGATTGATAACTACTGTTTTCCTACTGCTTGGCACTAGCTTGTGGCTTGTTAAATGTGCTGGTTTTAGAGGTGCTGCTGACTTTTTGCATACTAGTTGTTCTAAACCTTATCGTGAAATACCTCATGTTCTCTCTGCAACATATTGGCAACTAGTATGCCTAACACAGTTTAGGGAGGGGCAGGTGCTTAGAAGTCACAGCCCTTTACTTCTGGATAACCAAGTCCTTTATTTGATAGGGACTCTTAACCTTACTGGACATCAGTTCCCAACTCTGCAAAGTTGGGAAAAAAACCAGCATGTTAATACATGCTCACTAATATATGCAAAAAATACCTTTTTGAATCCTACTCAAGACAAAGCTCCCCTAGAAAAAGACACCACTGGTTTTAGAAGGTTAAATTACAGTCCTCACCATAAGCATCTATTACTGAACCAATGATTATGCTAGTAGTAGTCATAACCGTTTAGGTATGAAGGCCTGTAGCCAAAATGTTGATGCTACTCTTATTGTTGTATGACCTTTCCAATGTTTCCAAGAAAGCTTTGCCGTGCTGAGAAGAATCTCCTGACCTAAGCTTTTAAAAAGATTGGCAGACTGTTCTGAGTGGGAGGCTGCATGAGAGCAAAGGATAAATATTTGCAATACAATGGAGATAAAGAGGAGGCTGGAAACATTACTGCAGCATCAAGGCTTTATTTTACATTTGAATTTGGGTAAGTGCCAAAAGGACTAAATCATCACACTTGAAAATGCAAGAATGAACTTTCTTAAAAGAAAAAGATAAGTTACTAGTATCAGGAGTACAAATTCTATTCTGAATATGACCCTTGCAATTTTTTCTCTTCTGAACCTGAAGTAATACTAATGGAAAATAGTATTGTGTTTTTATTTCCAGCCCATATCCAGCCCATATATATCTGCCTTTATAATTTACATAAGTATTGTAGTAGAATATTAACTTCCATTATTTATGAATCTATTGAACTTTGCAAGGATGTGCTGACAGTTGAAGGATTATCATTTTAAAGGTAGTTCAGTTCACATCATAAATATCCTAAAAGGTCACATACTACCTTACAGTAGCATCTGAAGGAGAAGGAGCTTAAAGTCAAAGTTGTTTCTGTCAATTCAGAAAAAGTTTCACCAACATTATCATTCTAGAGATCAAAAAGTACAAATGTATCACCCTATGGGAATATTTTTATATGTGTTTTTGTGAAGTTCTGTGCTCCCACAGGCATTGTGTTACTATGCGGAGTCCATCCTCTTGGTTCTTACAGGACCTCTTCACTCTGGGGTTACCAAAGAACAGAACTGAAATCACAGCATTCAGGCTACCTTCATCCAACATGTACATTGCAATATCAAAATCCACTGAGTTCTTAACATCTTTTTTTCTCATGTCTACCTACCCTTGAAGTATCATAAAGAAAGGCACTCAGCCTTTTCTCGCAATTAGGTCAGCTTTACATTGTGGAAGGAGAGGAATCCAAAATATGGAAGCAATGAAACTTACAATTTACCTGAAAACCTTATGCTGTGTGAATAATGACCAGCCTGCATAGCAGTTCAGTCTAAGTAGTTTATATATGAGTTTCTTCCATTGACTAGAGATCACCACACCGGTGATCATCACACCATTGTATCATTGAAAAACTTTTAGTAGGCCATGGATAAAATATTCACAGGTAAAACTGGAAATATTCTGTACAAGTGCACTGACTAGAGTAAGGAATATTATTTCATTTCTAGTTCCTGTTCATTATTTTTTTCTTGATAATCCAGTGGCAAATCGTGACTTATTTCCATTTACCTGTTTGCAACAGAGAGGGAAAAACAAAGCATTTATTAACTTGGTGTATTAAAATGAATGGATAGATGATACTGAAAACATTTGAATATTTCATTGCATTAAAAAAGGGTGCCTGTAAAATTTCTTGTAATCTGAGTTTTACCCATATTGTGTTATCTTCCATAATAAACAGTACTAGCATAGATTCGTAAGTACTCTTCATAATAAAGATGTGAAGGAGACTGACGTACATAAACTGATGTATTTTGGCTGGATTATTAAGTTTTCCTGAGAGAGTTTAAAACAGCATGCTACACTCACATTCATTGTCAGCAACTAAGAATACGGCCCAATGTCTATGAGAGTCATATGCCGTCATATTTTTGTTTACCACTGTTGGAATGAAAGTCAGAAGCATCCTAATTTTTTTTAAGCGGTTCCTAAACGTGAGACTCTCACACTGTATCAGTATTTCATGTAGATGAAAGGCCCAGTCTGCTGCTGGACAACTAAGCAGTCGATCGGTTTTTAGTGGCTGCTTGCAGTCCATACACTGCTGCATAATGTGTGCTAACAGAGCAGGCACCAGGTTGAGACGCTGGCTTTGAACGAACCGGCCTATTCAAGTTCGGGGAGCTGAAGTATTCCTATTCATGAAAAAAGTTGGCAAAATTATTTTTTGGGGAGATCAATTGTTTTATTACTTTGGTATTTTCTTTATCATGCTAAAGACAAATTATGTTTGCTTTTTAGCAGCAGAAAGCATGCACATCCGTTGCAAATTGCAAGATTTCTGGATTGGGGTTAATTAAAATGCTATAAACTTACCAGGAAAAAAAAGCCTGTGGTTCACTTATTTTTTCCTCTCATAATTGAAAATAAGCCCAAGTAATCAGTGCGTTCTCAGAGGTGACAGCATAAACTACTAGGGCTAAGGGAACAGCAAAGAGAAATACCGGGCTGTCCAAGTGAAACTCCAAAGGAATTTAGGTAAATAAACTCAAGAAATCAAGATGGAGCCACAACATCAGATTACTATACTTAAACACTTCCTCTCCTTAGGAAACAGCATGTGATATAAACTCACAATCCTTATTGAAAATGTGTGCTTACTGACTCCTCTTAACTGTTTCAGAATCAGCATTACACCCACTACCTTCATTGGGACTACTTGTTAGATAAAGGATGACAAATCTGATCCTAAAGTGGTAGACTCTCTTGATGAATGTGCATCCTAATTCTCAATGACATTTAAGTGAGTGAAACATATGTACAGAGAGAATAGAATGCCAAAATGTGTTGCTTTGCCAAGTTGCCACAGTTGGAAGCTTTCCGTAAATTTCCATGTGTTTGTTGATAAATCCTCCATTTTGAATAAAACATTATTTCATTTTTAGAGTAGATTTAGAGTGACAAGCCCTTAAGGCTAAGCAATACCTTCGTTTTTTTGAAACCCACCTGTGAAACAAAGTGATTTCTTCACTTTTGTCTAGATATCTGCAAGAAATCTGAATTTTCTGGTAGCTATCTTACTTGCTATAGAAATTTACATTTTTAAAAGCTCAGAGGCAACTATCAGTTCAGAAGTCCTAAATGTTTATTGCTAGAAGTAGAAATGAGCTTGGTTAATTGTTAAGCAACGGACAGTTTCCTGGGTGATTCAATACATCGCAGGAGATCAGGAACCCTGATTAGGAACTCAGAAATAATTGAACAGGATAGATTACAAAAGCAAGCTTAAAATGCAATGAATGTAAGAGAAGAATTCACTCTAACATAAAGACTATTGTCTTTATATTTAATTATAGGGGTTTTTGGTATCATTCTACAGTGTGTTTCAAAGCCTGCTGAAGTTATTGAAAATACAGTGAGACGGCAGCTAATATTTGGAATTAAAACATTATTTTTTAATTATATAACTTTACAGTAGTCGAGAGAGATCTATGCACTCTAATTAAAATTTAATACTGTGAAACAATAACAAACAATTTTAATTAGTATTAGATTGCTAGATAATACTAGTTAGCAGAACACCAGCACCTTCACATCCTTAACAAATGATTCTGTGATGCAGTTCACATAGCACAGCGAGTCGTGAACTAACAATGCTGTAGCTGTTTCATCTGTCAGAAACCTTGTGTAAATCAGGGGGCTCCGTAATGGCTATACAAAGAGTCACACTATTTGGAAACCAACACTGTACTTTTCTTGGTTAAAAAATCCATTCCCATGTGCATCTATTAACCTCTCACCCTCTAAATCTGCTTCCTCTATCAACTCAACCTGAAAAATCAATCAGACAAGTACTTAAGATGGTATGGAGAGCCACAACAGCTCTCAGCAAGGGGTTGTGCTCTCTGACCACAGCTACTAGCAGGTACCCAGAGAAGATCTAAAGACATAGTAAATATACAGTTTATACCTCCAGAGTATTCTCTCAGTATCCACCACTGTGACTCAAGAGCTTCTTCATTAAAGTAAGCAGAATCCAAATTCATGTCTGGATGTTGGCAGAATTATACACCAGTTTTTGGAAACATTCTTTATGTATTGCCCCTTTCAAATTGTGAGCAGTGGACCTCTCTGCGCTCCGAGGTAAGCCTCATTCACCTTGTGAACGACCACCTTTCCTTCTCTCATTACGTTCTTAGGGTCACTCCCCTCTGCTTTTATAGACCAGTATGCATTGTTTGTGACTATTGGCTTCTAACAAGAGGTTCCTTCTCCTTTTCTCTAGCAATATTTCTTACAACAAGCACTTATGGTATTTTCTGTCCAGGAGGTACCTCTATAGTACCTCAGTTTAGACATTGTCTCTGCTACTTCATGAAAAATCTTGAAGTTGCAAGGAAAATTACTGTAAAAATTTAGAAAGTTAGAATGGTTTGCTTACCAGTGGTTTTATAAAGTTCGAAAATCAGCAGCATCTCAAAGTGGAGGTTCAGTCTGATAGAAAGCTGAGTATTTTTTGCAGAAGCTTACAGAAATGCATTGTAGGCAATTTGGTTACAGAAAGAGAATCAAAGCCTTTGAAATGTCACACTGGCAAAGCTTTTTTTTTTTAATGTAGTGTGGCTACCATAGATAATATGCTATACTTAGATAGGTAGAGATTATAGGTCTATCCGTATCTGCCTATTCATCTCTACTTCTAATCTCTGTCTGTGCGACATCATAGAAAATACTAAGAAAGCAAAGAAATTAGGATATATAAGGTATTTGTGCTGCTCATGATTATTATATATCAATGAGTATGTTGGGGAATCTTATTTACTAAGAAAGAAAGAGGTGCTGGGTCCAAAAATCATGGATTCTGTAGTATTATTAGTCTGATGGCACACATGGTCCTCACCTCCTGCTAAATCCTCTGTGTCTCATCAGCAACAATTACCTGTCCATCCTTCTGACGGTATACGCTGAATTTGTATAATATTGACATGTAACATGTGAAGACATCTTTATATATTTATTATTTGAAATGAATTCAAGTGGCAGAGAAGTTTTGATTTCAAATATGGACTTTCACAAACTTCAGGCTTGTCAGAATCAACAGTGTTGGTTCAAGCCATTCTAATAATGACTATTTACAGAAGAGATGGAGTGACTCACAAAAAGAGCTTTCAAGCCAAACTGCAGCAATATATTTCTAGAAAGTAGCTAGTTTCTTTTCAATTGTCAGCTTCTCACCATGATCAAAAAGGGTTCAACAGCAGTGATTTGTAGCACTCTTCATTTTCATCAATATTTCACAATTCGTCAGTTTCAAACCTAAATAATACTGTATCCCACTGCAAATGTTCCTATAATCCTTTCCTCCTCCAGTGACCTGGTCTGCAGAACTACAGGGGAAAACCCCCACTGTTCAGCACTAAATATAAATCCTGCATGAAACAGAGGTCTTGCCCTTTATCTTTTCCATTGCTTTGTTATTGCATTTAATGATCTGTCTATGATTTCCCTTATTTTATTTCTTTTAATAACCAAGGAAGACCAGACAAATCCACTGTAATACACTCCTCTCTTTGAAGTCTTCCACTTGATATTGTAGATAAAATGATAATAAAGAATATTAAAAAAAACCCCAAGTTTAAGGGAGCAAATGTGCAATGTATCTGTAATATTATACTCTGTTGTACCTTGCTGTTTATTATAACCCTCCCTCTTTGAATGTCATACAAGAACTCTGAGACACCAATTGGTGTCAAATTTTGTTATTATCATTTTATGGTGTAATTTCTGTATATTGCTGGAGATATTTTAAACACTGAATATTTTTATTTTTAAAATTTTTTTTACATAAAAAAAAGAGATCGATACATCAGGATGTATGCCTCCTTTCCCAGTGCTCATCTCTTTAATACTTGATTGATATACCCTTTAGGTCTGAATTCCAAAAGAAATGAAAATCAAAGCAGGAATTTGAATGTCCTACTTTCCTTGAAATCCCTGTTATTGCCTTAGTTTTGTTGAAATTCTCAGCATATCCTACAGAATCTTTCAAGATGCTGGCTTCATTATCAATGTCAGAAACCACCACATATCTGAGAATTATATCCTACCTCTCTTTGTTCTATATGGCGATAGATTCCACAATACCATATCAGACTTCATCCTTCAGAAAGGTCCTCAGCGTGTATTACAGCTGGGCTTGAAATGTTTTTATTTCCTGCACAGAATTATGGCCAAGTAATAAGCTAGACTCCTCATGTTCTATAAGCAGCATGTAAGCTGAGAGGGGACTGAATTCAGAAGAGACGCACAAAGTCTGTCTGGAATGGAAATCAGTTCTCACAGAAACTCCATGGATTCAGAGGGCACTTCATCACCCTAGGCTCCTAATCATCACTCCCTAATCTCTCCTCTTGTTCAGAGAACAGGGGTGCTGCAGCAAGTCATTGGTAGGTCCTTGAACTTGTGCAACTTAGTATAATTTAGATATGAATTCTGTACCTATATAATTTAGAGAAGCAAATTTTACCAGAGAAGATCCTTTAGGCATCCCATTGTGAAGCTCTAATAGGCTAAGTCTGTTCTAGTTTGTAACCGAGGCCAGAGTCCACTGACTAGCCCTGCATCAGGTGATGTGGCCAACTTGCGTTGATATGCCCAAGCTTTCTTCTGCCCAAAACAGGATGATCTTATCCAAAATCCTGTTCAGAACAATCTCTGGCATATGGTATCCCCTGAAATCTGCCCAGCATAAGGAGAGAGTGCTGGCAATTAGCATATACAACCCAAAAGTTAGATATGTAGCATAAGTTCAGTCAGAAGAATTGCATTGTCTCTGCCATACTTTTCCAGGTGCAGGGCAAATTATGCAGGGATGTTTAAAAAGTGTTAAAAATAAGAATTTCTCAAATGTTATCCAAATGGGAGATACATAAATCAGAAGATCAAAGGATAGTTCATGTTGGAAGGGACCCCAAGAGCTCGTCTTGTCCAACCTCCTGCTCAAAGCAGGGTCAACTTTTGGATCAGACCAGCTGCTCAGAGTTGAGCTCTCAGCTTCTCCCCAGAGGGCAGGTGCTCCAGCCCTGACCCATCGTGGCGTCCCTCCACTGAACCCATAGCAGTTTGTCAATGACTTTCTTGTAGTGAGTATCTGAAAATGGACATGGCATTCTGCATATGATCTAACAAGTGCTGAGCAGAGGAAATGATCCCTCTCTTCCCGCGAGCCACTGGCCGTGTCCCCGTTGGTATGCCCAGGAGGCCGCTGGCCGTCTCTGCTGCCAGGGCACGGCTGGCTCGTGCCCAGCTCGCTGCCCACCAGGCATGGGGCCCTTTGGGCAGAGCTGACCCCCAGGCAGGCAGGCCCCAGCCTGTGCGGCTGCCGGGGCTCATCCTCCCCGGGGCAGGGCTCTGCCTTCGGCCCTGCTGAATGTCACTGGGCTCCGGGCGGCCCCTTCGCTCGGCTTGTCTGTGTCTCTGACCTAGGTGGACAGCGTATGTTCTTCTGTGGTGTTTCAGTTAATTTTGTTGAAAAAAATCATTTTTTCCCCTTGAGATTAGTCTACTAATCTTTCTTCTTGTGTTGTTCTCTCTTCTAGGCCTCTGTCATTCATGATGTAAATCCAACAGATGACCATTGCACTCCTCCAGATACTTTCCAGCTGCCACTAGGCTTCACTGCCTGTGAGATTGTCTCCTGACGTCCCTGAGGGCATGAAGTATTTTCTGCTGTTTCAAAATGTTGTCTGAGCTATTTATTACAATATGAAGGGGGAATCATTGGCATGATTTAATAATTATTTCGATAAGAAATAAAAAAAAAAGTTTAAAAATCTGTGGACAGCAACCATCCAACTTTCAAAGGAAATTTTAGAAAGAGTGAATCTGGTCCTATCTAACTGGAACATGCTTTTGCCATAGTACAAGCCCTTTGCTGCTACTGGCAATATCAGCTCCTACAAGATCTGAAATAAGCTACATCTTTCAAGCTGGAAAACTGGTAGATTGGATTGGCAGTTTGTGAAAGCACAACATACAGAAGAAGGCAAGAGCTTGATGTATTTACTGACATTTCATCTTTGTTCTTGTATTTGTTAGACTGACAAATAACTGTGGAATGCAGATGCATAAGGAAACCTTTTTAAAGAGAGCAGTGAATCAGTGTTCGAGACTGATGTTACATATGATGACAATTTCCTGGCTCTCTACGGTATTTCTGCTGTCTGAAACACTGTTTTGTATGTCATTCCCCATAGCTTGTTTTCCTTTACCTCAAGTCCCCTCTTCCCCAGTTTTCTTATATAATAAAGCTCTCTAAAATATAGTGCTCATACCATTCTGTTCTGTTTTCTTACACTGTCACTAGTGTCCTCCCTCCCACACATCTTTAACACAAAAAAATTTAAAAGCAGGAGCAATAGCTTGGAGGTCAATATCAAGCCATTCAATCTGCTTCCCTAAGGAGAGCCATTGTTAGCTGCACAAATATAGATGCATGCGAATAAAGACGCTAATGCTTCATTATCACTGCAACAGAATAATTGGTACTCTAATTTACATCCTCCCAACACTATCTATCTATCAAGATGTAATGAGATATTTAACATGTTGTTACCCTATGTACGCACATGTTTTATACATAACAACCTGTTATCTGTCAGCTTAAACCAGCACTGCACACTACAATTAGATTCTTCCCCCCGTAATTATCCTAACATATGTCGGGGCAACCCCTATAAAGTCAAGTAATATGCACTGGATATAAATCATGACAGAATAAGGCTATGAACTCTTTTAGTTTGGTATTTTATATTATTTCACTTTCTTGAAACTCCAGATACTTAAGAGAAATGGATTTTTAAAATGAAAAATCTATTCATTCTTCTAAGCAGATGGCATAATACTTATAAATGCCTTCTTTACATTCTTATTCAAGAGGAATAAAATGAGCCATCCAGCAGGGCAGAATATGAATCAATATGTATTTTCAACGGCTCCTGGTTTTATTTCTGCTGAAGTCAGTAGGTGTTTTGCCACACATTTCCAAGAGTGCAAGATCAGGTCCAAGTAGCTAGAATTCATATCTCCTTTTAGGTGCACAAATACTCCAGAGATCTTGAAATTCCATTGCCTGTGAGTAAACTGTACTCAGAAGTGTGGAGTTCCTCCATAATCTGAAAGTTCTTCCATCACACAAAGTCCTTGCAGTTCTTCCATTCAAATGGCTGCCCTTGCAAATAATCTTTCTCAGTAAAATTAAAGCAGTAGCTTTTTCCTTGTTCCCAATGACATTAGCATCTGCTTTTTTTCATGGTCATACACAGTAAGAGGCTTTCTGACTTCTGTGCCTCTTTTGTACAGAGAACTGCAGTGAACAGAGTATTTGTATACTTAGTAGAGATGATGCATGATAACACGAGGGATGAATTATAACAGGTTATTCTCTCCACCTTCCCTGGCACCTTCTGCGTGAGCAGAAGGTATGCTTTTCGGAGACTGGATAAGCTCACTGCTTTTCCAAAATGCTCTGTTACTTCAAATTCAAGAAGCAGAAAAATGAAATTATTCAGATTAAAAGAGAATGATTAATTAAAAAGAATGAAGAATGTGCAGTATTTTGAAAAACATTAGGAGGAAACAACCCCAACTACACTGAGACTGATGGGACCGTTCTGTTCCATAGGCACACAGTAATATATCGACAAAGTCATTTTAACCCTCACTTTAACATTGTTTCTTTTCCTCACAAAAGAATCCCTCTCCTGCAGAGAATTTCCAGGGTTTTTTTTGGAATTACACCAACTGTAGTTTAACTGGAGCGAAGGCGACCTAGTGCATCCAGTTCTTTTGGATCTCTCATAATGTCCTTGTCTGTCAGCTGCTTAGACATCAACAAACAGCAAACTGTTATACAATTTTATTTCCTTAAAGAAACCCCTTACTTTAATAATAAGTGTGATCTTCACAGGGATATTACTCTTGGATTTTTAGGGACTTTAGAGATTAAATAATTTTTAAAATTAGACTTGTTCAGAGTTTTCAACTACTTTTGCTTTGCAGACAATAATAGTTGATACAACCTTGGGTGCACCCTCAGCATGGAGCAGCACTGAGATATGATTAGGCAAATGCTCTAGAAATTAGTGCACATCCCTTCGGCATTCCAGATTTACATCTTAATTTCCCCTCCATTCAGAAAATGTTAAATATATTTCCATGTGTTTTTGCCCAGTTAGCATAATGTGTTAGGATGTGTTTTATATGTACAGATATTTTGCTGAAATATAGCTATCATCTGTAGCTATTTGATAAATAGGTCTGGATGATTTCTTGTAAAAACATTTCACTTTCATTTCCAATTTCAGATCACCTTTCTGGGACTCTATTTATTCTCCTACAGTCAAGAATGTTAGACAGATCAGTCCTTTCTTCCATACAGTAAATAATTTGGAACTGGGACTATCATTTACTCAATATTTGTATCATTCTCAAAATAATGTGTTCTCAAATTGATTTACTTCTAGTTGCTACCATAATATGAATGTTAAAACAGGGCTACATTTCACATTAAGGCAGATATTAGGCAGTACTCATGGAAAGCAAATTTAATACTGGCTTGGATGAGTATCTACACTACAGAGTTCAAAGTTACAGTCATCAAATGTCTAAAAGGAAGTATATCAAATACCTAACTGGGCAGTCAAAACAGTTCAAATTGCAACTATGAGACACTTACAACGAATTGCTCATGAATAAGCAGCAGGCTAAGCACTACTGACAGAAGCTATTCAGAGAGGAGTTTTGAACGAATCCAGGAAAAAAAAATCATGGTCTTTCAATGACAGTTCACAAACAGAGAGATGACATTTGGCAAACAGATAATTCAACATGAATTACTCACTGAAGACTAGTAGTAATACCTAGCAATTATATAGTGCTTTACACATTCAGTGGATTGTACAAACTCTGACATTAATTAAATTGAACTGCCTCTTCTTGTCTACTCTTTGCTTTAAAATTCTCCTTAGTAAAAAACTTAGCTTGGCACACACAGATTTTCACACAGACTGGCTGTGTGACTAGCAAAACCTCCATCTTTATGTGTAAAAGCAAATACGTAAAAAGAAACAAGGTTTAAGTTTGAGGTAAAAACACAAGGCTAGCTTGTCAGTTTATAGTACACCATAAATTAGGAATGATGTACAGTTGTTGTGACAAGCCTGGGGATGGAGTTGTGATTTCTCAATTACTGTCCTTATTACCGGGAGGAGGAGAAGGATTTGTCTGCTGAGTTGGTACCAGCTGAAACCCTGACAGCTGACTCAGTGGAGCTGGCTGGTGCAGAGCCCTACAATGCCCATCTCCTTTCCTGCATAGGAAGAAGTACAGCCACCGTTGCTGGAAATATTTACAAATTATTTAGCATGTGAAATATGTGTCAGAACACTTCAGAGGGATAGTATAGAAAAGGCCCTTGCATGGCCTTTTTTTCTCTTTCCCTTTTCCCTGCCTCCTTTCCCACTGTATATATAGAAGTTATTTAGGAGACTATGTGAAAAAAACAACTTTAGAAAGCAGAACTGTATAATTAAGTCCAGAGTAGAAGCTATTGGAAGAAAACAGGAAGACTAATAAGCTTGGATCAGCCTCATAACTAAAGGCAGTATTTTCTATCATTTCTCCTAAATATGAAAATCATTTCATAAATATTGTCAAATCATCTACCCTCTCTGTTCAGATAGGTGATGAAAGCATGAAGTTGAACAGTCTGTAAGAAATATATACTGAAATAACACAGAGCACGCAATACTGGTATAATCCAAATTTTGGAGGATACCTTCACTAGATTAGAAGTTAGAAATTGTTCCTAACACACTTGAAAGACTGCATTTCAATTTATAGAGATAATACCTCTTTTAAAGAGATAAAGAACAATAAATTAGCCCCAGTGTTTTTAGTTTATGGGGTTAGAAGTCAAACTCATTAGCACACTTATGAGACATTTGCTTATCTGTACACCAGCCTTCTGTTGCTGAACAGACCTTTGGAGTATCCACTGGTTCATTTCTCTGCCATTGTCAGTGGTGCCACATGCACAGAGTTCAATATTGTCCTACTTGTTCAGCACTGGTGAGTAATCGATGTGCCCAGTAGCCACTCACTCATGTGTAAGAAAATAAAATGGTTTGGAGTCTTTGATCTCGTTGCATTTCACTGGCTGTGTAATTTATAGGGCTGATAATTGAAAGTGGTACAGGTTCCCCGAGTTAAATTCTCTGCTCATTTTATAATGTGCTTTGATAAAGGAAGTAGGCTGGTAAGCATAATTACAGTTCTGGTTTTTGATATTTTTTTCTCTCTCTTTTTAGGATTATATTTAGATATAGTGGCAGTACATTTTTAAAAACAGCTTTTCTTTAACTAACATATGCTGAGTCTCTCCCAAAGCTCAAGTCTTTTAGGTACAAACTCTTAGAGAACGTGTAAGTTTCTGACAACCACCTGTCATGTATTTGAATGCATGCATTATAAATCGCATGTCCCTTTTACGATTACAGAAAGTGAACACTCATACTATACATTCCAGGTTATTTAATAATCAATAGCTCCACCTTTTCCTGAAATTTTGGTATTCAGATAGAAGGGAATACATTCACGATGGTGTTCAAGACAAGTGCAAAGTATGTCTGTCTACATCTACATTGCTAAACTCGTCTGCCTCAGGAAGCGATTCCTGGCTCTGCGGCCCTGAGACATAACTGGAATATTCTGTGTTTTCAAAGTGATAATAAAGTGAGATAATCTGAAAAAAATGTGAAATCTGTACTGCAGCCTAGCAGAGCAGTGCCTCCAGAGCACGATGCCAAAAGCAGGCGTTGCTTGCCCTGCAGCCTGTCCTGAGGGTATGAGCTTGTCTTTGCAGGCACAGGGCCTGCTGGCGTCGTGTCAGAAGTCTGTCCCAGGCTGAAGGAGCCCATTTTGGCACCATCTATTTCGTGTTTTCTGCCTGGAGTGAACCCTGAAGCACACTACTGTGCCAGCTGTGCCTTGGTTTCTTCCTGGAGGAAACGAGTTTACTCATTCAGAAAGGAGCCTGGAAAGGCCCTGGCGTACCTGTACTATGAACAACCGGCAACCGAGGCTGGGGACCTCACCTACTTAAAAGCATAGGAGCCCCTTAGGATATCATGTGGTCTTGCTATACTGACTAAGGCCTATAAGTGCTACCACGGTCAGATACTTAAATACCACCCATATCACAATTTCCATGACTATACAAGCTTGCAGAGCTTCCTATCCTCATCTATAAGTTGTAAAGAGTAAGCTTTTTGTCACCTGCCATGTAAGATCCTGGGTTTAATACAAGGATTCTTATCAAAGGACATTGTGTTCACATTTCTTCCTAGAGCACGATTTTCCATTGCATAGTAAATAAGTTCAGGAGAAAACAGAGAGAAGCGGTGAAGAGCATTGGATCTTCACAAAGTGACTATCCACATCTGGATGCTCCCTAGAGATCTGCCTTCCAAGCACTAACCAGGCATCATACCCTTTTCTGGATAGCTCTGTCAGCCTGCTGCTTTCCCAAATATTAAGGGTAATTAAAATGACAAAAATAAAAACATTGACTCCTACACATCTGTTTTTTAAACTGTTGCTTAATATTTACTTAATTTTCATAATAGTATTTAGCGCATTCACTTCTTTAGATGGATCTGTAACCATAGCAACAACATCATCATCTCATAATACATTCTTTAAAACCACATTCTGAAACAGTGCATTGTTCTGACTTGTATTGTTTACTCTGATGTTTGGATAAAAAATGACTGAACCTATTCTGCTGTTGCTCCAATAATGATACTCTGCAGTTCAGTAGCCCCTTCCGAACAAAGTGCTATTCACATATCCCTAAGCGGTCCTCAAAACTTTTGTTAAACCTGGTCTGTGCTTCTACTGAGGTGAGAAAACTAAGGCACAAATATATTAGCCGACTCGTCCGCTGTCAGACAGAATGTATGGGCAAAAAAGGCACCAGCACACATTTTCTACACTTCCAGCCACAACATTCGCTGTTCATCAATTAAGCAATGAGACGTCCTCTACATCCTAAGTCGGGGTGGGGGGGGGGAAGAAAGAAAGAAAGGAAAAGAAAAAAACTGAGAGATTTTCCTTTAATAATCAGGCTGAAGCAGAATAATTCCAGAGGTCTGAGTGCAATGCAGTCTGGGTAAAAATTCATTCCAACATCTAGGTCATTGGCCATAAAACATACTCAGAAAGCCAGTGTGGGATTTCTCTTGCTTACACTGCTATTTGTTTACGGTAACTCTGTTGAATTTCAAATTTATGCTGATTTGAGAGCAGAACTTGACCTCTTGTTTTCATGCAAGCATCCACCACATGAAAAAAAGAAAAAAGCAGTAAGAAAATCTGAAAGAAGCCAAATAGTTTCTCAACAGCGTGATTTTCATAGTTCCTTGTGAGGCCTCTCTGAAGGGTGCAGTTGTGCTGCTTTTTGTGTAAAATGACATATTTTTGCCCTTACCCTTTTATTGCTATTCCCGTTAGAATAGAACAGTAAACATTTTTAATGCTGATACGTTTTCACTGATTATTCAACAAATATACGCAATGTCAAGTTAGAGGAAATGAGGCATGAAGTACTGCAGGCAGAGTTCATACAATGCACCACAGAGGCTTGAGAGCAGCTGCTGAAAGCCATTGTATTAAAATCTCACTTTGAAAAAGGTACACTTCTGTACAATAGGCTATAATGTTTCTAAAGGAACTGTTCAAAGCCTTTTGTGTAAATCATTTACATTCCCATTGTGTAAATCATTTCATTTTAAAATATCTAGTCAGTTGAAATGCCACAAATGTTTGCATGATTGGCGTTTGGGCTCAAAAATGTGAAAACACAATTAAAATATCCATTGCAAAGGCTGCAGATTGTCCTTGATTCTCCCAGCTTTGGAAGCAGAGCATGTAGGATAAGACAGTCAAAGTTGTCTTGCACAGTAAAACACCTATTTAGTTCAAGCTAGCCACCAAGACACCTTAGTAAATCTCTTCATGTAATTAATCTTTCTTTAATGCCATTGATTTTAATGGGACATGAGGAGGTGTTTATATTTTCATGTTACCAGATTTAGAAAGTAGCACAATAATGTCATTTTTATACTAATATACCTTCTGGCAATGCTGAGCATGGACTGTCAAATGCCATTTCTGGTGACTCATGCACATAACTGAGGTGAATTTTTTGCCTTGCTTTTCCTTTGATACTCTGGCCTTTCAACTTCTTTGTGATTTCTCTGCTCTTCTGAGCCACTCTGAGTCCCCATCTGACCCTCACTGACTCCAACCTCTCTGCCTCTCATATTAGGCAACGTGCTTCCTATCACCTTAATTTTTTAATTTCTTTATTTCTGCTTCTATTCATACACGGAGCTTATTGGACTTCTTTGGGTCAAGGGGGGAAATTAGTTTGCTTTTACTGACAAGAAGCACAGTTTTAGAGCTGCGGATGCCATGGTATGCATGAATGCTGAATAAAAGAACAAGAATACAAAGGGCCATAACACATGAATGAAGGACACACTACCTAAGCGAGTGTGAAGGAAGGGAAAGAAACTCTATGAAATTTGCCCCCCCCCCCCCTTTTTTTTTTAANAGGGAATTCCACTGAATGGAATACTGGCATCGCATTCAAAAAGGGGTAACGCACTCCAGCACTTTCCACAGAGCTGCTCTGTAGAAGGATGGGTCACTTTGTCTTTGGATTTTATCTACTGATGGCAGAAAAATGAGAAGACTCGGAAACAACCCTAACTGGGCCCAGTTCTTTCCCAGCTCTTCCTCTGGGCTCCTTGCCTGGCCAGCCTCCAGTCCATTGCCCCCAGCTTCTTGTCCAGCTTATTTCTCCCTTGTTCCCACGCCCTCCATACCACGCTGCTCCCAGCCACATAGACTCTCTCTTATGGCTTGCTGGGGAGTTTCCTTCCTTATACTCTGCCCTATGTCTTTTGTCTTGTCCCTGTTAAATGTTCTCCGGGATGCCGTGCTACATCAGGTCATGATAACTCACTGCAGCTCCCTTTCCCTGCATCACTTTTCAGTCTCCTCCTCCAGTGAATCTTCCCTCATGGCAGAGCTACCCTTCACTGACAGTTACACAAATACATTTCATTTTCCCAATGAGGGTAACGTAAAAAAAATGTTTTTCATTATCCTTATTCACTGATACAGTTGGATCATGTGGCTCAGGCTGTACTTAACATTTGGACCAAAGCAGATATCTAGTATGGCAAATTTTAGCTCTTTCAGTAAAAGTTTGCCAGATTAAAAAAACATGAATTATAACAGAGAGTGTCTGGCAATCTTAATAATAAGCATAATAACTTTAATAATAATAATACCACCAGCAGTCACTCATAATACATATATTTTCCTTGATTGTTATGGAAGATTTCCCTGTAATATTCTTTTGAAATTATATTATCTTTTCTCTCTATGAGTAAATTATAATTGACACTACAATTTGTCATTTGAGGATAGCACCATGACATTACATTTTTAAAGGCTGCTTTTATTCCAATCACACAATGGGACAGAATCTACACAATAGAAAAGATCATGTAGTTTGTCTTTCAAGGTCAGCAAGATTACAGTGAAACAAGCAAATTTGGTCTACCATTACACTTATTACACATGTATGCCATAGCTCTGTTTAAAGATCTTCATTACATTCTTAAATGTTCTCCTGTTTCAACCAACATCTCCCCTCTCTCTGTCTCTCCCCTTTCCAAGTCAAACAGATATCAGCAGAGCAAAACAGTTTGCAACTGATATTCACCATCTCAGAGAAAAAAAAGTGAAGACAGAATGTAAAATTAAAAAATGTATACTGCATTCAGTGCCAAAATGAAATATGGGTGGATTTTGGCTTTATGTTTTTGAGGGACTAATCAGAAAAATGTTAGTGCGCAATCCAGGATATTATTGTAGAGGTGATAATTTTCAGTATTTCCTACAACTTAGAAGAAAGTTTCCCAGAAGTGTGCAGGGATTTAGAGGCTGTGTTTACACTATGAAAGACCCCATTGCTTCGATTACTGGCAGGGAAATAAAGACATCTTCAACACTAGTAGTGTAATTCAGGTAAGTTTTTTTAATCTTCCCTTTACCCACAAGGTATATAGATGTTGGCAAAAATATCTACATAACAGAGGTATTATAAAGCTTTACTAATGTGTAATCAAGACCTTAGAGAATATATACCAACTGCTATAATGATATTCCTTCCTTTTCTTCAGACATTTTTAGCCATAAAATCTTTTACATAGTTTCCCAAGCCAAATTAATACCCCACAGTAATACTGAGCACGACATATATGTTTTCCCTAAGTAAGTCTAATTTCTGCACATAATGTGCAGAAAAGTTTTGCACTCTTCCTATAGGATATTTTTCTGAAATTACCCCACATAAATCAAAGAGAAGGTACCAAAATAACTTCAATGAGTCTCCCGTTTGCTTAATGTTTGCATGTCAGGCATAACTGATTCACTCTCTAGTGTGCCCTAGAGAGTTGTGAAATCCAAAAAAGGAAGCCTTCTCTGTTGAAGCAGCATAGTATTATTCATGAAAATAAAACTGCATTGGGAAAAAAAGTAAAGCTCCTAATTAACATGGGGCTACTGCAAGCAGATCTGTTATTTCCCAATATTAAATAATTAGCATTTTTATTACTATACCATTATATACATCATTGGCTCATTTATTAAAGAGTTGTAAGGGTTCTTAAACTTTCATGAATATGGTTTGATGCGGTAGAGAATTGCCTTAGTGGAACAAGCTACTCCAATCCTTTTTTCTCATTTTCATCACCAGTTGTTAAACGAATGAAAGGTGATGAGACCAATAAGGCTGAACTTACTGTATCTTTCCATATGCACGTGTATCATTATCATGACATTGCAGCGTGTTGCTTCTGTCATCTTTTCACATTCATAGTCAGTACAATGCAAAAATAAGCTAATTTATTAGCTTTATTTACCTACAAGAGTGTCTGGAGTTCTTGGAAATTTCATTTGGAAACCCGTCTTCAAAAGACGCTCAGTAGCAATCAAACGTTCTCTAGTACCCTCATCCATTGACACAAGCCCATGCCCTGTGAAAGTGTTCTAAAAAAGGGCACACAACAAAGTATACACATATTTCAGTACAGTCTGAGAGAGGCGTAAAGTTCTTTAGTACTGTGTTTGACTGTCCTGCACAGTGCCAAAGAGGAATGCTGCCTTTGTGTATTCTGTTTGCTGCTTGGCAAATATTTGATTGTTTTTAATAACTGTGTGTCAGTTCTCATTGAATAAGAAGTGTCAGAACAATAGCATGAACTATGGTCAGTGTCCAAATAGCATTTGGCAAGCGTTTCTGTATTATGGTATTTTGCCCACAATTGGGTTTGCTGATCAAACTAACAGCTATTTATTTATTAGTGGTGGAACTAGGATGAAACTCTATTTATAAGCTATGGAATATTTCTGACTTATTGAACTGTACAATCACAATAGCAGCAACAACGAACAGCTCTACATTTGATTTTTATTGTTGTTCTTGGCTTATCTTTGCAAGCCTAATGCAGCAACAAAGTTGAGCTATTCACTGTTCTGTACGGTTATGTCCAGACATGTTAAAGCACCAAAATTATTGCCTTCCAGGAGTGGATTTTTCCCCCTTTGCAAGGGGAGTGAGTTGGCAAAGCTTGTTATAGCTTTAGCCTAACTTATTTAGACATAAATATTCTTGAGAAAGAACATTGGCTTGCAAAACAGAAGTGTAACTCACATCTCACAGATAGAGCATATACTGCAGTATCCACTCACAGGGGACAACTTCCCCTCCAATATTTAAATATTGATGTAATTTCCAAGTCATCATAAAGCTAAAAGTCCTCATTATTTATGATCTTGAATAAAATTGAGCCTAAACTGGCTGTAGGTACATGTTCAGGTCTTTCTGAAGATCCTTATCTAGAACAGAAGTGATAGAGTAGTTTGCAATAACAGAAAATTACAATTAAATTCTGAAATACAGAGCTATTCATGGCTTTATCTTTGATATGTACTTAAAACTTATTATTCTAGACATATGGTATAAGGCAGAACTTGACTTGCGTGGAACAGAATATGTGTATAATTTTGTATGAGGGTTTTTTTCTTTTTTCCCATGGTGTTTTTTAAAATCTCATCTGAAGTTAATGAATAGCCATATAAAAATAATAAAGCCAACTAACCTAATACAGCTATTAGATTTTTTTCAATAGAGTACCATGAGCTGGGAAAGATTTTAAAGAGATTATGGGCTGAAGATAAGAATCCCTATCTGACAGATCCCTCTGGAGGTCAGGCAAGGGAAACAAACAAGAAGCCATGTGGCCAAAAGATGATCCCCTAACAAACAACTAAAGGATATATGGGTCACAAAAGGAGGAGAGAAAGAAGGCAAAATCGGAAATATTCAGCTCGACAAGCTGATTGAGATGCTGATGGAAACAAGTATCGTATCCTTCACGTTGCTGATGTCCCAGCTCTTCAGCTGTTGAAATGCCATGGGTTTTTTTTAAAGGCAGTTGTACCCTGGTCTGGTTGAACATTTGCCAGTGGTTCCCTCTGTGTGGCACATTTATAGCTGATGTGCAGTAACTGTTCCATGCACTGCATCAGCAATGTCCATCCCTCCAGGTTAGGCTGCTCAAGCTACTGCAGAGGTGGGGGAAACACCGTATGTGCTAGCCCTCCTCCTACCTCCCCATGAGATCCGGCTGGCCACAGGATAGTCCAGCTGTATGTGAGCAGCAGCCCTGGTACTTCCCCAAATAGTGGGCAGGATATATGTGTGATACTGGTCTCCACACATGCACAAGTGGTTCCTGGAAAGGTGGTACCTGGCAGGTGCCAGATATGAACAGGGACCAAATGAGTTTTCTGATGGCAACATCCAATTCTACCTGATTTCTATTTCCAGAAGCCTTGGAGGTGTCTCTTCTCATATGGCCAGCAAATGCTCTGAATTAGATTGCAGAAATGATCCCTCTGGTACCCAGGGTGTATTGCACGTGGCTCAGCCTGAGAGTGGAGGAACTGAGTAGTTTCACTCCATATCAGATGCTAAGTCACATATGAAGTACGGTACACTCTGGGGTAATTATCCTGGAAACCATGACATCTTTTTCAAAAAATTCCAAGCTAATGTTAGTGCTCTGACCACTCTTATGAAGAAGGAACTGCCTCAGGAGGAAAAATGTCGTTGGAAAGAGAAGTATCAGCATTATAGCTTTGGGGAGAGGCTGTAGATATGGGACAGAGTGACTAAGGTTTGCTCAAACCGGGCAGATTTGTATGGTACAGGAAGAAACACTTGCTACTGAAGTCATGGGCTTATAGGAAAAGAAAACAATTTTACAATTTCCAGCTCCTGAGATTGTAACAGATGTGAATTTGTTCTGAAGACCCAAAATGCACTTAAATTATTGTTAAATTAACTCTGTGAACAACCCCAGCTGAAGTTAGGAGGCTGGAGAGAATGAAAATGTTTTTTCTTTTCACTTGTTGTGAAAGTATACTTGCTGAATTAGAACACCTGAAGTAAGATGGATTCCACAGAATAAATTAGCAGCGGGCTGGTTTGAAGGTTGGAGTGTGTTTTCCAGCTGAAAGGGACTCAGAAAATAGCAATGTCTTTTTACAGAAGAAGAGTTTCCAAACAGAAAAAGAAAACAGTTAAGAAAAGGAAAGAATACAACTGGTTTGAAGTGAAGTGATACATCAAAGATATATTTACTATTTAGGTAACCTATATGCTTTCATAATATTTTCTTATTCTCTGACTTTTTTTTTCTTTGTCACATTTTTTGTTTTGTTTTGATTTATTTTTTTTCCCTACCCTGCAACACTTTGGTCAGCTGTCCTGTACGTAAATGATGCTTTGGCCATCATTCCTAGCCCTACATTACTCAGAAGAAAAGATAACTGAATAATTGTTTTCTTTCTAAACTTTCCAAGTAATCCCACAGCAGTCTCATAAGACAAAAGATCCACTGAAAAGTGAGTTGGGAGTGAAGGCAGAAAAGGAAAAAGACAGAGAAAGAAATATCAAAATTGCTGAGAGTATCTTAGCTTTCCTGGTAAATGTACAGGTTTTTTGTCCAAACCAAAAGGATCACTGGCTATTCAAGATATAACAACTCATGAACCACAGAGGATATTGATGAATACCATCAGAAACACAGAATGTCAGTTGTTCATGACTTTTTTCTTTTCAGAAAGAAAATCTTCAGAAAAAAAAGGTTCAAAACCACTGGACTACTTACTAATTTGCCCCTTTTTACCCACACCATTTCATTTTCATTTGTTGTCATGCTGAGATCTGTTTAGGATATTTAATCTAAAGCTAAGCTGGATTCTGTAGAAGGTAATTTTTTTGTGCAAATAAATCATTCAGAAAAGCGAAAACATTATTTCTCCTATTATAAAAGGAAGAAAGTTGTTTTTAGTTTTTTTAAAAATATTTTTTAAAAAAAAGATATTTTTACAAACCTGATCTCCTTCTATGATAAGGTGACCCGCTTAGT
>RSEF01000001.1:78751152-78784201 GCA_003993805.1 Himantopus leucocephalus | reverse complement strand
GGAGGTGTTTAAAAAAAGGGTAGACGTGGTGCTTGGGGATATGTTTTTAGATGTGTTTTTTGTCAGGTTAGGTTAATGATTTTAAGATTTGATGATCTTAAAAGGCCCCTTCCAATCTCAACAATTCTATGATTCTATGATTTTTCTCTTACACCCAAAATGTTATTCATACTGGGAAATAAGACTTTTCTAACCATAATCTCCAAATCACACAGAATCACAGAATGTCCTAGATTGGAAAAGACCTGTAAGATCATCTAGTCCAATCATTAACTCTGTAAGTACCAGTGAACTAATTACACTAAATTTAGACTGAGTATTTCGTAAGCTACTGTAGGTTTTCAGAACTCTTATCTTTGTTACATGCTAATTATATGTAATATGTCAACAGTTTTACAAAACTTAGTTTGTCTTTTAGTTGTTTCCCTTTTCCAAAGCCTCTGCTAATGCCAAGTGTTGCTAATTCGCATTTCTGACTCATCCAGTAAGACTGGCTAGAACATCTCAGTGAAATTCAGTGGAAAGAAAAATGGGTCTATGTAAAAGGGAGGCGGATATACCCACTCAGGATTTAGAATTCTTTTTGCATGACTGTCTTAATTATTGGTCCTGGAAATGAAAGTGGTGTGTTTACACCATTGGTTGCAAACACCCCATGTAGCTGTGAATAGCAAGTGGGAAAATCGGTCTAAATGTAACTCCATTCTGTCACAGCTGGACTGTTTCTGTTCTTGAGCTCACTTCTTTACAGCTGGCCTGGGCAAAATCTCCAGGGTAGACATAATCAAAGGAAAAACAAGAATGTCTTAAATGCATCCCTATGTGGCTAATGAAGGATCTTATTTACCTGAGAATTACAGCATTTGTCATGTAGTTTTGTGCCTGAGCTCTCATGTGGAGGAGGCGAGGGCGTCTCCACCCCTGGGAAGTTTCACCTGTGCAATTCGCTGGAGCAGCTCCACTTAGCCTACATAGACACATCTTACAAAACTTTGTTAATTAGTCTAGGCTTCATAACACGGTTTCTAGTGTGGCATAATTAGGACTGCTGGACAATAGGTATGTGACGTAAATCACTGAGTCAGGTCCCCAAGTGTGGAAAACTGTGAACAACAAGGAAAATGCATTTATATTCTGAAAGCACAGTCAGGATGCAGTAAGGCAGAGTAGATCAGAAAATGACCATGCAGAAGAAAAGCATCACTCAAGGAAAATGGAAGTGAGCAGATTGTCGTGATGGAACTGGAAGAGACAGCTCTCTCAAGGGCTGTATGGAATATGTTTGTGAAAGAGCAGGAAGCATTAAAATGCAATGCCATGGAAAAGGACTTAGATGACAAGTGAAGAGACAGTGACAGGACAGATATGAGACTGAAAGTAGCTGTAGACCGAAAGAGAAGGAATGGTAAAGAAAAAAAAATGTATTAAAAGAAAGAATAGAACTTGTGACTCAGCTGTTGCAAAAACTTTTGGCCTAAACTCACAGGTGCTGAAGAGATGATGAAACCGTTTTATGCCAGGCTTCTCTGGAGTCTGAAAAAGAGGATTTGTCTCATGGAAAGGGCAGCAGGTGAAGTACTCCAGTGCTGATCCCTGGTTAACTCATTCAAGCCATAGGCAGCTACGCATAATTAGGGGTAACTGAGACTGCTCTAATTTGTGACCAGGGAGTGTTCAGCCGGTTTATTGCTATGTCTCCACTTTCTTTTGAGCTGCTCTACATACAGCTCTTGTTTGGCATAGCTATGTTCCTCAGTAGGCACTGGCATAGTTATGTTCCTCAATAGGCATAAGATGCTCTCTGAAAGAGAAAAAATGGAACTACTTTTTAGGGAAATTTGGTTAAGGCAAAAACCACAGAAATGCCTTTTCATCTGATCATTCAGGCACCATCAAGGTATTCATGGTAGAACAGGTGGATCCAATTTGCAAAATGCTTTTGAGATTACTTACTCTATGATAAAATGTTACAGGCATCAGAACACTTCATTAGAAACTTTGAAGAACACACCTATTATAAAAATTTCAATCATATGTTATACACACACGTACATATATATGAGAAAGACAAACAGTATTTTATATGGAATAGTAAAAGGAGGAAAAAAATCAATCAAGAAAGATCAGGACTCTCTATAAGACATAAACCCCCTGGGTTTTGTGCTTACTGCCTGCAAGGCACCAAGGAGAGGACGTAATGAAGTGCACTGCTGAAACTCCTCATAATCTAGAAGTTTCAGTAGCTGGAGTATGGAAAAGATTTGTTGGATCATGCTGCTATTAAAGCAGCATTGATGATATATCTTTGCCTGTCTCAAGATTCATTCTCTGAAGATTATGCTAGTACGTCTGTACAAATTGTAAGTGTCATGGGTAGAGCAGGAACTGTGCTCAATAGAAATGTTGTGGCTGGAGACAATAAGCACATACACTAAATCAAGGGGGTTCATTCCTGCATGTCTGACAGTCATTCAGCCAGAAAGAATATGGGGGGGGGGGGGGGGGAAAAGGGGNGGGGGGGGGGGGGGAAATCGGGAGAGGATGTAATTTCTCTATTTCTCTGTAATAAGAAATGATTCCCATTAGTTTCTGAAACACATTACAGGCATTCTCTAAGTTAAAGACTGTCATTTCCACCCTCTACCTGTGAAGAAAACAGAAAATTGGACTTCTCAGTGAAGGAGGAAAGAGCCTTCCGCTGCCGTTTTCGGGTATCTGCACAACAGAGGTGTCCTTTACTCTAACAGCAGACATTGAAAAATTTATTGCTTAAATTCCTATTGACTGGGCTGTCTGCAGATTTAGCTACAAGCTCAGTGATAGCTTCCCCAGTCAGAAGAGTAGTCTGGAAAAGTATGCGAGGTGACCAGGAATATGCAATCCAATTTCCAATGTTATGGGTCAACAGAAAGGGTCCTCACCCTAAGTAAAGGTGAAGGAATGGTGGTTTCTAATGCAGGAATGGCTTGTTTAAGTTTTCACATCATCCCTATGAACACAGGCAGTGTAGCCTGATGGAACTGTAAACCTACAGCTGAATCTCAGACACTAAAATAAGTGGTACAGATAGAAAATAAAAAGAATCAGCTGCCAGAACATGGTTGGAATTGTGCCTTGTTTGCTTTGTTCGGTTTTTGCTCTAGTAGTTTAAATCACGGTTCTTAGTATTAAAACATATCAGTTCAGGCAGCTATTAATATCCTCTGAGATTTAGAAGCAATTACATTTAAAAATGGAATTGCAGAAGATGTATAAACAGGAATGATGTTTTAAAGAAATTAAACAAAGACCTTAATTGGAAATCCAATCATATGGCTGAGAACAGGAATAAACCTTTGTTAAATAAAGTCTCAGTGACATGAAGAAGTAATAATCTGTCATTTTATTGCAAGAATTAGGTGCTTCTTTCTAAGCACTTGCCTGATGATCAGTTGCAGTCACATTTAGAACTGTAAGTTTCACCAGAAAATCGCATGTGTCCAATGAGATGCATTACTCACTATGTATCTAGGACAACAGCACCAGGGACTAACATAGACTGTGGTCCTAACACAGACTATGGCCATATCATGTTAGGTTCCTTTCAGTAATTTCATGGTAATAAATAATGACAATAAAAATTTGTAATTCTAAATGAGGCTGAGAACAGTCCTGGTCTCTTTTTAGGTGAGATATTCTCCCAATAGCAATCCATGACAAGAAAGGTTATCTCACCCACTGTAAGTGAAATTGTCCAAGTTTTTATAATCTAGACAGTAATTGAATCCTGTTCAGTTCTGTTCCACTCTTTCCTTATAAATTCCTAAATGATACAAAACATACTAGAGTTCAGATTTTGTTACAATCCCCAAATTAAAACCATGTTCCTTTTTGTAAGCTTAGCCAGAATTTTCGAGGAGGTTTGGGTGAAGTGTAGAGCTTGCGTTACATTGAGAGGAAAATTTGGCTGATTGATTGGCTTGGCATTACAGAATGCTGATTTTACAGCACAACGACAGCTTGGCAGATACCACAATACTTTTTCTATCAATATTTATCTTAATTTTTTATGAGACTTCTCATCAGTTGTATTTTCCCAATGACTATGTCTGTGTTTGAGAATCCTGTAGGCCTTATTTCTGATGATGTTATAGTCTGCAGCAAAATGCAAATGCAAAGATCTGCTGAAGCAAATGATGCAAATGATGAGGATCATGAGGCAAAAAGACACTAAGAACATGAACAGTTATATCACATACACATATGCTTTCCTGACCTTAATCCTTAAAGAATGACTTCACTTTTTGACATGTTACAGCAATTCTTTAGTATGTAGTTCAGGAAGCTCATGTAAAATTGAGAAGAAGGAGCAGAAGGAGGATCATTCTAGGTGACCTTTGTGTACAGTAACAACCAAAATAGCTCAAATATTAACAACTACGCAGAATAAATATTTGAAAACACTGCTGTGAGATGACTGGCTTTCAAGAAAAATGTTAGCCAGCCATATACAATTTCTAAAGAGAAAAACATGGAATTAGACTAAGAGGTTAACTTGATTTGTTTTCTCAACTCCAACTGTAATGTGATATCAAAAGAACAGTATGGTGTTTATTTAACTTTGTGGTTGAGTCATATACGTTGAATTCTACATAGTTAAAGTTTAAATCTGAGCAAAAAACATTGGAATTTATTGAAAAAACAACTGGAATTTTAAAAAATATTCTTTGCGTTCATTGAAGTTTTCACCCATTAGAAAGTAAATCCCATCAAAACTGTTAAGACATGCTCTTTTTGTAATAGTACATTCTAGGTCTTAAATTTCACCTTTTATAAGAGGATATTTTCAAAATTTTTGAGGCTACTAAACAAATGCTTTCTCAGCCAGAAACACAAATTACCACAGTGCTTACTTTTGACTATAGAGGAACAGAAATAAAAGCCTCAAAGCTGTTTGCCTAAGTCATCTGATTCTTCTCTCAGTTACTGGTGTATTTCTGCTGAATTTTCCAATTTAGAACCTGATATTGCGTAACTGAATTCAATGAGAGATTTGCTGTTGACTTGTGAGAGATGTGTTGATGTCTTTAATGAAAATTAAACCTCAAATTGTTCTCTTTCTGAGCTGAGCTAGCCAGGACTGGAAGCTGAAATTACAGCTTCAGTGGAGTCATATTTCCAGTCCTGGAAGAAGATAAAAAGGTGACCAGGAGAATGAGAGCAGCTATTATCACCGATCTCTATATTTAAAGCTATCAGAAAAAAAAAAAGAATCTTTAAAAATAATGAGTTATCTTTGCCTGCAATAATGATACGCGTGAACAAACATCTTTTTACGTGCTCTGCATTTCACTTCTGAGCAGGTGGAATTGGATCCCCTGCCCTCACTCCCCCAGGATAGCTATACATATTCTGTCGACATTATGACAATACTTTGGTTATTTTGGAACATTTACTTTTACTGTCAAGCCTGTTTGTTGAATTTACACTGCGTTGTATCAGCACAGATGCTTTGTCCCAGCAGCCTTTGAAGAGAAATGTTAACGAGGCTTGTGCATGGGCATGAAAAGCAAGATCAGAGCTCTAGGAAATACAGGGAAGCATGAAACTGCCTGAGAACTAGGCATAAAATGAAAGTTAATGATTGAGAAGCGACAAGTGCTTGTTTCTTCCTGAATATATAGCTCTGGGGTGTTTCACAATGCAATTTCATTGAACAAAAGCCTACCAGAAGATAAGGAAAATGTACTAATTTTTGATACCAATGTAGGTATAGACTTCCCTGTGAATATGCCTGTATGTGTGTGCTTGCTTATTTTATCTGCAAAAGCATAGTCATGACTCTGCTTTCTCAGTGGGATGAGCTATATGTTGCAGTATATCCTAGGAAAAGTAAACTGTGAATGGTACTTGAAACCTGAATTGTACCCTCATATCATAAATAAAGTGCTGAGCTTGGATGGAACTTTCAGATGGGAGGTCAATATAACTAACAATAAATCTAAAAGGTTATCCTCTAGTCCAGTCACAACACAACTAATCCCTAGTGCTCTACGGATTTTAATTCTGTTGTAATCAAGTTAAGGTGTAACAGTGTTGTAAGGCAATAACCTAACAGCTTTATTTGCGATAGAGATGTGTCCTTCCCGGTGAACTAGAAATAATTCATGACTTCTACACACAGTGTTAGGATTTTCAAAGTTCAAGCATATACTTAAGAGAGTTAGAGGCCTGGCTGATATTGTGAAAGATTCTGACTTATTTTTTTGGTTAAGTGACCGAGAAGTTCTCTTTGATTGAAAGACAGCTGAACTGTTGTAGAATAGTAAATGGGCTATTGCATTCTTTGTTGCAGATTTTACATTAATATTTAATAAAGGGGAATAAAATCAGCTCATAGTACTGCACTTCTGCTTTCACTATACCATATATCACATAGAAAAAAACTACAATGAAAGAAAATAAAGGCCGCAAATTAACTGCAGGAAAAAAATGGAATTGAGATTACCTGTATTTGAAGTTATCCTTCCCTTGTGTATATTAATTATTCTACAGTCTAATTACATGATCACATATTAATTTTTTCTCTAGACTCCAGACTCAGTCATGCACAGAATGGATGGTGCGTGCTGCCTGAGGATTTTTCAACATTTGGTTCAGTGTGCAGCCCCAGGTGTCACATAGATTCAAAGCACATTCTGAAAACAAAATTTTTTCATTTCCACATGGACTTTTCTACTTATATTACTATATCTCAGTGCCTAACCAATATTAATTAAAGTAGTTCCTAACACTTTTGTGAGTTAAATGGCCTTATGGCTTCCTATTTACGAAGGAAAAGTGAGCCACAGCAACATCTGCCTGTGGCAAGCAGCGTAGAAAATGTCAGCCAAAATGGTTAAAAGTCTGGTGATGTCATGAGTTGCTAATTAGATGATCTAGTGATAGAAAGCATCAACACAATCTGTAAGTGAAATTGCGCTCTGTACTCTCTCTAATATTTTTCAGCATTTTTTTATAGTTACTTCCAGCATTCTAGGGCAAGTTAGTTGTAATAACAATTCAGTCCAGCATTTCAAACGTAATTATATAGTGCCGCCTTATAAAGTACGGGAGTAATAGGATCAATGCCTAAAGCTGCTATAGCTTGTTTATTTGTGAGCTGTGATCTCGCAAACAGAACAGGGTCATGTTAGGCAAATACTTCAGAGTAACTTCAGGAGAGGTTTCCAAGGAAATGTTAGATGCCACAGGGGATTGTAGGAGCATGCTCTTTCTTCAGTGAATACTGCATAAAGCTATACTTTCAATATGCTGAGTATCTCCACCTTGCTGTGAATTTTCCAAGAGAAGAAATTATCATATGATGACTTTCATATGGGACTTGTGGTGACATCTCTATACAGACCACGAAGACCCAAAAGTGTTATGCCACAAACCGTGCCAGGTGTTACAACAACCGAAATAAATGAAAAATGTATTCAGATATCATCTGGCACACTTTGCCAAATAGAAAGCCATTTTCCTGTTTATTTAAGAGTATGCTAATGTAGATGTAGAAGACACACACTGAGGCATACTGGAGATGGCAGAGAAAACTTGGTGATCACAGGGTTTTTTCAGAAGCAGAATATATTTAAACCAATTCAGAATAAAGTGAAAAAAAATCCATGTTTGAATAGACACTTCCAGAAGTGAGTATGTGTATAAGAGCTGGTGTAAGAAGGCAGGAGTTAGTTGTATTCTGAGTGTGGCACTCGCTCTTTAGGTGTCAGTTACTGTTGCCTTTGGATCTCCATCGTCAGGATGAGGATAATATTATTGCACAAGGCTTCTGCGAAACTTAATATAAGGAAAACAGTTTGAAATGGCAGGGGAAAAGGTATTATATAAATATCATAAATACTGAAAACCATAAGAAGCTATTGATGGTTGCATGCTTATTCCTGAGAAAGAATTATGGGTTTGTTCCTTTTCCTTGTATTGTTTATATTTCTCACAATATGTATGAGACACACATTTTACCCATGGAGGATCTTGTATTTTTATTTATTGTAAGACATTTCATTTCTTTGTTTTGAAGGAATGTTGCATGTATATCTGGATACAAATTTCTTATTCTATTCAGGTGCCTAAAGCCTTCGGTAATTGAAGCCATAGTGTAAAATTTACAGTGTTATTTGTAAAGTAGCTTACTGGGAAGCAAACAAAAAAATCTAATATTCTCTGCCTTGAACCTAGAGCAAACAAAATTTAGTTTTCCTGTCTGTTAAACTTAAATCTACCTCCTAGGGTCTTACTGTAAATCTCACGTACCTTATTAATAACACTGGCCTGAATTAGTAGGATAAAGACAGTTGTAAAGCTTATCTCCTGCTCCACAGTTGTTAAGTTGTCAAATCAGGGCACTTAGGTTAAGATTAATTCTACTAAAATGCCTACTCCAGTTAATTCCCAGAAACATTCTGCAATAGGACGTATCAGACCAAACACCATAAATAGTTGTAGCGAAATATGATTTTAAGGTAAGACGTATGTGCTGCTCAGTTTATGCCTGGCTTTATTTGTACCAGGCTAGAAGAACAAGAAATTAATGTCCCCAACACCTCTCCCCAATGTCTAGGTGTTGCAGTTGTATCATTTAAGGCAGGATTCAAGATTAGCTCCCTACACCTGAAAAAATTACAATTCCTACAATGACCTAACAGGCGGTCTTCTGGTGATGCATTGAAACAAAAGTATTTGAGAATTACAAGATGAAAATTAAAGGTGTCTAAACCAGCCCTGCAGTCCTTCTCTCTCCTAAGAGAGATTAACCTCTATCTCTGAGTTTTTGACTACAATTACTTCTCAGGCAAATTCTTAAGGAGTTCCTGGCCTCCTGTACCTCTGTCTCCTCTTTGGAAAGGCATATTTAACCCAGAAACTTGCAATGGGTGGCTTTGAACTGCCCTTATCAAGAAACATACAAAAATCGTTCTGAGATGAGACTTGATCTAGTCAACAAAGGTTAGAGCATGGAGTTAAGGAAGCTGGTTTCTGGCAACTACTGTTGTTATACGGTTACTGCGCATAATTTAGCTACTTAAAGAGCATTATGAGCTGAGCGGAACCCACTTTACTCACACTTAAGTCTTGGGATCAGTCTGAACGTGAGTCAAAGCTTGGTGCTTAGAACATTAAAGCAATCCACTAGACAACATGTACCAAACTACAAGTTGTGTGCAGTTTTAACTTTATTTCACTTCTGTGTTAACTCAGGAATCCCTAGGCACGCATTTTTGCTGATTATTTCATTACTGTATGATAGACTAATAGCATGATCTAAGTGTTGAATGTCTAGTCCCACCAGGGGATTTGATAATGCAAACGTCAATGACCTGGCAGAGTATTTATGCTAATGGTTGCCAATAACGGATTAGGGCTCAAGTTTTCTGTGTGAGCCAAAAGATCTCCGTATCCTACAGCACAGCAAACACAGTCTGTCACTTTCTTGATCTGTATAGGTCTGATCCCAAGTGTGCAGCTTTTATTTGGAAACTGAACAGTTATGATTGCTGCGACAACTGAACACCACAAATATAACATTTCAAGAACAGCTTTTTGCGTTTTTTTTAATAATGTAATAACAATAATAATGCAAAAATCCCTACCTGCCCCAAATTTCTCTATCAATCAGAAAACAAAATGCACCCATCTTGAAAAACTCAGATGATGTTTCAAATGACCAGCAGTTTAGCATTTTTGATTCAGATACCAGTTTATATGCTATAATTCATGACTATTGGGTTTCAATCAATTGTATCTACTAAAACAACACAAGGCCATCAAAAACATGTCTGTTTCAAAATACACCATTTTGGGACAGCTCCTGTATTCCGTTTAAGGATTATAAGATGTATATAAATGCAGCTGGGTTTCTAGACTTCAAAGTGACTATATTTTGCATGACTTGTTGTATTTTCACTCATTTATCACAGGTACACTTACCCGCACCTTTTCAAAGAAAATTTTGGACTATTAAATTCTATTTTTCTAGTACTCAAAGGAAATTTCATAGGTGTTCTTTAATTCAATTTTCCTGTTACAATCCAAAGGTATCACAGAAGAAGAATCGGTATATATCAGAAAATCTAGAAACAGTAACCTTTCCCTGCCACCCTGATATGAAAACTGAAGTCCGTGACTGAACACATCTCTTTAATCAGCTGAACAGAAAAAGATGAGATATGAACAAGTGGAAAATAGGAAGGACCAAAATGGATTTCAAGAAAGCAGGGATATGCACCCAGAAGGCATTGCTGCCAACACGTCTGAGTGCAGAACTAATGTAGGCTGTTAGCAGATTTGCTAAACGTGTGTGCAAATCCTATTTTTGGATTAAATGACTCATGTTAACTACACACAAGCCAACTAACTCGGAGTACAACAGAAATAACTTAAATGCAAACATGTCCTTCAAAGAATTTGTGTGTGGGGGGGTATTATTATTTTTTATTTTTTTAAACAGACAAATTACCTGTTAGTAAAACTGGCACAAGACATAGGCAGTTGCTTTGGGAGGCTGTTGACAGGAGGTAGTAGACATCCCCTTTGCCATATGTAGCTAGGTCAGGCTTGCTGCCAGCCAGCTCAGTGAGTGCCACAGCAATCCAGAATTTAAACTGCCATCATCTTCCTCCACCAGAAATGAGGCTACATTGCCCAAATAATATTAGTCAGGAGAAGACAACTCTTTCCAAGCGGGTAGGTGCAGCGCCCTCTCTCTCAGGAGCTGGCCTCTTGTCCTCCACATAAGGAGCTGCTCCCTCTGTCAACCCTTTTCCCTTTCTATGTTGAACTAGAAATTGCATGAGAGGTGAGAGAAGTTGCATCTGGAGTTTAAATGTCTTTGTCAAGGTTCCTCTCCAGCAGACCAAAAAACTTATCTAACTGGCTAAATATTAGAAGTTAAGGTGCTTACAATAAAGCTGTAGTTACTTTCTGATACAAACATCTCCATTTGTCTCTTGGGCATAATAATAATCCATCACATATCAAATGCTTTGATCTTCTACATTTACAAACATACCTCCCTCTGTCATTATCCTGTTACAGAGCAGGAAATTGGAGGGAAGACAAGCAAGTATTTATTGTGATGATCAGCATGCGCTTCTGTACCTAAACTGATTGAGCATAAGGTAGAAACGATAAGCTTCCCTTCTCAGAAGAAGAGATCTATTGAAATCTGGCTCTATTTTCTTAAGCACATAACTGACCCAGTCTTGAACTCTGTATTTCAGATACAGCTGACTAACAGGATTGACTTAGCTTTGGGCTAACAGTCCAACATAAACCAACAGGAACCCTATCGGAATTGACTTTAAGGCTTCCTGGCAACAAGAAGTTGCAGTTTCCTTAATGCAAAAGATGTTGGACTTAGTTGCATTCAGAAGTGATCACAAGTTCTCAGCCTCTCAATTTGCTAAACCTACCCTTAATTCCAGTTTTATTCATTTCACAGTGAATAATTCTCACTCCACAACCAAGAGAACCCTGTAGGGTTACAGAGAAGGAGTTACTGAAGTGGTGCAGAGTTCAAAGGCGGCAAGGCAAGTGTGAGAACTGGTGCAGGTAAGGGCAAGTGGCTTTTCCTTGGTTATAGTGGGGAATAGATGACTATAGGACTCTAACCATCACAATGTAATGGCTCGTGGAGTGTTTGGAGAGGTCCTGGTATGGAGCTGTGGCTAGGGTTAGGATTTCTAGGAGTAGCTTTTGAGAAAGTACAGCAGGGAATCCTAAGCACAGCAGCACTACATACCTTTAATGTTTAGTTATTGGTCCTGGAAGTATCCGTGGGCTATGAAGTATGACAAGGGTTAAAACTGGTGCTAGGGGTTGGGACTGTAGCATCTAGAAACTATGTTTAGTGTTAAACATCAGATAAACAATAAGGTTGGGGAGAAAGCCATCGCTGGCAGATATTGCCTTATACTTTGCTGTAGGAGGGGATCATGTTCTGTGATGTGGTATTAGGAATAAAGACAAGAATGAGGTACAGGCTAAAGAAACTAGATTTTAGAAAATCTGCTGCAAAGCATCTGTGAGCCAGACTCCTACTGTTACCAACTCTGTTAATTGTGTGTTCTTTATGGTAGCTCACCATTCTGTCTCCAGTCGTAATCCTGACTTGAACCCTGCTCTTTTCATCATAACTCAGCCCTTCTGAGGGCTGTGCTTGGATCACCTCATACAGAACCCACTACACTTCCAGAAGCCACAACAGCACAGTATTTTTTTCTGTGAATTGGTATTGAACAATTAAATAGTATCCTTAGTCAGCCATTTGCCAGGATATGTTGGAAGTTTCCAACAAAAATAAATATTGCTTCTTGCCAATGCTACCACCTCCACATCCTTAATCATGTTTTTAGGATGAAGGGGAAGCTGTTCGTTTGTTCCTTCAAAATGATTCACAGACTAATTTAATAAAAGTACAGGTGATGTGTTGTTGGCAAAATTTTAGTAATTACAGTCTGCCTATCTGGTATCCCCACTGTGGCTGTTCACTTTCCAGCACGGTGTTGTAGAGTCTTTTCTATCAGCGATCACAAGGGTGTTATGTTTTACAGAGAATGATACAATTCTGAATTACTGTTGTGATTTGTGATAAAATGCACCATGTGTATCAAAGATTTATGTAAGTGAACTGTACCATTCCAATTAGCTGTTGGCTTTGTGGGTGTAGGTAAAAGTTTAAAGCTCCATTAGCTTGACCAGCAAGACACTTTATCCTCTAGCTATTGCTTTGTCATTAAATCCTGACTGCATAATCAACCAGACCTCTCATTTATTAAAGCATTTTCTAGTCTGTGATAGAACGTGAGAATACCACATCAAACAAGAGAAATACATAGATACTGCCATTACATTTTCAGGCTAAAGTTGTTAGAAGATGGAAGCATGAATTACTGGAAAATACATTTTTTTTATAAAACAGAATAATCAGACAGAAAGGGATTAGGCAGAGTTTCATACTTTTCTTATACAGAAGTTAAAATTTTCACATACAGTTTTCTCTGCCCAAACCATGGTTAGTACTTTAATGTTCTGCAAAAGCCAGCAGAATTCATGAGCAGAACTTAGCATTGGTTCTCAAAAACCTTCTCCGTTTAAAAGAAATCACCCATACACATTTGCTAACTGGTGACTGGAATTTGAAGTTCCCTAAGTAATACCGAGACACAGTATTGCACATTACACATTTTTTTAAAAGCACTTTTAGTTTTCTGAAACCCGAAAAATCAACTATGCAAAATCCAAACATGGGAACAATTGAAGGACTTAAAGATATTTGAACACTTGCGAGAAAACACCTGAAAGAGAGTTCTGTGTATTTATTATTGCTGATGTGGCCTGCAATCAGAACATCAGTCAAGGGCTCATTCTGTCACAACATTTTCTGTCAAAAAGATAATGCTTACCTATAGCTAACAGCTAGAGACATAGCACTGGCATATATGAATTACTTATATGAGAATTGAGTGTAGTAGCTGAAAATTTTTTTACTTTGCACACAGTAAAGGATTGTAATAGATCAGCAGTTTAAATGGGATTCAAAATGTATGCTAAAAATACCAACTAGGTGCTGCAAAACAAACCAGCAATTTTGTTCATTGTCTTGCCCCTGCTAGTCCTTGACTCAGCTGTGTAATATGTTCACATCAGTTTATCCTATTCTAACAAATTCTTTGCATTTAGTTCCCCAGTTTCAGAATCTTCTAAAAAGAAAGGGGAAAAAAATAAAGTCCTTCCCTGAAATGTCTCTTTCAGTTTTTTATAGGAAACACCTGATCACTTCCCAGTGGGATCCAGTAACAGCGCGTACAGTTATCAGGCTCCCGGCTTCCTCACCTTTAGAGGACTTCTCCTGTAACAAATATAGAACAGTCTCATTTAAAGAAACAAGACTCTTATTTTTAGCCATAGAAACTGAATGCTTCAGGTCATGCTGAATCATCTTATTCCAACATGATTCACAATAGCACCACACCGTAGATTTGCACACCCACAACTTGGGAATTTTGAAAAGGAAAAGGGAAAAATTAGTATTTTCTATGTAGTTCCTCTCACCCTCCCACAGGCTTTGAAGAACCAGTGCTTGTTCTTCCCTGACATGACCTCCCACCTCTACACTTACAACATTGCAGCTGCTGAACATTCAAGGTGGCTGCAGCTGAAAATTCAAGGTGGCAGAGAAAGAGAGAAATTAGTTGTTATTGACAGCTAGCAAAGAACTGGAAACCAGACTAGAGTAAAATCCATGCGTTGAGAGAAAACATCCATTAAAACATGTTTCTGGGCAGCTAAATAGCAGTCTGAAGGCAATTGCTGCATTGCACACTTCTTGTAGCCACTGACTTCTCAATATTTAAACTGTGGTTTGCAATTAGAATAGCTGCAGGAATATATTCTACCTTTTATTGTAATGACAAACATCAGTTATAGGAGAAGCATCGGGGGTGGGGGTGGGGGTGGTGTGTGGTGTGCGTCAGTGACTACCTTCTGATAGCCCTGAAAGGGTCTTACACTCTTCTGCTCCTGAAGAATTTATGAATTTGACCTCAGCAAGACAGAGCACACATTCATCCTACATGACTGAAAGCAGGAGGACATTCAGAAAGACAAAGTACTACCACAGTAATACTGCAGTCCTTGTGCTAGGCTGCCGGCAGCACTGTGGTTGTCAGCAGAGCCAACAGTGGAACTGAGCAGAAACATTAAAAACGACGACTAAGAAAGCTTTAAAAAAGCTAACATCTGGATACAGTTACTGGAAAAATTCACTGCTGTGACTGACATCTGGAGTGAAGACCTGCCAAAAGCTACCTATTAAGCAGCAAGACTTAGCGATGCTGTTGCTCGACTGGACATCGAGGGATGTCAAATAATCACACGGTGCCATTTGTCAGCTGGAGGAAGATGGCGGCACTGGCTCTGCGTGCGGCAGGCAGCACCTTGTGCACCCGGCTGCGAGGGGCTCGCCGAAGGTCACAGCCCCACTCTGTGCTCAGTGCTGTATCAGGGCACGCGCCAGCCTGCTTCCTGCTGCTGCTTGGGGATGCTGAGGGTCACAGCATTGGCCAGGGCTGGAGGTGGCCCCAGTGGGCAGCAGCAGGACACCCGATGCCCAGGGTACCCCTCACCTCGGTTTTGTACTTTCCCCTCACCTTGTTTTCCCTCTCATGGCAGCAGCATCGCATCTCCAGCCCCAGCTCCTGGCCTTGTGGTGAAGAAAAATTCAAGAAGCCTGAAGCTCACTTTGGGATGGTTGCAAAGTGCTCAGATGACCATAATGGCTGTAATACAGAGCTACAGGAGAAAAAATAAAGCAGGTTCCATCATTCAAGACGTTATTTTGTGTACACTGATATGGTGGTTTGCTTCACAGTTTGCTGACACCTGTCCTGTTTGCACACACAGATTTGGGGATATTTGCATAGCTCACTAGGCATGCACAACTAGAGGCTGGTTTCAAAATACCCCTTGGAAAATATAGTTGAATATATTTTTACTATGTCCCTGCACTATGAAAGTTTTTAAGAGGCAGTGTTACCAATTCTTTGCAGTCAGCATGACTTTTGCATATGCACTAGAAGCAAGATGATAGGCTCAGCCTATCATCATTTTCAGAGAAGAAATAAGCACATATTTTCAGAGAAGATATAAGCACGTATTTACAGAGTTCTGTAGTAAACTTGATTAATACTGCAGATTTCTGTATGAAAAATCTGTTTACTTTGCTTTGGTTAACAAACAAAGCAAGAAGCCTCTGCTGTCACATGAAATAATTGCATCAACAAAACAAGAGATTTCTGTCTGAATTTTGTTGTGAATGGTGAATGGAAAAGAGGAATTGATTATATGATGATCATCATATTGGCTTGGAGAAACCAGTTTAGCCCACATCCTGATGGGTGCTCAAGCGGCTAAAATTTATGTTTGGAGGGAAGTTATATACATGTGGGAAAGGTGATGTATATTATGGTACATGGCAGATGTATTACCTTAAATTCCCGTGTATCCCCAATTTTGAAAGTTAAATGTCTAACAATGCCTTTATGAACATAGCACTAAATGATCCATAAAGAAATTGCACTTACATCAGAATGTATGGTCTTCCACGTACATAGCTGAAAGTCAAAGCTGTGCAGCAAACAGGAGGGATACTTCCTGCTGGCATTTATTACATTGCTATCGAGTCCCATTAATCCTGGGAAGCAGTTTGCTATCCTTAGCATCTGCACAGCAAACACGTTACCAAGAAAGGAGGTGATAGAGAAACAGCAGAAACTGTTAACATTGAAGTATGCCCAAGACAAGAGGCAAGCAACAGCGGGCTGTGACACACTTCATAGTTTGAATGAACATCAGTTCAGAATTTGTAGGGCTTTCTGTGGAAAATGTACCAAAGTACTTTAAGGTCTAGAACAGTTCTGCAGGTACCCTGCTTCTCCTCTGCTCAAAATAATTAAAAAAATGTTCTCTTCTGGAATTTTCACTTATGTGAATTAGTTCTCTTGCATTCATAGCTCTTCTTGGGACTGATCTTCTGTTCCACTCTTTTTCGGATATTTTCTGTGGGCCTGCACTGCTTTTTTCCCCTCCTTCTGTAGCCCACAAGTTCCCCATTCCCTGAAAAGCCATTTTCTATAGGTCTATGCATTCCAGCCCTGTCTGCCACAGCCTGATGATTCCTGGCACTCACTTTCTTCATTTTTCTACTCTTGGCTTTGAGAGCTCTGAAAAAAAGCCCAGCTCTGAGCAGGGCTTGAGACTTCCCTGTACAACATTTGCCCAACTGTTTAATCCCTTCCTTCTCCATGACTTTTTTGTTAGCTAAGAGAAACACTTAGGCTCTAAGATGAGAAATAGCTATGATTTTCTCGACTTTGCTTGTCCCACAATCCTCCTTTCTATTATTTGCTGCCTGAAGTCTCCTTCAATCTTTCCTCCCCATTTCCACAACGATATATATGATTTTGTTTCCTCAAAAGGACTCTTCACCACCCCCACTTTTTCCTAGTCTTAGATGCTTAGTATTCGTTACAAGAGTCTTGACCAACTTTCTTTGAAGCCAACAGGATTTTTTTGTTACCTCAAATTGAAGTCAAATCTTAAAATAAATCCTATATATTTTAGTATATTCTTCAGAGAAATATGATAATTAGGTTATTTTACCTACCCACCCCCCAAATATGGACAAGGAATTTGTTCATTAACTTTTTATTTAGACACCTAAAATGTGGTCTGAACTGCAAAGTCTTTATCATCCAGGTAGTTTCATTGCACATAAAATAAAAAAACACATGAAGCAAGAGCATGAAAACAGCAAGGGCATGTTTTGAATCTGTTTAACTGCTGCTAAACACAACAGTAAAAAAAAGGCCAACGAAATTGAAGAAGGTAGATGAGCACAGACATCAAAATTTTGTTCCTGTTATTCAAATGGCAAAGGAGTTCTATGTGGTACAACAGAGAGTAGACAATTTTGAGGATGGCAAAGATGTGCTGTAGTCATAGTGAATTAAACTGACTGTATAGTTATGCATCCAGTAGGGATTTAAAAAAAAGAACAAACTAATAAGCTTCACAGATATTTCAGAAGATAAAACCATTAAAAGGGAAAAGTTCAATTCAGTCTCTTGAGCTGGTATGACAGGGGTGGTGAAGTATGCTCGCCATGAATAAAAATAGAAAAATTATAAGTACATAAATGAATCAAGAGCCTCTTAAAACACATGCCCTACAGCATTCGCTTCCAGCAGTTTTGACACATTTGTCCATCAGTATGTGAATCAAAGAGATTAGCTTGAAATTATTTGCCTTGGAGAGAAGGAAAACACAAAACAAGAAAAGGGAGAAGAAGATTTTCTTTGCAACAACTTTCTTGCTATCGGAACACTGAATACACTGTTTTACGTACAAGTTGCCAGGCTGAGCAATATTGTTCCCATGTTGAAGTTTCTCCAATTGTCTGCAACATTTTATTGCAAGCAAATAATAATGATCTTATGATGAGAGACAGAAGAAAAAAGCCAACTGGCATTTGTATGTCAGCAATAAAAAACTTCAATGCTTGAGAAGAAACATGATCAAAAGCTGCTAAAAAACCTTGTTCCTTTAATGAAAGTGTTACCAGAATATTATTTAGGTTTTTAAGACAGCAAAAACATTGGCTCATTTCATAAGACACGTAACTACAGGTTACTGACATTGACAAGTTAACATGATCTTTTCACCATATATCATTGACCTCCTATCTCATATCGGTAGATATAATAAAACTAATAGAGACTATTTTTCTCATGCCTCCCAAATAGCAGACGTTTCAAATGCAACAAAAAGTAACAGCTCATATAATACGTTACAAAAACCAAAACAAAATACACCTCCCTGATAGTATTGTAAAAAAATTACTTCCCTAAAAATAAAAATAGACTTAAGATACAGAAATTCATTATAACAGCATAGTTAATATTACAGCATTTAGAGTTTCCTGCATCACTGATCTTTCTGGCTCAGTTCAGCTGCTCTTCCATTACACTTCACATGCTCCATTTGGACTTTCACATGAAGCATGGGACTTCTCATCTGTAGTACATAGACAATATAAAGAAATTGAAGGCAAAGAGCAAGAGCAAAGAGCACAGATGGACAGTCACTGCAAATCTGTAACAATGATACAGCATTGCCTCTGTGAACTGTAAAACCTTTTCTAAAAAACCCCAGAAACTAATATATCATACTTTTATACATAAAAAAACACATACATATACATGCACATAAAATATGTTATTCTCTGACATTTTATTCATTTATTACACTGCGATAAGTTGTCACAAATATCTTGTCTCATATCAGGCAAAACATCCCACAGTCTAATAAAAACAATGGCAAAGGCATTTGGTCACAGAACCAAAGTGTTTGTCATCTGTGCTTGCCAACAGCAAATCCCACACCAGCTAAAGGCAGACAAACAGTCTTCTCTTCCACTGTGCTCTGGCAGCTGCCAAAAATCAAAATTGGACAGATACTACATAGAAAAAAATTTGGGGAGTTCAAGACAAATTTGAGGCATATGGTCACTGCACTACATATAGTTATCTATCATTTATTGTTTGACAGGAAAAGATTATTTTTCTATCTTTTATGTTCTAGTTTTCCCCTACCAATGCCTCTTATTGAAATTTTGAGGTCAAATGTGACCATTGCTCGCTGCAGGATGAAGATTTTTTTAATGATTAGGCCCTAATCCAGCTCCAATTAAAGTCAATGAAAAGACTCTAATAGCTACATTGAACCAGGCACAGTGCCAGCGCTTCCAGACTTTGCAAAAGCCCTAAACAAAGGTGATTATTGTACAGTGAATCCCGCATTCACTAATTCAGCTATCTACATCCTGTAAAGTGGTAGCCAGATTTTTGCAAACTGCCGTAACCTTTCTGACAGGCACTGACTGGCAAAAAGAATGACGAGGTTCACTGAAAAACTACTGGAAACAGTATGAAACAAAATGCAAAACCACATTTGAGCCCTTCATGAATACGAATTATATTATCTGGGTTCTTGGTAAGAAGTGCTTGTGAATCTCCATTTGCAAGCTGTGCTTTAAACCGATTTACAGAAGCAGAACATTATTAGGGAGCGGACATGAAAGGGAAACTCATTAAGACTCACAACTTGGAAAACCAAACAACCCAAAATGTGTGAGACCATTACTCCTCAGAATACAACGACCGAGGGTAAAATAACCAACCATAACCAACCATTAGCCTTCCTCAGCAGTACCTTACAGGCTCACTAGTATCCAGATGTGGATGAAACCAACTCATAAGCAGAAGGATTTATTGTCCCAAGGGCAGGGACTAGCAGGCATCCAGGTGTGGGAATGCTGCTGTCCACCCTCAGTGGTCAGCATGCACTAGAAAGTGGAAGTGCCGGTGAAGTTGCTGATCATCTTGATGGACGTGCTGTCTGCTACCACTTTTGGTTGTGAATCTGGTTTCCCATTAGCCATTCTCATTAATCTGCTCTCTGGAGACCATATCTACCCAAAGCTCTGACCAGAGCTGGTGAGTCAGATCACAGCAAGCCCATGCAGGATCCCAGCTCTTTTATAAGGGATGAGTAGAACACAGACTCCCTCTCACAAAAAAACCCACCCAAACCCAACAAAGCAACAAAAATCCCCAAGTGAATCCTTACTCTCTTCCTTAAAAATCCCCTAAAAAACCAGATCAGCTTTTTCAAGTCCTTTTGCCAAGGATTATTCACCTAAAACTAGAGCTATAACTATCTGCTTCACATGATTCCTTCATCCTGAAGCACAGAATCCAGCCAGGTTGTCCAGGATTTCTCAAACCAAATGAAGAAGACCATATTTTCTTCAACTTTACAACCAGAAGTTCTTGAAAGAACTTAAAAAATATTTCAAAATACGTATTTAAATAAATTTTCTCTGGGTTTGGCCCCCTGTAATCATCACACCTATCCTGAAACTTGTATGAAGGGAGTGCTCGTACCATTGTGGGCACCAGTGATTCTAGCACTTTCAGGGAGAGGCTACTTGCCTTCCTCAGGCCACGAGGTTTTCTTCTCATTTCCACCAAATTACTTAATAGGTGTGCTTCCTGTCAAAGTAGATTAGTGTTCAGTGGTTGTTACCTGCAGATGTTAGCAAGTATTTAGGGAAAGACTACAAGAAAATAACCTATTACTTGGATGTAGTAGTGCAAGGATGTGACAGTGGGAAAGACATAGTAAGTCACTGACAAGAATATTTTTAAAGCTATGAGCTTGAAGTCCCAGAATCACTCAGAGAAGGTATATGTGACATCACCAACACAAAGCAAGGGTAATGATCCCTGTCCTGGTAGATGTTGGATTCACCCTGTTGTGGAATAGCTGTGCTGTGGTTGTGGGACCAAATGTTCTGCTGGTGCAAAATGGCTACATTTCAGAGAAGTCAATGAAGTTGCATCAGTTTAAACTATCTCGTAAACTGACAATCAGAGAACTTTTAAGTTTTAATATATTGAAATGCCATTTATCTTTGAATGTATGCTACAATAAGAAAATACTAAGCATATTACCAAGAAATATTAACAACCAGTTCAGAAGTGCTTGCCCCTTTTAACTGCAATGATCCAAGAGGCTTTATAAATACAAAAGCAATAGAAAAAAAAAACCCCAAAATAACTATTTCTGTACAGAATTGACCTGATGTAAAAGGTCTCTCCCAGCAGCCCCTTCCTATGGTGCTGTCAGTGGTCTCTATTTTGTTATGGTGCAAAGAGTGGGTGGTCTTGAGGTGAATACAGTGCTCCAGGACTGAAGACATTTGGAGGTTAATTCCTGGTTTGGCATCAGGTCAAATGCTTATATGGCTCACGTAATCTAGCACTCATGTCATTTTGTCTTTTTGAAATGGTTAATCATAAGGCAGAGGCTGTATCCTGTTGGGTTGGTACTGATCAGTAGAATAGGACCTCACTACTGTAACTTTATAATGAAAGAAATAACATCATCTACATCTTTCGTTTAAGTGTTAGAGTTCTTAAATAACTGTAGGCCCCAAAAGGCTCTTCTGGTTTCTAATGGTTAATTGAGGTTATACGCAGGGTCATCTCTCCAGAACAGATTGTTCCCAGAGTCTCTGTATTTGTTAACAGACTGAAAAGGGTAAATAGAATCTTAATTTGAGTTGTGGGTTTTGGTTTGGTTGTGGTGTTTTTTTCTTTTTTCCCACAGCAAAAAAAACATTGAATTTCTTTGTGAATCTTGAGAATTATTGCAGCACTTTAAATGTAGAGAGCAGAACTTTTTGTATGCTATGCCAACTGCACTACAGACATTTTAAAAGGGTAGGTGCTATATTAAGTCCACATCACAGTGTTTGTTGTGCGTTTGCCAGGTCCAATTAAGCAAAATTTATCAAGGCTGGCAACGATCAGCTTGTTTCATCTGCTCATTGAAAGGCCTGATCCATATTTTCTGTGAGAAAATTAATGGATGGACTGACTTAGAATACTGATCACCACTTCAGGTAAACAGTAAAAGACAAAGAAAGCTTAAGAGACCAGGACTCTATATGCAGTTTCTTCTATATGAAAGTATTACAGTTAATACTCTATTTTTTTCTAGTTTTGGACAGGCAAAGCATGATTAATTAACGAGCAACAAAAAGGCCTGGATATAACCGTCACGCATGACATAAAATTGGCAAAATACCGTTCTTTTCTGTTAACTGGAATCTGAGATACAGTTTATCATCTTACTGGAAATCTTTAACAAAATCACCGTAACATCAGTTCTGTAGCACATACCCAGCCTAAGAGATATTTCACTGGCTCTCTACATAGCCTTTAGATCTATCAACTGGCTCTTGTTGATGGCTGTAAGAGAACCTTATAAGAGCCCATTGAAAGCTGTGGTGGTAGACCAGTAGAGAACAGATTGGTACCGCAGCGTCAGGAACAATCACAGAATAAGTTACACTTAACACTGACAATTTTAGTATAGCCCACTCCACAGAAAACATTGCATGCCGGAGTGTGGAGTAACGAAAAGATACTCTGCTACAAAAAATGTTGTGACAAGCTCTTATCGTTGTAAGAACTATAAAATCTGTGCTCCGTTGTTCAAGCCACATAGTTTCCCAAAAATACTGACAGACGCTCTTTTTACCTATCTCCTTGCCTGTGAATTATATTGGCTGCCACTAGTACAGCTCAGTCCTTTAAATGGGAATCTGTAGGTCATTTGTCTGACAACCTGGGGAGGTTGGTTTCTTCTACCATTGCTTATGCAGTGGCCATCTAGGAACACTTCACTCGCCGTTCTGCCTTTAGGGAGAGCTCACTGATATCTGAAGGCAGATGGAAGTTTGTTGTCTCTTCCAAAAGACAGTGTTTGTGTTCTTGAGCTGCTTGCTAGCCAGCTTGATTTCCAGCATTAGTGCTGTTCCAAAATAAAGACCACAGATGATGTGACATAGCTAACATTCCTGTAAATGAATGCTGACAGTACTGAGAGAATTTACCAAGCTTTGTTATCTAAAAATCTAATTAAGTATTTTTTGGGGAAAAAAAGTTTGACAGGAGTGTTTTAGAATATGACAAATTTGTTTATCTCTCTAAAAGCAATCTCTGGAAGAAAACAAAGTCTGATGGAGAAAAATGTTGTACCTATTTGCTCCTTTGAACTCTGCTGAAGAAGCTATTTTTTGAATACCGTTCCACAGCTCACATAAAGACTATGCTAAAATTACTTGTTGAGCTACCTGAAAGAACACAGCAGAGAAAAAGGCATCACAAGTGAAATAAATTTCATTAATTTGGTATTTTTTCCTCCTTGTGACTCAAAGCAACAGCTCAAGATCATTTTTAAACCCAGGCTGTGTCCTCCTTTCTGCACGGTGTATGACAGTGTGTACTCTTCCCTTCACCGTTAGTCCTTCTTTCCAGTTGGAGACTTAATTTTGGAATTTCTATTGAATAGGCATATTTCAACAATGGCCAACAACCCAAGAAAGGCCCAGGTCTGTTCTTCGCTCCCAAGTAAATTTGATGGGGGAGAACTACTGTCTGATTGTTCCTCAGTACTCTTGCTCCAGTGGAGTTACTGAAATCCTGACAATGAATCTTAACTCACACTTTGATGTGACCAAATTTTAGATGCCTGGAACTAGAGACTGCTTAACTAGACTGCTGTGTATGACCCACATCCTTTGGATGTTATTTATAAAGACAAAATGGACTTGTCAGGGGCAAGATGGGACTTTCTGTCTCAGGAACATTTGTTTATTAATTTCCCGTGGGTTTTGTACTAGGCCATACTCATTTCCAGCAAAAGTAGTGCTATAATTTCTCTCTTTCTTCCCTGTCCTTAACTTAATACCCTTTCTGATCTGTGTAATGATTATTTTTCTTTTTTTCCTTTACTTTGACCTCTGAGATTACTAGAAAAAACTAGCATTTTCTATCAGACACCTCCATTTCCTATCTGCTGAACATATTTAACCAGCATACAGTTAGTTCACAGTGGCAAATTGTAGCAATTGCATAATATTCCCTGGCAAATACTGAGGTAATTGCAAAAATGTCATTTTATTAATAAAGCCAATAATAATGGAGGTAATTTAGTTAGGATATGCTGTATCTCTGCCAAGTAAGCATTCTTCTTGCTTCTTCTTCAAATGAACTGCATATGAAACATCAAAGCCTAATTTTTTAAGCAGTACACTAGATATGAGTTGGGAATCCTCTTGCTTCCCCCAATCAGGCAGTGAATAGGCACTTGGGTACTATTTTGAAATATACATCTAAGTTATTAGTCGTGTTCATTGTGGCTATCAGTGTTCATTTATTATAAGCAAAGATAATGCATGCTTTGTTAGAGCATAAAGTCTGTATGAAGAATTCACAGTAGCCGTCACTTTCCTAGTAGCTCAAAACAGAGAGCAAGTAATTTTGTATTGTTAGTCTGTCCAGAAGTATGCCATGGTGTTCTGTGAACAGAGGAAACAACTGGCAGTATGAATGACACATTCACTATTGCACACTCACCATATAATAAGCTCCTCTATTCCTATTTTCCAGGACAGCTGGAGGATACCCTATCACTGTTACATTGTAACCTGTTACACAACTGAAAGAATAAAGTCCCAACATCATATCATTTAAGTTCTTGCTCTTTCTGCTGAACCTGGTCTGTTCTGTGTACTTTGTGTTTCTTGCCATAGACAAACACAATATTGGATGACTCTACCTGCTTATTTTCAGTTTCATGCTTAATCTTTCTATCATATTCATCTAGCAAAACATAAAAATAATTCAATTAGGTTACAAATGTCGTGAATCGAAAATGGGATTCTCACAATCTACCAGTTACGGTTGCTCAGTTACTTCACCTGTATGATACGCATTTATCGTAATCACGTGCCTGTTAAAAGCAAGGGACTCATTTTCTGTAAATCTGATTCAGTGCTACAGAAGTCCAGTTTCAATGTTAACTTCAACAAACTTAGGGATATGTCATGCTGTCTGTGGGAGCACTCTTGAGCACTCAGAATTCAGTGTTTAAGTAATACACTAATACACTGAAGCTGACCTCAGGAAAAGTGGATACAGACTCCCATGCACTGGAGAGAAAGGAAGGTGTATTTTGTATAAGATCGATTACTTACCTAGATGCCTAGATTTGTGTATAGCTTTATATAGGCAGACTATATACATATTATATGGAACCATACAATTTTTTTCTGGATAATTTGCTGAGAAAGCCAAACACCAAACTACAAATATCAAGAAGAACATTTCTGTATGAATATTCTTTTGAGGTTTGTCTTTTGGTTTTTTTTTCCCCTTAACAAAACAACAGTGATCACCTCCTTTAGCCCCTCACAGCAGGTATTTAAAGACTTGATAAGATCAAAACAGTAGTCGTTAAGGACATAGCGTGTTCCTGGGGAAAAAAAAATCAAGATTTAGTCACAAGACACACCTCTCTTGGGTCCTTGGCTTAATCTGCTGGATTTACTGGGTAGTTTAAGATTACAGTTTCAGTGTTTCAATTTTGCCAACCCTAAAACGTGAACAGCAAGCGTTGCAGGTGGTACAATAGCGGAGATATACCTCAACACTAATTCAGGTATTTCACAAGGAATGTTCCTAATACAGTCAGAGGGACATATCTCTGTCTGCTGAACTCTTGCATCAGATATCGCATCACCCTTCCTCAAAGCCTGAAGTTTTAAATGACTGGCTTTGAGCTTTGTCTGCTGCTCATATATATAGAAAAGAAGTTGAGATGTATATTGTGTCAGGAAGCTATTGTTCATAAGAATTACTATTTACACAGCACTTCTTAGATACCAAGTGTTACACACTATTATTTTAGTCTTCTCTCTTTTATACTCTGCTCAAAAGAATATTGTGCTATGCCACCACAGATAATTGGTAGGTATTTTAATTTATATCCTTATAAGATAGGGTAGAATAGTAGAAAAAACAGGACATGCAATTAGTGCAGGTTAAGAGTGTTTTAGTGTGCTTTCCAAACCCCTTAAGTTGCCAATGTAGTTGTAGCAGTTAATTTTACAATACCCAAATCTCTAATAAAAATATTTCATCTGCAATTTTATTGTCTTTTTGAAAAGACCTTTTTGTGGGACTCAGAAGCAAAGCATTTATGTTGTCAAATGGCACATTTAATGGCTAAAAGACCTAAATATATATAATGCATTAACTTTTCATAAAAGGCCTTCCAAAATGTTATTGAGATAATACTTTCCTTGCTGGCAAAAGTCAATAAATATCGAATGTTATTTATGTTTATAACTGTTGGCTGTTCTACTTAAACAAAATTTTGAAAGCAAATTTGTGGTCAAGAGACCTTGACTCTTCACAGCCATTTTGAATTTGAAAGCTTTTAAATGCAACAGAGCTGCCTGTTCTACTTGTGTTTACAAGACAGGATACAATGCACAAGACATTGTGTAAAACTGAGACTTTAAGTAACCAAAACAACAATGAATCAGATTAAAAGTTGTCTTTCTGCAGAATCACTTATTTACTGTCTTTCTGACCTCGACTTTTTTGGTCCTTCCTGTTTTCATCACCTTTCTTCCTACTGGATTATTTTTTCTTTACCTATTTAGCACTTTCTTTTCCCTTCTTCTCCCAAAATGCATACTGAAATTAGTTTATTTGGCCTTTTAAAAAGAATAAGTACTACCTCAATTAATAAAGTTCCAGATTCTTCTGCTGTGTCTCACTCTACAACGAACCTTATTCCATATTCCACAATAAGACACTTTAATTTCTAGACACTATTTGTTGAGGGCAGCTGGGAACAACAGAACTAGGAAAAAAAATAAACAAAAACAGACCTAGAGTTTTATTGCACATTTTTCTCTTCTATGAAATCATGCCCTAAGTTAGGTTTGGTTTTTTTGTATGTCCTCCCAAAATATCAGGATGGGCTGGTTTTTATTTTGCATCTTTGCCTTTTATTGCAAAACTGTATGTTCCAAGCAATTTAAAAAATAAACACATTGCTGGTCTACACACTCCAGATGTCAGCATTAGCAGTAGGAAATAAAGTAGTGACACAGATTTTATTACTTTAGTGCATAAAGGCCATAGAAGGATGTAAAAATTAACCTATTTTAGGCTTATCACTTTAGTGAATTTAAAAAATAAGCTGGGGAGAGAGGAATGAGTCTTGATAATGACTGTAGCCTCAGCTAAATAAAACCCACGTCTGAAACGCAAGGAATTCGCTAGCCAAAGATATGATTATTATTGAGTTAATGAGTAGGTATAATTGCACAGAAACATACTTTTCCCTTCGTTTCTTCAGTGAAAATTGGCTATTAGAAATCTGTCACCTTTTCAGTGATTGATGCTTCTGCAACGTTTAATCTGCTTAATGTCTGTCCCTATTCTTCCTGACCCTTGTAATGAATTCAGTCCTGAAGGTTGTGAAGGTTGTCCAGTTGAAACAAGGACCTATGCTTTGCAAAGCACAAGCTGCATCCCAAGGGACTTACAATCTAAACAGATGACAATAGGACAAAAGAAAGAGACTGTTCCATCCTCATTCAACAGACAGACCTGTGGCCCAAAGTAGGTGGATCATTTCCTCACGTCTCTGGTGAAGTAGTTATTAAATCATACCTCATACATCTCACTTCAGGAACTCTTGATCACAGTACTGCCTTGTTGAAGATTCCTACTAGACCAGGAAAAAATAGTTTTGTAAGAAAATTGCATGTAATAGTGAAAGAAATCTAACTGCCAACAACTATATTCTAGTGGGAAACAGCAGTATTTGCTGAGGGCAAATCTGCTATGGTTCCTCACTTTGAGGATAAGACAGCACGTGGGAAAGGGAGGCTCCTGGGCACAGAGAGAAATCCAGGGAACGGGAATGAGGGCAGCTCTCCAGAACATGACTCAGACAAATTCATCTGTGTCATGGCTTTGCCACTGGGCTTTCTCGAAGACTATATAAACCCATTGTAGACGCTATTGTTCTACCCCTAATATGAGGAAAGTAATTGCTAAGAAAACTCAATTTTGAGCCAAAACCAATTTCTGCTATGAGTCAGACTAACAGTTTGGTGGGAGTCAAAAGCTAAGGTAGCAGCAGTACAGAGAACTCTGAGGACAGAAGAAAAAATATACAAATACATCTGCTTTGATTTGCTAATGATGGCTCTCAGCCAGACTACCGGTATTTAAATGCCTGGTAGTCACTGAAAAGTGACAGTAGTTATAAGGCAAATCACAAAGACACGGCTATTTGGAGTGACAATAATTACGTAACTGGAAATTATTTACTTTTATGCATTTAAACTGAAACAACTTAAACAGGCCTCAGATTTGATGCTATCATCAGAAACACAGCTAAGAGCAATAAACAACAGAATGTAAAAAAACAACGCATGACGTAGGAAAAACAGAGAAGAGAGAGTTCAAATTTAAACAAAAATCTCATACTTAGACTGGCTAAACTTTCCCCAAATACCTACTCAGAGTGACAGTCTTTATAAGATGCTCTGCACTTTTATATAGTATTAGTTTTATACATCATGACCATGTTGAACAAATGAGAATTTTTAAAATGTTTTTCAAAACATACATGATAGTGCTTTGTTAGCATTAAATACTGCAGCAATATGTTTTAGCTAATCTTAATCTTCATATAAAGAATGAAACAATTTTTTGTAGTGAACAAATTGCTGGTTGCTCTCCTCTGCCTTCTGCTTTTCTGCCCTGAGGTCCCACAGACCCAAATTTGTGATCTCATTATGTATTTTATGGGAGGTGCGGTGTGAAAAAAAATGAAAAGTGTTGGTTATTGGGACAAGATTTATCTGTATCACTTGGAACAAACTGAATATTAAAGTATTTAAAACAGTAACTCCTGTTTAGAGATTACAGAAAGGTACTGATTTCTAACCTAATATCAATACATGACTTTTTTACAAACTACGTAAACACCAAACTTGTGGAGCAGAACACATCAAAAAGAAATCAACAAGTAATTTAGGACCATGGAGTCCACTTTAAAGTACAAACTTGTCTGCTCAATGTACATTAATTCACTGACATAAAAATAATGGGAGTCTAATTTTATATGTCTTTTCAAAAATTTCAGTACATTCTGTGCCAAAATTGGAAGTCAGTGGGATTTTATATAAGTACTTGAGAGCAGACTAAGTTCATCATCAATCAAATTCAAGGATTGACAGGATGCAGTATTATGCAGAGAAGTCCCATAGACATGTAAGTTCCCCACCACACAAATACAGCATTTATGGGACAGCATGTGATTTAAAATCAAGATTTAAATCATTCTCCATGAGTACCTTTCAGAAGAGGCTGAATTGATAGATATTACCATAACCTTGACAGTCAGCTATTCTGAAAAGGAATGATTTGTGTCATACCTGAAATATATAGAGTCCTTTTTTTGGATTTCATTGGCTGCCATAAGGCTGAAGCTTCTCCCATCTATGAAACGCTTTAGGTCTCCAAAGTTGAATGCAGGTATACCAACCGATAAACAAAACAAGATGAAACACCACATGTACCAATTGCTAGCAAAATTTTACAATTTTTTGGTAATTACTGTTGATTTATACCTAGGTAAATTGCTACAGAAAAAATTAACCTTTTGTTAAAAAACCAGAAAAGTGAGGAGCTTTTTTTTTTCCTTGATAGGTAAGCTCCCATTTCCTAATATAATACAGTAGACTTATGGTCACCTGTTTAAATTTGTGTATTAGACGTAAGATTAAATTTTGGTCTCTCTCATGCCAATGAGGTCATTGTAATTAATCTGATCTGCTGTTTGTTAAACTGATGCATAATCTATCCTCTCCCACTTGCAACTCAACGTGAAACTCAACAACAGCTATTGCTGTTTAAACTTTGGTATAAAAAAATTTGATTACAAACTTTTGGTAGATATAAACTCTATTTCCTTACTTTTTACCATTTTTCATATATGAAGACAAGCCTACATGAATTATGATAAATAATGAGTCTGTTGAGCAGAAATGCCAGCTGAATTAGAATGGTTTTGGAGGCAGAATTTGTGGTTACTTTGATTGTGAGAGTATGCAGCATTGTGAAATAAGTCTGAGGGTCTTAAAAAACACAAACAAAATACTGTCTTCTAAAAAATCCTAAGCTATATCGACAAGGGAATAACATATTTTAGTACACATATTGATTATGCAGGTAACTATTGCCAAGCATTTTCTAACAAATTTGAGGCAAACTATTCAGCAAGGAAGCTTTTTTTGCCAACCACCTTCAAAAAAGAATCGTATTACCTAATTTTAGCCATCAATTTCACTGGTGCTTTAGTGTTCTATCAAATACTTATACCCAGAATAATTCTGTACAGAATAGTATAGCAGAACTGTTCAGGATACATATAATATGTCTGCCCACACATCTGTGTTTGCAAATTAGCTTGCCAGCACTCTTCAATCCCAAATCAGTCCCATAACATTTGTTTCACAGTTCCTGGTATAGTGCTGTCTTGTAGCTGTCTATCCAAAGACAATTTCATATATATATATAGTATTTTTGTCAGTGAAGTATTACTAGCAGCCCTACAGACAGTAGCCATGAGGCAAAATACATAATGTTCCATGTCCCATCTTATCCATCATCTTACATTAATTTTCTTTGTATCTCAGAAAGTTATCACTGTAAGTTTAGTTCCAGAAAAATATTCATTCTTATTCTATCTCTGTTAAACAGCGTAGAGTATTTCTGTAGAAGTTTGATGAGGTAACAAGGAAAAATAGAACAGCTTTTCATTCCTCAATGTTGTATTGAATTTGTCTATGAAAGAGCAATCAGATACATCTTCATCTATGTTAAAGATTCAAAAATATGAAAATATAGCTTGAAATAGGAAATACTGAAATGTGCATTACCCTCAACACCCTGTTAAACAGCTGTTCAACTTTCTGACAAAAACTTGCCTAGCAACAGCCAGTTTTTGAGATGGTTTTCAGAGCAGAAGCTTGGACCCTGTGGAGGAGTTTTCTGATCAATCAGATCATAGCACACAGTTCCTGTTAAGGATGGTAGAACTTATTCAAAGAAATCAATTCCATAAAGTAAGTTGCATCATCTGGAGAGATGGAGGTAGTAGAATTCATGAAGAGCTATTGGCACCTGGGAGACTCTAGCAGGAGTCCATGGGTTACAGCAAAGTAGCTATTGGATGTTGAACTGTCTGGGGTTTGTTGGTGATTGTTTGTCCAAATGAAAATGTTTGAGGGCATTCTGGGTGAGATGTGTTATTCTTCCCGCCTGGGGAAATTAGCCAGCAGTGCATTCCTGTACTGCCTATTTTAGAAGTCACATGCACTTCTGTCTGATGATACAAGGGAACAGACAGACCATTCCTGTTGTAAAACTGAGTGAATAATATGATTAATTATAAATTTTAGGATAATTTCCCATTAATTAGGGGAGTGAAAGAGAGAATACAGTACAGCAATTACATCTAGTACAGTATTATGTGGTGAGGGTTGATGTTACGAGAGAATCAATGCATACAAACATCTGGCTGTATTTCCTTGAAAAACTGAGAGATTCTCATATTAAATAAATATGAGCGTCCATAAAGAAATTAGAGAAGACAATAAATTTACTAGGGTACTATCTGACTGAGTCAGAAAAACACAGGGAAGAGAACTAGAATACTTTTAAGATGTCTAAGTTCAATATAAATGTGATTTACATCAGAAAAAAATTGAGATAGCTTCTCTCAAGCAGAAATGATCCTTCTGATCATATGAATTATGATCATCTAGGCAGGGACATAAGGGAAACAGTACATTTCTCAACAGTGAGTTCTTGATGACTAATCACAGCAAACAAGCCTTCAAACAGGTAAATAAATCACAATGTTACAACTCATCTGGGGACCTCTCAACAAAGACTGGAGTAAAGGCAAGTTTTTCAAGAAAACCAAATATAAGTGAACAATTGCTGAACCATAAATATCACTTGAACTCAAAAGGGATAACTCATATAACTAATTTTGGTTTTGATTAACTTTATTTTGGATTTCCTCTGTATTTAGATCTCAAAGTGAAACTGCATTTTGAACTATTGTTGGTGAGCAAAGATCTGCAAACTAAACCTACTGTGATTCATAACAGAGATATGCTGTAAAATGAGCTGGGTAGGCAAAAATGACTAAGATTAGGGCTCTGCTTCAATGTTCTGTTCAGTGTTATGTTCTGTTCAGTTCAGCCTTATGAATAGTGGAGACTCATTCACCACTGACAGCAGTGCTAGATAAAATACTCTGGATAAGAACCCCTGGGAATCGACAAATTGAAAAGTTGATGAAAGACATTCATAAATTTTAGATGACCTTTGGTAACCTTAAGGGCAGGAAATCAATTATTCTTGTTATTATTTGATACGTGACTCTCCATAATAAGTGAGTATACAACATTTTGAAGGCTGTAGTTCAAAAGCTTTGGTGACTGGCTGAAATTCAATAACAAAGGATTGACTTGAGCCAACTAGGGGAAGCGTCCTACTGGACCTACTGTTTGTTAACAGAGAAGGTCTTGTGGGGGATGTAAAGGTTGGAGGTCATCTTGGGCAGAGTGATCATGAAATGGTAGAGTTTTCAATTCTCAGAGAAGCAAGGTGGGGAGCCAGCAGAACTGCCACCTTGGACGTCCGAAGGGCAGACTTAACCTGTTTAGGAGCATGGTTGAGAGTGTCCCTTGGGAGACAGTCCTGAAGGACAAAGGTGCCCAGGAAGGCTGGTCATACTTCAAGCAGGAACTCTTAAAAGCACAGGAGAAGGCCATCCCCATGTCCCGAAAAACCAGCCAACGTGGAAGAAGACCAGCCTGGATAAATAGAGAGCATTGGCTGGACCACAGGAACAAAAGGAAAGTTTATATTCTTTGGAAAAGGTGGTTGGCAACTTATGAGGAATACCAAGATGTAGTGAAGCTATG
>RSEF01000001.1:78671838-78751052 GCA_003993805.1 Himantopus leucocephalus | reverse complement strand
CCCTTCCAACCCTGACTATTCTGTGATTCTGTGATTCTGTGATACTTGGAAGTAATAAGAAGCATTGTGGTGATTAATTCCTTTTACTTAGCTCATCTGTTTAAAAGAGAAGAAGAGATAAGTTATTGCTCCTCTGCTCTGGTACACGACCTAACAATCTATGAAGTTTATGCCTGTTTTTAACACAATGTAGATTAAATGTTTTCAGTCTTAACATGCTTTTGATTTTAATCTCTAAAGGAAATATAGATTTTCCTGGTTTAGCCAAAGCAACAGACAGTACAGCAGAAGATTCCTCTTTGTGGTTAGGCCACAATCCTCTGTGCTCTCATACAGACCCCAGTAGAGACCTGCAGCAACTTTTAGGGATTTGTGTGATAAGATACCACTGCAAGAGTGAGGCTTTACACTGCAGAGTTTGCTTTCAGAGAATCTAAATTTTCAGGGAACCTCATTAGAATTTCTACATCTTTTGTAATAAATCTTTTTGAAGAAAGAGCAGGATATGCAGCAAAAGCAAGGTCCTTCGGCTTAAATGAGACCAGAATCGATTTCCTGAAACATAGTCCATCTTCTTGAGACTGGGAACAAACATCCAGTAACTGAAAAGCTGAGAGTGTATGCCACTGAAAATCTAATGGTTTAACTGCCTTCCTTTTGGATCCAGAATGTTTCAATTAATTGATGACAGAAATGAGGATTTTCAGGGCCCTTTGAGGTACTTTTGCAAAGACATAAGATGAACAGTTATGTAGAGTGAATCAGGGCTGATGAAGTCAGGGCTACTAAATTGTACCATTCTGTTTTGCATTCTATACAGCAATAGCACTCTGTTTAATCTATTTTAAAAGTTGCCCACCTCAAAATAAAGTTTTGCTTCTTTTATCTTAACATGTTTCATGTGGAAAAAGGAGAAAATTTAAATTATATCCCAAATTTATCCAAGGGAGTGGAACAAGGTAATGAATGAAACAGAACTCTTACACAAAACAAACTAACCAACACACCAGACAACCAACTTGAAAATAATTAATGTATGATTGTGCAGTTAAAGAATGTATCAGAAAGCGTGAATACTTAAAAGTAAACATCTTAGTGCTTTGCTTTCAATATACTGTTCTTTAAATAGAAAATTTAAATATAGCTTTCAAAGAGCAAACTGACCAAAACAAGAATTCTGAAATCTGAAACAGCATCAATATTTCTTTCATGCACAAGAGTGGATTATTTAGCTAGACGGTGCAAATGTCTGTCACTTCAGTAAACAAAGCAAAAGGTCATAGCAAATTGACATACAGAGAGCTATCCATAAGCTAGGAGGTTATAGTTTGGCATTGAATTTCAGAGCTATATGCAAACAGTAGAATAAATTCAGAGTTGAGCTACATGCAAAAATCAGAATAATATTTGGGATCTATAGGCAAGACTGTTGGCTAGAGAATCTGTTTGCCTCCAGTCCTTTTCCAAGTCCCATTTTTTTAACCTCTTCTCACTAGTCATTCCTCCTTTATCCTTCACAAGCTTTTTACTCCTTTGCATTGTAATATAGTTAATTCCCACTTCTCTAGGATGTGTGGCTTGCTATCATAGGAGTAGTAAAAACAGAGGAGAGATTATCTGTCTGCTTTCAGTGGCATGTAGATGTAATTTCAATGGATATTCTTCATAAACCTGGGAGCAATCTGCTCAGAAATTATGGGCTGTGTGAAAACGTGCCCTCTGTTCAGCACTTGTGAGACTGTACCTTTAGTACTGTCTCCAGTTAGGGGCTCCCCAGTACAAGAAAGACACCGACATACTGAGGCAAGTCCAGCAAAGGGGCATCAGGTTGTTTAGTGGGACAGGAGGTATGAGGAGAGGCTGAGAACTGTTCAGCCCTACAGAGAGAAGACAAAGGGGAGATATATACCTAATGGGAGGATGCACTGAAGGTGGGTCCGGTGTCTTAGAGGTGCACTGTCGAAGGACAAGAGAAAATGGGCATGAGTTGGAACATGAGAAATTCTGACTTGATATAAGAAAAAATGTTTTTATCATGAGGTTGGTCCAACACTGGAACAAAGGCCCAGAGAAGTTGTGGCCCTGTTGTTTTTTTCAGGCTGTGCTCTTTTACAAGTACCCCTCAGGGAGGCCAGTTAAATTGCTCTAACAACAGCAGGCTGCTTTTGGCCACCGTCTCTCCTGAGAGTCAGATGTTTCCTCCTCTGTCATGTGACAGCACATGTCCAGTCCAGATGATGTGGAATGTGCCTTATGGAAAAATGCGTATCTTGGGGAGCAGCGGGCCATAGCCACAGGCATTTGTTCCCCTACAGCCTGATTTGCAGGAGTATGTGCACAGGGATGAGGAAAGGCAGCAATGGTCTATCTGAACAGCACTTGCACAAGTACCCTTACGCCTATCCCTAGCTTTTCTCAGGAGCAATGTGACCATGGGCAGGAACTGTATACTCATTGATCTCACTGTGCTTTTGAGAAATCTGATCCCACTTGGAGTCAGGATGGTAGCTCAGTTTGCAACTCTTCTCTGTTGGATACCAGTGCTCTACTATGAACTCCACCTTATCTCTCTGGGTGGACTTCATTCCACCTCCAGGGGCTTACTGCTTCTCCCACCTAAGGCTGAATTATGACTTGTTACAATTTTATTCCCCTCACGGGTGGAAACTGGTATTTCTGATGCTGTTTGTCCTTGCTCAAGAAGCCAAATTGTATTTTACTTATTAATTTTTGGTTTGAGAGGCCTGTGTATGTAATTGCAAGTATTTCCATATCATTACATTAATTTGTTAGGATGTGGCTTCCCGTAGGATGGATGCATGGTACAAGATGCATGGTACTGGTACAATACAGTTTCTTCTTGGGAATTTATGAGAATATGCAATACTATTATAAGCAGGATAAACATTTCTGTAATAAATATTTATATTCCTTCTTCTGTCTAGATTTCTAAACAAGCATTGTCATAGCTACAAAAATCATACAAACACAAGCCTTTACTCAGTCTGGAAGATCTTTGGAACAGATACTCACTCTTAGTGATGTTGACACGATCGAGGTATTTAAATACTCTTTTAATATAAATAACAATTAAAAGTTAAATCAAATATTATTTCTAAATTTAACCTTATTTGCATTAGTAATGACTTTTTATAAACAAATTAGATTAAATATGGGAGTATTTTCATGCAGGATAGATTTGTATCACAAGGCATAGTAAGTTTATATCTAGTAACTCTGGTTTTAGAGGTATTTACAGTAATCTGTGATCAAAAATGTTTTAAGTCCAATGTTTTAAGTGATCAGACAGTATTTTCAAAGGCTGTTATTCTGAAAAATATATTTGCTGGTTTTTTTAAAGTATGCAGACACCAACAAATGCTGCTTATAAAGCTTCAATGTTCTGTAATAATATTAGATACAGTAGCTAAATCAGTGTTTCTAACTGCATATTTGTAAATCTATTTGGCAACCAGGGAAAAAGTTTAACCATCAACCAATTATTATGCTATCATTAAATTTTCTTTCAAAGGAAAAGTTTGATTATGCTGAAATGTGTAAAGTGCTATAGATGTACCCAGCATACTCAGCTTCATCTTGCTTAGATACATTTATTTTTCAATAATTCCTCAAATATGCCTTTCACTGCAACCTTGTTTCTTGTGAGGATTATTTGAAACCTGCATAGGATGAATCTTCAATGATACAACATTAAATATTGAATGGACATTGACTACAGCTTGCATACAGTGTGTGAAGGAAAGCTTAGCCCTTTTACGATTTTTAGCTCTTCTAATTGTATTGGCTCTATTACATCTCAAACTGTGTGCGTATATACATACACACACACTTTCTGTTTTATATATAGCTTTTTTTTTCCTCCCCTAAAATATGCTTTCTAAAGGCAGGTCTGTCTTGTCCTATCTAGGGCATTTCATATGCACAGTGCATTTGCAGTGACCCCTGAGGTAGCAACGTCAATGCCGGTGTAGTTACACTACGCAGCACAGCTGGGAATTCTATCGGAGATACAACATGAATTCTAAAATCGGTCTAGCTGCAGTAGCTTCATATTGCACGTAATCTCATTAGCCTGGGTCTTAGCTCTTCTGACAAAGCAGCAATGACTCTGTTTCAAGAACTAGGCTGGTTGGTCTTATGACATCCCAGTACCAAGATCCATTGTGCAAAGATTTTAGATGGATTTAATACCAAATGGATGGGAGATTCCCACTTGATAGAAGTTACTATCCAAAACCCAGACAGCAATCAGTATTTGCCACACTAGTAGTAAAATCCTGAGACCAGTTTTTTACCTTTTTATAAAATGGAGTAGCTAAACTGTGATGAAAATATCCAAAATTGATCTAAGTATAAAATGTCTTTTTTTTAATGGAGCAAGGGGTATGCTTTTCTAATATTTAATGCAACATGGTTGTATTTTAGTGCACAATATTTAGTTAACATGTCTTTTGACATTAGAACATTAGAATTTTGACATTAGAGCAAACCATTGGTCATATAGGTTTTTTGTTTTAATACTGTAACTATCTTCAGTGGTTTACTCTAAATAATAGCTACATGTTGAATGGAAAATATCATTCCTTCTTTTCATTTTAAAACATGCAGATAAGAGGGTTCATTGAATTATTTCGGTGCATTGGTTTTATTTAAGCACAGTACCATCTAGAGGACACCATATTTATCATAGAATCATAGAATCCCAGGTTGGAAGGGACCTCAAGGATCATCTGGTCCAACCTTTCTTGGCAAAAGCACCATCTGGACAAGATGGCCCAGCACCCTGTCCAGCTGGATCTTAAAAGTATCCAATGTTGGGGAATCCACCACTTCCCTGGTGAGATTATTCCAATGGCTGATTGATCTCATTGTGAAAAATTTTCCTCTTGTGTCCAACCGGAATCTCCCCAGGAGTAACTTGTACCCATTACCCCCCATCTTTTCCATGTGATTCCTTGTAAAAAGGGAAGCTCCATCTTCTTTGTAGCCACCCTTAAAATACTGGAACATGGTGATAAGGTCTCCCCTAAGCCTTCTTTTCTCAAGGCTGAACAAACCCAATTCTCTCAGCCTTTCCTCATACGGCAGGCTCCCCAGTCCTTTGATCATCTCTGTGGCCCTTCTCTGGACCCTCTTCAGCCTGTCTGCATCTTTTTTGTATAGCAGGGACCAAAACTGACCACAGTATTCCAGGTGTGGCCTGACAAGGGCTGAGTACAGTGGGATAATGACTTATTTTTCTCTGCTGGTGATGTCCTTGTTGATGCAACCCAGCACCCTGTTGGCTTTCTTTGCCACAGCAGCACATTGTTCACTCATATTGAGTTTGTTGTCCACCAGGACCCCCAGGTCCCCTTTCCACAGAGCTGCTGCCCAGCTCGGTAGATCCCAGCCTGTGCTGCACTCCTGGATTATGTTTTCCCAGGTGCAGGACCTTACACTTGTCCTCGTTGAACTTCATAAGGTTCTTGTTTGCCCACTCTTCCAGCCTATCCAGGGCTTCCTGCAGGGTGGGTCTCCCTTCCAAAGTGCCTACTTTCCCACTCAGTTTGATATCATCAAGAAACACCATCAGGGTACACTTGATCCCATCATCTAGATCATTTCTGAAGATATTAAACAGCCTTGGGCCCAGTATTGATCCCTGGGGGACGCCACTTGTGACAGGTTGCCAGTTTGAAAAGGAGCTATTTACCACCTCACTTTGGGCATAGCCTATCAGCCAGTTCCCCACCCACTGCACTGACCACTTGTCTAGACCATAATCCATCTGTTTCTCTAGGAGGAGGCTATGGGGAACTGTGTCAAAAGCCTTGGAGAAATCCAGGCAGACAATGTCTGCTCACCCCTTATCAGCCAAGCAGATTACTTTGTCATAGGTGACCAGTTTTGTCAAGAAGAATTTGCCCTTGGTGAATCCGTGCTGGCTTCCGCAGTCACGTGCTTCATTTGACTTGTGATAGCCCCCAAGAGGATTCATTCCATAAGTTTCCCAGGAACTGAAGTAAGACCAATGTGCCTATTTACTCTGAACATTCTGAAATGTTCTTGTCCTTTAACGTTTTTCTCTTTCCGGATTTCAGCCCTTATTCTGACAGTCTGATAGACGTATATCCATCCTAAATCTATCGTATTCTCTGCCTTTTTTCAGGAATGGGTCAGGCACTACTGTATTCTAAGAACGAGCATTCTTCCCCCCCCTTAGACTTTTTTTCTGTATTCTTCCTCTTCTTTTTTTTTTTGTGTAGGTGGTTGCATTCACTGGGCTGCTTGCCAAGCCCTCTTTCCTGTCTATGCACCAGTGGAAAACAGGATCTTCATCCTTTCCCCCTAACACACTGAAGGAGAGCTTCTACAGTTTGGTCTGAAGCTCTGCTTCCAGAGTTTACTTTAAAGAGAGGAAATAATGGTTGCCCAGAGCTCTGTATAGTGGGCAAACCACTAAATTGAGCAGGCAGCACAGGTCACACGATGTGTGCTTGGAGGGAGAAAGGCATTAAGACCAACTTCCCAAAGGAAAAGTGGAATCTCCTGTTTCACGACAGCTTCCCCAACATCAAAAACAGTGAGTCCAGCTGAAGTCTCATGTGTGAAGTCTTTATTCTCCTGTTGACCAGTCTGAGCAAACAGACTGTCCAGCACTTAGCTTGTGCCCTTGAGAAACTGCCTTTGATATACTTAGTACTCATGTCACACCAACCTTGAAGCTGACTTTTGGCCTACATGGTCTGAAGTCATGAGGATAATTAAAGCTTTTTTTAGAATTTTCTTCAGGTATCTAAAGGCAGAAAGGAAAGAGGACAGGCTGAGTTGAGCTCGCTGGTGAAATCATAGTTTGGCAGTCAGGATTGCACAGCTGAAAAAAGAGAGAAGTGGCAAAAAGAATAAAAACAAACAAATGCTGAGCAACTAATTTTGGCTTTTGCCTTGGTTTTCCTGCCTCTGGAGGAGGCAAAAACTGTACCCAAAAAAGCATTTCTTACACTGTTGATATGAGACTACAGATCTGTATGGAATACTTCAAAATGCATATATTCCTCACTAATTATGTCTTAAACAAACATTTAATATAATTTCAGACTTCATTTCATCATACTAATGAGCTACGAACAATTGTCCTTTGACCCAAAGCTTACAGCCCCTGGCAATTTCCTTTCTACTTAGCACATCATGATGCCTTTAGATTACATTTTTACAGTATGACATAGTTAATAATTTGGTCTTTTAGAAGAAAATGAAACAGAGGATATTCTTCTAGGGAGTTAAAATTATCAGGATTATGCTGCCTATGAGGGGTTTAATGAAACAGGAACAGAAGCATCAAAGTGATTTTTGAACACAGAATTTTATGATAAATATATTGAGTTATTTTTGTTTCCACTCCAACTTTTTTGCTTATAAAAATATTGTGCCAATATCAAAAGAAAATAGACATTGGAATTACTTATTCAGTTAGTTACAGGGGTAAACTTGGTAATGCTTTGACCTTTTCTGGTATAATTCTACATGTTCACAGAATTCAAAGAAATTCTTTTAATAGTTCTAAGTATCTTTATGAAATTCTTAAAATTGTTCTTGTTTTTAAAAAAAGGACTGGAAATATGCTAATGGAAGGCAAAAATCCAGGTTTTTTTTGTCTCCTTCATTCTGCACCTAATTTCTTCCCTCCCTCCCGAAGACACACAAGTAATCCTTGGTCTTGCAGAATCTCAGCAGCTCACAGCCTTTCATATGTTTACTTTCCCAATACACAATGGTCAATTACCTCATCATTAAAAAGAATTATACTTTACTGAATCCACAAAAGCAGTATAGATTTTTGTGTTTAAAGAATTTGTGTTATACCTTCACAGGATTAAAGTACAGAAGAAGGGATCAGAATGCAGTTCTCCTGCTACCTTCCAGATAAGTAATGAATTATTTTTGTCTTGTTCTTTTTATGTCCACAAAGTGTGCATTCTGTGGTACACGTTAACATGTTTTCTACAGGTGTAGTGGCTTTTGCTTCCTCTGAGTGCCAGTCTGTAACACAGCTGTAAGGGCACTCCACTGGAAGAATGAGACACAGAGTTAAACCTCCTTAAATTAAAGAGACATGGAATACCTGCAGGGAGTAAGCTTGCTGTAGCGTGGAGCCTAAATATCCATGGGCTGCATAGGTGCTTCACTTGACAGGTGTGTATTTGACTAGAGAAAAAATAAATGCTTATTATTTAGTTTATTGAAGCTTCTAGACTTTTAAGTCCATTTCTGGATCTAGTGGTATTAATTTAAAGAAAATGAATTGTCTCATAATCAACATATTCCATAGACTAAGGCAACAAAATGGAGGAGGATAATGTAAATTAATTTGTAAGATGTGTTTTTGCAAAGAAAGGTTGGACCAGATGATCCTTGAGGTCCCTTCCAACATGGTATTCTAGGATTCTATGAAGACAGATTGGAGCAAAGGCTTGGAAATTGGTCTATAGGAACTTTCTCCAGGCCGGTCTAAAGTTCACAGTCAAAAGAAGGGAATCTTTCCGCTGCTATCTGTTCCTTCTGTATCAGGTCCTTCAGCTTTGTATGATTCAATTTAACCAGCTGTAGTAGCATCATGGTACCTATATCATACTATTCCTCCCAGTGGAAATAGTCAAATGACTGTAATTAATCAAACAATTAAGTACTTCGTTGAACTGGGACTTAAACAGAGGAGCCAGAAAACAGCTGAAGGCAAAACAGAGCCTATGCATTTTAATCTTCTCTTTCTCCCCATGAATACTTCACAGGACATAACACGTTGTTTTGAAAAAACCTGCATTTTAAGCACAGTTTGTCCCATAATCTGTATCACACATTTGGCAGCCTATGTAACTTTGATAATGGAAAATAAATTGTCGCACACAGAATACCAAAATGTTAATTATGCTTTTCATTGGCTTCAGCTAAATCCATGTTTTGTAATGGATTTAGGCATACAGAACTACAGCCCAGAGGCTGAAATAACAGCTTGCTTTTTGCAGGGCTTACAGATCATAGAAAGCACGTTGTTGACGTGTCTTCGAAATGACCTTTAGATGGGAAGAGAAAGAATGGAACTATAGATGCTCTGTGAATACATACTGCACACTCGATCATAATTACTGGAGGAACTGGTCTGAGCAAGAATATATTAGCTGATAATGTTAATTATTTAAGAAAGAACAACAGAATAAATTTGCATGTAGATGTTATATATGGAAAGTAATGGTACTGAATCTATGTAGTACAGTACCTGAAGCAATCACGTTTATTTTATGGACATGCAAAACTGATGAACAAGAAGGTGACTTTTCACTGCAGATGCACTTCAGGCATTAATTTATTAACAATACAAGAATGAATAATAAATACTTGAAATACGCTATGCTTCTCATATCTGTCTCTAATGAGGATGTAATTAAAAGTAAGTTGCAAATGGGAAGTCTTGTGTGAAATAAAGTTCTTAAGTAAAATTAATAATATCTTCAGTGAACTGGCAAAAATGTTTTTCTCAGAAATAATCACAGGGATTTGTAGAAGATATTTACCAATGAACTCATGTGCATGAGAAACAAACAATGTTTTTTCTCATCTGTTGAATGCTGCAAAGCAAGAAAGATAGCATAAGGAAACTTCATGACTTGGAATACACCTGGTTTTAAAAGTAAATTATCTATGGCACTTGCTTGAAGATCAGTGGAGTCCTAATTACTTCATGATACATACAGAACAACACAATTGTTAAAGGCATATATGAGTTACTATTTCTCACTTTGTCAGTCTGACTTCTGAGTCGTGAGCTTCTCAAAGGGGATCTTCGCGTAATTGTGGCTTCAGTGCAAGGTAAAAAAAAAAAAACCCAAACCCTTCAAGGTAAAAAAGAAAAGGTCTACTAATTCGTACATCTTCACCTTCTTTTTGATTATCTCATTCCAGACAGAAAGTATTTATATCTGAAACCAAAAACATTTATTGAAAACTAGTTTTATCCACTGGAACCACTCTCTAGGAGGCTTAGCTGTCAATTCCCCACTCAAAGAGAAATGGCTTGTGTGGTGAATATATATTTTTCTTAATCCTTTGAGGAACTCAGACTCTCTCAGCCAGTGAATTCCCAGATCTGAATACATTCCCCAGTTGTTCCCAACCTCAGAACCTTAGAACAGCACAGATCTCCAAACTACATATTCACTTCTAAGGGAAAGAAATGTGGGCATGTGGGCAAAAAATGAGCTATAGGAAATGAGCAGTCCACCATGTGCCCAGGAAGAATGCCTGGAGGACTAATGTCAGAATAAGCCATTGTGACAATCTCCAGTCATAAACATGCATGACTAAGAACACAAACTCATGTTTTCATCTTCTTTGTGTGTATAGGATTTAGTACAGCCTGCACCATGCAAAGTCTAACTCCTTGGTGGTCAGGCTATATCTCAGAAGTCAGATAACACTGAAATTACACGAGCAGCACTGTACTCAATGTTGTCTTCTCTTCCCCAGGCCTCTAAACTTCTTGTGTTTAACAATAAACAATATGTGTTTAAGAATAAACAGTGAGTAAGTGAATAAGCAAAGGCTTTTGATCCCTTGCTCTATCACCAGTCTGCCCCTGAGGGTTGTTCTTAGCTGAAACATGAGCTCCCTGCCAGTGAATCTTGAGATGAGCGTACCTAAGTAGCTGTAGGCTGCTGCACTGATCCACGATCTGTGAAGGTAGATCATGAAGCTTTGCTGGTAAAGAAAGATGCCATACACGAGAACACAGCAGTGTGCTTGAGGATGTAGGTTAGTAATTCTAAGTTTCAATCAGGATAGAAAATTTCCTCTTTCTTAATGCTTTTTTGTTTTGTGAAACAAGCTTGTATTAACTATGAGAGAGTTTCATTTGGGATCATGGTTACTTTGCACACATATCACATATAATTAAATTAGTCTCTAACTTAATTATTAAGAGCCAAGTATTGTATTATTTTTTCATAATTTTCATGCATTCTCATAGGATACCTATGAGATCAGGAAGAACTGTTAGCTTTCCTGGGCACAGGAAGACGCAAGATAGCATACACCAGAGTACTGATTTGAAATCTCTAGGAATTTAGATCCATGCGACTTGCCCAAAAGTTAAGGAAGGAAAGACAGTGAAGGAGCTGAGATTTCAGTCCTACTCTTCTGGACAGTCTCCTCAAGTTCCAGAACAGTTGAATTATAATATTGGTCTCTTTTTTCTTCCTTTCTCCAATTGTGAATGTGCCTTATTCACATTTTTCTTCAGCATCCCCCCGGCTTATGCCCTTTCCCTTATCTCTCCTGTTCCAGGTTGCTAGTCCTCCTCTAATGTCATAGTAGACACTGGGTATGAATTTAAGGATGTGTAGTAGTTCCTGTTCCATTCAAAGACAATCTGGTATATAAATTACTCAATATAGCATGGGTCATCTGTTTTTATTATTATTAAGTCTCTTATTCCCTCAGTTTTGTATGGTGACAATTCCGAAGTCTTACTGTAACAAAAAAGCTCTTCTAACTTTGGAGAAACCCAGGATACTGTGCTTTGAATAGTTCGTAATAGTTGGTTTTTGAAATAGTGACTTTTGAAACCACTGCACATTTTAATAACGCCAAAGCTTTCATTAAAAAGAATTATAAAATCCACTGTTTGTATAAAAGTGGCATACTGACATACAGACTTGCAAAATATCTTGCACTTGGAATGTAATAAATCCGCTTTTTCAGATGTGTTGAACATCTTAAACCATTTTACTGTAGAAGGGAAAATAATCCTTGAATTTGGTCTTACTATAACTGGAGCATTAATGCATTGATTATTTGAAATCAGCGAGAGATATACACTTGACAGAACATTCTTTGTATTTCCTTTCCTTTTATTTCCTCTGTTTCAAAATCATGTTTTCCTTTTTACTCCACAACTTGATAAGGAGTAGGGAGTAAGGAATACAGTAGAGATTTTAATACAGACTACAGCCTGAATAACATACAAGTAGAGGTTTTTCTTTTCACAGTTTTTTCTTTTTCATTCCATAACTGCAACAAAGAAAGAATTAGTACCATTTCTGGAGAATATAAAGGGGAAAAGACGAATTTCTTCCAATGACTAGGAGTATTGATAGACCTCGGTTTCTGCAGAGATGACTTGTGTCTTTAGTGCCTGTTAAAGATTTGTCTATCTATTCTGAAACTACAAAGAAAGTTGCTTTTAATTCAACACGTATATTTGAAAATGAAATGATGAAACTTTTTTTGCTGTGTCCTCATTTTGATAGGTTTTCCACCTGCTGCAGTACTAGCAAAACATGAAGCAAAATATACAATGTGAACATTGTATATTCAATCCAAATACGACGTGTTGATTTTCTTCCAATATTAATGCAGCTGGAAGCTGACAATGAAGTCCAAGCTAAGCTTTAATGTTACGGTTGTAATAAAAATGATCATTTTCTTTGCACCAACAATTAATGGTAGAGAGAAAATTGTTTTCAGAAATCAAAAATTTGAGCCAATTTGGCTCAGGTGCCTTTGTACCAACTTTATGATTCCAATGAGTCTGCAAGCCTGTAAATGGAGGAGCAGAGTTTTGACAAAATTCACATTTTATTTTGAAAGAAAATTACGTGTCATTGTGTAAATGTTCTGAACTGATGGAGTACGTGATCTTCTCCTTGAGATAAATAACCATGGCCACTCAGTAACAACCAAAGGTAAGAAGAAGGAGAAAGCAGTATTAGAAGCATATTACAGAAAGATACTTGACGATAATGTGTTTTTGCAGGCACAAAGCAAGTCTTTAACAGTAGATAGTTGTGATTGTAAGTAGGTAGATATAGCTTCAATTCTAGGTATGCTATACTCCTGGCTGCAGTAGAAACCTATTCTAAGAGACAGTTTCACAACTTATTTTTTGTTTTAGTTATATATGCCTATTCTTCATTTCTTTTCTTAAAATACAGGGTACTGATGCCAATATAAAGAGATGGATTCACAAGAAGCTATAAGAATGTGAATGCTTTTCAAAGCAGTAGGCAGAAAAGGAGGGGGGTTTTAGGAATAAAAATAACGTGAGTTGGATGGAATGTATTCCCTATACAACAAAAAATGCTGGTATGGGCAAAAGAGTAAGAAATTGCAACTAAATCTCAAACGTATTCAGAGTCAAAAAAGCATATATGTAAAAGGTCAGTAAAGTTTTCAATGGAATTGTACACCTTTGCTTTCTTCTCATAATGTTTCTTCCCCCCCAAGTTTCAACTTTCGAAAAGAAAAAAAAGATTCCAGTCCCATAGTAGAGAATGTAGAGGGAACATTGACAAAACCTGTATTGAAAGTACCTTTTCTAGATTAATTTCATAGGCCTTGCAAAAAATAAGTAAGTGTTTTCAGCCAGATCAGAACATTTACTCTGCCCAAACTCTATCCCTCTGAGCAGCTTTTGTTGCAGATTCTGATATCACAGGTTGCCTCCTTTATAGAGAAAGGAAATTGAAGGAAAATGGAAAGTTCATAAAGGTAGACTGATAGGGAAGATAGGAAAACTACCTAATCTTACAATATTAAATGTTTTTGTTATTGCACTCCTTGCTACAGTTTTGCCATATAGAAACTGCATTTTAAAGAAGAGAGAATTTAATTCTGCAGAACAGAACAGTATATTGCAAGATATCATATATTTACATCTCATAAGGGATTGATCTGGTGGAATAAATGTTGAAACTGAAAGTCATCTAACTGCATAGTGTTTTCCATTGTTCCCTACTCTTTTTTATTGTTAGTTCATGTTCAATATTTGTGTTTTAACAAAGTGGTTTTTTGACAGTCCGGAATTTCTAGTGCTATGTGCCTGTTTCTGTTAGCACTTAAATTTATGTCCAAAATTTCATCTCTTATTCTGTACTGCAGACATGAACTACACTCACAAGAGGCCATCTTCATTATAGCAGCCCTGGGTTGCATAACATTTTTAATAAAATTACTCTGATTTTCAATAAAGAAATAATCACATATTCAAATAAATACCACATAAAGGCAGCTGCTTGCTCATTGAATAGTCTCCAGCAGCAACATAGGCATTAAAAGGGCTGGATTGGTGTTGGATGGATCTCAGTAGCAGCTGTGGGGTGAAAAGAGAATGACCCATAGGTAATGCAGCTTTCTGTGGAGAACCGAAGGAGCACAGAAAATGCTCTCGATGTTCCATACTTCTTCCTCGTCAAGTGCGTGGTGCAGATTCTCTAACAAATGGGCATCTGTAAAAGGCATTGTCAAGGGACTTAGTTACAAGGGCAGCAGTCTGCTTTCTGTTTGTGGGAAGGAAACCCTGTGTGATGAGTGCCTTTCTGCACATAAATTAGTACAACACTCCCAGAATCTTTGTGCTGAGTGACCATAAAGATGAACCACCAGATGAAAAATGTGCTCTAGTCAATGCAAACCTGAAGAAAATCAGTATATATCAAAGGAACTATCTCATTTATTTCAGTTTCATTCAAATATTGGCAACACTACAACCTCGTCTTCTGCAATAAGGCTTTGTAAATTACTATACTTATAAATAAAAATTGAGCATGTGACTTTGTCATCAGCAATATAGAATGATGTAGGATGATAGCTTTTATATTAGACACCTTTTCATTATTGGTTTCTCTGGGTAATTAATTATTGTATCCTGATGTACATAGTAAGGGACCTCCCAAATCACGTATGAGTACAGATGCAAAATCTTCATTTTTCGTCAGAAGAATAATCTGAAGATGGCATTCTCACACAATGCTGGTTATCCCCAAAACCATAACAATGCATAGTTCTTTCCTACATTTTAAAACAAAGACAATGAAAGCAATCTTGGCCAGTCTGAGCACTGAAACCATAAAGTCTCTGATCAGTATTTACAAAAGGGCATGTTCAACCCATGTGACAATGCAATTGCCACCAGCAGTAATGAACAAAAGCAAAATCTTATGCTTACATTAAAAACATCTAATATTTATAAGAATAATGTTTAAATATTCCCATCAATATTTTTAGAAAGTTTTGTGTTTACATTACTGCTTGAAATTACACTTTATTTCTAATAAAACTCTAATTAAAATTTGTGTTTACAGAAACCGGCAAGTGTGGTAGGCACTACATTTATTGTAATAAACGTGTTAGCAAAGCATCACTGTAACAGTTTGAAAGTAAACCAAAATCACATACATTTGTTTGGCATTTATAATAAATACTGGGAGAAGGGAAGTAGCATTGCTTTATTCTGTAATGCTGTGACACCCAGCATACATCCCTGGTCAGTCCTGAAATATCTTCTGCACTAGCTGTAAGAAATTTATTCCCCCTGTGTACTGATCTCCCTTTGTTCATGTGACTCTGTTAGGGATGTCTCTTGTGCATATAGAGAGGTATGCACAAGCAAAGCCTGAAGGCTGAATTTCCTGGGTTTCAGTGTCAATGAAAAAATCTAGAAATAATGCCTCAACATCTTTGCCAACCTACCTTACCGATTTCCTTATAACCAATGCTACATATAGTAGCATTGTAGCATGTAAGTAAATCTAATAATGGGTAAAATTACAAAGGGAAGAAAGAGTTTGCTTGCTGGCTCACCTGTAGCACTGTACTGTGTTTGACAGTGACCATTACTAGTACCTCTAGAAACAGTTGAAAAGTACATGAAGAAAATAAAAAAACCCAGCAAATTATTTTCAGTCACTTCAGGCCTGAGTTATTTTCAAAGTGGTGATTGACTGATGACGGTTTCTGCACTGCCCAGAGTAATCCAGAAATAAATCAATTAAACACCCCCGTTTTGTCTTTTTCTTTTTTATTTAGACCATATCAAATAGTGTGTATGGAGGCACTTCTATATTGGAGACATTGGTGTTCAGATGCTGATCATTCAATAGTTTATTCCAATTCATGAAAGTGTGAGGAACAGGGTCCTCCGCAGACTTTTTCCCCATGTATCTTCTGACAAAGCCTGAATGTTTTCCAGAATGGCAACATGAAACTTGGTGTCCTCAGCTTTCACAAATTTCGCAAAATCTGTGGCAAACTGACTTTGGTCTATCACATTTAGAGTCTGATTCACAGACCTGCTGACAGTAACATAGAGGTTGGCATCTCTGAAGCTGTGTATCTGGAGGAGAAAGGTCCCTGTAACTTGAGTGGCAAATGGAGTCAGGGCAAAAGCCCAGTCTGACTTCCAAAGGCTGTTGCAGTGACTTGAAGGCTGGTACTGCTGAGCCTCAATGCAGGCCACAAACATCTGCCTCTTCCCCAGGCTTTTTTTGAACACAGAGCAGTTCCTCAAAGGAAAGTGGCAGCTCATGGAGGGCCACTCGCCACAGCTGCCCCTCATCTAACATCACACACTGCCGACGGGGTTTGCTGGTTACCCCACACAGGTGGTCGAACGCAAAAGAGAATTTGTCCTGAGGGTCAAAGAAGCGGTTTCCCCCTTATTGTAGTTGGTCAGGAGCACAGTGCCCCTGTTTATTTGGATGGGGGTGAAGTCGTTCTCTTTGTGACAGGCCCCATGCGGACAGCCTCCTGCCTCACTGACTTGCCATGTTGGACCAGAGCAAAGAGGTCTCGGACAACCTGGCCGAACTCCCCCGGAGGGGACTGGCATAGCAGGTGGCAAATGAGAGACACCTTCTCCGGCTCGCGCAGCTCCTTCCTGGTGCACATGCTGGGGGTGAGGGCTATCCAAAGGGAGGGAGACTGCAGGTCAGGGGAGGACATGTGGGCTGCTTTGTGCTGGAGGGAAAAGGCACAAGATGGCGGCGGAGGTGGGGGGGGAAGCAGTGGTGGGAAGGGGCCTGCGTCGGGGGCCTGCAGTTTGTGACCTCACAGCGGCACCCGGGGCAGCGCTGGTGTGGGGGGGCGAGGGTGGGTGCCGTGCTGAGAGGGTGCTGGGCATCCCCGGAGGGGGTGCGAGGGAAGGGGAAGGGTCCCACCAGGAACTGGAGCAAGCCAAGGTGATGTCCTGCCAAACGCTGCCAATGCCACCGAAGTGAAGAGACTGGAGCGGGCGATGCAGAGCCACCATGGAGGAGAACAGATATCCTCCTCCTGCTCTACCTCCTCCTCCTCCTCTCCTCTCCCTGCCCTGCAACAACTGCCTGTGTGACCTCCCCCTGCGTGCCTCTTTCCCCTCCAGGCCTGGGACCCCCCAGCTGGGTGGCAGGGGAGGGCCTGGGGCAGCCAGTCCAGTCTGGCCTGGTCCGGTCCAGCCGGGGCTGGTTGAGGCTGGTTTGGGTGGGCGCAATGCTGGGTGCCCTCACCTCGTTGCTGCTTTTTGTCAGTACTCGTCTTCCCGCCATTCCCCACAGCCACTGAATCCCCTCGGCCTCCCCGCATTTCCCTCCTCTCACTGCACCCCTTTCTTTGACCCTCACCACCCCTTGTTTTCCTCCACACCCTCCCCTTCTCCTTCTCTGGCCCTTTTTGTCACGTTTGCCCTCAGAGTCTCTGAGTGTGGACGAAAAATGTCTTCCTGCGTGCCTCAGAGCCTGCTTCATTATCAGAAGACAAGGACGTTTTAGAGTACGAGAAAGGCAAAGTGCAAGCTTGTTAGGTTTAAGAAAATTAAACTTCTCCCCCTCCTCACCTATTAAAAGGCAATGACACGGGCCACAAGTTTCCTTAACCTGATTTCTCATACGTGGTTTTTGTCCATCATTCAGAATGAGTTCAGGACTGGGAAGATTGATTTAGACAGCACAATGAAGCTGCTTGAAACACTGCAAATGTCTTTTGATTTTGCACATGTAAAACATGTTTTCAAGGTGAGGAATATGTAGATTAAGCAATTAAATACGTTTAGAAGTCCAGTTACATACATGCCTTGTATTTGCTGACTTTTTAAAATTAATGTTTCGAGAAGTGAATTTCATGCTAATAGGGTGTGCTAAATCAGCAAATAATTTGTCTTGTTCAGATCTTTTGTTTCTGTGTAAAATAGATAACCGAGTGATTGCAACCATCATCTCTTCACCAAACCAAAATAGTGTAAGGTGATGAAAAACATGTAGGTCTTGATTCCCAACTTTTTTCTAACAAGGCCTCACTTGAGAAAAATTAAAATATTCTGGTTTCATTACATCCAGCTGCTTCTGTGATCAAGCAAATGAGCCCAGGCATGCCTATCTGATGCTGGGCTGAGCCATTAGAGTGACTTCCTAAAAATCCTTTTGCCAGGAGGACAATATGGAGTTGTCTGATCTGCTCAGGCTTCTGGTCAACATAGATCCAGCACACTTGTTCATTCAATTTTCCACTATACCTCTTCTTTGAAGTATTTAAGAGATGTGCCCGAATGGATGGGAATTACACTCTAACCCCTGGGGAAGGATGTGGACTTGAGATAAGGCAACATTTAAGAGATTTCTTTGAAGGTTACATGATACAGCTAGAAATTGGACTTACTAATAATTTAATGTAGGTGTAACCAAACTACCATCAAGTGGATGCAGTCTCAGTGAGCAAATACTGCAAAACTGAGTGCCTTTGGACATATTAGGATTTCATGTTCTTCAGGTCCGCTCTAATAATTCCTCCAAAGATGTATGATTGTTCCTTTTAGCTCTTTTTTTTACCAAAAAGTTCTGTTTGGTAAAGCTGTTTTCCTAAGGGAATGAAGCCAAGTGGCTATATATATATATATATGATTTCTTTGAGAATTTTGTAACCAGCTGGCTGATTCTGTCCAGATTCGACAGAGGAGAATTAACTATGGCAAGTCATAAACTTTTAGGTCACATCATGCTGACAGGCAGACAGGCCGAGGGAAGGCACTAGAATGTCCTCGCTCTCTTGTTCCTCCCTGTTCTCTGCCTTATTGAGCCAAGGTAAAATCGGCAGCGTGAACTCAACACTTGCTAGAAGTTGCCTGTGGTTTTTGAGCTTGCAGTGCGTTGAGGGAGTTGCTAACCTTGAGAACCTCATAAGAACTTGAAACCATTTCTCGTTGTTTCCTGTATTTTCCACCTTCTTTGCTTTCTAACAGAAATTTGAGAGAGACGATCAATTGTGGGTAGAGAAGAGAGTAATTATTAGAGGAAGTGACGTGCATAGAACAAGTCTGATCTAGTTATATTTAACAATAGAATATACTCAAGTCTGATCTAGTTATTTGTAGCAGGGCTGTTAGGTATTCTTTGCTATTTGATAGAGATTTGAGTATTTTCTATAGTTTTGGGGCTCAAATTTTTCATCAGTATAATAGCACCTAAAAATGCAAAGCAGTCTGGAAGGAAATCTTACTGGCATCATTGTGAGTAACTATATATCAACGGTTAATTGAATGGTTATACATGACAAAATCAGTTGTACAGAAAACATAGTTTTTAAAGAATAATCTGCTTTTCTCTTGTCTATTCTCTTTGAATTTATTTTGCTGTAATATTCCTTTGAGCAATATCAGCATTACCAACATTAAGATTTTTTAAGGAATAATACATTTTCATGTAATTCATCTCAAGACTAAGTCTTTGTCAAGATATTTCTTTTTCTGAATAGCAAAGATTTGATGTGCATTAATAAAAATAATAAAAATCTACCAAAAAAAAATTTGTAACAATCTTTTTTTTATATTGGCATGATTTTCAGAACTTTAATTTGAAAAGCTCTCCTGTGTAATATTATTGCCTGTATTTCATCAAGAGGAGACTGAGATAGAAAATTTAATTTTTTTGCCAAGCTTCAGTTTGTGCCAATACCTAAGTGAATGTCTTCTGAGTCCTGATAGATTGTTTAAATCTATAATAGGTTGGTATTTTCTTTTTCTATTTAACAGTTATGAGTAAATTTGCATTTTTCTTAAAGGTGTTAAAAATTAGATTGAGGATATCAACCTTAGATGTGGGATTTTTCAAACAGTAATGAAATGCGTATTATTAGCATTTGTATTGAATTTTTTTTTTTGCTGCTGATTTTTGTTAGAAATGATTGTTACAACTCTCTTTCACAAACTGAAAGCAAATACTTAAGTACTGATTTGTAAAATTTTTGGCTGGAACTCCTGATGAAATTTACTTCCGTACTTGTTTTGATTATCTAATGCATTTTTACTTTTATTGTTGTACTTATTCAGATATCTCTTAGTAGGAACTGTACTGCATAGGCAGAAGATGGTACCGTATCATTAGGCTTTTAGTTTTTATGGTGTCTCTTCAAAACTCACCTAGTTTAGTAGTAATCAAAGAGCAGCCAAAGCTGAAGTAAGCCCCACTTTAGGTTTGTGGACTTCTTTGGGGAAGCTTTAGTAACTATAGTAGGTTCCATGTTATTAGATGCCTAATAGCATATTTATATTTAAATTTATATTTAAATATATAGATTTTTATATAAAATAATTTGGTAGTCTCAGTTTCAGAAGCCAACAATTATGAATTTTGCTCAGCTTACAATGATAATCAATGAGGCAATGAATTGCCATTTATTCATGATTTTTATGAGCAATTTTGTCACTAAATTTCCAAAGTTTCTCTCAATTTGGCAACTTTTAAGAATAATAGAAGCTAAGCTGTTAGAAACATCTATATTTCATACACAAAATTATGTATTTCATGTAGAAACTTTTAAAGGATAAATAAAATTGTTAAGCTTGAGAAAAAAGTAAATAGCAGAAATAGTAAAACAGTACTATTCTACTCCAATTCTTTTGCCCTTTTAATTTTTCTAGTGGATTTTATACTGAAACACTGAAATTAATTAGTGTGCTAACATTTTGTAAGATCTATGAAAACAAGTTTACAGTTGCAGAAATCTGAAAGTGTGAATAATTAATCTGAGTTAAACATTCTGGCTTGTTAAGAATAGAACACGATGTCATAGGTTATTATAAAGTATCTCTTCTCCAAACTTTAATAGTGTTTCTTATTTGATGTATTGAAAGGCTTGGATCTCATGATAATTTGGTCATCCTTCTTTCATTTTCTAGATTACTGTTTGCTGTATGTTTTATGTAAATTTAACTGACAGTATTTACAATATGGTTTAAATTGCTGTTAGAGAGGTATTAGATTAAATATATTTTCCACTTGATAATTTTTATGCTGCAGATTTATTTCACTGCATAGTATTTGAGAGGTTTTATATAATGTGGTTTAATATTGCATATACTTTATATAGAAATTTATTTTAATTATTAGATGCTAATTATGTCATATGGTACATTTTAATTTGTGTAAAATATTTTCAACACACAAAGTCAAATCTAAGTGTCGCATATAGAAGCAGAACAATATCATTTGATAATGCATTGCAGTCACTGGTGCCTGGGGTTTTCTCTATTGTTCCTGCTCTTATGATAAGCTATAACAGTGTTTTGTGTGTATCTTTGTATTGACTGTTTTGACTTTTTTCTTTTTTTCCAGAAAACAGTTGACAAACGGAAGGCACATACGATTAACATAGAAGACTTCAGGGCAATTTATCGAGCTATTGTACACAGACCTGAATTTAATGAACTTTTTCGTGCTTATTCTCCAAACTGCAAAATTCTAGCTGACACCGAGCTCATTGAATTTCTCAGAAAAGAACAATATGAAACTGAAGCTTGTGAAACGACTGCCTTAGAAATCATTTTGAAGTATGAACCTATTGAAGAAGGTATGCATAGTTGATGCTAAAAATCTTTGATTCCTTATGCCATTAATTTCTGAGTTTGCCTTTTAAATTAGAACATATTTTATTGAATATATTCTACTCTTTTTGAGAACTAATGTATTTACTAATTAATTTTATAATAAGCTACCAGTTTAAAAAGGTTCCTTTTGTTTTGGGTTATCTATTTTGATGGGAAAGTTAATAGCTATAAAGCAGTTAAACACTGAAGAATCTTTAGTCAGTTAGAAAACACATTTGTAAATATCAACTGGGTTTTCTATAGTTTAATGTCTAGTTTAAATTTCAGGTGCTGAGCCAAATTCTTTTTTGTTTCTTCATCTGTGATAAAATTGTTTGTCTTGTAATTGGAAATAATCTTACTGAAGGAAATAATAGCTGTATTGTTCATGCTCCTTTTGAGTGAACTAATGCTCCCACTCAAACCTATTTATTGGAAAGTTCCAGATATGATTGACATGATAGTTGATTCATATGGTGTTGTGATAGACCATTTTGTGTAACTGTCATTCTGAATTTGTGATAGAATATTCTTCATCAGGATGATCTGTTGGACTCATCTGCCATCCTTGTCCTGTGTATTGCAGAAAGGGAAAAGGGCAGATTTTGACACTTGATTGACTGGTTTGCTAACAGTAACGACCATTATCTGATAAACTTGATAGCACTGGTATGTCAAGATTAAGATGAAAACAGTGACTAGATTTTATACACAATGTTGATAAGTCTGTCTATAACATTTAGTGCATCCCTAACATTTGTGTAGAGAGAGAGAATTTTCAATGCTGTTAAGCCAGATAACTCTGAATTAACTCTCGGAGGGTGAAATAGCTTGTTCAGGAACGGTGTAGAATACATTACTCTTCCATTTTTATTGTACAATTTAAATTTCTAATGGCAAAATGCTGCATTAACAGATTTTGTGTGTGTGTGTGCTAAAGCTTGCATTTTTGGCTGAAGGAACTATTTTATGGAATTGATCATAAAAGTAGTGAATATGTCATTCACACCTGACAGTTTTGTCTAACATCCAAACGTCAAGTTTGTTCTACACAAACATTCAATTATCTCTCCATTTTATAATTAATTTTGAACAGAAGTCATGAGTCATTAAATGAGGTCGAGGAAGGTGATTCTGCCCCTCTGCTCCACTCCTGTGAGACCCACCTAGAGTACTGCATCCAGCTCTGGGGCCTCCAACATAAGAACGACATGGACCTGTTGGAGTGAGCCCAGAGGAGGATCACAAAGATGATCAGAGGGCTGGAGCAGCTCTCCTATGAAGACAGGCTGAGAGAGTTGGGGTTGTTCAGCCTGGAGAAGAGAAGGCTCCAGGGAGACCTTATAGCAGCCTTCCAGTACTTAAAGTGGGCCTACAGGAAAGATGGGGAGGGACTGTTTCTCAGGGAGTGTAGCGATATGATGAGGGGTAATGGTTTTAAAATAGAAAAGGGTAGATTTAGATTAGATATTAGGAAGAAATTCTTTGCTCTAAGAGTGGTGAGACACTGGCATAGATTGCCCAGGGAAGTTGTGGATGCCCCATCCCTGGAGGTGTTCAAGGCCAGGTTGGATGGGGCTTTGAGCAACCTGGTCTAGCGGAAGGTGTCCCCACGCATGGCAGGGGGGTTGGAACTAGATGATCTTTAAGGTCCCTTCCAACTGTAACCATTCTATCTATGATTTTATGCCAATGAAATGCACTTTATTTTTTAAAACTGGTATATATGTATTTAGAAAAAATTGCTCATTATTCAGTATTTGCATGGATAGGATTAGAGGCACAGTGAGGATAAGAAGGTACATCCCAGTATTATTTACAGTGTAGTGCTGTATACTTCAACTATAACAGGAAACGAGATTAGGAGTCAAAATTATCTTGGCAAATTGATGATATAGAAAAGAAGGGTGGAGTTCAGTAAGGAGAAGCACTGCACTCTATTTAGGGAATCAAACATCAAGAAGGAAGTTCACTAGATGGAAAGAGTTGTAGCAAAACAATGAAAATTATCAGAAGTCTAAGAAAACCTAACCTAAACAGAAAGATACAGTGAATTGAACTTGTTTCTTCTGGAAAGCAGTGGAATGAGAAGTGAACAGCAGTCTTCATATGTGCATAAGACAGTGAAAAAAAAGGAGACTAATAATATAAAACAGAGCAAATACTTTTAATATCAAGGAAGTTTCAGGGTAAACATTATGGAAAAATTTCTAATGATAAGGTTACTTGGTGCTGAAATGGGATTACTCGGTTATCTGTGGATTCTTCATCAATGGAAGTCTTTAAGAACACCTTCAACAGCCTTCTGGTAGGAGTAACATTTTTATAGTTAAGGACAACAGTATGTGTGATCTCGGGGGGGCTTACAACCTTATTTTCTGTTTGTATTTAGCATTTTAAAACATTGCAAAGTTTTCTAGTTCAAAAAACTGTATAACTTAGAAATATTTTTTTTCTTTGTGTTACCATCATCAGAATGATTTTAATAAATCCTCATTTAGATATAAAAATTTTGGTCTGTACACCTACTGAAGACTGATGATTGCAACTCTAACCTGTAAATCATGATTCTTATAGCTGTATCGAGAATTAACAGGTCAGATAAGTGTTTTGGGTTTTGTTGTGTTTTTTTTTTTTGTCAATAGTTTGTATTCATTGACTTCTTTAAGTTATTGTTAATAGAAAGTAATCTTGAATGACTTACTGCTTAACTATAAGTAGCCTGTTATGATATCAAAAGGTTATAAGGTTATTTTGCAGCCAGAACTGGGCAAAATCCCTGACTAACTCAAACTAGGTTATGTTTTGAAACAAAGCTGACTTCTGAGATTATATCATTTGCAATATTATTTCATTTGAAGCATGACATTAGAGCAGCAGTTGGCAATATAATGGATCTGTTTGCCATTAAATCAGTTAAAACCAAAACAAATGGGATGACTATCACTGGTATGGAGGCAATTAGCACATTTTGTTATAGATGAAGTAATATAATAAGCTTGATTTGCAACTCATTTTTGTGGGCAGTCATTTATTTTGTTAAGATGCTATTTTTATTTCAAATACTTCTTATTTAGACATTATTTCATTACTAATTATTCAGAATTTTCCACCACTGAGGAAGGCATTTGGTGCTAGGAATCATAGTTTCTGCAATCTTATTTTGACAGTCTCCGATTGGCATTTTGGAGAACAATTCCTGTTCTTTCTACAGAGAAGATAAGATTTTATTTGTGCATTGACTGGCATATTACTTTCCAAAACTGAACAACAAAAAAATATTTTCCTTTGTATTTAATTAGGACTACTGCAAACTCTTCTTATTGGGGTCCATAGAAGAATAAAACTGTCTTATAATTTTGAACAACAGGAATTCATTTCCAGAATTGCACACATCTGATGTTTGTGTTTATATTGTTTGTTATGAATTTCAAAATTGCAGGAAAGTGTTATGCTGTATAACCTTTAGTAATGTTCAGAATTGTCTATTAAAAATAATGGATATACACAGATATAACCATCAGTTGAGCTTCACACCAGAAATTTTTTGCTTTCTTTTTTGCTCAGTGAGGAAAAGAAGGCAGATGTCATTTGAAGGATTTATAAGGTACATGAGCTCAGAAGACTGTTCGATATTTAAAAACGATCACAGGACTGTCTACCAAGATATGAACCACCCATTATGTGACTATTTTATTTCATCTTCTCACAACACCTACTTGATATCTGACCAACTAATAGGGCCCAGTGATTTATGGGGATATACCAGGTATTTAGAGACTGATTTTTAGTATTTTAAGCATTCTTTGGCTTTTGTTTTTAAAATGAATAATAAGTTACATATAATCCTGTTTGACAATAAGGAACAAAACCATCACAGATACAAGAAGAAAATGTGAGAGTGGTGTTTTATTTTGTGTGTACTCTTTTCAATCTATTTGCCAAACCATCTGTTCATAGTCCAGAAACAATCTATTTTTTCACTTCCATCACAAAAAACCTACCTCGCAGCAAATAAAATCTATAGTGTGCTGCACAGTATATGATTAAAGCAGTTTTTAATCTCAACGTGCCATGCAAAAATAAATAACTCCCTGAAATAAATGTAAAATTCCTGGGCAAACTCTGATCTGATCAATATATAGGACATAAGGGCACACTACGGTGGAGTACGTCAAGGATATCTGTGATCAGTGTATGTTCCGGTGCGGTCAATTTAAAAACAACAAAAAAACAACCAAAAAAGTGGTCAGTATAGCAGCCAGGAGGGAGAATAAACTTTGTCTTTGAATGTGCAGCATCTGACTCCAAGAGAAGGAAACCAGGGTGCCTTATTGCCAAGATACATTTAGAAGAAATGATCAGAGAGGGAGAAAATGGGTTATGTAATAAAGGCAATACAGAGGGGGACAGAAAGTATGAAGAATTTGGAAGATAGGTGTCCAGCATTCCTATTATTTTGTACTACTTTAGTGAAGTGGAAGCAGTTGGAACCTTCCTCTACTCGAATGTCTTTTGTTTTGGTTGTTCTCTGGATATTCTATAATGGCTTGCAATCATCAGAAACACTAGTGAATTTATTTCTAACAGTATTTAAAATTATATGACATTAATACTGCCTGCAAATTGCAATTTCTCTGTATTTATGTGTAAGGAAAATATAAAATGCTAAAATAATCTAGAAGCATCTTTGAGATATCGTTAGCATGTAAAGGGCAGCATGTAAAAGACAGATTGGTAATTAAGTAAAATAGTCTACAAGAAGTATTTAAATTAGCAACAAGCCCAATATTAGAAACCTAAGACCTTTAAGGGGTGCCATTAACATATTAAAAATTAAAACAGCGTATATTTAAGGCATCTAAGAAACTTCAGCACTCCCTCTTAGAAATAAGGTGGGGGGAGAACAACTGAATTATGTAAAGACCAGGCACAACCTGATTCTGTAAGTACAATGCTGTTATTTTTAAGTATAATGATTCTCAAACTTGCAGACAAATCCTGGAATGGTAATAAAAAAGGCCCTTTCAAACATTTCTTCTTCTATTTTAAGCAACAATTTGCCATCATTCCAAAATTCTTTTATTTAAATCTTTGACCCTCATTTTTAGTCTGTTAATGAAGGTTATTCAGATAATCCAGGTTACTCCTTAATGCTCTAATAAAGTTTTTTATGTAACATGCCTACGATAAATAGCAGAAAATATAGCTCTGTCTCATATCTGTATAATTATATAGGATTTATTTGCTTTCCTGATGAAAAAGTAAGGGTTTTTTGTAATTATTCAATGTGCTTGTAATCAGAAATACAGCAACTTGTATAAGAAAGTGTGGTATCTTTCTTTTGACTGTAAAATTGTTTCTCTTTTTCTTTTGAAGTGCTCTCTTAAAAGGATGTCGTTGCCTGGAAATTGACTGTTGGGATGGCTCAAACAATGAACCTGTTGTGTATCACGGTCACACTTTAACGAGCAAAATTCCATTTCGTTCTGTAATTCAAGTGATAGACAAGTATGCATTTGTGGTATGTGTATATATATGTTGGTTAAAATGTGATGGTGGCTTTAACAAAGCCCGTGGACATGGTTGTTGTCAGTGATTCCCCAGGATAAAAAAATATGAAACAGAGACAGTGCTTGTGGCAGTGGGCATTGTTGAAATAAATTACAGGAAAATTGTGCTATCTGTTCTTAATATCTTTTTTTTTAAAAATTTTATTTAAGGAATGGTAAATATATTTTGCTGATAATGATTATAAACCAAACTTGGTGCAAAGAATTCAGAAGGTCTTACTCAGGTGGTTAGGTCAAATTCTCACTTGAGGTCATTTAAGCAAGGACTGAACATGAAGTGAAAAATTACTTCAGAATCAATCTGATGTTTTACTCCTTCTTTATATCTTTTAATTTTTTTTACTTCACTTATTCTCTTGTTGCTATCAGACCGTCTTATATATTTCGCTTGAATATACAAAATAGAGAAAAATGTTAGATTAAAGCTGAGTTTGAGACTTGCTCTGTTTTCCATTCCCTCCCTTTTTATTTTGAATTCAACATCTGATAAAGGTTACCACCTACTGCTGTCTTTTTGTCAGATGACTCATTAGGGCAATGTCGCTTCTGCCTACCTCTGGCCAAGCAGCAAACGCTGGAGAGCTTTTGGCACTGTCTCAGTCTTTTGTATAGGTTTCTGGCAAAACTCCTGCTCAAATGAAGTCCTGAATGGCTATTAAGATAACTTTTGTATTCAGGCCAGCATTATGTGTGTGAATACATACACATTTTTTATGCTTTAGTGTGTCTGGGAGGTTTTAGCCCATCTTACCAATGCTTATAAATACTTAAACGGAGGGTGCCAGGTAGATGGGAACAGTCTTTTTTCAGTGGTTCCCAGTGACAGGACAAGAGGTAACGGGCACAAACTTGAGCATAGGAAGTTCCATTTAACATGAGGGGGACTTCTTTACTTAGAGGGTGGCAGAGCACTGGAATAGACTGCCCAGAGATGCTGTGGAGTTTCTGACTCTGGAGACATTCAAAACCCGCCTGGATGCCATCCTGTGCAACCTGCTGTAGGCGACCCTGCTCTGGCAGGGGGGTTGGACTAGATGATCTCCAGAGGTCCCTTCCAACCCTGACCATTCTGTGATTATGTGATTACCTGATTTCTCTAATGAGGTATTGTGTCCTTCTTAACTGATCTTCATTTTATTTCCCTAGTTGTGGGGTTTTTTTTTAAACTCTGTATATGTTTAGCCTTGGTTTAACCCCCCTTAACTTCCTGAGGATGCATTTTTTCTCTTCTACAATGGTGCTTTCTCTTTTCTGTAAATATTGTGAGCCTTTTTATTGCGTTATTAACCTGAAACAACTGATTTGTATTCCAAAAATTTTGAAAATAAAAGGAAAATACAGATTACCAATGGGACTTTTGTAAGATATTTTGGGAAATCAAATAGTCCTTTTTTTATTTATTAATAATAAAAGCCTTTAAATTATATTTCCAGGCATCTGACTATCCAGTTGTACTGTCTTTGGAGAACCACTGCAGCCCTAAGCAACAGGAAGTAATGGCAGAATATTTAGAAAGTATTCTAGGTGACAAACTTCTTACTTCAACAATTGGTGATACAGTGGTGACTAAACTACCTTCTCCTGAGGTAATAATATTGCATTTTTCTCTGTGAAAAATAGGCAGGAAAAAAAATGTTTGATTTTTTTTTTTAATTCTTCTGAAACTGAATTTATGAAACTGCTCATCTGGTGTTTGAAACAGACTTCAGGTGGTACCTAAAACATAATTAACCAACACAATAAAAACCACATGAAAAGATAAAGAAAACAGAAAAAGCAAAAATTAGTCATTTGGATTGATACAAAATTTTTTTATTTAATGGAAAACTTTTCAGTACAATGTTGAAGCACATATTTGTTAAAATCTAATGTACTAACATTTTTGCAAAGCTTTGCATCTTGTAGTTCACATCAATTCAAATTCTGGTGCTTTGGATGCATTAAAAGTTTTATTTGATATACAAATAAAGTTAAGTGAAGTTTGTGGGTTGCAGTTTATTTTATATGGAAGCATGGCAGCTGTAGTAATGTGTCTTGTTATTTTGAACCATGCTTACTACCACTGAATAAACCTGCATATCAAAAACTGAGTAGCAACACTGAAATTACTCTGATTTTGTTAAAGTAAACATTGTTACTTAACACAAATTAAGTTATCATAGTGTGGTTCATCTACAGTAGTCCTATGTTGGAGATGTGGTAGTCTAAACACAGAAAAGAGCATCTGCCTTTAAAGAGGACAGATTCATACACAGGGAATGACTGGGCAAAGATTGTAGAACTAAGTACTACTGAACCTGAACTCTGAATCTGAGAGCTCTGCAAACACCTGATTAATTTAATTTGGGAAATTTTAAGGTATTGAAACATTGTGTTATAACGAACTGCTTCAAAGTTTCTGGTGAACTGTAAAGTCAACATTTTGAGCTTAAACTGAACAATCCCCTCCCCTCCTCTCCTCTCCTCTCCTCCCCTCCCCTCCCCTCCCCTCCCCTCCACCTCCCCTCCCCTCCCCTTCTCTGAAATGAGGCTTCCAGTGTTTTAGTTTTAAAAGAGGAAACAAAGTATACATTTTTAAACAGCATTGTGCTTTGAACCAAAATTAAAAAATCTTCACTTTAAACATGTTAGTGTATCTGTTTTCTGCTGATTTATTTTTTGTTCCTTAGGTTGAATGAATTTGCTAAAATTTAAACATATTATTGAAATGGAAAACTGAATCTACATTTTTTTTTCAATAACAGTGTTGATGGAGCTACATTGAGTTCTGTTACTGCAAAAACATTCTCTCTTTCTCAGCATGTTTCTCCCTAAGGCAGTGTTTCTCAGCTGGTGGCTTCAGACCCCTGGGATATGAAGTCAGAAAAGGCAATTAGATGGGTGTTGAAAATTTTATTGCAAACTAAAACAAATAAATTCCCATTGTTCCAGTCTTTGCACATAATTTTCTTTCAAGGACAAAAGACTTTTTTTAATCTCTTGTCACACAAATACATGCATACATACAAAATAGTTATTTAGGCTTGTTGCTGTTATCAGTGATATCTTAGATATATTTTATACCTTTTTTTTGAACAATAACTGAAAAAGGAACAATGCAAATGAAAATGTGGGGAGGAAACACTGTAATAAGGAAAGACAATACACACATAGATGTATTTTTGTAAAGGATTTGTCATGGAAAAAACAGTTTTGAAGTGGTGTGTCTGAAAGACTTGCTAAAGTATTACCATACTGTTATATTTTCATAGCAATGTTATCATAAATATATTTAATACATTAACAGATTTCTCAATAAACCAACATATTTTTTTAGATTGTAGCATTATATTTTTATATCACACTGTCCAGTATCACTTTGCAACCTTGAAAATTGTTCTGTAAGGTAAAAAAACAAACAAACCAAAAAACCATATTAAACATGAGGGTTTGTTTTAAAGCTTTTCAAAGTATAGCTGCATTCAGTCTAGTAGATGTCCAAGGATCATACGTCCTCTGTAGCAAACACAAAATCAGTGTACTGCATCTGAATCACGGAGTCACTGAATGACAAACTTTAAAATTTCTATGAAATATGTGCCTTACCATGTTTACTGTGATATAGGAAATTCATACTTTCTATTTTCATAGCTTAGGGTTTTCATAAGTCAGCTCTGTAGAATATTTGCCTGAAAATCCATTGTTGGGTTCCATACTTATTCCTCACTTAAATGTATGCTGTTCAGATGAGATTCACTCTATCGAACTTTCAATCTTTTAAAGTTATGTGAGATGTATTCCACATCTACATAAGATGTAAGAGTTACCTAAATAATACCATTGTCCTCAGCTGATTTATAAAAGTCTGAATTTAATAAATCATTGAGAATGAACAGGGATTAAAATCTTCTCCGTTTCTCTTAGCTGCTCTGATCAAGCACATAAGAAAAAAGGAAATATTTAGTTATGACTGAATTGGCAAATAGAGTAGTAAGCTTGACTTTTGGCTAGCATCTTTCTGACGAACTACTTTTTGGTCCATGTTCAAAAGGAGTTTAGTGGCATCACATCCTTAGAGCTTGGAACCCTGTGCATATCCAGGGCCTGGGTAAATTCATTATCATTTAAGTAATCCTGATGCTGAACTTTCTTAAGCCTGTTTTACTTAAGCAGTGCAAAAGAGATGTTACAGAACGATAAATGATGAATTCAAAATGCAGTTCATGAGAAAGATTCTCAGTTAGTGTAATAAAAAATAGTTGTCACCTACATCATTTACTGTTCCACCTTTTTCAAGATGGAGCGTTGGCGAGAATAGGGAAGAAGCTATTGCATCTGATACAATTCTCTAGGAACACAATTGCTAAAGGCATCCCAGGAAGAAAATTGTATCAGAAGTGTTAACATCAGTAACAGAGTGAGGGCACTGTTCTTTAAAGATGACAGTTTCCTGATTTCTAATATAAGTCTAATAAAATGTAGTAAGTGTCAGGATGATTAAAGTTCATTGTAATTGCTCAGATATGAGATTGGTTCAACAGAATGATGTGTTCATTGGCATGGCTCAAGCACAGTAAATAAATTTGCTTAGAGGCTGATACAACCAGTAGCCTGATAACTCATTTTGAAAAAAATTACTATGAATAATGCACTCAAGGGAATTGGTGTACTTGCCTACATGAGTGCTTTTACTAGCAAAGATCTTATCAGATGACTATATCTTTCTATATTATATTCATATGCAACAAAGAGGGAAAGCTTTGAAATCAGTTTCCTCTTTTGAAACTATCTTATGTAATTCATCTGTATTTATATGCAAACCTGTATCTTTCATTGAATATTGAAATTAAAGAAAAAGAAAGAGAAAATATAGCAAAAGCAGCATTTTAAAAAAGAAATGGTTAAACACTATAATTTAGCCTACTAACAAGTCTTAAGTTTTCTTTGTAGATTCCTGTTCAGCATGTTCTGTGGCCAACATACATTCCTTTCCTCTAGATTATTAGCATTTTCCTTAGCATGTTTTATTGGATATGCTTTTAAAGTCTGTTCTAAATATTAATTTAAAAATGATTATTTCTTCAGTGTTGTTTCTTTTTTTAGTCTGTTACACTGTCTTACATTAAAGAACAATACAAATAGGTTGCAAATTGCTTATATGCTAAAATATTTACTTGATTATAAATGGACATGAATGTCACACTAAAGTAGCTCAGTATTAGGCTGAATATATTTCAAGTCACTTTACTATGTGTGTGTATATATATATATACAGGAATTGAACTACTCTGAGTTTAAAAATTAAGGTATTTGGGTCAGAGTTACAGTGCTTTACCTCCATTTTCCGTATAATCTTGTTTACCTTCTTTTGTCATTTTCACCTTCCTTGAGTTGAGCTCCACTCTCCTTCCTTCTGACTGGATCTTAGCACGGAAGATGGGAGGGATTGAAATGGTAGAGAATCTTTCACTCTTCACTAAAATTAGCAATAACCACAGAGACTTTTTTTTATAATATGCTCCGTTAAAGAATATTCCAGTCTAATAATATCCCTAGGGACACAGGACAAACCTCTTTACTTCCATGTGTGCCTCACATGCCTATAAATGCAATGGGCATACTTTTATCCCTCAAGTCCTCTGATTGCCTGTGTCACAACAGGTTATTGACCACTCAGTTGTCACCTCTTGTGTCCATGACCTGCGGTATTGCCTTCTTTGCTAGGCTTTTTTTAAACGAACTGCTTGTAGGATCCCACAAAGATTTGGCTCTGGACTAACCAGTTCAGCCCTCCTTCCCTTTTCTCTCAGATTTCTTTGGCAAGGACCATCAATGTCCAGCTTCTTCCTGTCACATGAAACATTATGTTTCTTGGGTGGGAAGTTCTCCTCATCTAACAGCTACTGCTGTTCCTAGTTTTGCTCCTCCTACGAAGGGGTGCTTCTAAAGAGCCTTCATGAACTTCCTTTAATATTCACTGGAATCAGGTCCTTTGAGTCAGCTCCCACATTAAATTATGTTTGGCATCACTGACTGATGCCAGAGACCTCTGCCAATTTCACCAGCACTCCTGGATTATGCTGATATAAAGTGACAGAATGTGGTGTTTTTTGCAGCAATTTGTAGATGAACTTAGAAAATATTAGAATCCTAGAAGTAAGAACAATTTTTTCTTATCCTGCTGAATCTTTTCTTTCTAATGGGTTTGACAGCTACTGAAAGAAACCAGTAAGCCTCAAACGTAACACACAAAAAAAGAATGTAAATGCATTGAAGCTTTTGATGAAGGTTTGTTTCTCAATTATTTTGCATTGTAGTACATCAAACTACCTTACACTGCTGGCATGATCTACTTAGGAATTTTTCATTATTTGCAGATTTCCTATCACAAAATTGGAAAGAGATATTGATGCATTGTTTACTGAAAGTGAAGTGGTAACTGTTGTTATTTTACAAGTCAGCTTCAATGTTTACTACACAGCTGCAAGATCAATTACTATGTTGTGGTTGTTCAGAAGCATTTCTGGCCACAGACTCCAAGGTTTCCCCACACTTATTAAAGCCATGCTATCTAAACAAAAGGACCTATTTAATAATCTCCTCGAGAAAGATTCATAGAAGGTCTCCAGTACACCTTCATGCTCTCTGGGCATTTTAAATCCTCCTATTAGGGGGAAAACCAACTAACCCCATAGCCAGAACTCCTCGTTCACCTTTTCTTCACCTGTATCTACTCAATATACAAAGGAATTTTCCATCACAGTCACTGTTTTCCAGGATGCTCCAGTCTGGGTGAACCAAGTATCACAGTCTTCGTCATCTAGATATAACTTTTGAGTGTGCGTCTAAGAGATTCTTATTGCTACTGCACTTTCTTCCTTTCTCTGTAAAGATGTGTCTCACTGAGAAACTTTCAAAATTTGGTTGTACCTGTCTGTCTATAGTCTTTGACAAATAACTTCTTACTGATTATAATGTCTGACAAAAGGGTAGTAGTCTGATTAAGCTGTGGCTATATGATTCAATTTTCAGTCTAAACATCTCCAAATCTTCCTCTCCCATATATATAGGTTTTTATAGTCTTATATAGTCTTATTTTCTTGTTATTGAAAAAGTAGGACATGAAGATTTTCACTCAAAAATTCAAGACCAAGACTGCTTTAGCATATCTAATTCTGTTGCTTCAGTGATGAGATTCATTCCTATTTTTTTGACCTAAAAGCCACATATGCAAATGCCTTGACCGAGTCTTTGCATCAGGAATATCTTTGCTTCTTAGAAAGTCAAAAACATTTCCAGTCCACTGCTTTGCCTTTCAGGCTGTCTGTGGCATCTATTCTTTACAAAAATGAGAAGATGTTGAAAATGTAGCATGCCCTGGTGATGACCTCAAAAAAAAAGGAAATCAGTATTGTTTGACATAAAATTTGTGGATTCTCTAGGTGGGGCTCAGGCTTTTCTCAATGGTGCACGGTGAAATGGCTATAGGCAGTGGGAACAAACTGAAATATAAGAAATTCCATTTAAGCATTAAAAAAATAATTTTTTACTGTGATAGTAGTCAGGCACTGGAGCAGGTTGCTCCAAGAGCTTATGGAGTCTCCATCTTAGAGATACTTAAAACTTGACTGGACACAGCCCTAACTCTTGACCCTGCTTTGAACAAGGAGGTTGGACTAAATGGTCTCCAGGGGTCCCTTCCAAACTCAGCCATTCTGTACTTACATGATATGGCTTGCTGGTTTGACCGGGGACCTGCCTTGTGCCTTGTCTGGCTGTCACTGGACTGCTTCCTGAACTTGCCTACCATCGCCAGACCTGCTTTAATTGTTTTACAGTTGCCCTAGTTGGTGAGATCATCGCCCTATGGCTGCCCTACTGTCACCCTCAACCTCATGCAGCTGCTGGCCCTTGCTGATTTCTGGTTCTGAGTTGTTGCAGATTCCTGAACCATAAGCAGCATCTTAGTTAACAGTGTTATTTACAACATAATTGTGGATCAGTTCCACCCCATTTTTAGCCTCAAAAGTCCCTAAGAAATGCAAAATCATCTGCACTAGAACTTTCTCCAAGACTACTGTCAGATGCCTTTTTGATTGCGTGGTTGGGAAAGTCTGTGTGTGTTTTCGTATTTCTCTTACATCTGATGGAGTCCTCAGGTAAAATAGGACAAGGCATTGCCAGCTAAGAGTCCTGGTTTTCAATGGGATCTAACCTTACTGCCAACAGTTATAATAGGTCAAGCCTCTGAGCCATTAGCAAATTGATCCTGCCTTTACCTTTGAAGTTTGGTTCCTGAGTGGGACTCTTTCTGGTAGATGAGTGAGAAATAATACCTTGCAAAATTGTTTTTAAGGAGTATTTCTTAGAATGCACATACTTTTACCCAGGATTGTGTCAGGTTTTCACTTCATTGAGAAAATTACTCTGCCAGTGCCACCCCTCCCGATTTCTTTCTTTAGGCATGTCTTCCTTTTTTGTGTCCTTAATAAAAGGACATTTACAAAGATTCTCTCATGTATTTTGTGTCTACTACAGAGCACAACACAGAACTAGAATTTTCAATGTAGGGGACTTCTTATTAGATAACTGTATTGTATGAAGCTTGTTATGAGATAGCTAAAAAGGTGCTTCTGATACAATTAATATCTATTTAACTAGAACTCAGACATTACTGGTAGTATTGACTTGAAATATCTCAATAACTGTGATTTATAAGGCTGCCACAAAGACATCTATTCACACTTTCACTAAGCATGATTCTCTTCTTGAACCATTGAAGAATGCTGGTGGTGGGGTTTTTTTAACAGTTGTACTTAACAATAGTGCCCTGTTATTGTCATTCGAGATAAATTTTATCAATGCCTCAAAAGTTTCCCCCCTTGTTAGACTTCATAGAAGGTGTCACATCTTTACCCTGTATCAGTATTTAAGACAGTAATATAATTCTTGAAACAGAAAATTATGTAAAACTTTAAACTGATTTTAACCTTGTTATTCAGCAAGATTTTCAGGATTAGATATTCCTCTTACTAAGCACCTACAGCTGGTCAGGAGAGAAGAGAGAACATGCTCAATTTAAATAGGGGAAGCTATTCTTCTCTTTTTAATACTCATGACACAAATCCAGGGTTTGTTCTCTACATTTCTGAGGACCGAGTTTTGTCCCTTTTTACCTTAATTGGTCAGTAGGTGGGTTTGCCTGATTCATTCCAAAGAGCTTGTGATTTTGTCTTGGAGTCTTGCATTACTTCAGCTGTTCTGATTTCTATTGTACATGACATTAACCAGCACGACTATTTAGTACAATAACTAAGTTTTGTTCATTTAATTATTTAAATATTTGTTTGAATAGATTGCACTTGCAGGCTTTTTCTTGTGCCAGCCTTGAAGTCCCATTATGCTTGAGGGAAGATCTATTATGTTTTACATATTTAAATTTTTTAGTATGCTTACAGTTTATATGTAAGTACATAGTAACCATGTATTTTTTTAAACATTTCATATTTTATATTTAAACTAGAAAAGAGAAGTTATAGTGAATGTTCAGACTTTCAGCTCATTATCTGCTTAAAATATTTAGGTATTTGTACAGAAATATGCTGCATGTTTAGCACTGCGGATTTACTAATTAAAGAACTTGAATTTCACATAGTCACTGATTTTGTAACCATATATTTGTCATACTTTTTTTGAAGATCTGTTTGAAGCTCAGACTTAAAATCTATTGTATGTCTTCTTCAATTCATAGTTAACTTCCAGTGATTTGGGCTAACTATTATTGGAATCTGCTTCTGGCCAAAAAATAGCAAAATTTCTTCTTGCTAGAGTATTTTCTGTAATTGTTTTTGAAAAGAGAGCTGTGATTTTAAAATGTTATCTTTAAAGAAAAAAAAACAAGTTTGTCCTACCTCACAGTATTTACATCTTTGCCAACAGTTCATAAACAGAAATCTAGAAACTATCTGACTTAAAACATCATGGCCCTTTTTTATATGGTGACACAAACTATCGTCTTTTTTTACTTAAGGCAAATTTACAAATAGGAGGCAGTGATATACCCATAGAAAGGTTTTCCTTCCCTTGCATGCCAGGTCTTATTTTTTAATTTGTAGAACTAAATATTCCCTATGAATAAAATACAAGACAAAGATACAACCTAAATGCAAGACCAAAAGTGCACAGAATGGCTTTTCAATATTGGGAAATACGAAGATGCAAAGAAAAATTCAGAACTCTAAAATATGAGTAGCATTACTCATATTAAAACTCTTCTAAAAATATCACAGGAAAAAAAATGAGTGCATCAATAAGAAATGAAGGAAATGTTAAAGGGCTTCCTTATACTGAATCACCAGTGCAGAGAGACTAATCAAATCTTACAGTAGCATGGCATTGATAGATATTAAACATAGGGTATCTCATTCCACTGGCACACTGACAAACTACTAATAAGAGATCTGAAGTGATAAGGAGGCTATCAGCAATGGAAGTTGCAATGTAAATAAATGGAATGTCTATTTCTTTGCCTATGGCTCTAGTTTCCATTATAAAGCTTTGGGTTTTGTCCTGGTTTGAGGTAAAACAGGACCAATTTTGTTCAGTAACTTTGCTTCTGAGCTAGGCCTCTTCTAACTACTGAAATGAACAGCATATTGTCCATTTAATATCTGTGGGTCCCATCTGGGGTCCCCAACGTCCCCAGTGGCCGATTTGGCCTAAACCACGACAGTATTATATATATGTTTCTATCATCCATGCTTTTCATACTTAATTAATGGATACCTTAGGATACAATATTTCAGTTATCTTTTATTTAATGTGTAACTATTTGATCGTTGTTTCTGTAACCTTCCCAGCAGTATAGTCTTCCTTTTAACTAATGCATATGAAACTTAAGGAATATTTTTGTGGATTACTTTATCCAAGAACTTAAACAAGTCCTGTTACTCACTGGCTGTTCCTGTGCACAGAGGTAGAGATGAATGTCTGCTACATAATAGCTGTTTTACTGTGAATATTATTTCATAAATCTAAGTGAAATTTATACTTATGGGATTCAGGCACATAGGTGAAAGCCATCTTATGAGACATGGTAAACTTTAATGATTTTTTTTCCCTACATTTTTTATTATGGAAGTTGAAACATACCCATTTAAAAACAGAGAAACTGCTTAGGCAACAAATTACCAAACTGTTAATTTCTCTGACCTGGTAAGATCAGCATGAGGATCCATTGTATAATGGCATAACAAAACTTTTAATTTGGTACATACGCTAGACTATTGTGCACAAATGCACTAATCAAATAGGGTAACAAATTTCCAGCAGCTGCAGTGATAGCTAAAGAAAATTTCAGATTAATATCAGATACATGTCTGTAAGTCAATATATAACAATGAATTCATGCATAGTAAAAGAATATACCTCCTAAGACTTACCTGGCCATCACCACTGACACTTACTTAACTTCCTACCTTAATCTTGCTCATAATTTCAGCATCTGTGTATCTGTATTTTTTTGAATAGATATTCACATTCTATTGTGTGCTTTGATCTCCAGTTTCTGTTTATTTGCTTTTGACTTCTGTCTCAGGGATATCTAGCTTCACTTCATTGTGTTACCTCATTTCATTATACTTAAGAAACAGCTTTGAACGTGGGTTAAACAATATCCAGATAGGAAAACCTATAATTAGACCATACATACCTCTAGTTACTACTGTTTAACTTTTTTTTTACAGGCATTAAAATTCAAAATTCTTGTAAAAAATAAAAAAGTTGGAACAATTGAGGAAGGTATGCTCAGGAGAGATCTTGACAGTCATGGTGAGACAGGGGAAATTTCTGATCTTGAAAATGTGTCTGATGAAGATGAGACTGATGAAAAAGCCCCTCTTTACCCAATGAATGCTTCCCCCAAAAGAAAAAGTGAACAAAGACCTTCAGCCCCACCTCGGAAAAAGGCAAAGGTAAGTTTTGTCTCAATTGAATTTAGAAAACACATAGATCTATGCCAGCTTTTTTTAGAAAAGATGAAATATATTATTTTAAAATAGAAACTAAATTTAAAAGGTAGGCTTTAAAATTACTTAGATCAATATATTTTGAAATAACATTTTTTAGCTCAAAGTTTCAGATTTTTCCTGATTCTTACAAGACACTCCAAACTGAAGCATATTTTAGCATCCAACTAAAATCAACCCTTCCCTGTGCTCCCATCCTAAACTGCACCCGCATTTTTCACTTCTGATTCTTGTTCTTCTCCCAGGTGCTCAATACCACAATAGATCTAAGATAAAGTTGCCCAACTACTATGTTGGTCTGAAGGCCCTCCTGGAGCTACGCACAACTCATAGCAGTTCCTGATGATGAAGGACAGAGTTAACTATCTATTTCTTTCCACAGTCCAGCAGTCTATCATGGAAATTTTGAAGAGCTGCTATTCCCCTATTTTCTTTTCTTCTGGATTTATGCATGAAATTGGGTGTAGAGTTCTGTCTGCACCAAAACATTTTTAAGCACTTTTCTATTATGAAAAGGTATTTTTACATTTATCATGTAGAAACTTAACATTAAATACTATTTCTGAAAGAAAGTGTAAAAATTGGATGTAATTTTCTTTTTAAAAGACAAATTAAACTTATTCATTTTTTTAACCAATTGGTGATTCTCTGCCATGGAAATCTGTTGCTTCATGAGGGTTCAAACTGCTTTGTTCAAGTTTTTTCAGCAGGCAGAAAGCACACGTATCCAGTCACTTTTGCACATCATGTTCTGATTATCTGAATGCAGATGGACTGGCAATGCTCATCAGGGCTCAGTATTTTTCCTGAGAGGCAGTGTCTCTTCCTCTGTGTTTTTTTTCTTTAAGTGATTTGAAGGTCAAGATCTTTGCTTCTTTTTCTTTCCATCTGATATAGAGAGATAGCAAGGAAAAGTTCTGAGGAAGAATGGAGTCCTCTTTGAACAGGGAAGGCCAAATTTCCAGATAATAGGGTTGCATATATTTGTAACATCATGTTACAGACCAGAACATATACCAGATACGTCTTGATCAACAGCAGCAACAATAGATGTCTGGTCATGTTTCACAGGCAGAAGAGAAAATGGTTTCTGTGGTCCCACTGTCTTGGAGCGGGAATATTTATTCTGAGGTCCTACTCTAATGCTCTATTGGAGGGTGAGAGAACATTTGAATCCACACCCAAGATATGCTAGCGGTGCTGTTGGCTTTGGCTCTGTCACTGCCTTCCACACGGAGAGAGTTGTATTATTCAGGAGTTCTGTGCCAGTAGGCTCCTATTGCTCCTCATGGGACGTAGCCCCAGAACAATTAATGCGCTTGAACTTTGCGTAGTTTAACAGCCATGACCAGGCAAACCCTATTATTTTGTAAGACGAGAATTTGCCTTCAAAAGGTTTAATAGAATGTAAACATTATTAATACCTTCTGCTCTCTGCTGGCTACTACCATGGATGAGCTCACAAGTTCATGCGAAGTAAAATGAAGAAGTCACATAGCACCTCAGTTTAAGAGATAAGACCCTGGTAAAATTTCAGCTGCTTCAACGTATGGCAGCCTTTGCTTTTGCTTGCTTTGTTATGGAGCAAGACTAAACAAAGACTTTGGCTGAAGAACTTTCCATCTTAATTAAGAAGAACAGAGTTTTCTTAACTTCAGAGCAATGCTTGGAGGGATATAACTATGATTTATTTGCTTGGCAGGGTAAAATATTCTGTTATTCTACATTTTGTAGTTGAGTTTGTGCTATTGATGTCTAGCTTCTCCTGCTCTTTTTTTTTTCCTCCAAGTACTTCTTACCAGTATATTTTTTCTAGTATTTTATCTGTTTAGGAATATAAAGTTGGACATATATTTTATGTGAGTAATGTTAAGAGCCATAAAAAATTGTGTTAATTTACATACCAGTCTCAGAAGCAGGGAAATGATAAAGCTGTCCAACAGAATGCTGTGCTAGGAAGCATTGGAAACATCTCTCCATTTATCTTACAATTGCTATGATGAACATAGAGATAATAACCTTAATTGTCTCTGACTGGATCAACTCTGACTGTCAAAAGCCATACCTTAAGCTCAAATATTCATTAATTGTGACACATTTTCCCATACTTTATGCATCCAAAATGATATTCTTCTGAATTGTTAATAATAATAATGATGAAATATGAGTTATTGTGATTTTTCAATTCTTCCATTATTTTATATTATTATTATTATTAGATGAAGAAGATAAAGATAGCCATTGCGTTGTCAGACCTTGTGATTTATACCAAATCTCAGAAGTTTGTGAGCTTTGAGCATTCCCTAGCTAATCAGAGGTGCTATGAAAATAATTCAATTGGAGAGGTTCACGCAAGAAAATTTGTAAAACATTCAGGTAATTTCTTTTGATTTAATCAGATAGAAGTTACAACGTTGCTATGGTTCACTGCTTAGGCACTGGAAGAGTTAAAATGTTATGAAATGCATGCTGTCCAATTTCATTTAGTTGTATTTGTAACATTGTTTTAGAGCTATCTTGTCATTTGCACTGCATTGTTATATTTCAGTTGGTTTTGTGAGGAAAATTGAAAACACTCTTTGTCTTAATTCCATATAGTTTTATAAGAACAAACATTAGCTCAATACACAAAATGTATGAATAGCTTTTGATTCATTGTTTTCTGCATCAAATAATTTAGAAGTTACAGTCAATACTTGAAAATGCGTGGAATAGGTTTCACCCCTCCCATGTATGGTCTCTAGTACTCACTGAAGTTGGGCATGAAGTACCCCTGGCTTTGATGGTAAATGCAGATAAGAGGATCTGCATTGACGAATTGAATAAACCCCATAGCAGGCAGTTTGCTCCATCGGACCAGATCTTTCATACCAGCCAAGCTGGATTATTCAAAACTCATTCTGTGTTGGAGTGTCTCCATTTGGTGCAGCCAATACAGTGCAGTCTCTGCTGTTTTAACTCCAGCTGTCTGCCAACAGCCTTAAGGGACTGTTAAGAAGAGAGATAACTGACCATGGGAATGAAGTCTGCCGCAGGCCCATTCATTCAGGGCCAGCCCAGCTGCCATCCACCACGTCATGGAGATGATTCAATGGTTGGTTAGATGAACGGTGCTGAAAGGCATCAAAACAAATAGGCTTTTGCCAGCTGTCCATAGTCAGAGTCCTTGCTGGTCCCTCTAGCAATCTAGTGAACATAGAAATAGTTCTGTTAAAAAAAACAAAAAAAGTGGGCAGTGGGAGGATGGAAAGGATCAGAGTGATGATCCTGGAAATGTAAAGCTTTCCATTTAATTACTAAACAGGAAAAGTGTAGATAGAAGTCATTTGAAGTTTTCCACATCTGTTTAGTTTATGCCTTTGTCAGAGGGAACACTGCTAGAAGGAAGAAAATCAACTCACTTGAATAGTTAACATCTTCTGAAGATTATAAAGGAACCAATTAAGTGTCTGTTAGAAATGCGTTGTTCTCTTGTCTTGAGATTGTTCAGTCATTTTATTTAAACTTCAAAACAGCAATCAAGCTAAGATCATCTTGGGATGATTTTTTTTCTTATTGAACTATAAAAGAATGAGTGGGTGTTTTGATCAACTTCTTGTTTTCTGTCTTTCCAATTTTTCATGAGAACACAGTGGGCTTTAGTATAAAAATCATATATTTACCTAACAAAGAGGTGATGAAACAGAATATTTCCGTGAAGGAATGATTCTTGGTTATTGAACCTTTAACAAAAGTCTGCACTATAGACAGAAATACTATAACATTTTAAGGTTTTAAAATAGGATTTCAGCCATATCACAGAGTAGCCCATATACTACTGTTAACATGCATAGAAATGTCCTAAAATATAAATACATTGACATGATATACTGAATATGTAAAAAAAAAAAAAGAAAATAAATTGCGGGATCTGATTATTATATTTTATTATTATATATTCATTCAAATAGGATCTCTTCATTAATAAAGTTTTTCTTACCAAGGTTTTATCATTCTGTTTTTCAGCTAAAGAGTTTGTTTCACATACTTCAAGATTTATTACAAGAATCTACCCCAAAGGAACAAGAGCAACGTCTTCGAATTATAATCCTCAAGAGTTCTGGAATGTGGGGTGTCAAATGGGTATGTATGTTTGCAGAGTTTGTTGCATCCCAGGCTTTGCAGAGACTATACAGAAACAGATATACTATACAGATATTCCCTCGCATAGTATTTTTTTGTGTTATATGTCACATATTTTCCCTCAGTGGCATTGCTTTCATTTTGTGTTATCTAACCTTCTCCTTCAGTCTATATATCCTACTAATTTTACACCCTAGAATCCAGGAATTCTTATATAGAATAACTAAGGGAAATATTATTTCATCTATTCACTTTTGTAATTAGCTACAATTAGGCCCTAACTAATTATAAATATCACTTTCTGTTAAATAGCTATATCTTATCCCAAATATCCCAATTTGTTATAATTCATTAATTTCTTTGAACTTCCTTTTTTTCGTATTTGATAATAAGAAAAACAGTAGTAAGAACAATACAAAATTTTTAAGTTTTGAACCTTATTTTGTATTGCTCCTAGCCCTAAGACTAAACAAAGCATGATTTTATCTTATGAAACAGTTTAGCAAAAGCACATATATAAACAACTTTCAACAACTAAACCAGAAATTTCTTGGTTTTATTCATATATTATCTCCCTTTTTATTAATAATTCTATGATATTTATCCATGGGTGTCTGTAAGGAGAGTTTAAATGGTAATTTATATTTTACTGCCTGCCTGTTTGGGCTGAAATTACTACGTTAACTATGTTACTTTAGGTTTTGAGGTAAAAGCAAGCGTGCTATGCATTAAGCGTTGTACTGCCAAAACAAAAAAAAATTGCAATATACCTTTCAAGAAAATGAAAATAGATTACTTTCTTCTGCATGCTGTATTAATCAAATTCCATAACCTCCATGTTTATTTGTCAGCTGTGGTTAAGGTATAAATAGAGCACATTTATAAGAGAAAATGGGAATGGTAGCTGCTCATGCTTCTTTTTATTTTATTATTCCTTCTTTCCCTTTTTTAATTATTTCTCTTTTTTTAACAAAATATTTCTTCAGCTGACGTCTAACACTCTTTATAGGTACTTAGTAGTTACCACGGGAATAGAAGCAGCTGACTGTTTAGCTAGAGGTGGAAACTGTTGGAATGCAATTGCATTTGCTTTTTCCTAAGTTTGCCCTATCACATTGAACTAGAAGAGGTGGTGGAAAGATATACATGTGTGATTTAGGAATGTTTACACAGCAGTAAAAGCGTCGTCTGAAGGATCTGTGGGTTTTCAATGGTTTTGTGTGACTGGAGTGGCACAGATGCAGGAGATGTAGGCACAACAATTAATATTGGTGCCAAGAATTCCCAGATTATGGTATGCTACTGCAAAGAAGCACTCAGATGCTCCTGGTGAGCAGAATAAGCAGGTACAGCTGGGAACTGCTGGGAGTCTCCAGTGGCTGCATAGATGCAATGTAAGTTTAGCATCTTAATTTCCAGTATAAAGCATATTTGTTTCTGAGCAATGAAATAACAATAACTTCTGCTTCTCTTCATTTCAAGTTAGTTTTTAATTTGAAATTGTTAAAAATAAGCATGACTTTTCTACTCAGCAGGCTTTGAAAAACCTCTCACCTGTAAGCACTTTCCCCTTTTTAATGGCTTTAGAGGCAGTTTTGACTTCATCTTTTTTGTTCTTCAGTTTAAAAGATTCTCGGTTACAGTATATCTGTTACGTCAGTCTGCTATACCTTCTTCAGCCTTAGGTAAAGTACAGGATGACACTTTTTACATCCATATATATATTCTATTTTATTCTGATTCTATACCAAGGCCACCTGAGGGAGGCTGTGGGGTGAGCAGGGCAGTTTGCTGTAGGCAAATGTATGGTAAGTGAAATGTATGGTCTTACTTTGTTATTTTACAATACACACTCATACAGAGATGGGCACAGATTTCACTTTGCCTGTAGGGCCCTGTACCTTATGTGCATCCTTGCTCCAGGCTTCCTTTTCACTTCTTTCCTTTCTCGGCTCCTAAAATACATTCTGTTTCAAGTTATCTTCTCAGAACTGTTTTTAATGGTGTGCTATTTCCAGTCAATCATGCACATGAATATTATTTATTGTTTAACCTCCTAGTATATCCCCAGATACTCTCCTACAGTTATAGAAATTAGAAGGAGCATCATGCCTCAGCTTTCACAGAGAGATTGCTGTTCCCACATCAGTGGCCCTGACCACAAATGGTGGAGCACATCCCCGAGCCTAAATTTCTTACCATTTGCTGTCCCCACCCTGAGCTATACCATACTGTCAGTGCCACACTTCTTGAGGTAATGTGGGAAACAGTGACTAGGGAGACCGTGTGAATTTGGCCACTCAGTGCTGGCTGTTCAGTGAAAGAACTGAAATGTACTCAGCCCCCCCCATAATTCTCTCATTGTTACAAATTCTGCTTCTCATCTTGAGTGGTGTACTGAGGTATAGTTTTATAACTACAGCAGGAGTAAAAAAATTACTAGTTAGTATAAATTTTGTTTGTGTCTGTGTCGTTATAAATGCTTATTTATAATACAGCTTTGGACTTGGGCTGGGCTGTTGCTGGAAGTATCTTGCTATTACCATACCCTTTGAAAACAGTTTGATTATATTCTGTCCTTGTGGTTGATCCTCACTTAGCTTGATGTCATGCTATTGCTGGATTATTTACCTGACGTGGTGCACTGTTTGTATACTATTTATATTGCTATTGAAAACTAGTAAATTTGTTTCATACTTAGAGGAAGCTCTGGCCAGAGGTCCTAATTTAAAATTGAATTCATTTCTCGGCTTATCATATTGCAGTTTACTCCTTTTCTTTCTAGCCTGTAAATCTCCACACTGATCTCTGCAAAGAATAACCATTTGTTAGATCTCAAACAAGACTGAAGTCTTTCAAAATGACTACATTGCTTGTTGACTCAAAGTAGATTTGAATGAAAAGACATTCTAAACACTAGTATACAAACCATATGATTTTTGCTCTATAGGGGCTTTGGGCCCCTTCCTGGAAGAATTAAAAACATGCAGGAAGTGGTTAGATCTGCCCTCTTGGTCACATCATTTGCATCTTCATTTAAAGAAATATTTTTCTCGTGGGAATAGGCTGATTATAAGCAATTCTCCACATATATTATTTCCAAACCATGTCAGATCTATTCTTGATTCTCTAATCTGTTTTAGATAACCGTTTGGGAGAAATATGACTGTGCTTCACAAAGCGACTCCCAAAGCTCCACTCAGTGAATCTTCTGTTGATGTTCTTCCACTGATTTAACATATATTTTTTAATTTTTGTGTCTGTCCTGTGTTCATGAAGCCCATGTACCTTCCCTGTCTCCCTACCATTGCACTCTGCATCCCATACACAGAAGTAATCCCTCCAGCTTGCTTCTACTGTTTTCCTAAAACTGTTCATGGCACTCTCAGCCTTCTCCTATGTCACCTAATCCCTTTCCTCAGCTCCTCTAACGCTCCCCACGCCTGCTAGCTTATCCTTCTCACTTAACTTCCTCTAACATCCATAACTGTTCTGACTGCACAAAGAAAATACACTAGGTTTTGTTCAAACCTACATATAATACTGCCTGCCAGGCTGGTGCATCATGTAAATGCTGAGAGCTGAGTTATTCCTTCACTTCCCTTAGTGATAGGCCCAAAACAGTGTTTTCTTCTGTGCCTTGCCAGCAATTTTCTCTAAATTGGTTGGAACATATTAACTCAGACCAACCTGGCACTCTGCTAAGGCAGGATGAAATGGTCCAACAGGCTCAGGATTTGTTGGAGCTGAGGACAAGAATTATGTAATTGTGTAAACCTAATTTCCAGAGGAAGGCAAGTTAAAAACCACAGTAAAAAATACAGAGTTTCCACAAAATCGCTTTTGGATATCACTGTGCGCTCAGTGTCCATTCTCTGAAAACTGAGACTCATAAGAACAGGATAGGTTTTGTGAACAAAGAGGTCTTATGGAGGAAAAATACCTACAATAACTTTTTATAGTCTGGGAAAATTAGTATGCCTCCTGCATACAACTGCAGTGTAGCACTGGAAAGAACTGGTTTGGCATATCCATATTTCCTTTTTATTTAGTAAATAAAATGGGAAGCAAAGATTTATGCAGAGGAAGAAAAATCAGGACAGTTATTTAAATAAACAGATATCAATTGTATTATATTGGTTGAGAAAAACAGAGAAAACAAAAACAAACAAACAAAAAACCCAAAGTAAAACCTCAGTGAAAATAAAAATAAAAAGAATTAAATATCCTTTTGAATATGTCCTTTGTGTGCAATAGAAAACATTGTCCGTGTATCAAAACAATTTACAGGAATGACCAAAACATGTCATAAGTTATACGAGAAAGTCATGCTATAGCAGGTACAGAATTCTGTTTTAGAAGAGGCTATATGGCGCATATGTTTTCTGGAGCACTCATAAAAATTTATATGCTATGTGAAGGTCTCACTACTTGTATGATGGATTTTTTTCTTATCATAAGTTTTGTTTTAGCCCAGGAGACTGAAATGCATCTCGTCAATTTTGTTTTGTGGCTAAATCTTATGTGCAATTATATGACAAAAAATAATGCATAAAAAAAATGAGTGATAAAGAGTTCTCTAATGAGTTCTGATTTTAACCTCTGAAGAGGAAAAGAAACCCACTAATTTAGATCTTGGTATGCCTTACCCGTGCAGCTTAAAATGACTGTCAATCTGACCTCACTTGGGCTCTGAATGAAAACTTAAAGAAGAGGCAGACTTTGGAAAGCCTCATAAAGAAAACAGAGGGCACAGGATCACTAATTTATCTTGGAATTTTCAGTTGTATGTTTTCTGTGAAACTGTATTTTCCTTTCTCACTGGACAAATGGCAAAACTAGAGACAACAGGATGGACATTTTTTTTTCTAAATAAGCAGACTATGTTTGATCATGAGACGTTTAGACATTCTCGCAATCTTCCTAAACTCTATACATTTTAGAGTATGTGATGGAGTGTCAAACTTAGTAAAGGAATTTATGAAATAATTAAATTGAATTTAAGGAAAAGCACAGGCTCTCCTATTAAAAGTTGGTGGACTACTACTTTTTTTATAGATTTAATTAGTTTTTCAGCATGATAATTTTATACCCTTGGATATTATTTTTAGTGGATTTTTTTTATAACAGAGCAAAATTGTAAAGCAAGCATTTAAGATTTTTTTTTTCAACAGCTAATGCTACATCTGAAACAAGCTGAGACTATTCTTTACATTATACCTTTGAATTGTTGCTTGGATTTCTGGTGAAATTTGTGACATGCTTTACTGTTTTTATTTTTATGTCTGCTTAGGTTATTAGAATACCTCAAAACTTTTTGCAGTATGTGTTACTGCAGTAATATACTAAGTGAGCACTCTTAATCTAGGATTGTGATCCTTAAAACCTTGCAGGTGACTTAACTCTAAACATTGCCTATCACATGTAAAAGACAGATACATCACAGCATTTCATCTTTGTTCACTCTGCATCCAAAAGCTTAATAGTTAGTCTCCAGCCATTAAACAGAGCTTTAGCTATCTCTGCAAAATGGGTTCCAAATTATGTCCCAGACTAAAAAACTTCTTCTGCTCAAAGGCCGGGGATGAGTCTGACACGTCATACACCTCATGGCAAAAACGCGCCCAGGCTGTTCTGTACAGCTATCCTTCCAGTCTGGAGCTCATTCTTTGTTTGGGCTTGCTGTGGCCTTATCCCACAACTGACTCATGGAGAATATGCTATGAGAAAGACATGAAAGATTTCCTGCTAGCTCCCAAGACAAGCAGTGCCCTGGAAGAATGAAATGAGAAGGCATAGAAAAACATTGCTTGCTTGCCTACTCCCTCTCAAATGAGGTTTCAAGGACAGTCATCATAGATCAGTTCCTGGCTTGCCGAAAGACAGGGGGAGGTGTCAATACCTCTATTATTACTTTCTTCTTAATATGATTTTAACAGTCCAAGAATTCACATTTTGGAAGTGAAAACTGGATCTTGCACGACTGACATAAATCTTACTAAATACTGTTGAATAGTGTGTTGTGGAAAGATAATACTAAGATGCCAAAAAAAGTGTGTTTATTATTAACAAAGTCATATAGTTAGAAAAAAATCCACAGCTGTAATAGGCCACATGGCCATCATGATTTATGGAACGCCAAAAATGTTTCACCTCTTACTGTTTGCTCTCAGAAGTCCCCAGCCCAATGGGACACTGATTAGAATTGCAGACTCCAGAGTTATGATTAATCTCATACATAAAGTTTAGATCTATTTTTGGTTACATTGTCCCTTAAGCTTCATTGACCAGACCCTCACTAGCTGTAGTGGGGCAGCTAACTCATGTCTAGACATCTACAAGCTAGGTGGGACAATATCACCCTGACATATTATGCTACCTAAATACACTCACCTTTCCTTTGGAATAGCTCCAAGGGCCGGGAGGTGTTTCGGATAAAGGTTTCATGTTTCTCTTGCAGGAATTTTTCTAACTGCCAGGTTTCTGACAAAGCTTTTGAGTTACTCTGGAGCCTGCTTCTTTTTAGGCAGGGGTTGGTTTTTTTTTTTTGGTGAGTGTAATAGATACTGGAACTTCACTTAAAAGCAAAGAAACACAGAAATTTCATTTTGTCAGCATTTTGTTGACAGTAATAATGAAATATAATTTTCCCAGCTATCTTCACTAAATCCACAACTGCAGACAACTAATAGAATGTTAAATGATTTATCTGAAATCTAGTTAATTTAAAAGAATGACAGAAAAAACTGCAGGGACAAAATTGTCTCTGAACTCCTTGCTGACCTGGTTCTAAACCCTGTGTTAGAGACCCAGACTAAGACAGGAAAGGGAAGTTGATAATATATACTGTTCTGCCAGGAAGCACAAGGCAAATTTTACACATTACTTTGGAAAAGTATGTTTCAGATATGAAATAAGTGAAAAGATCCTCAGACTTACATGGAAGTGTAACTTTCAGACTGACACATTAATTAAATAGCAAAAATCAATTTAGATTTTAGATTTGATAGTTTATCAGAAACGCTTTATGTACTTTTCCCATGAGAACCTCACAAGAGAGGATCCCTAATTGAAACCAGTTGCAGATATACTTGGACAATGGATGATTCTTAATCACCTGATATCTTTTTTCCAGTAGAGCTACCTGTAATTGAGTAGGAACAATGTCAGCAACCATGAACGTTAGAATCACTGAATTCTTATCATTTCTAATGAGAGTGTCTTTAAAGCAACGGTATTGAATTGGCCCAAAACCAATAAGGACAGACTGACTGCACATGCTGAGCATGATGTGTCAGACATTTATGCATGTTACTTGGTTCTCAGAAGAGTAGTACCTCTTGGTAGAGCAGAGTACTTCATGTTGTGAGTCATTCATAAATTAAGTTTCTGTAGAATAAGAACATCCATTTCAAAATGCGTCAGTGATAAGCAAAGCCAGAAATTATAATTAAGCTTAATAAAATTTGGAGTCCGAATAGCTAAAGCCCCATTTTATTCTGCAAGGAGAGGAAAAAAATACATGCAGATTGACCAAATTTTTTGGTCAGAAAAAGAGATGAGAAGCAGTTTGTATGCCAAAATTTATACTAATCAGTTAAGTCTGCTGTGTGTTGTAAGGGAACCAATCACTCTATACCTTTTTTTTTTTTCTGGTAGACATACGTCCTTGTTCATAAAGTTTGGGTGGGATCTCACCTATTCACTGGCTGGGCAAGAGGGCTAAATCTGTGTAAAGATTTTAAAAACTTGTAAAGCTCAAGGCAATGACGATGCTGAGGAATCTTAGACTGACTTTGGACAGTATGTTAACAAATCTGAATTTACAAGCACCCAGAGGTGGCAGCGGGGATCAGAGTGACATGTCAAGACAAGACCAGAATAGCAAGTAATGCTCAGGCGCAGAACAATCTGAGGAGGCTGCTGTAATTTGGCAGAGTCTTAATTATGTTGGAAGTCTTTCTAATTTCTCAGATATAGACTCAGATGAAAAAGGTGTTTTAAAACCATTGTGTTCCACCATTTTCCCAGGTTACATGTTCTGACTACTTGGTGATAGAGCACGTTATCTTCCTTACATCTGCTGTTAGTGAGAAGGGTTTACAGGTTAATATAGTATGCATTACATTTCCCTCATGCGAACTCCACCTGACTGCATATTAGATTCAATAATATTTTCAATATACTGAAAGGGAAATATTATTTGTACTTGAGGATATTGTGACAGTTAATATTTTCACAGGGCTTAGAAATTAGTGTTATACTTATCATTTAAATGATGAAGGTATTATCATATTTTAATTTGACAGAATTTGTTTACTACTGATAAGAGAACCTCCTGCTGTGTATGCTGCTTCTGTTAAATGAATGCTTGTTCCTGATGTATGTAACAGGTGACAATTTGTCATCATGTTACAGTTTATCCTTCCTTCAGATGTCCTCAGTTGGTTACAACATAATCTGACGACTGAATATGTCCCCTTTACATCCACATTTTGAGTCAACTCGTACTCAGCACGCCTTTTGTTCAGGGTATGGATGAAATTTTTTAAAAGCCACCTACATCACTTTGAAAAAAGCAATGTGGACTACCTAGTCACGTAAGGATTTCTGAAAATATTTCTGTAAATTTGGGCAGTGAGGGATTGGGTGCAGCTGTGACCTGCATGGGAGAAGGAAGGACAGACAGTCAACACCTAGCTGGGAGGGCTGATGTGGAATGAGTGCAGTGTCTTCAAATCCAATCACATAGATCATCTCATAACCAAAGAAAAAATATGCCAGATCATTAGGATATGGACCTGTTTTTGTAGTGTTTCCCAGTCTATGTGGAATTCAGTTCAAATTTTGGATATCTAAAGCACAGGAAGTGCATTGCATTCATTGTGAGCAGCCCATTTTAAGAATGTAGACAACTGGAAAGAGCTGAGAGGATGGCAGCAAGACTGATCAGAGGGTTGGAAGTGTGATCTATTCTAGTTCTTTAGACTCAAATGAGTGAAGTAAATCATGGAGATAGGAACATTGGCACTGAGTGCTTTTTGCATATGATATTTTTTGAGATTGCAATGATACTTTTGGAGATTGCATAAAATTCAGACATTTTGAGATGGATTTTAAATGGCATAAAATGCAATTAAGTAACTAATTTTAAGGCAAATTGGTGAGAAATGTGTTCTTATCCATTTTAAAATCTTCCCCTTTAAATGTAGAAAATATATTAAACTTTACGGTCATAATATAACAAATAGAATGAGGAATCAAAGAATAAAAAATAAAAAGTGACAATTTAAAAGTCCCAATAGGAATATTAATTGAGAGGCAGCATCACAGACAAAAGATATATGGTTTTCCTCAACTGCCTTCAAATTATAGTCACTTAGAAATCTAAGAACCCTGGTGCTCACTGTGGTTTTCTAAAACTTTTTTTTCAGACTAAAAATCAATTATGCTTTGAATGGTAGTGCTTATGGAAGACACTGTATTTGCATACTTAGATTGTGGTTAGTTCTGCAATTAGTTGTGTAATTGACTTCAGTTAACTGCTTGCGATATAGCGATTTGGGATGAAATATACCCTTTGTATTCCTCTGTGCGTTATGGATTGTTTCACCTTTTGGGAGATAGGCTATTTCAGAACTTGCATGTGCTATATGAAATTATTTACATCCCGGGTCAACAGGGACAGCCATGGCAGTTTTTGTACTTTGCAAGAAGACTTGACTATTAAATACTCTGATCTGAAGGAGATTCAGCTTCATCATTCCAGGAAGACTTGCTTCTGTTTCAGATGCAGGAACCATGCTGAGGAATTCCTTTGCTTGGGTTGTTCTCCAAGCCCATGTTTTGCTCTGCCATTTTGATTTTGATGCCAATATTAAAAGGCTTTTCGTGGTTAATGGAAGGACTGAGGAGAAAGTTTAACTTACACAGTGCTAAACTTCAGGTGCCTGCACTTTCCTATGAAAACCATAGGTTAGGATTATATACTGTTCAGATAGTTTCACAGTAAGCATATCGGGACTTCTTTCCACAAGAAAACAGCATTTTAAAGCTCTCTTTGTACATGCATTACACTTCTACTGTTCCATAAAACCACAGTGCAAAGCATGTTATTGACAGTTCTGTCCTTGAATTCAGCAAAACTAAGATGAAACATTGGGTAGAAATCCAGTCTTCCTTGCAAGAAAGATTTTGCTAAGACCACACTGCTAGACAATGGAAAATAGGTTTGAATTTATGAACCTTGCCATTTCTCAGGAAGTGTAAGGGTTATAACTGCATCTGATTAAAAAGAAAAACTGTTCATCAACAGTACACCATGAAGCATTGCCCTAGGAAGCCCCAGGCAGCTATGAACCTTGCAAACAGTTGTAGTAGAGGTATGCATCTCGGAGAATATAATACAAAATTTCACTTTCACTTACCTTAATCGGGTTACAACTTGCAATACTGGGAAATCAGTAGGTAAATTAAAACTGTTTTTAACTTATTCTAAGGTAAAATTAAATTAAGTAAAAATATAGTGTTGATGTTTGAAGATAGCAACCTGTAATAACATTGCTTATCACTTGTGTTGCAAAAGTAATTTTCCTAATATGTTAAAATGTAAAGTATTCTATTTTGCTTGTTTCTGTTGTTAAATCAGATTTTCCTGCTTAGTAGCCTATGAAGCTTGGCAAATTTAGCAACAGTATCATTATGTGCAATCATGTAATTTGTTTCATCATGTGCAAGCTGCTATTTGAAGCTATGGCAGTTCGATTTGCCTAATTTCAGTTACACTTTTTAGACCACTTATTCTGAAACTATGGTCTAGGAATTACCTATGTACTGAGAGATTTTGGGTTATCTGTAAGTCATGCCAGGATCTAGGCTTCAAGGGGTCTCAGCGTTGCAGCTCTGTAGTGTTCATTACACTGCTTGAATCAATGTATTAAGATATAACAAGGGTCATATAGCACCACATTTGGGTCTGTTTCTGGATGATCTGTTAAGCCATAAAATCCAAACTGTGAACCACTGCCAAAACTATACCAAGAGAATAATTACCCTCTTAAAAACAGGCAATGGTGTGCAATGGGGAATATGAACATTTTGAAGTTTGACTTCTGTTGTCAAAGGGAAAATAAGCTTAAAGTTCCTTTGCATATTGACACAGAATCTATGCCTGCACCTACATTAGCATTTAGTTCAAAGCAGGAGTGTATGTTGTGTTTTGTTGCTGCTGGTTTTGGTTTTTTGTTTGTTTGGGTTTTTTTTAGGCAAGGTTCCCAATTGTTCCTATTTACTGCACATTGTTTCGTGTTGCAGAGCAATCTTAGCTAGCACAGATGGGATTCCTTTCAGATGAAATAGAGGATGCACTCTGGGAGCACTTGATGTATTCCAGCCATTAATTGGTATTGAGGTTATGGGACCAGGCTAGAGCTCTTCTGAAGTAATCCCACCAAAAACATGCATAGTGCAAACATTAGGTCCGTAGTACCAGCTGCTTCACTCTACAGATCTATTCCTATTTGTGTCATTTAATACAGAATTTTTTTAAAGGGTCATCAAAGCAGTGAAGAAACAAATAATTTTTGCAGTGAAACAGATCCAAATTTCTTGCATTTTCCACATGAGATAAGGATTTCTGAATTCTGCCAAATGTTCGTTGAATAAATTTATATTATCTCATAGGAACATGTATTAAGGTCTTCTTCCTGAATTATTATGAGGAGTCACTTGTACTGCTTAAAGTCTTCATTATTTTTTTTCTGCCAAGCCATCAAGTAAATGACTTTTTATCATTTTCTATTTAACACATGTCATGTTATCACTTCACTGATTTGACTTGTGCATTTTCTATTTTGAATGTGACAGGAAGCTCCAATGTACTGGAATAGGGGAAAATTTCATTAAACAGGTCTATTTCAATGTTGCCTTTATCTCATGAATTACAATATCCTGTTGATGAGAAGTGTGTTATTTTATTATTGCTGCTGCAGCAAACCAAAAATGTTTTGAGCTTCCAAGGAAGGGAAAATCTGTCAGGTGTATGCTAACAGTAAACACCAGTACTGGAAGATTAAGCTTGAAAAGAGTTTGCTCACATAAATTTAAGAACACTTTAAAAAAATGCTTCTACTTCTATAAACTTATATGTATTTGCACTAAATATTCTAACTCTAAACTAAAGCTTCTTTATCTTCTGAGTGACATGCTTTTTTAATGAATTCTGCATCATAACTAAGGTTAGTTACAATCCTATATTTTTGCCTTCTGCACCAGAACTTTGTAAGCAGGTTCAGGGTCTTGCCACTGCAGAGAAACTAGTATGTGAATTTAGTCCTCATAGAGAAAAAAGGCCCCTCATTTCATAGTCTTCAAGGTCTAATTTAGAAAGAAAATGGAAAACACACTGCACTGTAAAAAAGACCTATAGGGTAATTCTGAAAATGTGGTGCAGTTTTAAACAGTGCTCTTCTTTTGGACGCATCATTCATTATTGAAGTCTGCTAAATTTAAGAGAAGCAACGGGATCTTACATATGAGTTGATATTTTAATATAACTTTCCTTTGGTTTTACAATTATTTTCAGAGAGTTGTTTTGTAAAATGGTATCAACTTTAATTCACTAAAATAAATATTTATTTATTTTCATAGTGGCCTTAAACTTCCAGACACCAGGAGTACAAATGGAATTGCAAAATGGAAAATTCCTAGACAATGGTGGTTGTGGCTATATTCTGAAACCAGAATTCTTGAGAAATACCAATTCAACATTTACCCCACACAATGTGGGAAGATACAGTAAACCAATGTCTCTGTCAATAAGGGTAAGCTTAGTTAATTGTTGTTTTTTTCCATAAAATATTAAAACAAACGTTATGTAGTTCAGACTTATTTGTTATCTGTTATTGGTTTCTCATTTTATCCCCATTCTTGTTGGTTGGGAAGTTTAATACTGTTTTTTAATAACATCTTAAAACTCTCATATAGTATCTACTGCTGCTTGGATGTTTTCCCATCTGTAGTTCACTTATGTTTGTTAAAAATATGTAGGTGTTCGGAAGTTGTAAGGGTTTGTAAAAATACATGATTTTTCACGGTGTTGTGTATAGAAATATAAATATACCTTGCATTGTGTCACAAGTGTAGCTGACAAAGGCACTTGTCAGTTACAGTTGTGGGGACTGAACTCTGAAAACTCAGAAATAAAATGTGTACTTTTGGTGTTACTTTCTTTAAGTATTAGTAATACCACATGTACTATTATAATGCTAATTGACAAATGGAAACTTTTAAAGATATGATAGGAAGCTTCATACTTCTTTAAAGTTTCATGATTTTCCTATGCATACGTAAAAGCACTTATCATTCTAAAATGATATAAATAAGTGCAAAAAAGGGGATGAATCAATAAGCCTTTGAATTACTTCTACTTCTCTCAAATTCAGATCTGATTTACTTCTTAAAAATATTAGAAATACATGCCATTTAAAACTAATGGGTTAGAAAAACCCTTCTTTTGAGGTCAAGTAGATGTTTTATAATTGTTCACTAGCTAGAAAACCACCTTATCCCAATGAAAAAGTGCTATTTCTGATTACACAGTACACTACTTGCATAAATGTGATTTAATTAGCATAACATTACTGTATAATTGCTATTTTGTTTCTTTCTGAGAAATAAATAGTGGAGATAAAACACTAGATAATAACAATTATAAAATACTTACATAATGCATGCACCTAATCAAGAACATTTTAGTGTCCTAACAGTGAGCATACCAATTATGAATAGACATTACTGGATGATTCCAAGCACCCATGCATATACATCTGTTATTTTAGCCCTTATTTGTAGAACGCTGGAGTTAATTAAGATGAGGAAAAATCCCCAATTGCAATGCAGGAGGCAGACAAGATCATTGACAATGGAAAGGAAATGTCTGAGTCTGGAAGAAGTTGGAAAAGAGAAAGGCAGCTTTTTAGACTGAGGACATGGGTTGAGACAACAGGATGGGTAGTTGTCCTGGGTTGAGGACAACTGGTTTGCCTAAACCATGACAGTAGTGCAGGATACAAAGAAGCAGTGGCATCGCACTAGCTGAGGGACTGTAGGGCTCAGAGAGCCTCATTCATAGTTAGCAGCAAAAAACAGGAAATGATGGTTGAAGACAAAAAGAGTCAGGAGCAGGAGGCAAAGGAAAACCAGTTTCTGCTAAAGAAGAGTTACTAACTTGATGAATGGACAACTTACTTAACAGTTAGAAGGCAAAGATATAAAACATCTAAGGGTCAAATCTCTCAGACTGACAATGAATGAAGAGAAGAGAAAGAACATTCTAAGAACATAAGTGAACACAAAAATCACACAGGACCCAATTTTACTGAATTCAATAACCTTCTTAACCTGATGTGCCACAATTCCTATCAACAAGAAGCATTTAGCCTTTGAAGAAGAAATACAAATATTCAAAGTATTGCATATGGAAACTTCTGAGCCTACCATGTTATTTACTACTCTCTGTATGTCTGCTTCACCTTGGGTCTCATACAATGATTGGATTTAGGAATTTGGGTTATAGCGTGCCGAAAACAGCTCCCATCCTGTGAGAGACTTAGCCTGGGTCTAGCAATGGGGTAAGAGTGGGAAGTAGGACTTGGCCAATGTGGCTGAATTTTAGTCATGACATTCAAGGCATGTCAAAGAAGCTTCCCTGGTTCTAAGTGGGCAGTCCACCAGTGCGTGCATCTTGCAAAGCTTTCTAGTGAAGGTAGTATCTATTTTCTAGGAAAAAAAGAGGACAGCACCAGGGTTAAGCCACTACTTTTCAATGTTTCAGGCTAGAACTCTTTTTGGAGCAAGATATTACAGAAAATATCTAAGCAAGAGGTGGAATTTGTGGGGTTTGATTGTTTTGGCGGTTGACAGGGGTATAAGAATCTATATCATGAGTTTTGATGCTTAGTCCTGAGATCTGGATCATAAAAGTCCTATCTTTCACCTAGGCTTGCAGGCTTGTCTGTCTCTCTTGATACATGCCATACAGTGACTTCTAAAAAGCAGGTTACTGTACAGATGGTTATTGTCTCCTAGGTGTCCTGAAATATAGATAGAAAGCAGACAAAGTAGTGACTTTCATAAATCCTTTCTTAGGCTGGGTGCCAGATTACAGGGCAATCTGAGGCAAAATTTCCAGGTAGCTAACTAAATTAAGGAGAAAAACACCAGGAAGCCCACTAAATACAGAGTTTTTATGTGATACTGTGAAAGAGAAGGAATACAGGTCAGACAGTCTGCTACACACCCTGTAACACAATGCTGATGTCACTGTGGGTGTTTGTGCTGGTTCACTAGATGCAGCTTTAATAGGAACTCATGAGCTTGATCTCAGAAAATGAAAAAATCCTGAGACTGATTTCTCCAACATTGTTATTTCACATGGTAACCAAATATAATTTTTATACCTAGTTATTGAATAAAAACTTATATCTGAAAATTATTATTTAAAATATGATATCGGATTATTTTTTTTTTACCATGAGGGTGGTGAGACACTGGAACAGGTTGCCCAGAGAGGTAGCAGATGCCTCATCCCTGGAAACATTCAAGGTCAGGTTGGACGGGGCTCTAAGCAACCTGATCTAGTTGAAGATGTCCCTGCATATTGCAGGGGGGTTGGGCTAGATGACCTTTAAAGGTCATCTGCTTCCAACTCAAACTGTTACATGATTCTATGAAATTAGCCAAGAATTAAATTAAATAGGAAGCACCATATTCTTAATGTTATTGTGTTTAATATGTATTTTTATAACAGTTTATGGCTAGTATATGCTTCTTACAGTAGTTTCTTATGGAACAGTTTTTGCTACTACGGTTACTGTATGGCTACTTTGTAAAGTTCATTCTTACAGTTATTTCAGTACATTACAACTTCAATTTTCCAGCTCATCAGTGGTCATCAGCTACCACCCAGTAACCTGTCGAAGACTAACAAAGCTGACCCTTTAGTGCACATAGAAATTTACGGTGTGCCAGAAGATCAAGCAAAAAAAAAATCTAGTGTTGTAAAAAGCAATGGTGAGCATCAGTCTTATTCTCTTGACCCTGAACAATGCACAACAATATTTTATAAAGAATTACCATTTTTCCATCCCAAGAAGCTCTTATGTACTTACAGCGACTGCAATTATTTCTCTCTGGATTAGGACCTTCTGGCACAAAAAGTTCATGCTATGTGCCATTTTTGCAGACTAGCAGGTTAAGGAAACACAAACTCTTTTAGCAGCACTCTCTTAAAGGAAGATGGAATGTGTTGTCTTTACTCCCTGTTGTGGGCTCACCCGGATGGCAGCTCAGCCCCGCACAGCCGCTCGCTCGCTCTCCTGCAGTGGAATGGGGGAGTGAGTCGGAAGGGCAAAAGTGAGAGAACTCTTGGGTTGACATAAAGACAGTTTAATAGGTAATGCAAAAACTGCATGAGCAAGCTGAGCAAAATAAAGAATTCTTTCACCGCTTCCCATTGACAGGCAGGTGTTAAGCCAAACCCAGGAAAGCAGGGCTTCGTCATGTTTTATGGTTACATGGGAAGACAGACACCGTAACTCTGAATGTCTTCCCTTCCTCTTTCTTTGCCCCAGGCTTTTTATGCTGAGCATGATGTTATATGGCTTGGGGTACCCCTTTGGTCAGTTGGGATCAGCTGTCCCAGCTGTGCCTCCTCCCAACTTCTTGTGCACCCCTGGCCTACTCACTGGGATGGGGAGGGCATGGTGCGTCATGAGAAAGAGAGAAGTCCTTGACACTGTAAGCTGCAAGTCCTTGACACTGCAATAGCTAAAACATTGGTCTGTTACAAGCACTGTTTTAGGCACAAATCCAAAACGTAGCATCATACACCTTAATATGAAGAAAATTAGCCCTACCCCAGCCAAAACCAGTACACCCAATTGTAAATTTAAAGACATTTTTTTCTGAAGAAAATTCTGTGACTTCATCACATAGCTCATATGAAATTTCTAGTAGGACTGACTGGTCACTTAATTGCTTGACAGATGAAGTGTGTACTCTTTGTAGTTGTCTTTGAGCACTCCCTTACCTTTATCATATAGATCTTCTTGATGCCTCAGACTAAAAGTTCCCTGTGATCTCCCTTCTTCTGTGCCTCTGTCTTCTATTTTTCCTTTTTCATTTTTGTAGATGGCTCCTGTTTTAAATCGACGCCTGAATTTCTTTTTCTCTCTGTATGAACATTGCTCAAGACAAAGCAACCCCTTCTGTTCCACATCTTGTTTTTGTATTTTTGGTCAAGTGATTGCTCTACTACTTAATATATATAGCTCCTGCCTCATCTCCAACACTGTAAAAGGAGAAACTTAGGCAAAAACATGAAACTGGTATGGCTATAGGAAAATTTAAGTGGAGCAGAGGTTCTTAACTTGGCTTTTGCTGTTCCATTTTGCTGTTATCTAAGAGACAACACCAACTTTCTTAGGCTTTAGATTTCCAGTATCGCGTAGCTAATACACAACAAATCCTTAGAAGGGGCTGGCCTGCATACTGTAGGCAAGTCCCAAACTCTCTATGCTTGCTTCATTCTGAGAGCTTGCCTCTGACAGTTTTAACTCCATAATCTATAAAAAAAGTGTGACCTATATACCACTGCAGTCAGTGGGAGTATCACCATTTATTTAAATGGGCACAGAAATCTAGGGAAAAAGAATGAATCTTTACCAGTTCAGACTAGTAATAGCAGATATAATAATTCAGATATTAAGTAGAATAAATGAAATGGTATTTTGATACTGTGTATTTTCTCTTTTTATTAGCTTTGAGCCCAAGATGGGATGAAACTTTCTCATTTACCGTTCAAGTTCCAGAACTGGCATTGATACGCTTCTGTGTGGAGGACGAAATATCTCTGGTTGCAAATGAATTCCTTGGTCAATACACTTTACCACTGCTGAGCCTGAGTAAAGGTAACATTTTTATGTGAACAACCTATAACAGCTCAAAAAAACCTACAACATTCCAGGCTTTTATCATTACTGTAATATTGATAGAGTGCAGCATTATGTTTATTTCCTAAAGAAGAATTGTATAACCATTAGTAAAAATTGCACTCTTTGTTTTTTTAAGTCATTGTAGTCTCTGAATGCAAATCCATGGTGTAGAAATCAAAAGAATATTAATGACAGTTAATTATTCTTGCTGCAGTATTCCATTCTGGATAGAAACTGATCAGACAGTATTTTAACTCATTATAGTAGGAAACAGGAAAAGAGATCAGTCAGAACTGCTATAAAGGCAACAGTTTCATGCACTTTCTACTCAGGCTCAAAACCCAATACAAGCCAAATTAAAACAAAATAAAACCCCCCCAAACCTCAGGTAACCTATCTGCAACTTTTCAGAGTGAAGAACAAAGAATATAAATTAAGCAACATATTCATAGTATTTTTCTTGATAGTGTTTCTTGTGTTGTACCAGTATAGCTTCTGGAATCTTATGTGATTAATTGGCTGCACATAAAGAGCAGACACAGAAGTCAGTAGGCCAAGGAGAAAGGCTTATGTAAAATGGCTGTTTACTACATTGAATTTCCAAAGCTATTTCTGACAAAACAAACCAACTTTTATTGTTGAATGAAGATGTGAAGGCAAAACGTTGGAGCTGGCAATGGGCACTGTGCCTTTTTTATTAAGCTTAACAGGATATTTAATGGCTTTTTCTTTCCAGGTTCTGAAGTCATAAAGCTGTTTGTGATTCTTAGTTGAGGTTGAGGAGTTACACAAGAACAAAGACATTACTCTTGGAGCACACTTGCTTTTCTCCAACATAAATTTTTACACTGCTCACCTATTACTTTCCTTTTATTTATATATTTCAGGATAATGAAAAAAAAAGCCCCAAACCTGCCAATTCATAATGTCTGAGACAAATTTAAATAGTGTACACTAATGCACACATATGCTTGTAAAACCATTGATTTGGGGGTTTGGTGAGATCTTTTGTATAATTTTTCAGTGTCACTGTAATGTGCCTGTATGATTAATTTTGGTCACAAATTGGGGATTTGTATTTTGGAGAAATAAGAGCATGCAGATTCTACAGGAAAGATTTTGAGTAGAGTAATTCAAAATGCTAGGAAATGAGTGTAGGTACAATAACTATCGTAAAAAGTACCAAACAAATTGCCCCAATCCCCACTTTAAATCCCTACATTAAAAAAAAAATGATGATGCCATCAAGATGCCTGGAGGCATAAATAAAATGCTTCTAAGAGATGAACTGACAGAATTTCAAAATTTATTGCAATGCTTGACATTGACACCTCTGAATTCCTGGTCTGGAACCATGGCTTTGCTTTAGGTACCTAAGCTCCCTAAATAGTCAAAGGGGAAAATAATGTGTCTTACAGAGGGAGTCAGCACAGTCTAGATTTCTTAGGAAAGAACTGTCTAAACCATCGTGAAGAGTGAGTTAGGATTTACATTTAACTCTTCACAGCTCCGATATTGCTTTAATCTGCACTATAGGACTGTCCCTCCTTCCCTATGATTCATATCCCTGAGGTGTCCCCTGAGGGCAAGTTGCTTCCAAAAGCTGAGCAAGGCTTACATCTTTTCTTCTCTTTGACAGGCAGTGGGACAAAGTTGTGTCATTGCCACCCTTCCCTGCATTTTCTCTTGAAAGGATTCAAATGTATATTATCACTGCTTTCCTTTCCCCAGCAGCAGCCTCCCAACTCAGTTGTAGATGACAATGGGGAAGAATGCCTGCTGCCTACCTGTAGCAGTATTTGATTTTTCATGCAATGATTAAGTAGGTATACTCAGAAGGGCTGAAGGTGAGAATAATTCTCTAGCTGGGTGGTTAAAGGCAACAGGAGGAACGTCCTGGGTTACAATCCCTGTCCCATGAGATTGCCATGAGTCTGCCATGTAGAATACTAATACAGGACAGGAATTTGGTTATTACTGCTATTATCACTGGATCAATGAGTAGTTAATTATTTCAGATAAATTGGAAAAATTTCAATAAAAAAAGAAGTTTTACTTCTCTCAGGACGCTTTGTAGAATATTCTGTAGGTAGGGGCTAGAACACAGTCTTTAGAAATAAGTCTTAGTCCTTGAAGTGTACCTTTGGAGAGGAAATGAACCAAGTCTTCCACATACTGTGTGCATGCTTTTGAAGCTGATCCCAAATGCTATTGCCTGGACTCAGCTTTAACATCTGCTGCCCAGAAGCTGAACCTTAGATGCCAAGTGAACTTTCATGTTGTATAAAAGAATCAAGAAAATCCAAACCCAAATAAATGAGGGTCCCAAAGACTACACACACATCCCGGCACATCTAAAGAAGGGTTTTGAAAACTGCAGTTCTGAATGTAGATACTTATTCATAACATACTTACTTAAGTAACTGCAGTTACATATACATAGATAAAACACAGAACATCTCTTTTTAATCAAAAGTAACATTGTTTATGAACTAATGGACATTTACAGTCATATAAAGCAATGCAGGTTTGGGATTCTGGAGAGGAGATTGTTTTGTTTTCCGAGCAGGTAAATTAATTAAGTTTGAAGGTGAGAACTATAGCTTCTCCAAATACTTCAACAACCAGATGAACATGTAGTTTCTGAGGCATGCCTTATTTCTGATACTGGGAATCACTCATATGTAAAAGGAGATCCTTAACAGACTTAAGATGTGACGATAGAAGATCTTAAACTACACCTTTTTTTCTGCCTCAGCCGGATAGTGCATTACTGCTGCAACACCATTCTTCTCTAAGGTACTATCACTGTTTATTCACAAGTTATATAATTTGCTATCAGAACAATGCATGCAGCACGTTAACATCTTTAGGTGTTAAAATGTATGCTTTCCCCGTGTTTAAATATCACTGGGCTAAAAGTCTTCAGTTTGAAAAAACACCACATCCTGAAAGACATTGGAGTTTTTCACTCTGTGTCTAAAAATACCAGAATTGAAATACTGTATATATAGAAGAGAAAACCAGTAGAAATGGGATTTGGGTTCTGTATCATTTAAGTTTATTTTAAAATGTTATTTAGAGAATCATAAATTAAGCCTTATTTGCATAGTAGATCACAAAAACACTCCATCATAATCTTTGTTTGCTGTTAATACACTAATAAAGTGTCCTTATATTTACAGGTTACCGTAACGTTCCCCTGTTGTCCAAAGATGGTGACAATCTCAAACCTGCATCACTGTTCGTTCATGTCTGGTACTATTAATGGTGCTCTGCAGTAACAGTTGTTCTGGAGGATCACACCCTGCTCAATAAAGCAACATCACTAGGCTTGCAACAACCCACTGGTCTGATTTCCAGAGTGGCACGTTCGCAATGATTTTATTAAGCTAATGGTACTTCTTGTGTGAGTAAATGGTACATGGTATCCTGAATAAGTAATGGCTACTGACGTTGGCCCTACCATTATTTAGAACTAATTCATAAAGACTGAACTTTTTTGACATTTTAAAAATTCAGTTAATAATTGCATTTGCAGCTGATTTCAAAATTATGATTAATTACTGACTGAGAATAATAGTCTAATATTTATGGTCTGAGACTGCAAAATTATGAGCATGTTACATTGACTTTTTTGTTCATATTGATCAAAATTTCTCACGATTGTATCTTTCTATGGGGACAGGAAAAATTACATTTACAATTTATAATAACAATTATATATATAACAATTTATAATAACAGCAGTTTCTGATTGGGCTATACCTCTTTAATGTCCACGGTAATTTTGGTACCTGGAAAAATAGTTTTTGACAAAAAAAAAGCACCCCTTAAAATGATAAAAACTCAAATGCTAATATTGGTACCTTTTTTTAGCTTAGTCTTGAACCCCCTGCTGCTAAAGAAAGACAGATAATTCATGGACTGATTTGTAAAGGGCTATGTTCCTCATAGCAGCAGGGAGCTCAGGATACATCTTACTGTGAACTCAGGAAATAGGAAGCACAGTGCTTTGCGTGGACTAGAAGAATTTTAGAAAAGGCAAGGATTGATTGTGTGATTTAAGATCTCTGAGGAAAACTTCTTGCCTGACATAGCTATCTGTGTAGATCTTGCCCATAAGACACAATTTTCCCACCTTCCTTACAAAACTGAAGTATTGTTGAGCTTCCACAGGATTGTATCTACCCAGTTAATTGCAGATTTGTTACTCAAACATGGCTTTTTTTCTTTTTAAAAAAGGAGGATGTTATATTAATAGGTTTCTCTCTTTATATACCAAATAGTATTGCTCATGTTTGTAGACTGTTCTGATAATATATTTTAATGCTATTTTATTTAATGTTGCTCTAAGATGGAAAATCAGGGCATACAGTAAACAATGATTAGAAAATGTCACAGGAAATAACACTGTTAGAAAATTGCATTATAGTTATAATAAGGAAACCAAGTAGACTAAGGAGAATCTAAAATCAATATTGAACTGTAAGGTCAGGTAATTTGATAACATTGTAAGCTGGCCTCAATGTGTTTTCTGTGCTTGAGTGACAAGTCACTTGATTCTTTACCCAGGAGACCCTATAATCTAAAATGTTAGACTTACTGATCTTTGTAGCGATCATATCTGTATGCTAGCCAATATCCCTTTCATGTAGTAAATATTTTATAGCTTTTTTTTTCAGCTCTGGAGAATACTAATAATATTAATATTCAAGTAGAGTTCCCCCCACCTCCCCTTTCTGAGGAGGAGTTTAATTTCCCCAGGCAACTGGGTGTATCTATTCTCAGATACAAACTGACCAAGTGACATAGTCAATTGGTTTGATGCTGAGAAAAACTCCAGCTTATTTAGTATCCTAAATAACACTCGTAGTCCCACTTCAGGAGCTTTATACAACATTAACTTCTGAAGACTGATTTGTGAGTGTCCGTTGGGAAAAGAAGGCAATTATCTTCAGCTTCTGGCATTATTATCCCTCTTTTGACCACTTTTCCACCTGGTGGGACAAAGATTTTGTCTGATTTGAGGTTGTCCAATTAAAATTTTACAGCAGATCAGATCACATGTCACATGTGCCTTAAAAATGTGCCTTTGGTCCTGGAAAGGTATATATACCTGGTCAGCTATGTGTGTGTAAGAGGCTGAAAATAATGGACAGTTCATTATGGCTGCTCACATGCTAAATGTTTAAAGATGTGCTTAAGTGCTTCCTCAATTTAGGTAAAAATGCTTTGAAGAAGAGAGCCCATAATTAGCCTCAGTGAACTCGAAGGAACCACTCACGTTCATTGTTTAATATGTATATATACCTTTTATAGCCCTGAGGTCAATGCATGTATTGACTTGATTCCCTTATGCAGCATAAGAATGCAATGCGGTAAGACTGGTGAACAAAGATTCCTTATAGCATGATCTTAAATAAATACCAGACTGAAAGCTCGCATTCAACATGTTTTATTTGTGAATATTAGCTTCTCCCTCCTCCTTTCTTCTCACAAATGACCAGTTATATCTGGTTCTTGGATGTCAGAATAAAAGGAACAATGACATATCTTACTGACAAACGAATATCCTGGATTGAATGTTACATTATATCAAAAGTTAAAAGCACACCAACATATACTGCACAAAATGTTTAAAGTGCAAAGCTTTTACGTTTGGGTTGGTTTTGTTTTTTTTTTTTTTTTTTAAATAATGCATTGATTATATAAGATTTAACATGAAATATGGTACACATCTGAAATGTATTGGCACCCAGTGACTCATCCCATAGTTCTCTGGTGAAATCATCATATGCAGTGGGGTCATAGCAGATGCTGATAAAGTACACCATTATCAGCGTTGTTTCAACAGTCAGTGGAATTAATGAGCAAAGAATTAGGCCCCCACACTTTGATGTGTACAGAATTCAGTATTTTTACAGTACTATTTCATACAAACAAAACAAAAATCTTTATTGCTGTCATAAGAATTTCCCACATGCCGCTACAAGTTCTTAGCATGTGATTTCTCAGACTCACACTGACAGGAATCTGCTGCAGGAAGATGGTAGCAATTTTAAGACAATAGCCTTATGATTAGAAATGTTAAGGTATGTGATCAGCAGATGACTGCATATTCTCAAGGGCAACTGAGACAAAATGTATTGTGGGAAATGGGATAAAGAAACATTAGGAGATAAATAATTGAATTATCTTAGACAACATTTAAATTACACTGTTTCCCAGTGGATACCACTTTTCTTCATTTAAATGGACACTGCTCAGTTGAATGTTAACAGCTCCCACAAACGTTCCTTTGCTTTTCACAACAAGCTTCAGTATACGGCCTTTGAGCTCTGTGACTCTGTCATATACAACCTGAAATAATATCCAGTGAAACAGAAAAAAACATATGGATTTGTGAATCTACTTGACAGGCAAAACACTTACTTCAATACAGCATTCAGGATGATTATTACAGCTTTGTAATAATTGCTTTAAACTGCCCTCCAGAATCACAAACTACTAACCATGAGCCAAATTCACTCAACTTAGTGAATTTACCTCAGAAATATATTTGACCTTATGTAGTTTACATCAAAGAGATTCTGCCAGCTTAGGCTTGTGAAATCTGGTTACCAAGCATTTGTAAATAAATTTGAATCCTGTGGCGTGCAATGCTTGAGAAAAAAATATGTATACATAATTTTCCCTGTGAAAATTGAAACTCTAACTTAAGCAGAGATTTGAGCTCAAATGTGAAGGAATATCAGATCCTCCATGATGTTCACCAGAAAATGATAATATGGTGGATTTTCTGGAGAAAAGATTCAGATGGAAGGTACTTATCATGGACAGAGGCATGAAAACTTAAGATAGGCAATTCTGTAAAAGTGCAAGTTTATTATAACTTTTAAATGTCTTTCCATAGCAGATGCTTTGATGAATGGTATTGTTGTTCTGCAAAAATCAGGAAAAAAAAAGAAAACAGATTTGATGTCAACTTTTCTTAACCTATGTATATTGCATGTTACATGTTCCTTAGTACTGCCTTAAAGCAACTTTATGTTGCATTGATATGTCTTACAAAGGTGTATCACATCAATGCACAGTACCTCAGAATTTTTTCTCAGTACCGCACTTGTGACTAAATCTTGTGCTACATACCAGAATTAAAAAAGATCAAGCCAAAGCAAACCCAAATTTTCTTTTAACCAGGAATTCGATAAAATTTCACAACTGTTCTAGATCCAACAAACCCACATCATAACAAAGATAATAATCTTCTTTTGGAAATTGTCTGTATAAATTTTACTATTTCAATACTAATATCTTTATGCATGATTCTGGATGCTAACTGTATCCAAATGTGCCCACTATAAAAAAAGCTTGCATTTTTTTAATGGAATTATCAAATATTAAACAGGACAGAAAGCTCAGCCCACTCAGTAGAAGCTGTACATGTGGAACATCTCTGAGATTGGACCCAATTTAGCAAGTGGAACTTACTAAATTTGGATGTTTTTGTTACTTGGGAAGTGCTGTTAATTCTTCTCAAATGAAATGCGACAGCTTGCTTAGCATCTCTTTAGAAAATTACCAAGGCCTGTAGTTTTTAAAATATCCTGGAAATTACCTTAATACTACAAGAACAAACCGAGGTTAATTAGGAAATGTTAATGGTGTATTTTCTGAATTTTGAAAAAAAACAATCTGGAGTGATAGACTAACAAGAATGAGCTGCATTCAGAATAGATTCCTACGTTTCAGTCTCTGCATTAATCAAAAACTGCTGAGTGAACTGCATGTGGGTTGACAAAATGTGCAAGAATGCTCTCAGCTAGTTTCAGGCCTGAAAGGTAAGCTTTGTTACGAGAGGACAGTTAATCTAAAATTTGTAGGGCTGGAAATGTTTTTGCTATTTTAGTTGCAATGGAAAATGCTTTAAATTTTAATACCTCTGTGCAATTTAAAAAGCAAACGCAGTGACATACTGTCACTTCAGGAGAATGAGAAAGTGAAACTGCCTAAAAGGACCTGGTTTTGGCTGGGATACAGTTAATTTTCTTCCTAATGACTGGTACAGTGCTGTGTTTTGGATTTGCTGTGCAATCTGAATGCAGTCTATATGTATGGCACTGCTGAGGAAAAGAAAAATCAGACCGAGCCCCCTCTAGCTTGGATCTCTGCTGGCTGGACCGCTGAGTCCTCTCTGTGCAGCCCCTGTACCTGCTAAGAAGCAGAAATGGCCGTGGGAGACGTCCTTCAGACAGGGACAGACTTTATAAAGGCTCAGCCCCAGCAATGTTCCTCACACTGAGTGGCAACAGCAAGGTGGCTCTGAACTTCACAGGTGGACCCAGGAGGCACAAAATTGTTGGTTCTCCCAGAGAAGCCTGGCTGGCCCTGGGACGCCCCTGTGGGACCGCAGAGTGATTTTGTCTGTGCTGGAAGCTGCAGGGGTGTTGCAGCGAGCGCCAGTCCGGCAGGACATCAGGCTACTCTGGCAGCAAGCACCAACGGACAGGACACCAAGCTCTCTGGTGTAGGGGGATAATCGGTGCCGTGGGGATGAATGGCCACTGCCACAGGTTGTGGGGGAAAGAAAAAGTGTCCCACTCACTCTTTTTACCTGCCTTTTACTAGAAAGGTCTACCAGGGAGCAACATTTCCTTTTCCATTTACAAACCTTTGGAAATTATAGTATGGAACAGCTCTCACAAAAGTTGTGCCCAATGCTTTTCAGCTTTGATGTTTACTGTGCCTATTTCACCAAACTCTATGTGAATTAAAAATTCTAGCTTTTCTGTCCCCCAATGGCATCTCCCCACCAAAATCGAAGTGAAATGATGGAGAAAATCCAAAAAACCAAGGACAGGTACAGTAAGCGATAATATAGTTTAGAATAAATCTATGATTTGATTACTGAAGTGATACTAATGTTACCATAGAAAGGTGACTTGTTTCTTTGCCAATACATTAAAGATATCATCTTCAGCTGTTGCTTTAAATCACCAAGAAGTGTACATGTGAGCTGTTAAGAGCTGAGAAATCTTCAGTACGGTGGATTACAACAGGCGTGAACTGGGGTAATGAACAACTTTCAATCTTTGGACAAAAAGAGGCTTTAAGCTGTGAGCAATGACAGACCTTACAGTGCAGGGTGGGTGGTTTTCAAATGATCCCAATAAACAGTTTCTAAAACGGTACTGCAAATTCAGCTGGAGCAAGGTATATATCATCAGGATGTAGGGACAGAAGGAAGGTCTGGAGATAGCTGAATTAGGATGTGGATAAAACAAATGCCACCTGCCAGAATTTCACAATCAGAACAGTTAAATCCTGAAACGATTGTGTAGTAAGAATATTTGCCTCCTATTTATACAGCTAGATCAAACAGAGGTGAGTTATACATGGCCACGCAGAAAATCAGTGGGACAGTTAGAACTGGAATTCAAATACTCCTGGCTCCAAAAAGAGAAGCGCTGTTGACCTACGGGGGTCTAATGACATTTTAATCGCAAATGCAAGACAGTTGCTTCTCCTTAGGTAGCCATGGCACAGTTCCTGGATTTGCCCTTCATCGTCCAAATTAGCCTTTGATGCACGGTGCTGGAGGGGGTGGCTGTGGCTCCTGGCACAGCTCCCCTCCTCCCCCTCCAAGACACCTGCTGGGGCTATTCTGCTTGTTGCAGGGCTGCAGCCCCTCTGCTCCCAGGGGCAATTGCGATAACGCAAACAGACTGATATGGCCCAGGTATATTTGCTCACATCTGACTGCACCCCAAGGGCAGGATGGAGAAAATTCCCTCTCGTTCTGGCTTCGTTATGGCAATGCGCACTCTGCTTTGCCTCGGATGTTTGCTCATTTTGTGGGTGCGCATACGCGCAGGCACTCAAGAGACAAACTGAGGACAACTGAGACCATGAAGTATGTCTCAGGGCAAACGCTACACATATGAGCAAGACCCCACTGCAGTTGGTTCTGGTCATTGCGATTTTTCTCGGCAAGAGTTTAAACTTGAATCGTTCAGATATATTTTCTATTTTTTTACTTTCTTAGTTTTCGCTAAACTACTCTGGAACCTGCCGAGTAACTCTTATTTACTCCTAACACTGGTCTATTTATTCCTAACAGTGGTTCCATTTTTCTGTGTTCTTTCTCCTCTTCTTCTCAACCATCACGTTTTAATGCAATGTTATACCAGTGTGAATGCAACAAACTCCAAAATCCAAATAAAGGAACAAGACAAAAAAGGAGTGCTTGTTAAAAACAACTCCAGAACATTTGGCATAGTTCATTCTATTGTCAGCCCTCCTGGACCTTCACATCTTCACTCTCACACACGTGAGTAAAAATAAAAAATAAAATGCACTTTTGCAAGGCTGATAATTTGCTGTAGGCAGTCATAAGCAATAAAAGTACAAAACTAAAACCAAAAATACCCAAGAGAAGCACATTTCAGAATTTTCTCAGTCTTGAACACAGAGAGAAATTAATATACAGCTTCCTTCCAGCCATTTGGCTTTAATAAAAACTTATGAACTCATAAAAAAGGCTAGTACATTTCTGTACACAGCGTTTTGGACAGTAACTAACTTAAAAGACAGCTGACTTATATTTTTAGTAGTTTTTTCTCCCTGGGGTGGCTTCTGCCTCAGTCTACCAGCCTTGGACAGAAAATGCATACAGAATGATATCACATATGGAAGAACAGAGCTGCTAACAGCACAAGGAATGGGTTTGAAATGTCCAAGTTCAATGGAACCATATGTCCCCGCTGCGATTAGCGTTCCTGGTGAAAAAGACTGAGCATCTGTGAAGAAGGAGTTTTGAGTAAAGGATATTAAAGTTTTCATGGAATTTCTCTTAACAGCAGTGAGATGCTCCTTAACCGCAACTAAATCTCCTCCCACTGACTACTGTCTGACTGCAGACAGGATTTTGGATTTTCTCACATTCAACTCGATGTCATAATGATTTGAAAGATAATTGTCTTCCAGTGCTGCTGGCTGGTTCTTGTCTGTAGTCCATTTTAGATACTTTACAATGAATGTTAGTATATAATCGTATTATATTTCTTTGCTTTAAATATCCTTCAAATGTAAAGGAATTTCTTCAGACAGGTCAATTAGACTCATTCCACTGTCTCTTTGATTGCAAGAAAAGGAAAGAAGGTACCAAAAAATCAAGCCCAGTTCCCTGTTATTCCACTGCAGTACCGCAGGGAGGGAAATCTCTCTCAGCTGTTAACAGCAATACTACTCGAGGAGCCTACTTACAGAAGCGCTGCAAGTCATCAGCGTAAGCAAGTAACTTTTGTAATCAAAGACATGTGGGAAAAGGAAAAGAAAAATATTGAAACTCCACGACTGGGAAACTAGGAGATAAGGACTCTTAGTCTCAGCTGACTAACTTAAGCTTCATCATATCTTATCTATGAAACAGGGTGGAGTGGTAATATTTTCCATGCCTTATACTTTAAAGCCTGCTCAAAAGTGCATTTGTAAATTGCTTTGAGATCTTTAGGAGATTTGCTATATGTAATAATTATAACCTCCAATTCCACCTACTATTTGAATCTCATCTGCCTTTACAAAAGAATATAGTTTATGCCACTTCCCATTCTGTCGTAAATGTTTCTCCACACAAATATTTCTTTGCACCCCAGAGGCACGAGCACTTCAGTGGTGTGTGAAATAATTATATATGGCTGTGAACTGCTTTTTGATGTAAAAAGAGCTGGGCTATTTATTATTATGTTATCAATTTGGTTGTCTATTTTCAAATGTGAATTTCACTAACAGCATCCGTTAAATTAGCAATTTTTATGTTATTGTACAAATCTGCATTCAAAACAGGTTAGGTTTTGGTGCAATGATGCTTGGTCTCATTTGGCTGACGTGTAACTGTGGCTATGGTGTAAGATAGAGCAGTGGGAATAACCCAACTGCTTTCCTGAGGAGAGAGACACAAAGAGACTGCTTCACTTCTGAGAAAGAAGCGCAGCAGAAGATTCTCCCCATTTGTGGTTCAGCTTATGATATGCTCCTTCTTTTTGATTGTACTCATTGCAACAGCTCTAAATGCTGTATTGCTATTTTATTTCAAGAGTGGGCAAAAAAAATCAAACAACTAAGAAATGGTGGATGAAAGTGAATGGTACTCACAATTTCATTGTAAGTAGGGTCAGAGCTTTTTGGAGCTGTTCTTGTTTTCCTTCGACTGACCTCATAAGGATCTGGCAGAAGATAAAATTCAGCGTGTGCACTTGGGGCAGAGCCATCTGGGAGGTGCTGAAAAACAAAATGGTCATAAATATGAATGCCCATGTTCTAGCAACAATAACAAATAAAAAGTACTAAATGAAATCTGTACTTTAAGCAGACACAGAAACATGTTACATTCTCAGTATTCTCTTGGCTAAATTGGAGGGCTAGTGCAGTAAACAACAGGAATTCTTAGAATTCAGCTTAATATTGAATTGGGAAAATAGAAATGAAATAATACAGGAACAAGATAAAATTGCCTGGCTTTAATATTTCACGTTCTGCTGGAAAACCCTTAAGCCTCAATCTACTTTAACTCAGCTTAATCTGATACAAAGTCTAGCCCTTCCATTTTCCAGAGCAATGCATAGAAACTGGATTCTAGCCAGTAAGCTCCTATTGATTTTAACCCCTCAGTAGCAGTGCTGGTGCTGGGAAGAACTGATTGTTTCTGAGGGTGTTTCATAAAGCGTATTACTACAGAAGAGCCAGGAGCATTTCCCGCAGCAATATGGGCAGAACAGGATTCTTATAACAACAGTCTTTCGGATCTCTCCCATCACACAGCTGCAAACTCTCTTTAATTTTCCAGTTCAGATTACTGAACGATATCCCAGATATTCCATCTTATGGTAGCTACTCAAGATCAGAGCCAATCTATTAACGAGGCTCAGTCAGAAGCTAGCGCTGGTGGGTGGAGAGTTTTTCGATAACTTCTGAGCAGCTGTGAGGTTATTCCTAAGGCAACATTACGGTTACTCAGAAAACACATTGGTAGTATGCGAGGCTTTAAAAGAACACACAAGAAACACAATCATGAAAAACTATGGCACAGGTATCTTGCCAGCATATGTCACTTTGTGCTTAGCTCATAATTAAGCAGAAATCTCTGCATACCATGCCTTGGCATCAACTATAAACATAGGTCTTATCACTCCAAGAGACTGAACAATGTCTGCAAAACACGCTGTTAATTTCAGTAGTTAGAAGAGGCCTAGCTAAGAAGCAAAGTTACTGAACAAAATTGGTCCTGTTTTACCTCAAACCAGGACAGTTGGTAACACAGCATACAATCAGAAAGCACAAAATGGGGCATATCAAAATATCAGTAATTTTAATTGTATTATCAGCATTTTAGGCAGCAGGTTTACCTGACAGCTCATAGGCAACCCAGTGACAGGATGCAAATGAAAATGCAGGCAAAAAGAAGAGATCTTAAAATGTTTGGAACCGATGAGCCCACAGCATTACACGGGCAGATGCATTTATATTTCCCATTGTAATTTTACCTGGCTCAGAATAAAGTAGTTTCTCAGATTTTGATTATTCACAGTATGTGTCTAGAAATACGGGGCTTTCTACAGGCATTATCAACAACACATCCTTGTGACAGGAGAAACCGCTGGTGTCCTGGCAATAAATAGCTTCTCTATTGGGAAGAAAAACAGTGCTTGAATGTGTGAGCAACCAGTTCTTGCACAACCAGTCTCTGGTTTTTGTTATCTGAAATGATCCTCCAAGGCAAATGATGTGGTCAACTGCAAAGCTTATTATTGCTGTCATTAACACTACACAGCATCAAAGGATGCACTACTCAAATCATTACATGTTGTCAGCACTATGTGAACGATTAATGTTACTATTGCTAAGCTCCCCAAAGTACATCTGATTTAAAATATACATGGGATTTAGACAGATGGGATTCAACGGCCAAAATGAGAATGCCATTAAATGGCAGTGAAACTAACACGTATTTTCTAGGACAGAGTACTATATTGTTAACACAGGATTTATAATTTACACTGTCCATTTGAAAGACCATCTCTATGGATCTAGGACTATACTAAAACTTCAATCAAGGGTTACAAATAACAGTAAATTGAACAGTCTTAAAAATCAGGAAAGAGAAAGAAATGTAGCTTTAAATGCCAGTCCAAGGAACCAGGATCCCAACCGTAATCACACTCTTCCCTTCTCAATGAGCAGATAAGCATCACTGTAACTAGAAGGTCAACAGATCTTAGTTGTTTCAGACAAAAAAGGAAATATGATTAAAAAAAAAAAAAAAAAGAAACGAGGGGTGTCGATCTTGAAGAAGACCTTACCAGCTCAGCTGCTGAGGCCCAGCACAATGATCTTCACTATCTCAAGCATGGAAATACAGTACAGGGAGAGTCTTGTAAAATGTCAGGCTTTATAAATCATCCCAGCAACGTACTGCCTAACCAGGGACCATGTCAGAGCTAATTTCGAAAGCTGAGGTCAACAGCAGCTGCAAAGGGCACCGGGCTGAGGACCCCAGATGGCAGGTAATGGGCTACAAAGGTAGCAGAGTGGATGGCTGCATCCATCCAGTTCCACTCGCCTTTGAGCTGCCCAGATAGGACAGGGTGTCCTCGCTTGTGCTGTGCCCCACTGCACACCTCAGGACAACAAAGGCACAGCTCACAGCAGCGTCATTTGCATTTGAAACAGGCTCGGTCTGACATTCACCTGCCAGGGAAAGAATCCAAGCTGATTGCTGTGTGCTTGTTTAACAGGACTGGGGTATGCTGAAGCGCATGCGATGAATCGGGAAAAAGTCAGCTAAAATTGTCACTATGCTTTTGAGTTGCTCCTTGTACCCTGCTGGCAGTGCTGGCATGTTATCTAGCCTTCAGCCAACTAACCTTCCTCCATCAGCCGACTCCTCCCAAATTCTAAGGCAGGCACTTTGCAGTAGTGCTGTGGCCATATGAAACAGGGAAGGAAAACTACTTCCTCTCTATCCCTTTGAACATAGCTAAATACATGTTGAAAGAGGTGAGTGGGAGGAGAGGGTCAAGAGAGGAAATACAAAAAGAGAATATTTTAGCCATTCAGAGAAGGAAACTCAAGGCAGAGCAGTTGCTCTGGGATCTTTCAGAACTAAAACAAAGCCACTTTTCATGAATAGTAGCAGTCAGCAGCCAGACTGTTAGAGGTAATTTAAACCGCAGCCACCTGAATTCCAACTAGAGATCTTAGTTCTGGTTGTTGGGGGTTTTTCCCCCCCTGCTTTACGGATAACATTTTCCCACCTCACCCTCCCTTGCCGAGGAAAGGCAAACAGGCCAACTCCAGATTCCACAATTGCCTCAGTTCTCCATCTGTAGTGGCACTGTTATGCCATCAAGCCACCAAAAAATTTCAGCTTACCACTCTTCAAGCCAGATCATGTCTTCCACTTCCCAGCTGCCCTCCTCTGCCTCCTGATAGGACACAAAACATCTAATGAGGGTCTCTAACTGTTAAAAAGGCTCTGTCCCACTACACACTCATCATTCAAAACTACTGGGGAAGAGCAGGCATAAATCGGGCATGGCTTTACAGGAGCAGAGTCTGGGTAGCTCCTCTGATGAGTTTCTGCTAGCTTCTCTTCTGATTGGCACGATAGTTGAATCTTTTCTTGTGAAAAGCCTTCTTCACCGAAGGATTTCTTGGGACAAGACTTGCAAAGGCTGTGGAAGGAGCTGTACTTTGCTAGATGCTCCCCTGTCAGGGACAAAGAGGGATCTCGGCAGTTTGAGAATCACAGTGCGAACACAAGAGCAGGATTACCACGGCAGAATTATTTTTTTAGATCTAAAGTAGGTGAAATTAAAAGTAAACTGTTTTATTAATACAACTGACATGGCAGACAAAAATCCCAAGCTTTTGGGCAAACTAGTCCTTTCTCAGGCTTTCACCTGTGAGTTAAGCATTTGTTTGCATAAAGGAGAATGGAGAAAACATCAGAAGATCCTTTTTTCTTTCTAAAGATGAAGTCTTCTGTCATATTACAGTGTCACATTTAGTGAGCAAAACCCCCGGATTATCCTTCCACTTCTAACTCAGATTGCATTGGCACATTCATAAACTTAGGTGACCGCAAAGAATATCTGACGTAAATGTCCGTCCCATTTGCACCAAAGAATAGCTGTTCTGGTGGCTCCACTATAAACACTGAGTAAGATTTCTAGCAGACTTACAAGTAATTCTGAAATCCGGCAAAAAACCCCTTTTGTTATTATTGATGGATCAAAAAACAGTGACTTCTGTCCGTAGTCCAGGCCAGAAGGGAGATCAAAGGGTACCTTGGGAATGCCATTTTGCACTTTAACTGCTCTCCAAAAACTTTGCAGCGTGAATGTACTTGTGATCAAGCAAACAGAAAAACCCAAAGTTTTAGATTGAATTCTAATTATGTTTAATTCTGTAGTAATTTCATTAACCCAAATCCAAATGAAGTTTACTTCCTTTAAAAGAAGTTACTCTCCATTTAAATTACTGTCCTAAATCTTCGATTGTGTATGCTTGTAAATAAATTCAAGCTATAAAAATCTGTAAAGCTGGAAAGGTATAAAACCAAGTTCCTGACAGAAATGCCACAGCTCTCCTTGCCATGCCTATGGACAAAAAGAAAAACAACCCAAACCCAGTGATTCTGATCTGCCAATAAAAAAAATTGAGTTTAATTTAGAAGCTGACTCCCTGTATTTTCTTCAAATACAAACAAGCCACTACTGAACAACTTTCTCAGAGACCCTGATAATGACTGATGTTTTTAAGGAACTCAGTTACAACTGCCTGTATATATGTTTAAAGAAGCAGTTTATTTTTGAAATGTTATTTTCTTCTAAAGTCAGGCAGAAGGTGAGGAAAACATTTAAGAATAAGGGTGAGTGAAGGAGAGGAAATAATACTCTGGATTTACTTCTCTCCACATCTGTAATTCAATACTCTAAAACTAATACAAACCTGTATCTGTTATGGCTGTGTTCCATTTTTCACTCCAATTTTATTTTCCGAAACAAAAGAAATATTGATATTTACGCACAGAAACCCACTCAGATAGGTTATGTCTGTGTAATTTAATTTTAAATATACTAGCTGTAGCTGGGAAATAATGGATGAAATTCAATTAATTTTTCCTCAAGAATTACATTACCCTAATGACTTTTCTCCTATGATCATTACTAACCATCCACAACTCTCCTTAAGTATGGATTCTTTGTTAGCATTATGAAAGACCTAACTACTTTTTGCTATATATTAAACTATGCAATTTAGCAGCCAATATGAATATTGGGCCTTACTCATATGAATTTTAAGGAAAGTTTTATCATTTTAAAAAAATGCACTTTAAGGATAATTTATTGCAAAGCTTTTTAAAACTCAGTTCTTACTAAGTAACATCAAATTTTCTTTTTAGGTGACTATTGCCTCGAATTTAAATCATGTCATCAGTTTCTCTTAGTGTTAGACATGCAGATATTTTTCCACCTTTTGTCCTGGAGTGAAACAGATTGATGGCTCCGGAACATTTGATACTTCCAGCTGCAGTTCTCTTTTTCCCATTTTTCATTTCCAGTCATCTTCACACAAAAAAAAAAAAAAAAAGATCAAAGGTGACTTGTATTAACTAATGCCACCTTTTCTCCTCTATAAATAACTTCCTTTCTTCCCCCAAAATTAATTTCCTGGACAACTTCAAATCTCAGTTGCTTTCTTCCCCTTCTTCAATGAAAAAAAGAATTCCAGGCTTTAGAAGGGCTCCTATTTCAGCTACTGCCGCCAAATTAAAAAAAAAAAAAAAAAAAAA
>RSEF01000001.1:78526903-78669589 GCA_003993805.1 Himantopus leucocephalus | reverse complement strand
CCCAAGGGCAGGACCCGGCACTTGGCCTTGTTGAACCTCATACTGCTGGCCTCAGCCCATCGGTCCAGCCTGTCCAGAACCCTCTGTAGGGCCATCCTACCCTCAAGCAGATCAACACTCCCCCTTAACTTGGTGTCATCTGCAAACTTACTGAGGGTCCACTCAATCCCCTTGTCCATTTCATTGATATTAAACAGAACCGGCCCCAATACTGAGCCCTGGGGAACACCACTTGTGACCAGCCGCCAACTGGGTTTAACGCCATTCACCACAACTCTTTGGGCCTGGCCATCCATCCAGTTTTTTACCCAGCGAAGAGTACGCCTGTCTAAGCCATGAGCAGCCAGTTTCTCCAGGAGAATGCTGTAGGAAATGGTGTCAAAGGCTTACACTAAAGTCTAGGTAGACAACATCCACAGCCTTTCCTTTGTCCACTAAGCGGGTCACCTTGTCACAGAGATCAGGCTAGTCAAGCAGGACCTGCCTTTCATAAACCCATGCTGACTGGGCCTCATCACCTGGTTGTCCTGTACATGCCACGTGGTGGCACTCAAGATGATCTGCTCCACAACCTTCCCTGGCACCGAGGTCAGACTGACAGGCCTGTAATTCCCCATATCCTCCTTCCGGCCCTTCTTATAGATGAGCATCACATTCGCTAACCTCCAGCCAACTGGAACCTTCCCCATTAGCCAGGATGGCTGATAAATGATAGAAAGCGGCTTGGTGAGCGCCTCTGTCAGCTTCCTTAGTATGTATGGGTACATCAGTGTTGGTCTGGCTAGAACTCACACATGACCTTTTTCCAGCCATTAAACCCAAAAGGGACAAACTCCTCCGTCACTTACACTAGGATACAACTGAAATAAACATTTGCAGAGGCACTGGGGGAGCTGGGACAGCCCTGCACCCCTGTAGCACGGTAGAATTTGCCTACTGTTCTCCATCAGAGACTAACTGAAAAAGCACTCTGCTGTTAGGGATTTTTTAAAAGGAACAAGTATTATTTGTTAAATATTTAACAAAATCAGGTTTTTTCTTGTAAGGAGAAAGACAGTTCTGGGAAACAGGCTGGATCTCAAAAGATTTGGGGCTTCCTAAGAACTATGTCAAATGCTTCTGATCTGCTTCAGTCATTTGAGAGAAAAGCCCATCTAACTCTGCTTAGAATGAAGTAAATAAAATGAAAGCTGGCCTGTGATACCCGGAAGGTCATAAGGGTTTCCCTTCCAAGCCTTTGTTTCTATATAGCTCTGAATTCAGAAGCAAACACTTTGAGAAAGATGAAGAAAGGAACTGAGATGTAGTTCTGACGCCCTGTTTAAAAAGAGTAGTTTATTGTCTTGATGATCCAGAAAGAGTTGTATATCAGGACAGACACAATCCCAATGAAATGGGTAAGAGTCTGTACAACTACATACGACTCTAACTGTCAGGTAAAACAGGCTCATGTTTTTTACTGACCATTTGCAGTAGTAGACAAGGAGGGTTGGAACTTAGCTCCAGCAAGAAATGATACAGCTTTGCATGCATTTACTGTTTCTGAATTAACAAAAAAGAAAAATTTCTTAGAATGGCTTGTGTCCCTCAGTCTAAATCCTGAGCTCTGAGACGCCTCTAATACTTCACCAGTACTCAGGACTAGATTACTGCGTGCTTCATGTAGCACCACATGGGTACAAAATGTTACCAAGGCTGCAAAAATAATATAAAAGAAGGCAACTGTATAATCAGAAGTGTGAATGTATTAAATGTACAACTCCCAGTAAAAGGTTTGAGCAAGCATCACATAGAAGCTTTTTTTCCCCAAAGGAGAAGGAGGTGACAAGATATGTTCTAGATTCCTGAACCACATGCTGTATTACTATCTTTAAGTCATTTAAATTCCACTTTTTTGCATAGATGAAAGAAATCAAGCTTCAGTCACACTTTAAAAATTGTATTATTCTATGGATAAGCAATGTTAAATTCCATTGCTTTCAACCCTGTATTATTGTTGTACTTGGAACATTTAATTTTCAGAGGACTTTTTAGTCACATCTAGTTTGGACCCTTAGAAACATAGATCCCAGAATTTCTTCTGTCTTGAATAAAGCACAGGGGAGAACAAATACTTAAGACAACACCCCCATTTCACTTTTGAAATCACTCGGGATTAACACCATTGCTGCCTGTTAGAGGGCATGAAAGAAAATCAGCTTTTGAGAAAAGAAACACAAGCAAATGCTGTTCTATTTCTTTTTGTCACATACATATTCTTTTCTCTCCTTGCCTAGGCACAGATAGTAAGTGAATATAAAAATGCACAAAGAAATAGTGACACTGTTATCTGTGTCTTCACCCTGCACTATTTTTCTTCTCAATTCCTAAATTAGTTTAAAAATCTGTATATGCCTGACCCAGACTATTTTTAATTTCTCAAACTGTACAGAGCTCCCTCCACTTTTCTTTAGATTATTCTACAGCTTGCCATCTCCCTTTGTAAGAAAGTCTTTCATTGTATGATGCATGGAATTTCTGATCCTTAATCACCTCTCATTACTTCTACTTACGCTCTTGCTCAATGTCCTAAATAACTCCTCTTGAACCTTGCTGTCTTCTCCCTTAAATATTTGCACAATTGAGTTGTGTCCTTGTTAGTCTGTTCTTAACTAAGTTAAGTTTTAGTAACAATAAATCACTCCTGGAGAATCAATCAGTCCCAAGTAACTCTACTGAGATCTGTTCTTTGAACTTGCATTCTAGTTTTAAAAAAAACGTCCTGAGAGAAATATTTTACTATCAAAGCCTTATAAAGATGAACTACTTTCTTTCTGCACCACGACACCAGGATCTGGCCTTTCTTATTGGCATCCCTCACAGCAACCTCATGTCTCACCATTTGCTTGTTTTATCTTCACATTACTGTGGGATACAGATCTATACCTCCCTGAGGAAATACTTTTCATTTGTCCAAGCTGGTTGTAGGGTTCTGGAAATTACTTTTATTCTCTTGATCTTGCTCTGTCTTCACTATTGTTTTTAATGTTTTCTTCATTTGCAACCAGTGGCAAATTTAATTTATGTTCCCATTCATCTCCCAGATCACTCATATTACTAAATAGAGCTCACTGTTGTTTGCTGTTCTTTTTTCTTATTCAACACATATCAGCTATGTAGGGAATTACTTATTTAAAAATTAGCAGCTAGAATTTAGAGCTGAGGCAGTACTGCGACTGTGAAAGATTAAAGGGTTTAACAAGAAATAATAACACAACTTTCTGTACAACATATTTGTCAAACATATTTCATAACAAATATGTTGGAATCCAACAGTAATCCCTGTGCCACAAGAATGGACCTCATCTCTTCTTAAACTACTGCTCAAGAGTAGTACTCTTTGTTTATAGGTGCTCGGCTAATTTTCAGTCCAAAAGAGAACATAGTCTAAGCTAATTTCCATTCATTTTTAAAGTAAAAGCATTTTCTATGAATATAAAATGATATTCAAATTCTTTATAAGCTAGAGTTAGTACAAGAGCTTTCTTTCCATGGCTTTTTATTGTATTTTTCTGTGCCAGTCTAGGGACAACTCCATCTGAATGTGTTACTTCCTGCCATCAGCCAAACTGCTGATTTCATTCCATCAACCGTACTTTTTGAGTAACTTTTTTCAGCTCAGAGAGGTTTTTTCCACTTGTTTTCCATCCCTGGGTGACTGACCAGGCTTGGCCTAGCTATGCAACTTCTTCCCAATCCCTCTTGGCTGATCCATGGGCCCCAGTAAAGAAAGCAGGATACATTCATAACATTCTGAAAGGATAATGTGGCTTTCTATTTAATTGGCAGGCATCGCATTGCTGGCAGGTAATACATTTTCCATTTAAATCTATATAATGATATTCATAAAGTGTAAAAGTTAGTGGGACCATGAGAGGAACAATGGGAACCAACTAAGACCAAACAAAAATCCCCACCACTTACCCATCTCGAGCTAGAGACAAAACCCAACAAAGGCAGCGGAGCATCTACCTGTACTGTATGTGGGAACTTCCCTCCCCTTCAGCCCTGTCCCTGCAGGCTGAGAAATAGATTTCATCCCTGTGGTTTAGGGAGAGCTTGGCTCTCACCTTTCTTCCCAAATCATTTAAGCCATCACGTCTCTCAAACGTTTTTGGAAGCAATTTGTACTCGGATGGTGTAGGACACGAAATGGAAAGAGGCTGGATGTCTGTGTAAGCCTAAAGCTGATTACTAATTCGTCACCCACATATCAGCTATCCCAGCATCATTAATCACCAAGAGTGGTACATGACAGCTTCAGAGCTTTTATAAAAGGAAAGCTGGAAGTAGTTTTGGAAAGTACTGTAGGAGTTTATTTTTCTTCCAGCAAATTTTCCCCCTGTAAAATTGGTTCTGAATTCATCACCCACACACGCTTTCCTGAATTCTAGTAACATTTTACATTTATTGGCATGAGGTTGAGGATAAGTTGGCTTTGTTTCTTCTCCCCACTACCCCTGAGGAGTTATTCTGTCCACAAGAAGTAATGGGCAAAAACGTTTAGCAGCGAGGATTGAAAGTTTAGCTGCTTATCTAGAAAAACAGGGCATGCCTGAAGTCATGGCAATGAAGTCGGCAGACAAAGCAGACTTCCTTCAGAGCCAACGCTGAACCACTCTTCCCTTCTGGTTGTCTGTGAAGCAGGAAAAGAAATATATTAGCCAACCTTTTCTGAACTTCAGAAATGGCTACTTCTTTTGCCTCCGGTGTCTTCGAATGAACGAACTGAATAGATGAGGAAGCCCAGCAGTGCAACAGTAGACAGCTTGGCTGTTTCTGTGCAGCACTAAACTAGCCCATAGCCCGCTCTATGTAATACCTGGTATGGTCTTAATATCCCCCGTTGTCTGTGTTGGTTAATACATATGAATGGAACTGCACTTGAGCATTTCAAGTTCAAAACCCAGGTGTCTTTCAACTTTCACAGATCCACCTCCACAGCTTCTATGCAGACCTAGGACCCTACATTTTTAAGGTGGCCTCTCAGGCTTTCTTCCTAGCTTTCTTCCCCCTGTGCTCCTATTCCTGTCTGCTGCCATTTTTCTGGGTATTGTGCTGCCACAGCTGGATTGGTTTTGCTCTTAGCTACGATAAATCCTTTCTCATGCCAAACAAACCTCCCCCCAGTTCCTGTATCTTCCTTCTAAGACCACTTCGTGCACTTTGCCAGGTACTGCACTATTTCATTTGCTGAAGAAGCCTGCCCTGCCTCATTCCCTCCTACTGCCATATCCTCCATGACTCAGAGGTCTCTCCATATAATCTCTCCAGTTTTCATCCCTCTGCAAAGTTTTCCTTCTATCCCAGCTTCACTTTATTAAGGCAATATTGTCTGTACCGCCTATGCATAAAGTGCATGGTGTTGCACTGTCTGCATTTGAGTGGAGCAAGCAATGCCCCAGGAGGCTGACTTAAAATTACATACTATGTCTATTTGGAAAACTGTATTTTATTAGCATTGTGGCTTTTGTGTCTTTGAAAATTAAAGTGTTTTTCCTCAGCAGTCATAGTGATGCCATTCAAATCATAAGTAGAAGCACTGAGTCTGATCTGAGTCCTGACCTGACTTACAGAATCTCAGCATTCAAATAAAACTATGAATTCCTGAGGAAAATCTTGAGACTGAAACATTGTTAGTATCTTATAAATATCTGTTTAACAGAACTCATCGTCATTGTGCACCCACCATCTTAAACGGTAGACAAACATCGGCAACCAGTCTTAGATCTCTCTGTTCAAACAGCTCCTCCATCTGCATTGCTGGTCTAGATGCAAGTATTTTCTCAGTGAAAAAAAAAAGCTTGTGCTTTACAGGAGGTTGGATTAGATTAATGGTCCTTTCCAGTCACAAAAAAAAAAATATAAGTCTGGTCTTCTCCACTGTTGGTCTTTGAAGCATTTTTGATAGTTTTCTTCAAGCAGGACTGGCTTTCATAACACATGACTGAAATGTTGCAGTGGTAAGGGAGAGGGCATTCTGAAGCAGATCGAAGGATGACTGACTTGTACATCTGCAGTAAATCTGGCACATGTGGATGCATCAGACCGAAAGTGCCTGCACTGTGGAGTCCGGGCATGCACCCACATTAGAGAGTCCTCTGGCAGGTCTGCACCAGACCAACGCTCTCTCAAGTGCTATCGTGGGTTTTGTTTATGACATCCCACGTGAATGGCGTTGGCTTCATGAAAATGTCCTGCAAAGCTGTAGCATTGCACTCTTTTGACTTCCTCCTTTAAAGAATCTATGTGGCACTTGACAATGGCTATAAATGACACCAGCTCCTTACGGATTCCCTTGTGCATTGTTTATTAATATATGATTTGCACAGCAAGATCTAGATCTTCTGTTAAAAACCCTAGACATAAACCCACACAGATAGTAAATAAAAGTTATTTACATGGATCAAAAGTCTCTATTACAATTCCTGTCAGTTCTGTGAAGCTACATCTGGGATTAATTTAACCCACTACAATTATTTTCACATCTGAACACATCATAAAATCTCTATAAAGAGATAAATTAAATGGGGAAGAGCAGCACCTAAATTATTTACTATAAATTATGAAATAAAACAAGATAGCAAAGTAATCTCTGCACAGATGAACCACTAAAATATAATTAGTGAGACTCTGCAAAAGACTGAATATACCTGAAATAGCTTTAACATGTCTTGAATAAGATATGATCTTGGCATACTTTTTAAATCCCTGCTCAGCTCAACCAAAAAAAAAAAAAAAAAAAAAAAAAAAAAAAAGAAAAAAAAANGGAAGGAAGGAAAAAGAAAGGAGAGCACATCAGAAAGATTGATCTATATGACTGTAAAGCTGAGAAGATTACTAATGGGATAAAGAACCTTTCAGTAATATGTTACTAATGTGAAGGCAGTCCAGCATCACAGTACCCCAAAGCACTACTATTTCATATTTCAGATCAGATGATGATGGATGGATGGCCGGATGGAAGGAAGGAATCTGAAGCCCAGGATTTAAAAACCTGATTGCCTAAGTTAGGCTGCTAAAATAATGACCTTATTTTCAAGTCATGAATCATTGCTAGTCTTACTGAATTTGACTCCTACCACTTCTCTGCAAACTCACTAAAATGGATTTTAAGTTACCCACATTCAAAAGCTAGACAATTACTTAATGTTGCATTGTCCCTTTACATAATGAAGTGAACTGAACCCTGGGTTTTATGTTTGCTATACACAGCTATCTATGCTGCAATTTATTTTCCTTTAATTAAATAGCTGGAACTTTCTAAGTTAAAGAACACTGTTAGGAGCCTATACATGATGGAAATGATGGAAATGATTAAATGATGGAAACAAGGAGAAAGACTGTTTTCGACATCTGTAGCTCTGTTTGTGCGCATCTCCACATTGCCTGCCTGAACTCACAGTAACAGCATCCGCATAGCAATCACTTAAATACACCCCTCCCACCAACTAGAACTTTACCGTAAGTTTATCAAAGTCACTTAGCTTTAAAAAGCACAATAGAAAAAATAAAGAGGGTCTTATACTATATTCTAAAGGTAAAGTTCATATAAATTGGACCTGTCAGCAGAGGCTGCTCTCACCTGTCACGGTGGTGCATAGGAAACAAAAGACAAGTCTCTCAGGACAGAGACTTATTGGATATTGTAAACCAAAATGAGCATGCTTGAATTGCAAATCAGAAGCCAGAGTGGCCAACAGAGAACAGTTGGAGCTACATAAGCCTCATGTGTCTCATACAACTAATTAAATATTCACCCTAATTTTCCTACTGGCTGGTGCTCACATATGCTCCGCAGTGTGGCCCTGTTTAGGGAAAGTGATTGCAATCCAGTTTGGGATGGAGGCAGCATCAGCGTATGCCATGAGAACCCGCAACAGTTAATAAATGCTTTAATCTCCTCGCTAAACAAAGATAGTGAAGCATCTCTTTGCCACAGCCATTACTTGAGACTTGAGCAACTGGGAATTCAAGAGCACATCTAGGTGGCCGAATTCATTATGAAACAGCAGACATGCTGCTTCAGCCGAGAGATCCCGCACGGCACCAGCTAGACCTCCCAAGATATTCTCATCAGCCAATTTCACCTGTCCTGTGCTGCGGGAGCGCTGCCAGCTTCCTTCTCTCATAGTCTGGCTCCAGCAACCCACAGCATTTACCACTTAGCCTGGTGACAGAAAGCGTGTTACAAAGCTGAGCATCACCCCACCAAATGACATTGCTTCTTAAAATACACCACTGCTCCCGCCGCCGAGCTCTTCTTCCCTGTTCATTGACCAGTCATGCTGGCCTTGAAAGAAACGTATGGATCAACCAACAACACCAGGCTGACATCCTACAAAAAGTCATGCCGCTGCACGATGCCTTATGTCTGACTGGTATCAAAATGTGTCAGCTAAAAGGGCCAAAATAGTCATCAAAACTGGTCTTCTGTGTGGCCTGGAAAAGGCCATTACCAGCCATTAAGGAAACCCAGTTTCTGTACCTGTCCCATACCTATAACCATATTGAGCAAGCTCAAAGGAGGAAAGCAAGTGTTAAATAATGACAGAACAGCATCGTCATTATTTGGAGTTAAAATTAGTTATTCCAGAAAGGGTGCTTGAGGATTAATGTTTTCACAGTACTCCGCAAATACAAGGACTTATAAGTTATAGCTTATGATAAAAATACTTACAATGTTCCTCATGTGTTTCAACATTATTGTCAGACGGGTGCTGTCGTAAGATATGACTAATTGTACTCCAGGCTTATGATCAGTTGACTGAGAACCTAAAAAAGGACAGATAGTTTGATTTTTTAGCTAACAGCTCAGCGGAAGTACATCTGTAAAATATTGCAGTATGCATGAACTAATATATAAAAAGAACCTATTGCGTGCTTAAATCAGGGATGAAATTAGAAAACATGGATACGGAGTGTGATGGAAGAAAGTGGTCTGACATGCAGCACTCATTTTCTTTCCTGTTTATACATTGACAGTGAGAATTTTTGTTTCTGATTGCCATCAATCTGAATTTTAGTGGGAAGTTTATGCTTGAGTAACAAATAATTAGGGTGGGTTTTTTGGCAATCATTGATGACACTAGTCAGTATTATTGCAATTCTTCTGTCCGGTTAAAAACACTGGATTTATTTTTTTTTTCCAGTTTCCAGCAGAAAGAAAAAAAAAAAGAAAAAAAAGGGCAAGCTTCCAGAGCAGTTCCAAAACAACTGTTACAGAAACAACATCTATATCTAACATATATAAATTCTTCCTTCCTCATTCTGTATTTCTCCTGTTCCAGGCTGTTTTTCATGCAACACCTTGCTTTCATAGATTTTTCTACTAAGATGCATTTACAGAGTTTGACTCCGTTCCCACTGGAAAAAACCATTTATCAGTTTCCAAGCAAGAATGATCAGCTTCATAATGGGGAAGAAATGACTAAGCATATCCTGTTCCTTCTTTCTGCTGGAGGCATCAAGCCAGTTGTCTTCACTGCCAAAAAGGTATGTCCTTGAAGTTGGGTAAGTAACGTGGCTTACCTGCTCCACAGATACAGCGCAGAAAATACAGACGGCTTTCACCACAGTACACCAGGTAATGGCGAACACAACCACCTCTCCTCGATATCTATCTGACCTTCCTATTTTGCAGTGTTAAGCCTGAGCAGGGTGGACATGAGACATTTTGCACCGCTTGGTCTGAGACCCGGGGTTCTCCCCACATGGTCATCATCGAAGACAGTCCAGACACTGCCTGTGTGAACTAGCCTGGTTTTATTTATGCAAACAGGGTTTCGTTTAATTAGACCAAAGTTGTATTACAACCAGTATTACATATTTACTATACTTGGAAAAATAAGAACAATCCTGCTAACCTTACGACAAAACAGTGATCTCTCTTGAGCTGGGCTCTGTTCTGCCCGCCTCCCTGTTAAAGAAGTAGCTGACCTTGAGACCTCAGACAGCGAAGTCTTGCTCCCCTGCATGCACGCTGGGATCTGCCACTGACACACCGGCCTTAAACCCTCCGCAGGGTGACATAACGACACGAGATGAAACAATAAAGTCGTAATTAATTCTTTAAATAGAAACGTGTCTTTTAAGAAGTGGAATGAAGGAGAAAGGACGATGAGAATGGGAGAACTACCATCACACGCGAGGGTTATGAACTAGCAAGGAGAGGCTTTTTAGAGAGTATCAGGACTGTTCATCCTCAATAGCAGGCAGGATTCCCATGTCTTCCTTTCAGCCTCAGCAGACACCTGTGCACTCCCTGTCGTGCTCTTGCTCCCTCTTTTCCACACGTGTACCACAGCTGTTGCAGCCACGGTTGTAAGAGCAGGAAATCGACCTCCCTCTCCCCAGCCTTTACTCTGTTATTCAGCAGCAGAGGGGAAGTTATAATGAATAAGCTACGCTGGCTGTATTTTTCTGAAGAAACCGAATGTGTAATCTCTGGAGTGAACAGAGGTTAAAATAGCTGCTAAGCAGATAGAACTACAGTTGTGTCATGTACTATTGACAGCCAGAGAGCTGGTGCAATTGCCATTTATCCTAAGGAAAAGAATTCAAATTAATTAAAAATAACACAGTGTGTACATACGACCGCCATAATATAAATTTTCTAGGCAGCCTGGGTATCAACACTTCTGAGTTTCTGATGTTTGCATTGGAATTTTAGAATATGAAACCATCTCCAATTTCTTCCCTTTAGAGACAGCAAAAATACATTTTTAATCACGTTATAATTAGAGAAGGGCCTGAAACAGACTCTTGAAGAATTGAAATCTTATGAAGAAACCACTAAGCTGAGACTTAGAAGACTGAGGTGCAGTTCTTCATTTGTTATTCTCCTTTACGAACTTGGACAAATCACTTAGCCAGACTGTACCTTACTTCATTTCTTGTTGTATGCAAATAAGGACAGGGAGGGATAGGGGATGAAAACTCCATGAACCAGACAATGCTGAGTTTTTTCCAGGATAATAAAAGCCCACAAAAATCAGTTCTTCCTGCCATCACGCAAAGCCATTTTAGCATATTTTTTTTTTTAAGTTGTGAGTCCTTTTTCTTTTAAGTTGCAACAGGAAAGGTAGAATCCTAGACCACTAAACACAATGTAAACACTAGGGGAGCTGTGTTTTAACATGAGGGCACAATTCACTCGCGGGGTTCTGTTAATTTTGTGAATTGCAATGGGTCATCCTGAGCAGCTTAGCAAGAGCAACAGATTTCAGTGGCTAAATTACATCATTAGAATTCAGCTGAACACTGTGCTTTTCCTCTCATACCAGTACTACCAGTGCCTTTTTCTGCACTACTTAACTTTTATAGTGCAAGTGCTTATATCCAGTCAAGGAATTTCTCTACGGGAGTTAGCATTTTCATTCAGAAAAAAAAATCCAAATAAGTTTCTAACCAAGTTGAAAATAATGAAAAACATGGGAGGGGAAAATGTATTTCTAATTGAGTATGTAAAATGAAGTCTGAAACAGACACTATGGGCACAGCTATTACTAAAATATTTGCTTTTACTATGTAATAAATGGAGTACTAATGGAAAAAATAGAAAAAATAAGAGGAAAGAAAAGAAAAAAATAACAGTGCAGGGAATCTGATAAACATGGAATAAACTTCTATCGTATATTTCATAATAAAAGAATCACATATTTCATAATAAAAGACAGTTACTGTTAGCTACACTCAGCTGTTACATTTTAGGTTTTCCCACATTCAGTGCTAAGTTATAGCCTCTTTGAAGTCTAGGTGATTTTAGCTTAAAATGATAATAAAATACACATACAATAATTACTTCCAGTCTATCCAGCCTGGGCAGATGGACTTAGGCTCAGGCACTGCATTTTTAGGAACTGTCATGCTCTACTTGCACTCCATTATAGGCAAAGACCAAATGCTGGTCTGTTGCAGATACAGGACAAAGCTCCACTGACTTTAGCTGAAGCAAGATTTCTCTCCCAGGGACTGATTCTTTGCTCACTGGTGTGAATGCAAAAGCTGTCAAATATCAAACGAGGACCCTGGAGTTTGGCTGCCCGCAGACAGAATGGCACTCGTAACGTTTTTCTATATGACTTGTGCCTGTGTGTCCCAGCACTCCGCAGTGGAAGTCAGCCACCAAACCCTACTGCAGAAAAACCCAAACACTGTGCTAGTTTATAATCTCTTTCATCAAGGAACATAAACACAAGAAAACGGGGGGTCCTTTCTTCTTTTTGAATGACAAAATTAAGGCAATTAGTATTCAAATTTCTACTGAAGGTGTAACGATCTTCAGAGTAGTCAAGTGTGCAGTTCTTTTCTTTATCTAGATGGTCTTTTCTAGCATGTTGGAAAACTACCAGCTCTATATTCTATCATTTGTGCAGTGTTTTGATTAGCAGCATTTTAAAATAAGCTCTGCATTACATTTTGCATGATGCGTGAGAAATATAAACAGTGAGGAAGATGCTGCACAGAAGACTCACAAAATCGATAGGGAAACTAAAATTTAATAATACATTGCATTTCACAGGTGGACTGCAAAGCAATGTGAAAACACTAATTAGCTAAGTGTCACAGCACTACTGTTAGGGATTTAAGTATTATTCTGTATTCTCCATCCTCAGATTTTTCTTTGATCTTTCTTCTTAGACCTTATAGCAGCTTTCCAGTATCTGAAAGGGGCATACAAGAAAGCTGGAGAGGGACCTTTTAGAAGGGCATGTAGTGATAGGATGAGAGGTAATGGCTTCAAACTGGAGAAGGGTAGATTTAGAATAGATATTAGGAAGAAATTTTTCACTCTGAGGGTGGTAAGGCACTGGAACAGGTTGCCCAGGGAAGTTGCAGAGGCCCCATCCCTGGAAGTGCTCAAGGTCAGGTTGGACTGGGCTTTGAGCAACCTGGTCTAGTGCGAGGTGTCCCTGCCCATGGCAGGGGGGCTGGAACTAGAAGATCTTTAAGGTCCCTTCCAACCTAAACCATTCTGTGATTCTTGGTGACAGCTTGTTTTGACATCTGGCACCAAAGGGTACTGGAACCTGGTTGGTTTTCCAGGGCCAGGGTTGAATGCCCCAAACCATCCAGCTGCCTGCCTTAGCTACAGCTTGGGTTTATGAGCCTCCAACATACCCAACTTCAGATAGTCAGCTGTAAATACATGCACTGACTATCTCACTGGTTTCATCCTGCAAGCCAGCAAGAGGTGCTTATGGCCAGCAAAACAGCCTAAATGCAACTGAAGTAGGAATGCAACTTGCAGCAAAAGCTTTACATCAGAATAAGCAACTGCAGCAGATGGAAACACAACGTAACATGAGCAAAATATCCAGCTCTCCTGAGGGACTATTCACGAGGACTGCGATTCTGGATGGAGAGGCGTACCGTATGATAGCCTTTTTGGAAAGGTTGGATCTTCCTTTAGAAGGACACAGAGCCAGTTTCTCTCCTGCACTACATGGAGAGCAGCCCTTGAAAAGAGTGGAGCGCTAATGAACCATGCTAGAATTGGATCTGGGTTGTGCACTGTTATTACCAATAGCAAAGACTTTGTAATTTCACACCTTTAGCAAAACTGTCCGAATTATTAGTATTTTCAGGAGATATAAACTCAAGAGAAGACAAATAAACAAGATTGATACAAAAATTATTCTGATAGATTTTCTTTCTTCCTTTTTTAAAGGATCTATATAAAAGGCTGTCTGTGAAATCATTCCTGCTATCTGCTCTCAATCTCTTGTAGTAAGCTTGGTATAATGAAATGCTGACAATATTCGGTATAATTCAGAATTCACCCCACTGGGAGTACTGAATCAGTATTCATGTCAAAGTAAATTTAGCGCTGATTTTTAATCTCTTCATTGCTAGGAGCACAGTACAAATTCATAAATTTTAATTTTTATTTTACTTTAGTAAGTGTAATTACCTACAACATTTGTACATTAAAGCAGCGTAAGAGAAAGATGCTGCCTTGATCAAAATTCATAACCTGCTTCTATTGGGCATTCATTTCATTTTATATTGATCCTAACTAAGAGACAGATGATTTGCTTGCGTAAAGGCTGAGAGAGAAATCACCAGATTCACGGAAAGCTACAGCCCATATTAAACCTGAGTTATTCTTCAAAGCAGGCAAAAATTAAAGCCCTTCTAAGCTCATAAAGCAATGAAAGCTGCGGGGGAAGGATGTATTCTTCTCACGGAAATTGCCTCTTTCCTGCAGGCCCGGTGAACTTAATTCCTGCCCCAGACTGACTACGGCATTACTACAGGGCTTATTTTCAAGAGTTTTTCGGGGCACTCTCAGGAAACAAGAGCCTCCGGGCCCACTATGCTCTTCTCAGCATGGATGATAGTAGGGTACAGAACGCCACGAAGCAAAGATCCAAGTGAGTTCGCTAGGCTATGGCAGCGGCCTAACTCCAACAACAAGGGGCGAAACACAGACTAACACATATGAAAATAATTTTTCAGGTGGGTAATTAGCACGTGCATGGCTGGTCTTCCTCTGATAGCTGAACTAGCTCATATACAGCTAAGCTCACCTTCTTCCACAGTTCACTGAAACTGATAATCGACCAGGTGCATTCCCTTCCTCGCTGACCAGAAGCAGGGGCATACCCAGAGCCACTCAGCCCTTCAGAGAACTCAGAGAACTTCTTGTTCTCTGTTTTTACAGAGTCTAAACTCATTGGGTCCTGGTTTGGACTGGTATTCTATCAATAACTGATAGTGATGAATTTTCTAGGCCAAAGGGCAGTGGTTTTTGGTTTGGGGGTTTTTTTCTCCAGTGTTAAACAAAGGTTTTGCCCTGAGTCTAGAACTGAAGTGTCCAAACTTTAAAATGCAGAGTTCCTGAGCAGGAAAAAAATAATCCTTCTGTAACCACACTGCCTGAGGCCAGAGACACATTAATCTGCCCTGATCAGGGTTGTGACCTTCACCTCCACTAACTGGATAGTGAACCAGCAGATTGGGTTACCTGTCACATAGCTTTCATCAACACCCACTAAATACATTCTTACCTTAGTTTCTTTATTCTCTTCTCTGATTTTGATGTCATTGGCAGCAAAAAAACAGGGTATACATTTCAGACTGTATTGGTTTGGGGCACCACTGTAGGAATTACGAGGCTGTTATTTATTTCTCAACTTTATTACAGACTCAGTTCATACTTTTGCATAGGACTTTTACACCCAGAATCTCAGTAATAATTAGGCACCTAAATATTAGTGAAATGCCAATATCTTTCTGAAAAACCTGGGACTTTAACTCCCTTATGCCTCAGCTCACTCTCACATGTCTGCACCTTTGGTTAGTCTACAGAGAGAGGCAGCCCATGGACCCAGACTATACGTTACACTTAAACTCTGGTTTGCATTTACTGTGACAAGATTTAGCCTTGTATATTCCTAACACATCTTTGCATTATCTCCTCATTCCTTTGTAAAAGTTAGAGCAACCATTAGTAATTTCCAATAGTCATAATGGATTTAATATGATAATGGCATGCCCTAATCAAATAAACTCTACACAGGGGGAATCTTCCAAAGGCTGAGAAGCCAGGATGGGATTGATTTTGTTCTGATGGATTAAAAAAAAAAAAGGTCCCAGCAAAAGAGATAATGAAGCCCCTGTCTGCAGAGAGATTAAATTAACTTAATGGACATGCAAACTAAATATGCAGACATACTTGCACTCCTTTCTGACATGTGGATAACTGGTGATCTTGGAAAATAGCCTATCACTTGGAGCAGATAACAACTAGCTGAATTGTTGTGCTGCAGAGCGCAGCTGCAGGCTTCTTTATAAGATTTTATTTTGCCTAAAAACTGACTATGAAAGATTCTTTTCAATGCAGAACTAGTGCAGTGGAAGACAATAAACATTCACAGTTTACATTTTATTGTTTATCCTTTGGCTCTTAATGCTGTAATGCCGGAGATTAGATTAAATTAGGTGCCGGACAGAGGAGGGAAATGGGTTAAGTATTTAGATAGGATAAGGGAACAATGCAGAATCTCATTTAGTAAGAAGTGAATTACCAGTATCATTAATAATGTATGCCTAGGCATTAACATAATGTTCTGTTATTTACCTGCTCCACTCATTGTGAAAATGACTTTAGAAGTCATCCCTAATTTTCTTCGCTTGTCCAAGCACACATTGTGCTTTGTCATGACTCAGATCCTTTCCTCCAGATTCTTCTCTGAAGGTGTTGTTTTGTAAAACAAGAAACCCGCCACAGTTTGCGTAAATAGAACTTTGACTTTGCATATAGGTATGTTCTATTCAGAAAGAAATGAAGCAAGGCTGAGGAGAATATATCAAAGCGAAAGAAAGCTACAGGTCACATTAATAACACATTTTCAGAGACCTTGAGAAATCAGGAATTATTTGTTGGTATGTTTGAACCTTCAAAAAAAGCCACCTAAGCACTTTAGACTCACCTTTGCATTATTATATTTAATATTATTAAAGAAGTCCTTCTTAGAAAACAATTAAGATTGGTATTCCACATACCTAAGGCCACAGATGATGAATCTTCTGCCAGAGTATTTTTGGACCAATTCAGGAAGAAGCTGAGTACAAGCTCATTCTGAAAGAAAATAAAAATACTTTAGGGAATATCATGTTGTGCTCTGTTCCTTAAATTGTTCCCCTCTAAGCAGATTGCTGATAAGTTTCTAATGTGTATGTTAGAGTTAGCAATAAAGGGGAGCCTTTTCCCTCTGATCATGGGCAAGGACCCCAGGGAATGATTTCTGCTCAGGCACTGGAAACACAAAGGTGCCCCTTACCACTGGCTCGGGATGCTGCATACGGTGCCTACCTGTCCCCTTTCTGTCAACACACTTCCAAACAGCAATGTGCCACGTGGGCCATAGATTTGCATTCTTGCTTGATCTCCAGTGTCTCGAGATATGTATTAGCAGCTGCAACTACTTTTACAGAGCAGCCCATCTGTGAAACAAATGCAGGAGAACATCTTTTCTGTGTATTGTGTAGTCAGCATGAAATTCGCCCTTGGCACAGGACCGACCCCGAGCATCTGACCTAATGTGTGCCTCCCCGAGGCTCAGATATTGTGCATACCTCCCTCACACGGCAGTTTAATGGACACTCACACTGAAAAGCTCCATACAGAATTAACTCCTACCAGAAACCGACAGGGAGCAAAAGGGATGATCATATTTCACCATCCTGTTTAAAAGAGTAATCCACCTTATGTGCTGCCCTATAACTTTTATTTTTATGTACTGACCTGTACTGCTCTAGTGAACATATATAACAGGTAGTTACATTCAGCTGTAGAGAATTAAAACAATAAACCAAATCCCCAGATTTGAGTATTGTGCAAGGCAAGAAAAACGTGAATTCTGAAATGGACTCTTATGATTCTGAATCAAAGGTGGACAGTAATTGCGTTTTATTAGCTTTTTCATAAAGCCATATTTCAGAATGGCCATTCTTTAAGACGGTCAGAATTACTACATTCATACTGATGTTACTTGGACTGACACTGTAATGAATGGGTAGAACAAGAGACTTTTCAGATTCTAGCATTAAAATGTCACCATTATTTTCCATGGCCTGGAAAAAAACAATGTCTCTTATCAGCAAGATGTACTTCATGTAGCATTTGTCTTGTTTCAATTCGACAAGATGTGGCATGATTTGTGCAAGGAAGAGTTTAGTGACAAACACAGCTAGTGAGGAGTTAACATGTGGTTACAGCAGACAGAGGAACAAGATGCATATGTCCAGCATAGAGATAAGATTTAGCAATCTGGATTTATTTTAGCAGTTGCCTTTTATTTTTCATTCTACTGTTTGGCGTTTTTCCTCCCACACTGATATTTTGAAGAAAAATCAGGAAAAAAAAAGGATAAACCAACAGAATTGTTTTCCTTGAATCGAATGACAAATCCTTAAGCTATTAGCAGTGGACTGCCAATATACCTGTCTGTTCTGAGCATGACTAATTATTCTCTCATCTCGTGAAGTTAGCTTACAAAGGAAAGCCCATACACCTGCTTCAGTTTCCAGTAGCTTTAAACAGCCGAGTTATTCCCTGTGGGACCTCCATTTGCTCTTTCAGCACAAGTCCCAAGTGTAGGAAATCTCAAGGGTTGAAAGAGTATATTTTTGGCAGCTCAGCCTTTATTTGACAGCATGAAAATAAGCAGAGAAACTTAAGTAGCCCTTCGAGTTCAAAGATCTTGAGAGAAGTGGGCAGGAGGTGGAAGGAAGGATACACTAACTGACTTGAAAGAGAAATAAAAAATTCCATACTGAGCAGCCTGGTGTTCTGCTCCCTTTCCGCTTACTCTTTCAGCAATAAATGGAAAAATATGAACAGAGAGGTTTGTAAACAGGAGGTGCAAAGATTGTTTCAGGTGATAGTTCCAAATTCTCATTTCTAGAGGACACAGCTCTCGGGGAAAAAAATGACATTTGGCTTAAGTACAGAAGTGGAATTCGTGCAGATCTCACATCAGACATGAACACGACAGGCATGTACACTGCTGGTGCCACAGCACTGATTTCAAAGCTTTCCCTGTCGGTGTGTCCACTGTACTCAACAGGTATTGAAGCATGTGGGGAAGCAGCAAGGCTAATGTTGGCAAATGGAACAGAAAACCACAACTGAACAGGTCATGTTGCAGGGGCAGATGTTGCAGTCTATCCGGGGCAAAGTGCTTCAAAAGCAATGGGGGAGATCTCCTACGTGTTTGCAGCAATAAGCATTTTGCACACCGTTATTCATAAGACAGCAATTTCTCCCTTAACTGTGTTAATTTGCCTGCTGCAGGAGCCCACTGTGTAGATTTCCACCAGCAAAGTGTGTAAGTACCTTCTTAAGTTCACTCTTTGTCAGCAGACCACCAAAACACAATCTGAACTTTCAGGTGATTCCTAAATCAGTCGGACCCCAGTCAATGGGACTGAAGCGTATGCTTATCATTAAGCATGCATCTAATTACGCTACTAAAAATAAAAGGCACGTGAGAGCTTTGAACTTGTGTATGATCAAAAGCACGTTGTATTTAGGTGTATAGAGTCCACTTCTGAACAAGCCACTGTTGTTACAACGATGTGACCATCGGTGGGAATCTCAGAGACCCTGTGACAGTGTTGGCAGATAGGCAGGCATTGAGGATGACCACAAGCACTCACCTCCCCCTTTTTCCCCCTGGAATTCTTACCTTTTAATCGGTACGTGGAAATTCCCTAAAATACTGCCCATTTAGGGATTTTTAGGAAAGCCTCCTATCATTTGTCTAACCATTCTTACCTAATAGGACAACAATCTTTAAGAGGTAATGTTCGTATTTTTCCAGGTCAGTCAATAACATTAGCCTACTGGGGAGCAGCCAGGTACGTATGGGTGCATCAGCGTTGGTCTGGCTAGAACTCACACATGACCTTTTTTCAGCCATTAAACCCAAAAGGGACAAATTCCTCCTTCACTTACACTAGGATACAACTGAAATAAGTAATTTCAGTGGCATCAGGGGAGCTGGCACAGCCCTGCACCCCTGTAGCACGGTAGAATTTGCCTACTGCTCTCCATCAGAGACTAACTGAAAAAGCACTCTGCTGTTAGTGAAACACAGCCATATTTCAAGCCAGATTTAATTTCATAAGAAAGAAAAGCAGCCTCTCCACTGCTTTCAGCTTTCTTTTCAGCTGTGTTAGAGTAGATTTGGGGTCAGAGAACACCTATGCACCTGTTATACTTTAACACGATGGAGAATCAGCAGGAAAGAAAGAAACCAGAAAAAGCTGACCTTGCTGCAGCTATTATAACTTCAGGAAAGGACAGCAGAAAAGAGAAGACTTTGAACCCTCCCCATTTTGGCTCTGCTGGACGCCTTGCAGCGGGAGTACGGGAGCGGTGGGAGTTTAAGGGACCCACATACCTTGGGTGCACTTTGTACCACCACGTTATGTACCTCCATACGGGCACTGCGGGAGCTATTTTCTTATCTCTGCAAGTCCCAAGTAGTGGCAGTGAATAAAATAGAAATGAAATATGGGAAGCTCTTATCAAACTTGATTACTTTTATAGTGTAAAACATTAGTCACTCTAGAACAATGCTGTGTCCTGGTTCTCAATGTATGCTTGAAAATGAGTGAACATTATTTACAATCATTTCCATTTACATCCTCTTTAAAACCCTTTTATACAGCCTATAAGTCACCATAAAGCTGTTTATGGAACATATCCATAGCTGATACACTGTCACTGTTTGCTCACTTGCTTGCACTAGGTTTATCTTTGGCCTCAAAGTCCTTAGTTAATCTCAATACTTAGAAATTTTTATAGAGTCAAACTCCAATATACCTCATTTCTTTTTATTAATCAGCCTACTGTGCACCTGAGCTTACTATTATGTTTGCCAACGCCTCCCACCATGATAAAGAAACCCCCTCAAACATCCAAGCCCACTGAACTTGTAGACAAGAACAATCTACGTGAAAGATATGGGACAAATAACATGTTTATTTAAGGCTACGTAGTTTTGCAAGATCAGTATGTACATCTAGTGTCTGAGCTGTGTTATCAATAACAATATCCGCAAATTAAATGCCACTTCTTTTAAATGATGAGAGATGGGAAGATTATCCACGGAATGTTACTAGCCGGCTGACGGTACCACATGCATACGGCTGCTTTATAAAAGATTGCTTTAGATTCAGTTTTAGATTTTTCACTTGTAATGCCCAAGCCAGGTGCGAGTTGTCTTTTCAAGATAAGAATGAAGACATTCAGCTTTGTGAATGCTGCTGTTTGACACCAGGGCCAAGAGCAGACTAAATTAATGGAGCCTTACCTTGCTTTTGTGTCCCCAGGGACTGTACAACCCTCCTACAATACAGCAGTAAAATGACAAGCCACTAGGGCAGCCCTAATTTATATGACAGATTATGAGATTTGGGCTGCAATCTCCATTCAGCCCATCACTCAGTTGGAGTTAGGAGCGAAATACAGAAAAATGCAGAAGTGGTCAGCAGCAGCTGCCTTTTGTCACAGATTTGATTTATACTTTGATAATGTATACTTTTTTCTTCTGCCATGTTACCAAGCTTCAATTTATTGTTTCTTGATGCATCACCTCCTATGGGTGGCACCAATTGGTTGTTTTGCCACTTAATGAAGCAAAACTCCAGGAGTTTAAACACTGTTGAGTATGTTGCCTTGCTGATCTAGAAGACCCAGGCATTTCAACGCATGCAGCGGATGAGCCAGTCGGCAATGGTGCATCTGGCACAAAACTAAATATTCTTACGGTGTGATCAGATAACATTGCCAGTGGTTTGGGAGGAGTAGAATGAAACTAAAAAGGTGCTGAAACCTGGTTTTGGTCCTGTCCTAAATGACTTAATGCGACAATGAAGGTGTATCATCTTTTGCATTTTAGTGATTGAAGTAATGAATATAGCTTGTTGTTCATGTATATAGTCTGGTGATGTAGTTATTTATAACGGATTGTTAGCCTAGGAAAAGCACTCCTATTATAGGCAACTCTCCAATGAATGTCTAAGGGGAAGTCAATGAATGAGGCTTATGCTCAAAATAAACCACAGACTTAAACTGCTTTGAATAGGGACGGCCATGAGCACATTTAAGCATTTGAACTGGCCCAACAGCAAATATCTCCAGCAGCTCATGTTTCCGCATTTATTGGATTTGATACTAAAATTCAGAGACAGAGAAAGGTGGCTTGAAGTTTCTGTTCTTTAAAGGAGGATTTAAAGAAATGTTTAATTCTATTTGAGCTACAGTGCAAATGAGAAGACAGCTATTTTCCACCTCTCCTCCTTCGTTCAAACCATTTAGCAGAAAAGGTTAGTGACATTCTGACCTACTCTTAATTATAACACAATTTTCATAATCAGAACTTAGTCTGGACTAAAAATCATGCACTTAAGGCATGACTGAGGAAGGACTTTGGATATAATCCAATTATTTCTTTATTTCTAGGATTTTTAATTACTTAATTGGTAGAACCAAGCATGTAGTCAGTCCTGTGTGGACTGGACTAAACTTTTCAGAGCTGAAAATGGTGTCTAGTCAATCAGGGTAATATGTTTACAGTGACAGCAAGGGTATTTTATAACGAAATAAAAGCTCTTCTCTCCATCTCAGCCAACACTCCAGCTTATCGTACAGATACAATACAGCTACCATACCGTACAGGTACAATTCGGCAGAAATAAATGACTGTGTCAAGAAAGTAAAGGGAACCCTGTTCTACAGGTATCTGCTCTTACTAGATTTCTTCACAAATTTCCGAATTAATTATTTATTCCCACGTAGTTTTCCTACTTCATAGGAATGACAGTTTGGTAATGCTTGAGAACAGACAACTCACTAAATGGTTTTGGTCAGGCTCCCTAGTAATTTGGAAAAAAAGGACAAATTTGACTGCAAAGTTGTCCAAGGCACGAAAAGAGACAAAATAATTGTATTTATTTTTATCAAGAAAGCCTCCTAGCTTGGCTTTCTGCTCAGAGGAAAACCAAGAAGACACCGTGACACTTTTAAAAGAGTCATACCAAAGGGAAAAGTAAAAAAGAAGCCTTCAGCTGGGAATACAAAGGAAATTACCCACTGACTGGTCTCCTTGTTCTAAGTGGGTCAGAACACGTCAGTATTTTCTAAATTTCTCACATCTCCCAGCTGGAGAACCATATTGAAGTAAAAATAATGATTCAATGTTTATAGAGTATCAATAACTTTAAAGGTTATAATCTAGAACTGCAGGTTAGCTGCATGGTGGTAAGCAAGATGATTTCCCGCATGCAATAGCTCTTTACAGATGGAAACAATCTGCTCATCAACCTGTTTATTATCGTGCCCTCCAAGTCCAGCACCCCAGTAGCTGTGCAGCCCTCTTAGGCACAAAATTGTTTTCTTCTCCTCATGGTTCAGCATTACAGGCTGCACCAGACTGGAACAGTTTTCAGAATCTGCATAGTCCAACATGTCAGAATAGCCCCACTGGGCTGGCTCAGAGCCACACCAGCACATGTCCCCAAGCAGATCTGTCCACAGTTCCCTTTGAATACCCTATTTACGGTTGTATCCCAGTGTCGCAGCAGCAACCAGCTCCACGGGCGCGTGCTGCAGGACCATAAAGGGAGGAGGAAAGGCATTAGGAAGCCCATATCAAGGCAGCATGCTCTGGCTGGTTACTAACCCATTCACAGACCGTGGAGCAGAAGGGAGATGAGAGCTTCTGCGTGTGACCGGGAAATGTTTTTATTATTATCCTAGGGCTTTAAGCAGTCTAAATTTTCAGCCATAGATTAGGCTTCTACACAGCAGTGCTTGGCCCAAATTGAAAATCCATGTACCTTACAGCAGCGCAGAGCACAGCAGAAGATACAGAGCTCTTCGTTTCTAGGTCACTGGCTTGTATCAGTTTTTGCTCAGCTGTGACCAAGAGGCGCTAATGTAAAATAAACTCACAACCCTAACGTGAGTGACAGAAATTGCGCAACAATTAACCCCAACTTGTGCAGTTTATTTGGCAAGGTCAGTCAAGGGAGCCAAGCACCCAAGTCAGCTGTCCGTACCAAATTAAGTGTAACTCTGTGAGACAGATATTATCTATCCTCTTTGGAAATCTTCTCAATTTCAACTCAGGGCACAGAATTTATCATATCATATTAATAAGAAAACTCCTGTTTGTTTTACATATGGGCAATTTCCTCTTTAATCTCCATTACACAGTCACAGCTGGGAAAGTTAGGTAGTTACGCAGCAAAGATTTTGCTCCCCCTGCAAGATGTTTGAAATTTTGGAGAAAAACCATCCTGTCACACCCTCTTTTGGCACCCCAGACTGCCCACGCTATTAAACCAAACCAGCCCCAGTTTGTGCTACGGCCCTGAGGCCACGCGACACGACATAGCTTACCTGGCAGAGGCCCAAGCTCTGCTAGAGAACGTGCCAACAGTGAGACAGCAGGGTCAATGCACGAGCTCGTGCCTTGGCTCCCTTGAATTTACTAGCCTCTACGTAAGCCTAGGATCAAATGTAAAACACTGGGTATTTTTTTTTTTCCTGCCTGTCTGACAGCTTTCCTGACAATGGCTGTTTCCTGGAAGATGCCTCTTGCTCTCAGACCCTGGTGTCACTATCGCTAATTGACCATTCAACTTCTGAAGTGACTCAGCGGAACGATGTGACATCTTCCCAGGGTGCATGGGGCCTGTTAGTTGCTCTTGGCCCTGGCTTTTACGATGCTGAGATGCATAAGGCTTTGTCCCAGGCCAGACAATGAAGAACCAGTGTTTGTTACCATTTCGACTTTCCGTTTCAAAACGGGAGGATAACATCAAATCTCAGAAAACAATAATGAACAAACAAATGAGAAAACAGCAATTTTAATGGACACAATGTATCATTCTGATAATACTGAAACATTTTGGTTTTGGTCTTATGTTTGCAAAACAATTTCTTTTACGTGCTAACTAAATTTTGAAATTAAGAGTATTTCTGGGCTGAAAGAATGGAACTTTTCATTTAAAAACTGTCAAAATCAGGCTTTTCAATATTTCAAAACTTGCTCTTTTTTTAGACATTACATTCTTCAGAACCTACTCCTTACTGTCAAAAATTCAGTGAATCACAACTTTTGGATGGCAGCAAAGGAAGAGAAGTTTTTTTGAAAAATGCCCTGCCAGGTCTAATAAACTATTTTTCAGACATTCTTGTCTTTGTCTTAAGTTTTGATGAATGCTACAATGGTTCCATCTCAAAACGGCTGCATTAGAAGACATGTCATTTATGTCTCTTTTTTTTTTTTTTTTTTTCCAAATAAGTCCACGGAAAGCTTCCTGAAGCTTTTGGTACAATGCTACTAAAAGTCATATGCAAATAAAGTAAATACTGGAAGTACTCACATTAGCCAGTTTCCTGGATCCACTTAATAGCTCCTTCAGATAGAGATTCAAATCCTTCACTCTTTTATGTTCAACATCTGTAAAAGGTAAATGCCACGAGTGGGGAAACCTGCAAAAGAAGAATATTCACAAGCATAACACTTGTACTGTATTTGCTGAAAATATTTCCAGCTCTGCTTAACAGAAGAAAGTTAACACTTTCTAAGAGGTTTTGCAGGTAGGGGAAGGGACGCGTACAGTGTCCAGAGGACTGTTTACCCTCTGACTCCGGTTCTTCTAACAATTTGCTGATACTCTCTTTCATACAGTACCCCATTTTCTGTCTAAATGACTAATATTAAAAAAAAAAAAAAAAAGCCAAACCCTAAAAGGTGCTTATTTGCATTTTATGATATCTACATACCTCTAAAAAATTCGCCCTCTCTGATACCAGGAAAACATTACCCTCCTCATTTTATTGCACTGTGCACAGCACAACGCATCTCTGACCTCAGCCCAGGGCTCGTGCTACACAAACCCTTACCACAAAGTATTGGATACCAAAGCCTTACAGCAACAATGTGACATTTTACGAATATATCATTGCTTGCTTTTTTACCTCAGCTATTCAGAGTGTATGTAAGTTTTTCAGAGCAGGTCCCTGATCCCATTTGTAATTTCAGGTGCAAGTATAATAAAAGTAATATATGAAAACAAATTATCATCACCATGACAAAATCAATCCCAACAAAAGCAATAACAATAATAATAGTAATGTCCTTGCTGAATTTTTATTAAGATGAATTTCATTTCAGTTTAGTAAATAAACCATATATGCATAGAATGGCCTCATGTCGATTTTCAAATGCTTTGGTGATTGAAAATGCCAGAACCCCACATTTTTTTTACTTGAATCATCTTTGTGTTTTAGAGACAACGCGTATTAGATCAGTCAAAAGGTTAGATTTTTAACAATACACATAACCAACTTATATTAACCCTGCCCTGACAAGGACTATTTCTCTCTCAGGTTGAAGGAGCATTAGAAAAGCTATCTGTGCTAAATTGCATGTAATGAGGTTTGTGATATGGATTGTTAATATTGGGATTCATAACTGATATTATGCTTTATGTCCTCTATGTGATATGAAAAGGTAGAAGTTTTCATCTGGTTGTATTTCATGTTACACCGCTACTGTAAATAGCTAACCACGTCTTGTTTACTAACCTCTGTTTTTCTGGTACAACCTTGTTTATCCACTAGATCTCAAGAGATATCTGAAGGCTTCAGATAAATGAGTAGGGAGCCATCCAGCAGTGCAATGCACTGAAAACAGGCACTTGGCCCACCTTTTGCAAGGCAGCTGGTCAGATCCTACTTTGAACAGGTTTTACCCAATTCCACAGCTCAGCGATAAGATGTCATCAGCTTTGCAAAGGCCAGCCAAATCGCAGCACACGGAGCACTGGATTCCCCTCCCCAGAGAGGAACACTGGCCAGCTTTGCAAACCACCCAGCTGTAAAAACAGCAAATAGCAGCCTCACCTAGTGAAAATAAAATGACTGAAGATGATTAAGGCACAGTTTCTGTTACCAGGAGATTCAATGTAATTAGATTTTTATGAACTGTAATTAGACCTGTTGGGTTGGGCTTTTTTAAGCTTGTTTTGTAACAGAAGGCCTTTTATGAAGATAATGCTGATTAACAAGATATTGTAATTCTTTTTAGTAGAGGACAAATCTTTACCCATCTTGTGTAACATTTCTGAGGAAGAACTCAGCACTGGTATAACTTAGTCTGCAATTAAAACAGCAAGAGGCCAGGATGATAGCAGCATATTGTACGTACATATGACCTTTTGATTATTTTTGCCTATAGCACTGAAAGATCAGGGCTCAGTTAGGCAGCGTACGAATGAATAGTAAAAGGCAATTCTTGCCTCACGAAATTGCAGTGGCAGGACACACAATGGGGAGGGGGAAGTGATATGACCCAGGATCATGACATGTATGAGCTACACAGATAAAAATAGAGCCCGGGCTGTTTGGCGCACATAGATAGCCTGTGAAAGTTTTGGGTTCCTCTGGGGCACAGAAAGGACTTCTTTCAAGAGATGGTAGGGAGGATCTGTTTGGAAGCTGCTTAAAATTAATTAGATTGTATAACATAAAGAGACAACTCTGGCTGTAAAATGTAAGCCCTCAGAAGATGCATCCTAGCACAGTGGCCAAACAGAGGACAGAGAAACTGCTGATTGATGGCACCAGTAACTCTGCTGCGGTGAAGGACAGTATGAACCTTGTGGCAGTACTGAACACTTCTTTAAAAGGCCTTCACGCTTTTGCTGACTTGTGCCTATGGCCGAAACTGACTTTGCACTTGTGAACACGCTTGTGTTAGGAACGGTTAACTTCCCAATCCTTTTCATTTTGAGCTCTGCATCTACCTTATGTAGATCAGAAAAATATAAACTTGCGCCACACACAGACATCCTGCATAGCAGATTCCATTTCCTAATTATTAGCTTGAAGAATATTCTGTGTATAAATTACATCACCTGAATGTTTTGTTGGGTGAAAAGATTTTTGGCCTTTTAAAAAACAATAATTAACCACAATTAATACTCTGTCTGAAACCAAATAAGCGGGAAGGTGTTAGAGTGCAAGGGCTTGCTTGGGGCAGCTGCACTTTGACTTATAAATATGGGCTGAATGTTTACATCTCAATAGCAATATTTCAGATGCTGAGAACTCTGAGCTTTTGCCATTAGTTCCTTGTGATATAGCCAGTGTTTAGCACTTGTATGAAGCAGAGTCATATTGCATTTTTTCCTCCTAATGAAACATGAATATATACAATATCAGGAATCAATACAAGGAAGTAACCAAGTCCTTTCTGTTAGCAGTTCCAATTATTCTAGTAATATTAGACATTTTATTTTTAAATCATACATTTTCAAACTGATTTTGTGGTTACATTATGGAACAAGGCTTTTTCCTTCCTGTGAAGCTTTGGGCTGGGGCCAGAGTTTGAGCTTTGTAACACATGGACAGACTGATGGTCTGACATGGTATGGCAGTTTCAGTGACAACTGCCTATAAAGAAATAATTAGGTTTGTTATTATTAGAATAGAATCTGAAATACATGAAAAGCCTCAAACTGACAAAGTTCTGTGAGAAAACAAACCAAAACTTTAGCATTATAGAACACACATACAAGGAAAAATCATAAAATGAATTACTTTAACACTGTCTTGCGGAAAGATCATACAGTGACAGGTTACTGCTGGGACTGAATTATGACAATAAAGCTCTGGAGGTCTTAGTCACAGCCTCAGTATACACAGATGAACCCTCTGTGAGTTCTGAAACTCTTTTTTGCAGTGAAAATGGTGTGAGGGATTTTATTAAAGGTAGATTTCTCTGAAAAAATAGCTAGTACTATTTTTGAAATTCACTCCAGTTTCTGAGGTCTATGTGTTTCGAAAGAGAAATATATTTTCCTGCAAGGGGTCGTGCTCACCACAGGAAAAAATCATAAATAGGTACTTTTAATAGGTAAATTTATTTTACAACCTAATAGTTAGCGTGCAAATATCTCCAAATCAAAACCATGACTCAAGCACTTTCAGTATTTAGTAAAATTCCAGTTCTCACCAGCTGCTGCTAACCAGTTCATGTCAGCCAGTCACAGTGAGTCAACCTGGAGTCAAGTAAAATACCCTCAGGCAGGAGAAAGATTCTCTAATATTAACTAACCTAAAGCCATTTAACTGAATGCCTCTCAGAAGCTTGGGGGGGTATCAAATTTGGATCTGAAATTCATGGACTTTATTTTTTAAGTCAAAACCATGTTGTTTGTGGCTATTTACTTCAGGTCAAACATCAAAGACCTTTCTATTTTTCAAGCATATCACTTGAAGCTCAGCTTGGTTCAAGTAAACTGCTGGTGGTTTTGACCAGCTTTATGCTTTACTGTAGATTGAGCTTGAAGAGGGGCTTCTATCAGGTGAGTCAGCATGACAGTTTAAGACTTTGTTCTCAGTGGTGTATGCAGCATAATGTACATGATATTTGTAGAATACATAACTCCATTTGTATTACCAAAGGCATGGGCAATCATTACATAATGCAAAGATGTTTTACATAAGACAGAAATAAAAAGTGGGACTCGCTGTCTCGGGAAACTGTGAAGAAATAGCATTCAGAATACGAAAAGCAAGAATAGACATGCACATGGATAAAAAGTAATACTCAGAATTATTGCAACTAATGACAGCGTATTTTTCAAGAGATATTGAACTGAATCATGTGAGGCACAAAGTATCAGGTTTTGGGGCAAGGACAGTACATAAGATTATTGCATATTTCTCAGCTATGGAGCATGCGCATCCTTTTGTAAAAAGGTTGATCACGCCTGTCAATGTCAGAGATTGGCTTGTTTCTGTTCTGACCCAGTGTGAACATTCTTACATTGCTTTAATATATGGATTTTGCCACGAGTTTTGATCAGCATCACGCAGAGAATAAAAACTATAAAAGGCCCTTTCGTGCCTTTAATGAAGTCAATACCACTTACCCTTTGATTTCAGGAATAGCTGTGTCAGGCCCAAGCTGTTCCCCCCTTCTCCCATTAAAAAAAGAACAATAAAATATATAAAAGTTAGACTGTCACAATGCTCTATGATTCAGTTTCTTCCGGGGCTGAATAGAAGGCTTGATAGAATATGTTGCATTGCCTTTGTGTTTCTAAAAATATGTCTGCCGTACATTTTTTCACATTTTTATCTGTGCACAGAGAGAACCATTTAACAGCCGAATAACAGTCGCTAATATGCTGCCTTACTCTGGGAGGGCATGTGATGGAAATTGCTTCTGGAGGTGGCTGTGAAGTTTTGAGAACTGGTCGAATGACTTTTCCACAAAAGTGACCACGTTGCAGGTTTGCACCACCTGGACGAGATATAGCTGTATTGGGGGAAAGGGAGAGGCAGAAAAGAGAAATGATCAGAGAGGCGCATTAAAAAAACAAATGTACAAGAGAAAATATAGGGTGATTTTAACAAAGAGAAACCTTTCTTTAATGTAGTGCCAAGTGCCAGAGAATTTGGTTTGCAATTTATAGCCTTTGCTGCACAGAAAGAGAAACTTGCCTGGATAGCATACAACTCAAACACTGAAAGATCACTGCAGTGTGTGAAAACTAATAATGCACCATTAAAGCATCATATAACAGCCTCTGATTTCTATTAGGCTTCCTAATTTTATGCCATGCTTTCCTTCTGGATGCTTTAATTAGCTCTTGATTTATTTTTCACTATAGGGCATGAACTGTTCTCCTTAACGGCTCCCTGCTAATGGCTGTCTGCCTGGTGTTCTTTCTCTCTGGTAGCTCATTGCTTATGGCACTGCTGTTCATCCTGTGATCCTTTTAATGTGGCACAAGCACATCTTCCATAAAGGAGGAGGGAGACTCACAGAAGAGTCGTTAAAGATCAAGGCAAATGAGGGCAAGCAAAGAACGTAATACATACGGAGTCAGACTTTTTGTTGAACCCCAAAATGGTGGCTCTTGCGATTGACTTCTCTGCATCCAGCATCATCCATTCCTCGGGGACAGCCTCTGGAGCTGGAGGCTTTGCAGAGCCTGTCATTGACATCTGTACAAGCGTGTGGATCAAGTTATTGAGTTTAACAGGAAAGCACTCCAAACTTTCCTTTATTTTCCTGAAGAACAAACAAACAGAAGAGGCGCTATTTATGCATCTGTTTTGTTTCCGTTTCTTGATCCTTGGTTTCATGGATGTAAGAACCAAAAAACCCCAAATCCTAAAACCAGCCTCACATGAACATGTACCCACATACACACCAGTCACTGCTGTTTGCAGCAGTACAGCACATCCAGCCCCTGAGCTCCACTGCTCTTGCCATAGCCTGCCTCGTGGCTTACGTTGGGGTAGTTATTCTTCGCAAGCTGGATACCGTCAGCCTTCTCTTGGACGATAGAGATGGACAGAACATTCCCATATGTGTTATGAGGAATTCCAGGGTAGAACAACAGGTAGGGGAGAGTGCCCTCACACTTTCTTTTTGGTTATACTAACCTCACATGGACTTACTCGTGTTTGTGCAAGGCTCCTGTATCCAATTCACTATTTAGCTGTGCAGGATGTGTTACGAAATCCTCTACCCAATTCTTAAAGCTCTATCCCTGTGGAGCTGCTTAAGGTGAAAGAAAAAAAAAAAAAAAAGACAGACGAATTTTCTCCCCCTATCTCTCCCCATCTCATCCCCGTGCAAGGGGAGCCAGAAGACACTTCTAATTTCCTAGAATTTTTAGATACTTCATCAGAAAAGACTCAATAGATTAAAAAATAGCTAGATATACATGTAGATATGTACTGGAAATATGTCTTAACATCAAAGTGAACTCGACTTGAGAAATAACACTGCAAGATAATCAATGGTCTTTGAAAAGTAAGATGCTGTACTCATTAGAAAACACTTGCCCTCTTGAATTCAATCGCTGGTTAAGAGCTATTTAACTTGTGATGCTAATTTTTTTTTTCTATTTCCCTGCTTACTTCTACAGCTCTCTGAAGATATTCTGGATACGTTCTGATGTTATAGAGCCACAACCCATTAGTTTCAGGCCACATGGCAGCCATCCTCTACCAAATTGCCAGGGGGTTTTTTGGTTGGTTGTTTTTTTTTTTTTTTCTTCCAGCTTTGGACTATATCTAACTAACTTACAAGGGCTGACAATACCCTTAGCCAGTTTCATCATCCCCTGTTCAAAGCTGAGCGAATACTCCACCTGTCACTTTAAATTAAATGCTTATTCATGGGTTTCTGTGAGTGGGTTGGATTGCGTATCGCAATCAATTGAAATCAACTCCATTCATCGTATTAGCCTAATTTTCATGATCTCAGACGTTCTGGCTAAAGTATGTAGCTTCAGAGTTGCAATCATACCAAAAAGAACATTCTCCCTGCACATAGATCCCTGGCTCACCCCCCCCCCCCCCCCCCCCCCCCNCCCCCCCCCCCAACTGAAATTCCGTTCAAAGTACTGAGTGAATTTATCATACCTCAATTAGGCATGCTAAATGGAGGAAAGAATATGTACATTTTTCTTAATGTAATACAAGGAAAGGTATCTCTGAATTGATTCGGTTAATTATCTTAATTATTAATTACATTCTCCAGAAACAGATACATACAGACTATTTAATAAATGACACAAACTAACATTCAAATGGAAAACAAGAAAACAAATCTCATTTTACAATATTAGTAGAAAATCAATTCAGTGCTGATTAATTAGGTTGCATCTGTGGTGAACTACTTCTTTTTGAGTCTTATGCATTTAATTTAATGCATAGTTTAAACACTTCCTAAATCACGAAGATATGATTTAGGTTATAGAATCTATAACTGGGCCATATTATAACAAAGCAGTTAGCAAATTTGCAATATTACTATAAGGCATATTAATTTTGCAGCTAAAACCAGCGTATTTTAATTCACATAAAGCAGGCCTCCCTTTATAAACTCCTATTAATTCAGACATCATTGCTACACAGAACAGCTGATACCAGAATATCACTATTTAAACAATTCAGTATTTTAACGGCTTGTTGTTCTTTCCATGGGTCCATTAAGCTTCTAAAATGCTTTTAACACCCAGATTGCTAATCATATACTTTAAACCTAAACAGAGTCTTTTGTTGTCTTTGTTGTAGATTCTCCCTGTGAGTTATTTTAAATGATTACTTTTAAAATAAAATAAAAACCAGGCATATAAGTTATTTTCACCCTCTCTCAATACTCTATTTTCTCTGTATGCAGTCCTCTGTTAGAACAGAAAACATTAAGCAATCCTTATGTCATGTTATCAACAAAGAATTAAAAAGGCCTCTTTGCTATTCTGATGACATCTCAGAGCGTGTCTTCACAGCAAGGTAGAACAACTCTGGTTATTTTTTCAAGGGCAAACTGGCTTAAGGAAACCCTCCTTCCCACAGCCTCCCAAAAGCTGGTTCCTAACTATGTATGGAGCAGTGGGGTACATCAACCCCATGTGTCTCATCTTTTTTAATTCTGAAGTTTAGTTTTAGTGTGGATTAGTTCACTGACCCACTTTATCACATTGTGGTATCTGATTCCTCTTTCTGGCAGCATTTTTAAAGTTCATCCTAAGGATCATGGTGGAACTTTCTCCTTGAACTCTCTGAGATCCTCATACACCTTATTTTCTCTACAGCCATATTAAGTTTAGCCATAGGTGAAGAAGTTGGTAAGGTCAAGGGTTTTTGTTGCTGAGATCCTCTTGCTCCCTACACCGTTACCATCTTTGCCTGTGCCTAAAGCTGGCTCTGCCTTCACAAAGGTGACAAAAAGTTTCTTAGTTATTTCAGAGCTCTGGCAGCCCGAGCTGCTTGGAGAAGTAGTGCCTAATGGTCTATGAATGAGAAAACTGAAGTGACCTATACAAAGGGCATCAAAAGCACGTGTTAATTAGAAGAAAGCAGGAAACTGTCATTAACCAGAGTAACATTAATTGTGAATCACAATATTGCTAACACAGTTTTCAGGCAGAAAAATGGTTTTTTTTCCACATGACAATATCCGTTTGCCACGCAGATTGGTGTCTGACCTACTTCTCAGAAAAGTGAGTTAAACATCCAGGATTATTGAAAAGTAATGACTTTCCGCTTTCCACCTGCTGAATTGACTTTAGATTTCAGATTTGGCTCACAGTCTTTGTACAGAACTGTCAAATTACAGTATCAGGTAAAACATGCACAGACTGGTTGGCTGCTTGTGTAAACAGACATGAATGAAAAGATTGGCTAATGTTTTCAAGAGTGACGATGGATAGTTGCTGCCTTGATTTTTAGAAGTAGACATTTCTTACAGTATAGGTATTCTGAGAGCTGGTGCTTCGATCTTTTTGGACACACCAGCCTTTCTCCGCAGCCTTTTAAAAGCACATACACTCATTGTTACTGACTAGTTATCCAGATCTTAGTATTGGTATATATAATAATAAATATTCACCCCAAACTTCAGAATACTTTTTTTATCATTCTTGATGGCATCTTGCTTCTTATTTCCATCTACGCCTGAGATAATTCAGAGTATAATGAGCAAAATTTATGTTCATGGGATTCTCAGATGTTAATAAACATGATGGTTCATTTATATCCAACTTTTCCATCCATGAATTTATGAGGCTCCATTTTAAAACAAGTTGAGTAGCATGCCCCCAACAGCTCTTAACAGGCTTTTCCAGAATATTACTGCTTTCAGGGACAGACCTTTTCTAATTTTCAGCAACATTTATTCATGGACAGTTGATATTCTTTTGTGTACAGCAGTGATAACCCTTCAGTTTAATACCTTATTTCCCACTGTGATAGTATACCGGCAATAATCATATTCTTTTTACCCCTTATTTGCTAGGCTTCAGAAATCCAGCTTTAGTTCAGGCTAACTCTGACCTCACAGGCTGAGCACACCACATACTCTCCCAAAGTGCATCTTCCAGTGTAGTTTCCCTACTAGTCCTCCTATGTGCCTTTCCCAGGACCGAGGACATTCCTCTCCCCTGAGCTGGTGCCATGTGGGGTTTATACAACAGTATGAACACCTCAAACAACATAAATTCAAGGAGGAAGTCTGCCTCTCTTCCTTTGAGGCACATATACCTCGACCTTTACAAACTGCTTGAATGCCGCTGAGAGAAGTTTAGTACTGTAGTTTTGTCTATCCCTTTTCAGAAGTCACCAGCTTTCACTGGTGTTTCAGTTGTTCGTGAGATTTCTTGCTGGAATATCGGCAGCCACCTGAGAAACAGGGATCGGCTGATCAGTTTGAGATTAGCATCATATTTTGAAAGGAGTCACTGTGAATTGTCCAGTTTTGCAACTGCTGGCATTTGTGGTTTGGAGCGGATATGCTTGACCTGGGCAATGACAGGTACCTAACAAATTATTCTGTTAATAAATAAGTAAAGAAGGCAGCTGACCCAAGCAGCGCCCCCCTCAATCAGGCTGCTGAAGATATGCAATAGTGCTTTCCTGGTAATTGTCAGATCCACATTGCATCTCTTATTCATGGGCTTCTATGAGTGGGTTAGATTGCATACTGCAATCAGTTGAAATCAACTCCATTCATTGCATTAGGCTAACTTTAATCCCTTAAAAATAATTTTAAATATACATCCCTTTACAGGCACATTAAAAATGTCAGGCAGCATGCGACACCATGCTGACATTTGAAGACATCCAAAGAAAAAAATTATATCCAGAGGTAAGACGGGTTTCCAGTTTCTGGTAAAACTGTGTTGTCACGGGAAGAGGAAAGGAAGGAGGGGAAAGGATCAAACTGAGTTTCAAGGATCAAACTGAGTTTCAAGGATCAAACTGAGTTCAGGGCAGATGCTGGAGCGACAACAGTGTTTCATTTGGCACTACGTGCACAGAACTGACAAGCAAACACAGAAACTCTTGTTTAACTCTCAACTGGGGCATTGTTTAGCCATGATCTGAGGGTGTGACCTTCCAGAAGGCCATAAGCTGCCAGGCTTAACGCTGCCGCTCATCAGCTCATAACAGCGAACTGACCCCATGTGAGAAGAATACCGTACACAAATGCGACCACAGATTGTTGAACGTGCCTTAAATCAAGAAGGAGAGCAAAGGAATTTGGTAAAACACAGAACGCTTCACGATCCTGAAAGGCGTACATTACAGTCCAAAGTCTGTTAGCATTATTCTGTTGGCTGAAAAGGTGACGGCGAAGAACAAATTAACATTGTTTTGCCAGGAATATTTGTGACATCGTTCATCATTTCATGTTGTTTTTAAAGAACAGTAGAGGCAATGTCAGTATTATCGCTCAAACCAAACTCGGACAATTGCTAAAAGCAACCTATTTCTACAGAACTACAGAGAAATACTGTTCTCCTATTTCCACTAGCAGAAGATTGGGGTTTTCAGCAGACACGTTATATGATCGAATCTGAAAGATTACAATAACTACCTTGTACTTAGAACAAGAAATAACTTTCTGTTGGCAGTGTTTAACATTCCAATGACCACACTCCTTGTCTAGAAAAGAACTTTTTAAAAACAATAAAGTGGTTTTGGAAGTAATTATGGAGAAAAAGGAGCTATGAATTATGAAGCATTTGAGAGCTACTGGAAGTTATGCTAATAATCAGAACTTTCAATTTCCCTGGCTTTCTAAGGACAGCTTGAAAAATAGATACAGGAATAAGCTACAGAATGACTATGAGAAATGTGCAACCGGATTTTTTTCTCACCTGGACACTTGGTATAACAAGGAAGCAGGGAAGAATTTTTCTGAAGGACATGAATAAAGATGACGTAGGTAATGCAAAGCTCACAAAAATCTCAATATATTAACATTCCTGGGGGCAGTTCGGAAAATGGTTACACGGAGGTGCATGGAACCAGGTATCAGACCATCCCAAAGTCTTTATTTTGAAAACTGCCTGGACACACTTCAGAAGTTAAATTACTACTAAGCGTGAAGCCTGATGTTCTGCCCATGTTTAAATATGTAGAAATATTAGTTAATACACATGTTGAATTAACACAAATTATGTTCCAACATGCATAGAAATTACAATAGAGCAGAAAAAAAAAAGCTCCAAGAGAAATGAGATCAATGGAAATTCATGAGCTAATAACAAGAGACTTTCTTCTTGCAAATGGGCACATATAATACAAACATACCCTAAGAGTATTAGAGAACAAAATACGCATCCTAGCAATATCTGACTTTTCTACATGACGTAATGATCTCCATGGACCATAACAAATCTACACTTCAGCATTTCAAAGGAAATTGGAACAATAGCTCTGGAGGTCACTAAAAACATTTTAGCAGAAAACACAGTTTCAGATAAAAGCAGAGCCCACAGCACTATACAGATCTCCACCATGATGTTAGTTTTGTTGGTAAGTAGGACTTCAGTGGTGTTTCCACTCTGATGGCCTTCATTTCCTTAACACCAACCCTAACAAGAAATCTAATGGGAAGAAGGACATGCGGGCCTTGGAGACCTACCTATAGTCTCTCTGTGCTGAACAGGATTTCCTAACCTTCACGTGAACCTCTACCAGGCAACAAAGCACACCAACCCTTCTTACTTCCAAAACAGTGTCGAGCCACGTCTCCTTCCTAATTCCACCTGTTATTCTATAAGCGTTAGCTTAGAATGACTGCAGGTGAATTCCCACTCTGAAGTCCCTCACTTCCTTCACCCTAACCCTCAAAACACCACAACCACCTTGCCCAATTCCGAGAGTGTGGAGCTACAGCTCTGTCCTGAACCCAGCCCTCATCCTTCATCTTCCAGCTAAGCAAGACTGCAGTGATATTAACCCTAACAATAATCTTAGTCCTACCCAACTGAAAAGCATACTGATCCTTTCCACCTCTAGAAGAGCGCTGGGTACTAGCTCTGAGCTTTGCATGACACTAATACAATTTCCACTCTGAAGATTCACGTTTCCCTATTTGTTATGTATATCCTAGACTTTTTTCATTAATTAAATGGACTGGATTTTTTACCCATGACAGACAGACAAAATTACCCAAACCATTTGAGAGAATCAAGACTTTTACAACTTACATAGAAACTGCATGTTTCCTATTTGAAGTGGAAATAGAACTCCGTAGTTTGGGAGTACATGAAATTTTAAAGGTAAGGATAAGGTGGGAGCTGACGGTAAATGTGAAGCTGTAATTAAATTTTAAAATAAAACAATCTTGCTAAGGGGCAAGAGTGAAAGCATATCAAAAAACAAGCGTTAAAGGAGAAGGAACTCAGTGCTCTGCTGTGTGTAAAGTAATAGAACAATAGTTTTGTTTGAGAAGTTCCTCTCTTTTTCTTCAAAGAAAGGTCTTCCTTAAACTCTCTAGGTCTCTGTTCCAGCCTTCTCCGAACCTGCCACCTCAGGTTCTGATTCTAATACATGAAAAGAAGACATAAAACCAACACAATACAAACTACTCAAAATCTTCATATGGGCCTCCGTAACTGTAATGAGACCAGCTCAGCTGCTCCAGTTCAAGCTTTCATCTCATTTATTGATTGCCATGTCCCCTCTGACTGTACTGAAGGCTAGGGGCATTGCTCTGGCCTCAAGGCAGTTTGCACCTTGCAGAGAACTGTGCTGCCTTATGGGAGCGTCCTCTGGGGCTCTGAATTTGAAAGGAGCCCTTCATGAGGAGTCTGGTGCTGTGAACTGGATGCGTGCCCTGCACTTGCACCGGAGGAGGAGGTCAGAAGAGTCTGGCTTGCTTTGCATGTGTACGTGGTGTCCAGGGTGCATGAATTCATAGACTGTCCTTGGGAAATGATGGTGCTGCACAGGACAGGCTCTGAGAGGGAGATTTTTTCTCATACTGTCCCTAGAATGGGAAAGTGAGTTTCCAAACGCAGACAGTCTCCACTGGCTCATCGCAGCATCATCATCACATCAACAGTTAGAATTTTATGGAATGCAGAGGCCTGACCTGAAAGATCAGGACTGAGGGCTTCAAATTAATTTTGTACACGTCATCTGCAGCTCCTCATCAGTAATCCCCAGTTATTTTCACAAACAAGTGATCAGTTTTCACTATCCTAAAACAAACAAAGCTTTAGACATACCTATATTTACACACAATGCTTTTCTGTGATAGATCTGTTAAGTGCTTAAAAGGAAGAATCAATATAATTTTGCAGATGGAGAAACTAACAGGGAAAGTAACCTGCCTGAGGCAACACAGAAGGTCAAAAGAAGAACAGAAAAGGAAATAAAATGCAGGAATTCCAGGTCCTCCCTCAGTCCGTTAACCAGTTGAACATTTTTATGCAGTCCAAATCCTGTTGCATGTAGCTGCTGCATTTAAAAGCGGAGAGGAAAGCTGACTGGATGATAAGCCAGAACGGTTTCACTATGAAAGCCAAAGAAATCTGTAGGCACTGAATAAGCAACTTCTTTCAAGTGTACCACAAATGCACAACTGTTTCTTCCAGAAATTTTAGGAGATTGATTATAACACGCATAAGGAATGGATATTTTTTAAAGTAAACATGCAAAGACCAATTATCTTTTTGTGTAATTTCAGTGAGTGCAACTTCTTAACATAACAGAAAAAACACTTTTTTGTTGTTGTTTGTTTGTTTTTTAATTTGACAGCTTTGCTTCATGCCTGAAGGAGATAAGGTTTCCGGATTATATTCTGGTTTTACCTTGTAAAGTAGCTTGTAGCCTGGAGGTCTGAGTCCTGAGGACGGAGGTTATCATACACATACTTCAGATCCTGAATGCTGTTTAGCTCAGGCAATCCTGCATGCAGCATCTTAAAGTAAAGAAATATCATTAGTCCACTGTTCTGTTGAAAATAAACTTAAATGAAATGGGGCTAACTGAGAAAAGAAAGGTTTTACACTGAAAGGTCTTCTTGTAAAACACAAAGTTTTGCTGATCTGAAAAGTGGTTCTGATGCTAAAGCAATGCCTGGAATACTAAAGTGAATATATTACATTGTAAACCTTCACACCGATGTACCACAAAGAGGCATGGGTCAAAATCGCCAATCCATTTTAGTTATTTATTTTCTCTTCGCATATCATAATCTCAATATGTGCATTGCGAAGCTTCCTTCACAGCCTTCTAATAGTGATAAAGGGAAGGTGACCAAATTCTGCCACCTGAACAATAGTAACCACATTTCTGTTACGCTCACAGTGTTATCTTATTTCTTATCCAATTTAGCGCAACATCACCTTCTCATTTGTAACTACTGATTCCACCATCACTGCTCTGGACTCCTCCTGCAAAGGGATTGTAGGTTCACTCCCTTTACACTCAGTGGAGGAGAAAGGTTCCTTTAGATGTTGATTCATAGCAGGAGCCCTGACTTGTGCACTGAAAACTCCCCTCTGGAGAGGATATCATTCTCCATAGATGGGGGACGGAGCTGTTCTAGTTAGTTGGCCAAGTTAGGTTCAAAAGACAAATAATGCAAATATTCCCCTTGCAAAGTAACACAAGTAGGGTAGACAACTGAGTGTGTCCAATTGCCCATACAGCTCTCTCCAGGCACTTTAAAATGTCAACAACAAAAATAATTTTGACTCACTTCAAAACCTACTGATTTTCCTCAACAATCACAGCGAGTTGAGAGCGATGCTTTGTGTGTAATGGAGAAAAAAATCACTCCTTCACATTGCTCAGAAGTAAGTGTCTCTGAATTTGCAGTCACTGCTGTGCATTCTTCATTGATATTTATGTGTAGCTCAGACAGAAAGACCCACGAGTTTTGTGGATAACAGCAAAGAAGAAAGGAAGCGTTGCTTTTGTTTTAAGGTTTGGTTGAGAGATGAATAGAATAAGGGGAAAAGAAACGGGGGGGGGGGGGGGGGGGGGGGGGNGGGGGGGGGGGGGGGAGTGGTGGTGGTGGTGTATTTTCTTTATTTCTTCAAGCCTTCTCAATGTTTTTAAGTCAAGTTTTAGTATTTTATATATTTTCTTTTCGGCATTATGATGAAAATGTTGCTTCATATCTGACCCAATCTGTACTACCACTGGACAGTTAGATTGCTGTGTCACAGAGTTCTGGCTAGCAAGGAGCAGAGAGGCAGAAAGCTCAGTGATGTGAATTTAACTGAGTTGAGAGAAGGGACAATAACAACATTCAGCACTTAAGGACATACAGTGCTATTTATCTGTCTGCCTTCAACCCATTTATAAAAGATTATAACACCTCCTGTCCCCTAAAAAAAAAAAATAATACAGTTGTTGCATAGGCAAATAAAGCTTCTTGCCCTGCATTAGTAAAGGGAACAATGCCAGATAAGAACGTAATTTGAATGATCTGTAGTGAAACTGAAAAATAGGGTTTTTTTTTACGTTGCCTGCATTTCAGAAGGTAGAAAACCATTTGCTGAAACAACAACAAAAAAATGTCTTTAGCTGGGCAGTACCTACACAGCGCTTTGCTGGCTGCAAGGGGGTCCTAGAGGCTTATTATACTGCTTCATCCCTCTTGCTCCATATAGCATATCTTTCGTGTTTCTAGTGCCCGGATTGAGGATGCTTCTGAACACTGTGGCTAGTGATACTAGATGCTAATTAGACAGGACACATTCGGAAAACAACTACAGGTCACCTAGGGCAACTCAAATGTCACTAGATGCCTAAGTTTAAGCGCCTGCACTGCTCCTACCGTTTGGCCACACATATGTTTTGACCCACCACACTTGGTTATCCCAGGCCTTCTGACTCACCGAGCGGAGCTGCCTACACTCTCCTTGGGCTCGGATTCAGAGCTGGTGTGTGACACTCAGCCCACCATCCCATGAAAAATGAACAGTCCCGATATGTACTTCCCATGCATTAGACCTCCAAAACGGGGGTGTTTCCTGATCTTCTTTTCCCAAATGATGTTTCTGAGTTGTAGAAGGGTGAAATTACTTGTAGGGGGGGGGCAGGATTCTTGAGCCTTAGATCTGCTCTGTCTAGGTACTGTCTCCTGTTTTACACTCTTAGCTTGACCTGTTTCTTGTCACAACAGAGGCAAGTAGATCAATTACTTGCTGCCTAGTGTCACCTCTAGGACCCTTTTAATAATTTTCTACCTGAAAAATCTTTATAACGGTAATGGATTTTGCATTTTTTTTAAACTAGTCAAAAGGGTTTTGTGTCCTGTGATCGCCCTCTTTTGTAATAGTTCAATTCTTTAATGAGAGCAAAGCTGATGAACTACAGGCATTTACACAGCTGAACTCTGCCAGCAGACTCTTGGGTCTCCCACAGATGTTTCTGCTTTTGAAAGTGATGGAAACTTCATGGATTATTTCTTACTCCCAGTAGCAAACGTCAGTACAGTTCTAAAAACATGCTGCTCACCACCACGAAAAAGCATTAAGTCCCAAACTGGGCCAAAACCCCCAAACTGTTGTTCGTAATCATGGTTTGCTAGAAACCACTAATGGTTATTGACCATCCAGAGCACAGTTTACTACTCCTGTGAAGTACTATACCTTTTGGAATTTTTAATTATGGTTTATAAATAGCAACTCAGAAAACAGAATGTGGGAGGTGAAGGAAGGATTAATGTTGCAGTTTTCCAGATATTGAGAGAAATATTAGACTGTCACTGATACAAATAAGCAGTGGCTAGTTTATCTTGCCCCTTGGTGATAACATCTGATATTTTGCAGGGAAATGAATGCAAAGTGGAACTTCTTCACAGTCTATTTAGTTTTCTAGAAATGACCCATGTAACTAAAGCGTTTTGATACTTAATAATTTCCAACCAACACCTCATTTCAAGTGCAGAACCAGACTCACTCTTCCAAACATCACTGGCAAAAACAAGGCGCTCACAAGCTTGTCTTGTTTGTTTAATTTCCTTTTGACGTGAAGCGCTCATCGATGGGGTGTGAGCACGCTCCCAGTTATTTTTCAATTATGAAATGCAACACAATTGACAGAACTGCAGCCCACTGACAAACATTAAAACCTATCTATGAGCTGACTTTTAGCTCAGCACTGTTACCTCTCAGTAAAGATCAGCAGAAACAAAAGAAGATGCAGCATGTCCTGAATATAGACAAACCTGAGCTATATCCAGGCAGAGACAGCTAGTTATTTCAGAGCTCCTGCCGGGAACATTTTCCTAACACTCCCTATTATCCCAGAGCAATCTAACATCATTATCTCTCCTGATTGCAGAAAAAGGGACTGCACTGGGCACAAGGAGGTGGGCAGAAGATGCTTGCGGCATGCAGTTTTAGGCAACCTGTTCAGAAATGCACAGATTACTGCTGTGGATGAGGGAGCATGGGTGCTCCTGAATTTTCCAGAGGCTCTTTAACTTAAGACAGTATCTCCTACAACTGCACTCTGCGCTGCTTTCAGCAAATATGGTTATAACATACTTGGGCAAAATTATGCTTTATGACAAGAATGCAGCTTTGCTGCACCTTTGTGACTACTTAGAAGCACGGTTATGAGATCTGGGACAATCCTTCCTCCTTCATATTGGCAAATCACAAAATGTACCACCGCATGAGAATCCATGGACAAGACAGAAACAAGATAAGCAAATTCTTGCCGTTTCTCCCCTCCCCATTGCAGAAGTAGGAGATGACAGAGCAGTATTTACAGAGCAACTTCTTGGCTGTACCCCAAACTCAGCAGGGCTTCTGTTTAGAAGGCTGTGTAGATTTTTTCATGTGCAGACTAGTCACCTAGGTTGTGCACAGGGCCCTGGACATAAGTTTCAGATTAATATCTTAGCCAAGCAATTTAGCAAATATTAGTTAATCTAATATTCTCATTCTGTCCTTGAAAGGGGAAGAATCATTAACCTTTCACAAACAAGTAAACAGAGGCATAAAGCAGTTACGGAATCTGCCACAGCACGTGAATTGGTAGGAATATTTAAGGTATAAAAACTCCTAGAGGTCTTAAAATCCTATGCAAAAGGATTTTCAAAGCTGTATTAATATGGCTAGTACTCTTTCTTTCCTGTGTTTGCCATTCTAAGAACGGAGTGTGGAAAAGTGCAAAAAACCACTCTAATGCAATCACTGTTAGCTGCAGAGCTGCTAGGTACTGTCACATCACCCACTCTGTGAAATATTTAGTTTACTTTCTGTTCTGTAACCATGAATGGGATCAGTAAATGATTGCTTGAAGACCTAGAGAAAAAGGGCTGAGTGAAATTCCTGACTGTGAAACTTGTACCCGGCTTCTTTTGCAGTTGTCTTCTATTTTGTAACAAAGAATGCATTGAAGTGAAAAAAAAAACCAAAAAAAACCAAAAAAAAAAAACCCAACCAAAAAAACCCCCCAAAAAACAAACAAAAAAAGCAGCTTAGGTTTTCTGTTCTCAGAAATTAGTACTGAAATTGGATAGTTTTTTTGCACAGGAAGTGCCAGCACTAACATTTCCAGCAGAGCAGCTGATAGCTCTTCAAATCACAGTGCTACTGGAGGCAGCAGAGAAGTGGTAAAAGGGAAGAAGACACCAGAGGAAATTGATTTTTGGTTTCAACCTCAAACTTCTTACCATCTCCAGCAGGTTCAAGAGTAACTGGCTGTGTTTCCTGACTATATTATAAGCTCGACAACAAAGCTCCACAAAGTCTTGAAAACGCTGTGGGTTTTTTCCACCTTCTGTGATGAAATACTCCATCTCTGATGTGAAGATGAAGGGAGCTCGGTCCCTTGAAAAGAGAACAATTAGATGAGAAATTTCACCGAAAATAGAAAATCATGCAAGACAGTTAATATTTGTAATTCGTTATTCACATTTTTTTCTCCAGTATTACCTTCCTCATTATTTCACCTCTTCCTCCTCAATGTGGACAGCTCTATTGATCTGCCTGGTGTCACTGACTAATTGGGGCAGACAGGTCTCACAGCAAGAGCTTCCTAGTGTGAAAGCCAACAACTGAACAAGTTTGGAGCTTACATGTTTTCTGCTGGCTCTTCTTTGCTTTTCTTTGTAAACTCTCATTGCTTTAATTCCTTGACTCCAGCCTGAAAGTGAATCTGGAAACAAGTTGTCTCCTGGTATTGAAATATTTAAAAGTTGTTCTCAAAGAGGATGGGATATAAATATAAACTCCCTACTAGGCAAGAAGTGAATTTAAGAAAAAACTACAACTCCACAATCCAACAACAAGAAAATCCAACATATGTGCTATCATTAAATAGACACCTTTCTGAAGGGATGATTCTGACCCCAATTACAACAGAATAAACCCAAATACATTGTCTTGTCTTCTGTACAGTTACTCTGTATTCATCCTAGAGTAAATGAGGTGCAGAATCTGACACCATCTCTTGCCTTTTTTTTCTTATCACTTGCATAGTTTGTAGCTATGGCATGCTATTGCAGAAGAAAACAGATTAGCCAGGCTTCTGCTAACAATCCTATCACTTGATAGTTTCAGAAAGGCCTGATATACTGCATCCTTGCAGAGACAAAACTACTGCAGTGATTTACTCATCACAACTGTGTATACAGAGGCATGTAAACAGATTAAAGGGCTATATTCCAAGAAAATATACACAGCCTGTTAATCCTTAATTCAAAATGAACTTAAGTAAACTAAATATTCTTGGGAAGCCTGAATGCAGAAAGAAATTTGAGGATCTCTCTCTCTTGCTTAAACCTCAAAGTTGGGCTGAGTCTGAACCCGCTCTACTTGCTGATTCATTCCTAAATGAGACAGAGAAGCTTTCCTAGGACTTTTCCTCATTTTCCTATAGAAATGCCTGCCTTCTATTATCATAGAAAGAAAGTCAAGCTGCTGTGAGATTCTAGGCTGCGGCTGGAAGTCTGAGTCACAAGAAATGTTCAGCTGGCCTTCCCTTTCTTATGTCTGGAAATTCTTTCTGGTTCACACTGAAGCTAATTTCGAAAGCAGGCCTCCTATGGGTGTTAACCTCAAAGCAGCTCCAGCCACTAAGGGGTTTTTTTTTATAATATATTATTCAATTTCAGCTAGGTAATACTAGGAATGATAAAGGTCCACAACAGTCATTCTTATTCTTTCCTTCCACATTTTTCTGTATTATGCAAGATGGGAGTTCGCAGTGTGCCAGTTACATTGCAGTATGACTGTTACATAGTTATTGTGTAGTTTTGCGCTGTAGCTCACTGAGAATTACAAACCTGTCTGCTACTGATTTCAGAGAGCAAGATCTTCCCAGAACTTTCATTCATTCATTCATCTTTTAGCTTATCTTTTGTTTAGCAGTGTTATTTAAAATAGACATTAATTATTAAATAAATTGATGCAATTAGGGTCACAGAAGTCAATTTGTTGAAACCAATAAGAAAGAAAGCTAGAGCCTGAAAATTAGCAATGTTAACATTATCACTTATCTGTGGACAGAAGTCCAATATAATCCTGATTTGAAAGCATTTGAACATCTTGAGAATGTTTGAAAAGCAAATCTGTTTCTTTCTGGCATTTACATTTTTGGGCTAAAATATTCTAAGTCAAAACTACTGTTGTAAATATCCCATATGAAGTATTATGTTCAAAATTCATATTTGATTTCTGATGTCCAACCGCATCAAGAGACACAATTACGCTAGGAAAACAGAGCCCTTTCTGAGCTAGTCCAAGTCTCCCACATTAAGCTACTTGAGCTGAAAACAGATACTTCAATCAGAAATTACTTTACTGGAAGAAATATGGTGTTTAACATTGTTGCGTTGGGCTGTGGGCCAACTTCCATATAATGCAATGACTGCAACATTAGTCAATTCTCTTGCTGTTGTTGCTAAAGGATCCATTTGAACATATAACTGATACTTTAGTATTTATATTATTTATAGATGAATTTTACTTGTAAGATGATTTTAGGCAGCTTTACAAGGTTCTTAAATTTCTCAGTACCACTTAAGACTCTTTTCTAAGGTAGAAGGCCTATCCTCCCTTGTTAACCTGCAAAATACAATGTAGAAATTTGCTTTCCCTGGTTTTGTTCAAGGTCTTGTGATATCAGAGCCTCTCCCGCAAGGTACCGCCTGCCATCAGTCAGATGCTGAAGCTCCATTCTTGCATGTGTCTAAGTAAGCCAAATGCACATAAAGGGAACACTTTGCAATTGAAATTATAAAAACACATAAAAGCAACTTGGTATAGGAGACAAGTCCCACTAGAAGGAACAACACAGTCATTTCTCACGATAATATTAAAAAGCAAAGTTTCAGTGGGAGGAGACGCTTACTCATTGAAGAGTACATAAAGGATTCTGAAAAACCAATTGACAGGGCTGAATGTCTGCATACAGATGCAAAATGTTCCGTGCTGCTTTCACAAACTCCTTCGGAATATAAAAACATAGAAGGGGATAATCTAAAATTACTCCAGCAAAATTACAAACAGCCAAGTCAAGTCACCATCCATCATGCGTGGGAAAAATTTCATCAGCAAACAACGGAGGATGTTTTAGCTTACATAAGAAAAAAAGCAATGCATGCCCTGGTGTTGCACGAGCATTCTGATTTATCACTCACATGCACACACACACCTGTAAATGAACCTTACCCCTGTACTTCTGTATTTAAACCATTACATCTCTAACTGGTAGCCTTCTTTGTGGCACATAACTGAGATCATGTTACATGATGGCATTTATTCAGAAGATATGCAATGCATCCAAAGGCCCTGTAATAATAACTACGAAAGACATCACTCATTTGGACATACATCTATTACATAGCTTGCTTACATGAAGTTATCTAAAAGATATAAACATGAAATACTTCTTACCCCAAAATATACCATAAAGCTAAGTGCTATAATACTTTACATCCATAGGATGTTCAAAGACCAACTACTGGGTTACAGCCAATGGGACAGGAGCCCCTTGGCCTAAAATCTGTATTTATTACAACTTGCTGCTTCTACCAAGTTAATGAAATAACTGGCATCAGTTTAACAAAACTGGTATGATTAAGTACTTTCAAGTAAAAACCTTTTACCGTATCTCTGTAGAAGACCAAAAGCCTTTCTTTCTTTCTTTATAGTGTGCTAAAGAAATACAGAATTGAAGCATTTTTGAATGACCTCTACTGTATATTGGTAATGTCGGGTACCATAATTTCTAGGAAAAAAAAAAACCTCATTGAGAAAACTGGTGAAGTTTGAGATAGACCAAAGACGTACAGCCAATAAGCCTTCCAAAATCATTAAAGCTACCTTATCACAGCTTGTTAACTCTTTTTTTTTCCCCTCCCCCCCCGCCCCTTCCCCCGCTAAAGCCCTAGATAAGATTAATGAGCCCTTTGCTTTTATAACAGAAATCAGTCAAAAAGGTAATACCCCTGTTTACGACAGAATCTGTTTGCAGACCTGGACCTTAAAGACTTATACCTTACTACGGCTGTGACAAAAGAGTTCAGTAAAGTCATTCAGTGAGAAGCAAGGCTAGTTTTATGGTGGTCTTTTTCTTTTTTTCTTGTGTACCGCTTTTAGAGATTTAAGATTTTCATGGGAATGTGTTTTGCAGTTCCTCTGGAGATTAAGAATGTTTGGATGATATGTCATGAGAGGGAAGAAAGAAAGGAAACCTCAAGCAACTGAAGAGATCATCATACAAAAACAAACTTGGTCTGGGGTAATTGGAACATTTACTGGGACTTCACTGTAGGCTAGAAATATCTTCCATTTCTAGAAGACCAGCAAGATCATCAGGATTTGTTATGAAACAGTAGATGTAAACAGATCAACAAAGCTTGTAAGGTTGACAATGGTTTTAGCTTTTACTACTATGAATCTCACAGTACAGAACGTTTAAGAATGATACATCAACTTCCTTTTATATTAAGCAACAAAAGCATATGAGATAATCAACAACTAATGACCTTTACTCTGATCCAATCTAAACTTCCTAATAGCATAGTTATGGAAAAGTTCAAGTCACACGCAGTAATACAACAAGATCAAAACAGATGTACTCCAAGTTGTCATATGGACATAGGAGACAGTGCGTGAGAAACCATACAGAACTGTTTGCGATTTAAAAATCAGCTGCTCATCAGCATACGCCCCCATATATTCCCTGACTGCTTTAAAACCATTTTGGCTGAGTTGAGAGTGACTGATGGTATTCAGCATGACTACATGGAATTTAGATGTATCCAGTAAAATAGGAAAAGCTTTTAGGGAGTGTTTGAATGCTGACACCCTTTGCTCTGCAGCAAAAGCCAAACACTTACTGAAGAACACACACAAAATAAATGAACATGAGTGCTTATTTCTCTAAGGCCAGTGAAAATTTCTAATCATAGTAATCATATGTATTTCTAGATGCAGAAAAACACATGAGCCAGTGTACTCTTTTCAGATATTAAAGAATGAAACAGTGAAAACCTGCTCAATACAATTCGTCTCAAGCAAGCACATAGAGAGTCATAAAAAAACATGCTTGGAAAGGGAACCACAAGAGAGGCTCCACCTTTCTGCTTACCGGGACAAAACTGACCATAAACATGCTTCTGAGATGACTATTTAGCCTATTCTCAAAGATTTTAGTGACAGAGTTCTTCTCCAACCTCCCTATCAAATTCCTGTTCCCGTACCTCCCCTCAGAGATTTTTTTTTTCCTTAATGCCTAATCTAACCTCCCTGTGCTTTCATCCTATTATTTCTTGTTCTTTCCTAAGGGAACATGAAGATCCTGTCTTCTTTACAGTAGCCTCTAAGGTATTTGCTGACTGTTATTATGTCTTTCCTCAATCTTCTGTAGACAACTGTTTCAATCTTTTCTCATAAGTCTTGTTTTCCAGATGTCTGATAATTTTAATTGCTTTTGTCTGGACCTCTTGTAATTTCTCTGGACTCCTTATCCACAACTTTCTAAAAGTAAAATGTTGAAAATATTCCAGCTGACGTTTTACCAGTGTCACATAAAGCAAAAGCATTACTTCACATTTCATGCCTTCCAATTCAGTATTCTATCATCAACTCATATCCAACTTGTCGGTAGTATAACTCTCAGATCCCTCTCTGAAAAACTACCTATCACTGCTAATCCCAACTGTCATCACAGTCAAAAACTCTTACGATGGGCCCCCACTAAAATATGAACACACACATTCTCTATTCCATCATACTGATTAGTAACAAAAACACTGAAGGATGTGAGTCCCATCACAAACCTTATGGTATGCCATTTGGTGTACCCTTCCACCTTGATACTGAAACACAGGTAGGTACTTTCCGCAAATGGTTGTTAAAGCAGTTCTGCACTGTCACGTTTTTATCTAGGCAGTGCCTTCTTAACTTATGATAATGATATTTGTGAAAGTTACAGGAGCTCTACTAAGGCTACATTAACTTCAACTAAGTTATATGGTATCCGTTCTTTCTTCTCTGTTTCACAAAATGATTTTCTCCTGGAAAAACTAACCACTCAAGAAAGGCAAATGCTCCAGCAGAACTCTATAGTGTTTATAGTGTTCTTCTGATCACTGTTATTGGAGATGACAGTCTCCTCAGCAAGCAGAGAAGTTAATGATATAAATGTATTTTGAGTGACCTCATAACATCGTGGTAGTTCTGAGCTTTGTATAAAATACAAATACTTCACTTGCTGGACTTGACAGCAGTTTTTCCTTTGACTTCAATGACAGTTGCTACCACTTGCATTTTCACTGGCTTGTGTTGCAAATCTGTGTTCAGGTTTGTTTAGAAAACTTTTCTGTTTTCTGTGTCTTTTAGTGAAGAAATCTTGCTAACTGTTCCATAGACACATGTTCGCTCCTGAAAGCGTAAGCAGCCTCTTGCTGAGACTTTATTCCTTGAGTCAGCCAGACCTGACGTATATCCATCCACGTCCAAATAAAACAACAGTTTAAATTTCAATTGCAAAACAGTAATTACAATGCTATAAAAAGGAATAGAAGAGAGAAGTGAATTAGCAAATTTGAAACAGCTTTCTAAAAAAACCAGAATTTATTTATCCTGAGGGATTTACTCTCAATTGTATTTTTAATAGCTTTTATTTCCAATAACAGACAGATGGGGAGTTGCTTGCCCAAACAGGGAACTCGTGACTAAGCTTCAAGGCAAAAAGGACATATATAGGAAGTGGAAGTACGGACTGGCTACAAAGCAGAAATATAGAAACTATGCCTGGGCATGCCGAAACGGTGTTAGGAAAGCCAAAGCTCACCTAGAGTTAAAACTTGTGGCGAACATGAAGCGCAACAAGAAGTTCTGCTGATACATCACTAGGAAAGGGATGAACAAAGAAAATGTGGACCTGCTGCTGGTTGGTGATTTAGTGACATGGGAGCACAGAAAAGGCTGAGGTAACTCATTGCTGCCTTTGCCTCACTCTTCGCTGACAAGGACCCCCAGGTGGTGGGCAGCGGTCTGAGCACGAGCCAATGGTGGGCCAAATATGAGCCCTGGAAGTGATGAAGGCTAACAGCATCCTAGGCTGAATTCACAGGAGAGCAGCCATTAGATACCCTTTACTTAACACTTGTTAGTCCATACCCTGCCAAAACAAGAAAGACGTTGCTAAACTGCAGTAAGTTCAGCAGAGGGCCACCAACATATCTGGGGGCTAGAGCACTTGCCTGTGAGGAGAGGCTGAGGACAGTGGGCTTGTTAACCCAGGAGATGAGGAGGTTTTCAGGAGACCAAACAGAAATCTTCTAGTATCTATAGGAGGTTATGAAACAGATGGATCTGGGCAAGAATAAGAGAGAAAACTGAAACAGCTGAGGTTCTGACTGGCCATAAGAAAAACCTCCTTCACTATGATGATAATTAAATATTGAAACCGGTTGCCTGGAGAGGTTGTCCTGGGAGGTTTTCAAGATTCAACTGGACATAGCCCTGGGTAAACTGGTCTGAATTTAGTGTTGACCTTATCCACTTAATACTTACACAGAAAGATTCCTGAATGCCCTGAGCATCCTTGGCTCAGGTAAACTACGTGGCCTGAACATTCGAAACATGCGTCTACTATTTTTCACCTATATTCTTCAACCAAATGACCAGAAGTCAATTCCATACCAGACAACATGGTTTTAACTCTATTTTCTGCCATTTCTGCTGCTGTTTGAGATGTGTACTGCATAAAAATTTTTCTAACTACAAATTTTAAACCTTATTTCTGATTACAGTTTAACCACCATTATTTTTATATTAACATCTATCTTTAGAGGCTGAAACATCAAACTAGAAAGAATCTCCTGAATTCCTTAGGTAACTGCAGACAGTTCTTAAACCATTATGGTCTTATTTATTCATTAAGTTAGTTCTTATGTATATATCAACTTTGCTATTATCAGTACCTTTCACTATCAGAGCCTTAACGTTAGCTTTCCAGTAAAATCACTGTTGGACACACCCGCTGTTTTGATCAGTAGTAAAAGAAATATTTCACACATTGGAATGGCCTATTCTGAAAGATTTATCTGTTTCTGTCAGTAATTGAATTGGTTACATCGAGATTTAATCATGCTTAACGGATATGGTAGAAAACAAGCTATAATCCTCGCCTAAGCTAAGGGCTCTGATTCATCATTCTGTTAACATCTAGTTTCCCGACGTAAACTGAGCCATAGTAACTATTTATTTGTGCCCCCTTGCCTGTGCAAAGTGCAAAGGAATGTGACTTAACTAAAACCCCTTTCATTGTGGGCCAACTGAAGTTAGTGAGTTTGTAAATCACGCAGATTTGATTACACCTTGTCCCATAGGGTTACTATGCTAAGTGATAGTATAGCTAACACAGGTGTTTACAACTGTTAGACGTGGTTACAGTTCTTAGTGTAGCCCTAGTATTTGCAGTGTGTATTGCTACAGGGACTCATCTGGAACTTTACCTTGTAAGAAGAAAATTGGCAATAGACTCGTGATGGGAAAGCAGAAACTAGTTCGAGGCATCTCTTGACAGTTTTCACTATGGCTGCATTGCCCCAGTTTCTGCTGCGATCACTAGTCATTCTGCAGTCTGACCACAGAATTTATTCACTTATGTCACAAAATTTGTACAGTCAGCTGGTTGTATATTTTGGAAGAATCCAAAAATGGTCCTCCCTGAAAAAAAGATGTACTCTGCTTTAAGAACATACATGTCTTCAATAGTTTCAAACACTGTCCTGTTGCAAGCATTTGCATCTTATATTGACTGGTTAAAAAGCACTACTGTATCCAGCTCAGGCACCTTCTGAGCTGAGTTAGGATCCTATATTCAGATAGACACATATAAAGCAGCCTGCACTCAAGAGTCACCAGCAACCAGATTGCATAACAAAGTTAAGGTGGATTTAAATCCTTTATATACTTCACGTTCAATACCTATATTTGAAAGTGCTCTGTACAGAATTCCTGATGCCTTATGCCATTTTCTACGACTATCAAATTTTCCAGGTTTGTTAGGAGTTTATTACTAACCCTGTTGACAAAACACTTGAGAGTTAATTCACAAGGAGATTGAAGCAATTCCTCTTGTTAATGGAGATTGTTGGACAACGGCTTTTTGTGTTCTGACTGACCCTCAGTGCTGAAAAAAAGATTTTAAAACTCTGAGCTAAAAGTTGCCTTAAAATAAATACAACAAGTGGGCTTATATCCCATACCTACCGAATATTCAGCTAACAGGTCTTTTCAGTATGAGATGGCTATTTGGAAAATTCAATAGTAGATTGTTGCAGGAGTTTTGTATATCACCAGGCAAAATAGAGAAATAAACCAGTGATGAAGAAGTTGAATTGCACAGAAATTCCTAAGGGCAGGGGATGAAAGCGTACATGAAATAAATACATCAGTATGCTTTCCAGTTAAGGATGAAGGACAAAGGCGTAGCGTGCAGAACAAGCAGAAAAAGATACCAAGACCAAGCAACAGAGATTAATTTAAAAGTGCCTGATGTGTACTTGACTGTGTGTGAGAATAGCTACCCCTGAATATAAATGTACACTTGACTGTGTGAGAACAGCTCCCCCGAACATAAAAAGGTAGGTATAGAAAGCTTTTGGAGGAAGAGATGATACACTAAAATGTTTCTGATGGGAGCAGGACAGAGAAAATACATGTCTCTATAAAGAGTTATACTTTGAAAAGGATAACAAATAAAATCATACGATCAAAATGGATAGTGAACGTGATGTGTTTCCCCCTTTTATTTCTGTTTTATTGTTAAACTTCCTGTTTTTAGAGTCACAGTCCACAAAAAAATCACAGGGGTGACTAATAGTAAGAGAAGGAGGGAAAGGGAGAGGGCAGGAAGAAATCTCTGAAACAGGAAGTTAATAGGGAGTCACTTAAATAACTCATGCGCAGTAAATCTCCCGAAGTGGAGGGAATTCCATTGGTGGCTCTGAAGGCATCAAACAATTTCTCTAGCCCAGATAATTGTTAACAAGAGTACATGATAACTCCTTCAAGAAAGCGGCTGTTCCTGAAGATAGGAAAGCGGTTTATGCCACGCTTGAAGGAGAATGAAAAGCCAAAAAGGATACCGAGAGTTGTGGCAGATGAGAACTGGGTTCCAGGGAACTCAATTCAGCAGAACAACAATGCACTTGGATGAATAAAACTGCATAGAATCAAATCCATACAGACACTGTATGGGAAAAACAGTGCCTCCCTTAACCGTCTGGGTACTTTGAAAAGGATAACCAAAAAAATTAAGGATTCAAAGTGGACAGTGAACATAATTTACTCTGATTTCAAAAAGCTTTAGTTGAATGTACTCCATAAGAGGCTATTACTGAAAATATACTAACCAATTGTAAAGGGGAAACTACTATCCAGGCTCGATAATTAGAGAAAGCATCAAAACAGCAACAATAAACACCTACTCCTCAAGGCAGACAAAGATAACAGAAGTGTAGCTGAAACTCACAACTGCAACTTGTGCTGCTCATATTTTCTCAGACTTGACTTGTACTTTTGGTGTTTAATTCGTGGCAATTAGAGACACCTGACTTTTAGAAGTGATGGACTTCTTGCCTTGTAAATTCAAGCCCCTTACTTGGCACATTGGAGGTGACATTGTTTCACCTTTGGGTCTTTCTGCATATTTCACCTCTCAGTCTTTATGCAAAGACTTATGTGTATGACTATCTTCAAACATATGTATAATCTGACTAAGATCATTGGGGCTACTAAGGTGCTTTAAGCCATGAAATTAAATCTTTCCAGGATTTCAGTCAGAGATTTTTGGAGGGTGGCATACAGGAAGTGCTGAAAGTGAATGGTGGCAAAGAATTAGGAGTTACCGGTTCACACAAACTAATAACTCTAGGCTGATCACGTCAGAAAAATAAATTTAAACTGCAGAAAATGAATTAACAAATCAGTATACTGAAAATTCCTCACGAACTCTTTCATCACATAATACAGGATAGTCCAACAGTTTTCATGCACAAATTTAGAAAACGAAAAGTGGTTATACTTGAAGTTTTTGCTTTCAAGTTTTAAACTCTTCCTTTGATGAGTACCCTAAATTGAATTTAAAAAGGCAAAAAGAAAAAAGTAAAATTCTCAAAAAGTGAAATTCTCAAGTTACTAGCTTCCTTCTTCCCTACTTTTTCCTATTTTTAAGAAAAAGATGGAACACATGTAGATACAATGTAGTCAAAAAATGTACATAAAACTTATTTTTCCCTGTGTGCCAACTCTTCTGCTTTAGAAAGAAATACCTGAAAAGAATGCTTTTTTTTTTTCCTCTCAAATAAAGACTTCCAGTGAGACAGTACCACTCATTTTAGGTTATTAACACTTAAAATGAAATGTGTTACTTTTAAAAGAAAAAGAGGCCCTTCTACTTTTCTACATGCTCAGACTTTCTTAAGTGCTTTTCAGTATAGGAAGACACTGACATATGAAGAAAGTGTGGGAAACATAATTTTCCCATATTTTTGAAACTTCCTTCAAAAAAAAAATGGAATTTCCCAATGGAATTGTTAGGCTGCCTTTAGTAATTAACTTTGTAGAAGAAAACCAGCTTAGCAGATTTAACTTCTGGGAAAACCATGCCAAGACGTGGGATTAGTTTGGCAAGGAGACAAGAGGGTCTCTGTGATTCAGATCAGGGAAAAGAAAGGCCAGTGAGTGGTGTAAATAATTAGGATGAGTGGGTATTTTAAAAAGAGAATGGACACCTAGCTTATCAGAAGGTGAATATACAGTGTGCCATGAGCTGGACTGCTTCATAACTTGCCATCAGGTTTCAGACTACAATCATTAACTGGAAAAATATAGACAACAGTGCTGGAAGTGACTGTTAGTGGAGAGGATGAGACTGTTGAAGTTAGGATTAGTTCAGTCAGCACAGGATTTAAATAAATCTCACATTGCTTAATTCACCAAAGAAGAAATGTTCAAAAGGAACTGGTCAGAACTGAAAAGAAGAAAACAAAAGCAAAGAAAGCATGGCAGGTACCACCATAAGCCAGACACCTTCTTCCGTACCACTTGATGACTGACCTAGTCCTGTATGATTGCCTGGATAATATTACACCTATTTCAGTCAGAATGGGTCTAAGATGATTGCCACAGAATGCTCAGTAGATAAAGAATAGGATGGTTATATGAAATTAAATGAGAAACATTTCTTCATACAGCTTGAAGTGTATCTGCAGAATTCACTGCTTTGGGGGAATGTAGGGTCAAATGTGGCAGCTGGATTAGAGAATGAAAGGAGGAGTATTTTATTACCACTAACAAAACGTGTCATCCACTATGATTTAAAAAAAAAAAAAAAAAAAGATAATGAAATCTCATGGTTCAGTAGGAAAGTTCCCTATGGGACTTTGGGAATAATTCTTCTGCCAAGCTCTGTTATTATGCTATTGGTTAGATACATCACATGTCTCTCTCCAGCGCTTCTGAAACATTAGTTCCTAGACCCAAGTAAAGACAGGTTATTAGTACTATTTAACATATTTGCTGCACTGTGAAGGTACATGCGACTGGAAAAGACAGAAAGTTCCTGATTCCTCTCCCCTCTGAGATCAGTAAGAGCTGAGCTACTGATTTGTGCCTTGGACTCAAAACTGAGCAGATTTATTGGACATCATTTAAAGATGAGGGCAGGAATTAGAAAAGTTAACTAATCCCTTGTTGGAGTGTTATACAATCATGAATGCAAAAGTGAGCGTGACTGCATGAATCATACCAGCTTCAAAGGGTTCTCTGAAGACTCATATTGGATTTGATAGAAAGAACTGTAGTCCATGCATGACAGCGTGCGATTCTCAAAGCAGCCATGTATGCCTTTCACTTTATTTACATCAGAAGAAATGCTCCATACGCAGAATACTGGAGAGGACCTATTCTCATGAACCTTTGCGAGGAATAAGAGTTTGTTAATGACAAAACACACTGCCTGAGAAGAGAAAATGGACAGCTGTGGCAAGCAAGTTATCTTTCTAAATTCTGAAAGGAATTACTATTTTAAACAGTTCAGACAGGGACTCCTTTTCTATAAGCCCTCATTCATTTGCATAGATTCTCTTTAAAAAAAACAGTGTGTTTGTGTGATGTGTGTGAAGACCAGTTGCATGTATAGGGATTTGTATCAGATACTTTTCATTCTTTAAAGCCACCTCTAGAACTTCACAAGTATGCGTATAGCATCTATTGTACAAACCCCTAACAGTCAGCACTAATAATTCTAAAGATTTGGAAGCATTGTGCTCCTATATTGTTCCAGGAGTATGATATTGTTGGGGGTGCAAAGAACTCAAATAAAAATCCAATAAGAACTCAAATAAAAATCTAATATAAAGAGCCGTTACAGAAACCAGAGGTTAAGCTTATTTCAGGACTTGCCTTGTGGGAATGAGTAGATACAAATGGCACTGAGGGTTTCAAATTTTGAGAGCGCCTGAAATTTATGGGATGCAGAAATGTGATATCCCTGTGTTCCTGCGTTACAAATAATATGTTACATTTCATGAAGGTGCATGCAGCTCATAAGAACTATTGTCATTAATATTGCATCTGCTCAGTTGCATGTCGGTATGAGGAAGACCACCATTGTCCCATAATGTTCACAACCTACTGTTACACTAGTGTGAGTCCTAGTTTTACTAAAGAATCACAAGGGTACTCCATGAATGGAGGTCCTAAGGTATATTATTTTATTTTATAGTTTAAAAGCAATATACTGCATGGAGAAACAGGAAAAAATGGCTGCTGTTTATGGAAGTGACTACATTTTAAGTAATTTTCTTAGACTTTATGAGAAGGTGTAGTATGCAAAATCAACATCTATTTTTCTATTGCTATTACATGATTTCTGTTTAAATTTGGTTATCGTGTGTGTCCCCATATATTTGCTTTGTCCTGTCATTCAAACTAGATAATTCTTTGCTCATGTAAAACTACTGCTTAAGGAAATTCCTGTTAGGCTCCAAAAGGAGGTTTGTTGGAGCGAGGGATGCAGCACTTGACTCAGAGTGTGCATAAGTATCTATTTTTATTACTATGGTCTGCTTTATTCTTTCCACAGCAAATAAGTAGGATTAAGGGAGCATATCTTGAATGATTGATGATAATTCTGAGCACTGCAACTAAATCTTTTGACTGCCTGGCTTAGAAGTACTTATTAGTCTCATCAGCTTCCCTTATATCAATACTCCCACGCTGTTATTTCTGTCTAACACACTGAGATAGTCTAGAATAGTCAAAGGCCAGCTTAAAAAAAAAAAAAGAAAAAGAAAAAAAAAGGGGGGACAGGAACAATTAGTTCAAACTTAATTCTGTGACTAGTTCTGGAAATTATGAGGAAACGTGTAGGAAAGACACCCTCCTCACACACACATACTACTCACCTTATCAGTATTAGGAATCATTTATTCATTCTCTACTCTGCTATGATCATTTATCCATTCTCTACTCTGCTATAACATCTTCTTTGTGTTTTGCATATAGTGGCATTATCCTATCTACTAGTATTCCATTCCAATTCAGTCCCTCCATAGTATGTTCACCTTAGGAACAAGAATAAATGATCACACTATTTTATTTATCTTTATCATTGGATAGTTACACCACAGGTAGATACAAACACAGAAAAATCACACTCTTGTTTAGGTAAAACCAGACGTTTGTAAAACAAGCCCTGAGCTCAATGTGGTTAGATGTAAAACTTCAAAAGATAATGCAAACGTTTGCAATTTTACCCACAGAGGCATAATGTGATTATTCTCCATGTCTATTTGGAAAATTTGATTTCTTCTCTGAATATGAGAAGAAAGTGGTCAAGTAGATACATCTATGGTTTTGGACCCATTATAGGAATGCTCCTCTGTTAGAAAAAAACAATGGACATGAGAATTCTTTTGGCATGGGCCAATCTACTGTTCTGGTCACTACTAAACTGCATCATTCAAATCTCTAACCAAACAAGGATTTAGATACTATTTATTTATATTTTTTTATACTGAAAGGGGATCTCCAACATCTCATTTTAATTCCTCTTCCAGTCGTTTCTAAATTTTTTAGAGGTTTTGTGAACAACGAGAAGATGTTGCTTTGGAAAATTCAGAAAGGAAAAAAGCATGATCTCATTTCTATTTTTTCCATGGGTGTTGATAAGACTTTGAAATTTCAGAACACTGCTTTAAAGTTTAATATGTGTGTTACTATAGATACTAACCTTCTTATGCTTCCAAATGTCTGCGCATGACCTAAAAATCTTCCAAAATCTATGTGGAACATGTGTCCAGCATTTGTCAGCATTATGTTGTCACTGTGTCGATCACAGACTCCCAGAATGAAGGTAACAACACACCAGCCAGCGCAGGAATAAAAGAAATTCCTTATTGCCTAGTTAGTAAAACAAAAGCACTTACTGGAAATATACAGAGACGTATTTGTTTGTGAAGCTAACAAGAAAACAAAAAATTGTAGTTATACAAATGCTATGCAGGTTGCTAAAATTTTAACAGGCAGGTGTTCCTGTTGGTACTCAAACAAGTAATTTCAAAGTTACAACACAACAACAATTTTATGCATGCAGTTTTCACCTTGTGTTTCATGGATACATGGAATTCTATGGAAAACTTCTAAGGTGAAACGTACCTAAGAAAACCAAGCTTCTTGGCAGAAAGTTGACATTTTCTGTTCAATACCCTGCATGCATATTGTAAAAACAATTGTTTGGGAATTAGTTGGAAATCCACAAATTTAACCATTTGCTTTATAAAGAAAGAAAGTTATTATACACCCATTGTACTGTTCTATACCTATACAGATCTTTTCTCCCCAGAATTCAATTGCCTTTCTCAAATCCTAATTAATCAAGTCTCACAATATTCCAGCCTAAAGAATTGAATCCCATTTTACAGAAATGAACTGAAACAAAGGAAGGCTAAATGTACAAGCTAATGATCTGCTCACCAGACACTCATAGGTGGATTCCAAGTTTTCTGCTAGCTTCACTGCGAAGTATTTAACAACTGCGACTTCTCCTAGTAGAAGAATCTACCCAACCTCTTTCACAACACACATATTAATTGTCCTCTCTCAGGGGAGAGTTATTCCCGATTCAAATGATGATCGGTCTTCTACCCCAAAGCATAAGGAATCGCTTTTGTCTTTCTTTAATCTTACCAACTACAGTTTAAGAACTGAAAATGCAGTTCTCATACAGAAGCCTTAATCTCCCACAAATCTAAATCACAATATAATTCATTTATATAGAAACCCAAACAATCCCAATTTGTTGTTGTTATGGTTTTGAACAAAACCTACATTAGTCAAGGTAAACCTACAGGATTTTCCTGTAGATGCAGGGTGTCGCCTGCAATGGCCGATACGGTTGACAGCACTGTGGAAGACTTAGGCCACAGCACAAGAGTTAGCTGAATTTTATGTCTAACTGTACCACTTACTCACTTTGATGACCTTGGATAAAACACCTAAGCTTTCTTTGATTTTGTTCACCCAACTGTAAAATGAGGATATTAAAGCTTACTCTGCATTAGGTTTTTGAGCACCTTAGATAGAGTATAGTACGAGTAAAAAATCATTAAGGAGTAAAAGAGAAAGGTTCATTCACCAGGCAGTCCAAGGTGAACGCACAGTAGTAATTTTATGCATGCCCTATGCAATCAGATCCGACTGCACTTTATATGTTTAAAAAATTGAAAGAAAATGGGTAGAAATTGGTTTCAGAATATTCCACATTAGTGGCAGTTTTTACAAACTGCAGCACCAGTAACAAATCAGGTTTTCAATCAATAACTAATAGCATCTCACTTTTCAATTGAAATGTTGGCTGCACTTCTATCATAACACTGTAAACATATAATCTTGTAAAAAAAAATTCTATATAGATTGTTCCTGTTTAATTGAATCAAGATGATAATTAGGAATTCAAGTGCTCTTACTGAAAATGTGGATAAACAAATACCTGCGGAGTAATTACAAAATTACTAAAGTTTATCAAATATATTTATGCTATACATCTACTAATAAACTTTTATAAAAGTACTTCATTTTCAAAGTGGCAAACACTCAAGGATCCCCTTTAAATTTAAAATTTTGGCTACTAATCTACTGTGGGCACACAATAGGGTTTTAAAAAATTGTCGCAGCAATGCAAACATTAAAAGATTTTTCATAGGCCTTAGACCATACTCAGCCAACAAAGAATGAATAGAAAGAGTTCCTTTCAAAGGGAAGCCTCTGCTTCTATAAATAAAATTTCCAGTTTTTTGGCTCATGCATAATGCCTAGTTTCATAAAATCAGATGCATTACATAGATTCCCAAAATGGGATATCAAAAGCATGATCTTATGTATCATATGACTATGATACTTTTATAAAACAGCTTTCCAAAACTATAGGTATTGACGTGGTCATTTCCAAATACAGGAAATCCACTAAGACTTTTCATGGTTTATATAAAATAAAGTATTTAGAGCGTTGACCTAAAAAATAAATGCTTTTGAGGTCAATAGATAATTTCTACTTCAGCTCTTCATTTTACTACTATATTTCAAAACATCTCTATGACGCATTTTAATAGAAAATGTATTACAATGCACCTGATCCAAGCTGTATCTACTTAGAAAGAGAGTGGCATTTAAATCAATTCCCTGGCTTCTATGCCTGTGACTTGTTTGTCTTGAGTCTGAGTCATTTGTTTTCGTTGCTTACTGCCATTCGTTTTCTTTTTTCCCCATGGTAAAACATGAAATATATAATAAACTTCTTTATGATGTTACCTCTTGGTAACTTGATTCCTGAGGATGGTGATGACGGAACCATTTTTTAATTGTGTTTTCTTTCAATGGTCCTATCAAACCCGACTCCCTGTGGATCTTTGCTAGTGTGGTAGCATCTGGCACCATCTGTACCAATCCTAATCATACAGAAAAGAGTTCACATGAAAAACATTCAACTTTGAAAAGATATGAAGACCATCAATGCATATTGCATATTGTTGGATCATTCCATGCAGAAAAAAATACATACTATAAAAGTTTATAAAATCATGAATGCAATAGAAAATATAAATCAGGATTTTTTTCTCTTCCTCTTAGGAAATAAAACCCAAAGGTCACTTACTAAAAGGTGGCAGTTCTGTGAAAGAGAAATAACACCAATAACAATATTGTGGACATAACTGCCTCAAGGTACCAACAAGGCCAACAATTTAACAAGATTCAAAGTTGGTAGAATATGGACAACAAACAACTGACATCTGTAAAAGATAGGATCAGATATTTACTATGAAATAGAAAGTTATTTCATGTGTGTTTATTGTAAAGAATGCTACACAAATTTTTCTGCAGACTGTGATGCTGATCATGGCTGGGAGAAAGGATACCAGATAGTGCAGAAATCAGTCTGATCCAAGATGACATAAACTGGGACTTTGAAGTGCAGAGAGATGCCAAGCATTTTGCAATGCTTCACTTGAAGCTTCACTATCTCTACTGCATACACTTAATTCTTTTTTTTGGAACCGAGACCTGGCTTGCCAGGCTTCTGTCCCTGTCCCTCTGTGTGGTCCCCTGCCACGTCATCCCACAACACTGCATTACAGGAAGGACTTCCTCTAACAATTTCAGTTGGTGACAGGCTCCTCTACAATACTATGCCTGAGAAGTGGCATCCTACCAGTGCTTTATCTGCTTTTCACGTATATGTGAAAAGTGATTTCCATGTTCCCATGACTATGAAATTATCATCTCCTATCTCTCTTGTGTGGAAAAGGTGGACCATGGAGCAAGTTGTTAGCCTAGGACTTGGAAGACCTGGGTACACAAGTCGTCTTAAGCACATGTCCCATATGACCACAGGCATGTCACTTGGTGACCTATCCTCAATTATACTTAATTATTAACTGTAAATCAATCATATTAACACTTCTGTAGCTCATAAGGAAAAATGTTGTGTGAGAAATCTGTCACACACTGAGAGGTTTTCTGCTGCTGCGGTGCTGAAAGGAAGACACTGTGAGGCAGAGAATATTATTTGCAGATGATCCCTGTATCTTTCTTGGCAAAAACCAAATTAAGTGTTAGCATATAAAAGACACTATAATATTATGTTCAGAAACAACATTCTTATATTTTTTGCCTTAAGCTTTGACTCCTAGCTTTACAAAGAAGGGAGGAGTCTTTTTCAGGTCACCTTAACCACCCGTCATGTGCGTGAAGTCATCTATGCTTTCTCCTAGCTCCTTCAGATCATTCATCGTCTCTCATTCTCTCGTTGTGGCTTAGAAAGCAATGAATTTTGGGGTTGGGTTGGGGTTTTTTTTTGCTAGTTTTTGTACAGCAGGTAATCTGGATACATCAGTCTTCTATTTGTGCAAGGATTATTTTCAGTAAAAGATTTGGATAGTCAGTAAAAATAGTAAGCTTATTGCTGTCAGCAAATTTCTTTAGCAAGCAATTGGTATCCCTGCTACAGCTCTGCTATAACAACCATAAAAGAGAGAAATAAAGCTTTCAGATGAGTCAGGCCTGCCCTAAGCAGCATAAATTGCAAGAGTAATATTTCAAAACCAACACTGCGAAGCTGTCACCACTTGTCTACAGGTACTTTCTGTAGCCACATGCAACTAGTTTCATTTAAGCATCTATGCAAGATAACACTGGATTAAAACTTTAGTAGCTACAGCCAATTTTCTCCAAAGCTTTCTTTTTGATGTGTGAAGTTACTTTTAAGAATCTGGCGCAAGCTGATGGTGTTGAGGCTTTTGGAAAATTCTATCCTAAGTTGCTACAAAATTCAGTGAGTTTAGTTGTCCTTCTTCCGGAGAGGCAGAATGAATAAATAAAATGAACATTCAGGAGTAGGCAGGTTTACAGTAGACAGATTTAGGACCTGAGTAACAGAAATTCTGAGCACTTTTTTTCTTTAAGGGGGAAGATAAATAAGACACCCATGAAAGTAAAAGTTAAAGGGATGATTTTTGTATACTGCTGTTTACATGAGATATGCATAAAGTAATACAGGTAACGTTCATAGTGTAAAACTGACCTTGGCCTTTTCCTGTAGATAAACACCTATAAATGATCATTTGCATATCCAGTCCCTCCTGGAGCCAAATGTTGTCCATCACTCGAATAATTTGCAGAACCAGCATATCTTGACGTAGATCATCGCCTAGCTGAAAATTGCACAAGAAATCCAGGTTTCTCCTTCAGCATCAGATAGAAATAATTTCCTGTTTCATTTGGACTTTTTCCCTCACCAAAACAGCTATGTTCATTTTACAGTAAATCCCTCTTGTTGTTCTACAAAGTTGCTACTTATCTTTCTGTGTCGGAACAGGACAAAGTAAATGGTACACATAGGCAGAAACAGTTTTGGCAGCCACAGAGATGGTAACAAAAGCTCCCCAATTAACTGCAGCCTTTCTGCTTATTATTCCTATGCAATTATTAGAGTTTGAAAATTTAATCCGGAAGTAGGATCCTAATTTAGCTACATTTTAAAGTCTACCTAATGCTAGATCCCTTTTCACAAATGACAGCATTTTTCTCGTGTTAAGCTTCACAACTTGGTATTTGCAGCAGGCTGAAAGGGAATTTTATCATGAATTTATATTTTATCCATGACATGATTCATATTCAGTTTCAAACAGTGATGCAGTGTTGACTGCTCTCCCCATGGAGTCAGTCAAACAACAGTCTCAGTGAAATAGGGCTTTAATTGTAGCCACAAGAGGTAATGAAGAGATTATCTTCAACCATGGCTGAGTAAATGGCCTGTGGAAAAAAAAAGGCTAGCTTTTTTTGTTGCCCCTGCCCACTCCATCTAAAATACATGTGACTTGCTGGTATTTTTAAGTGCTTTATTCTTTTATTACATTCTTTTTATATAAGCATTCCAATCTACAGACTTTTACTGCCATTAAATGAATACTTGAGGAGACATAAATTACAGTTAAAAAAAAAAAATCTTTTTTTTTTAATTTAAAGGGAATCTTGACTCCAATTAATTCTTCTTAGTACCTAAACCTGAGAAAAATCTTATTCTCGTCACTTATCTACCTTCCTTCCATCACATATATGTAAATAGACAATTTAGTACAATATCAGTGCTTATTATTTTATGTATGCATTACCCATTGGGAATAAACAATAGGACTACAGCACAAGTAAAAGACACTTTAACACAATGGTTTGCTGACAGGAGAAGGTGATGTCAGCTATAATACTTTTACAGCAACCGGACAGTTAGTTGCTTGTTGAACGTTACTGGGCAGGGAAAATACTGCCTAGGTAGAACCAGCAATAAATGTTTAAACACCCCACAAGCAGGCATTTGCTCAAGTTGCTCAAGCAAGTAGGAACCTGTCTATTGAACACAGATTTTCAGATGAAATAGCATAAGAACCAGCTGTCTAAATATTCAGAAAAACTTAACATTGTTAGCCTCTCCCTAACACGCCTGGAAAGCATACTTCTATTCCTGAGAATCACAGCTGCTCTAAAGGTCAATTTAATTCAAATTCAAGATGGCCTAGAAATTTTTTTATTTATTTTTTTTTTAATTGTTAGGCTTCTGGTTTGGAGCATGATACTGCAAAAGATCTAGGAATAATGTCTCTGGCAACACTGACCATTTTGTATCCATCAGCCATTTTACGAACTTCAGTGTTCTCTAAAAACAGTACTCACTGTTACGGAAGACTTTTGCTGTTTTGAAAGAGAAGTAATTTTAGATTGCATGTATTGTCTTTTGTGGACGGACACAGCACTGTCCTGAACTCTGAAGCTTTGAAGATGACAACTGGAAAATAAACCGGAGTTTATTTTCAGAGTCAGTTCTTCCAAGTAACTCCAATGAGACAGAGCTCCTCTACTGTCCCCTCCACCTCCCTCTTCCTCAGCCCATTTTCCACGCTGGCTGATAGGTGCAGAATTAGTTCTGTGTAGCAATTGCTGTCTCTAACACTGCAGTATTTTGATTTGTTAGAGACTTATGGACACGGCTACTGGATTCAGTCATTCTGAACTATCTCTTTTCTGAGACTTGCCCTCTGACTTCAGTGTGGTAAATAAACTAGGTTTAAAATATAAACTTCATATTTTAACCTGGTTGTCTCCACTAAAAAAAAAAAATTGCAAGAAGTCATTTGATTCTCTAACGATCAAAAAGTTGATACTTCAGTGCACTGCCTCAGCGTGTTCCATTAAAAGTTCTAGTGTCAAAAATAATTGGGAAAAATGAACAGCAAAGCCAAATCAAATATTCTTAGGCTCAAGATTTAAAATATAAACTAGGTGAATTTCAAATCAACATTTTTCGTACAAAAGGAACCAAGGATTAGAGGAAGAACATACCTTAAAAATAACATTGATGTTTCCACTTGGAGCATTTGCATTGATGAAGGAGATTTTTAATGGAAAAGCATTGGACGTAAAATATGAACATGACTTCAGGGAAAAAAGATAAAAGAGAAGAACAACAGTGTCACATATACAAAACATCCGGCTAATATAATACTACTGGAAAAGGTACGAACTTTAAATAGTGCTTAGTAGCACTGATTACAAAAATAAATAATTCTTGATATTATTGACTGTTTAGTTGGGTAAGGAAAATGAGAAATTATTTTTCCCAGACAATTTGTTTCACTCAATAATCAGATTATATGAACGGATAATATTTTCTGTACGAACTGTTTTTCATTTTGACCCAGGCCTATTAACAATAAACTTTGGCTGCGACTGAGTAGACGAAGTACATAAGACTGATCTAATAAGAATCTGTAAAGCATTGGAAAGCCTTTAGTCCTATTATTTTCTGCCAAAAAAAAAAAATGCTCAATCATACAATCTTTATGGAAGCAAAGAACCTGCTAATTTCTTTGGTGACCTCACTCTGGCTGAGAAGACAGGAAATTCTGAAAAATCACAATCTGTTTTATGTGGAATTTATCTTAATTAAACATAAACTCTGACTTCTCATGCCCTACAGCTCCTTCCACCTGAAGACCTCAAAGGGCTTCAAAAAGCATTAATGAGCCAAGCACTGCAAATCCTGTGTGAGTTAGGGTGGTATTATCATCATCATTAAGAAAAGGGGGGGGGTGGAAACCCACTGAAAAACACAACCAAAGACAATGGTAAATTAATGGCCTTGTTTCTAGAAATAATGAGCACCCCACAGGAGCTAATGCTGTCCTTACTGGATGGAGTGCAATGGCGAATAATTTGAACAAAAATGCTACTAGACACAGCTGCCTCTTGCTTTTTTCATCTAAACATCTCAAAGCACGGTACAACCACACAAATATTGTCTTAGCCACACCGTATCTCTGCAATGTGCAACAGCTTTTACTGATGATGCAATCCTGACCCCCCTATGGAATTTTGCCAATTGAAATATCTCAGTAAGTGCTTGAAAGTTTACTGTGGAATAATGCATTACTGATAGAGCTGGGAGCAGTCCTTGCTACTAGTAAAATCAATAGATGATACCAAAGTGAATTAAATTTAGTTAATTATAAGCACTTAAAAATGCTAATTTGCATGATTATACTGACATACAGTTCAATCAAGAAGCTGCATATATTTATAGCAAGATAATGGCCTGTAATGATGTAAGAAAAATGAAAAAAAAAATAAAAATCTCTCTTCAGTTTTAAACATTTTGTACATGTCCAGCCAAGCTGGTGCAGTATAAATAGCATGACTGTATGGTGAGATACCTTCCCATTAGCCATTATTTCCAAAAAGCCTGAAAGCAGTGAGAAGCAGCAGGCTTCAAATTCTTCTGACTTATATCATACACAATTGGCCCAAACCTGCGGGGTGCTGGAAGACCTCTGTTCTCAGTGAGATCAAGGCTGAATAGCAATTACTTGGAGAATGACAGGTCAAAGCCAATTGAAGGGATCAGCACCTCTTAGAATCAGGTCCACTGTGGATAATGAGCCAGAGAACAAAAATAGAGTGCAAATTGCTGTAATTAGGCAGCTATAACTGGTAATACATATGGCTCTTCAGGTTTGTTTTCTCTTGGTGCTGGATACTTTTTTCTTCTGCAGAGCTGGAACAGCTTATTCCTGGCATAATACTGTTTATGAAAACATTTCTAATCAACGAATAACGGAGTCTTAGTACTGTGGTCCAAGTAAAGTCAAGTAACACTGTAGAGCATTGTTGTTTCCTTATTTTTAAGTCATTTTTAATAGGGGTCACAGACACAGGTAAATTACTGTGAATATTTAATATTTTAGCAGTTCTCAGTCATATGCCTAGTGTCACCTCAGCAAAAAGAGAGCTAGCTCAAGACCTTTAGCTGCTCCCATCCATGACAGGGGAGAGTCTTGGATGAGGAAAAACAGCCACCAAGAGCTACCTGGGCAGGACGGCAACCTGGTCTCAGCTTCAGAGGACCCAGGTGCCCTTGCCAATCCCAATGCCACTGCAGGGCAGCTGAGCTGACAGCAGGCTGATCGGAGTTTAAAATCTCTGCTGCCGCTGCTACGCAAGGCAAGACACGCATGCAACACCCACGCCACCAGACCCCTTCCCCTCTGCCTCCAACAAAGGCGCCCAGTTCCAAGGGGATTAGGCTGGACGTCAGTTTACCAGATGACTCCTGCCTAACACCAGTAAGATTATTTCCCACTCAGTGCAGCCATTCACTCCCTCTCCCCCTTTATACTAAAAAAAAAAAAAGAAAAAAATTACAAATGTAATCCATTACATGAGCTAGACTTACATCTGCCTCTATGCCTTGGACAACAAGTGCAGGGTTCAGGGGAAGCCGACAAACCTTTACCTCCTGGAAGAACCGCTGAAGTCTGTGGAGTTCCACCTTTAACACCTCCTGCAACATGTGAATCATTATGGTAACACAAAAGCGCATAACAGCAGCTTTTAAGCCGTTTACCATCTTTCTATATTTTAAACAAGCAGTACAATTTCTGGAGCTAGTAGCATCCATGTAACCTTATAACAGCTAATGAGGTCACACGGAAGAGCAGTTATTAAAAATAAGAACTGTGATTTAATTCCACATTCGTGCTTTTACTGCCTAGATGCACTACCAGTTCACGTTGTCACGTAGGTTCAGATTCAATACCCTTCATTAGGGGCTGATTAGCCTCGCACTCGCTCTTCTGCATCTCATGTCTTTTTTGCCTTGCTGGACAACCTCACAATTTGTTGCTTGTTGCCTCAACACTGTGATCGCCCTCTCCTAACTGTAGGTGCATTAACCGCAAGGTTTGGGAGTTTCTCACTATCACAGTAACTGCAGCCCTGAGATGAATCTCTAAAATCTGAATTATGCATCAGTAATGCATAATGTATCACAACTATTTCTTTTCCTTTACATGGATTTTTGTCTTTGCAAATATTTTTGTCTTTTTACTTCCGTGTTTGCTTTGCTGCTCTCTGTAGCAACACAGAGCTTTCTGAAAAATCCTTCGAAAATCTCTGAATCCTTAACAAGGCAAAAGGAATTCATGATAAGTTTCATGACAACCAGCCGCGGCAGGTATATTTTTATTTGGCTTTCTGGTCTGTCTTGCTGAGATCTCAGCAAGAAACAGTTTTACACATCAGGTAAGTAACAACAGCTGTCTTGGAAAATTAACAGTTTTGAATTGGAAATATACCTACGCAATTTAAAAGCTGCACCTGCTGGAGAAGAAGACTGCAAGCCTTCTACAGCCAGGAATGCATCTCTGCAGATACACTTACAGTATTAATTGCTGAACGCTGTATTTGAGATACTAAGTATAGTCCGCTCTGGTTGGCTTTGCTAAGAAATGAGGATGTTCAGCCCATCAAGGACAACTCTTAGCAAAGTTTTCAAGAAACACTGCAGCTCTACAGGAGTCAAATATATTGGGAAAGGGTGCTGAATGTGAGCGTTCCTTTCTGTAAAATGTTAAGCAGCTTTGTTGCCATTGCTTCTGAACACCTCCAAGTCTGGTTGAGAAACCACTGATGAAGGAATTTAAATGGCTTAGAAGATCTGCCGTCCTCGAGAGTAATAGTGATAAGAGTTGGCCCATTAAGTACATGTTTTACTTGTTTTCAGAGCAGCACAAAATTTTACAAATTTTACTCAAATCTTGGGTTTACTTATATAAAGGGCATAATAGGAAAGATGTGTCACCTTAGAAAAAAAAAATAAAATTACCTGAAGGAATTTAGATGGAAGGGGGAGGGGTGGTGGTATTTTTCAACAAACCTTTCTTTTTGGGTCACTGGCAGCTTTTACTTTTGTGGCAACGTCTTCCAGAATTCTGATAAGTTTCACCTCCTTAGAAAACTCATTGTTCAGGGTTTTTCCAGCACAGAATTGGAGAGCAGCCAGTAGTTTCTGATACCAGTTTTTGAAATGAACTTCATTCTGTGCATTCTTCAACAGCCTGAAGGAAGCAGGAGAAAAAACATCTGTGCATCTAAAACTGATTTTTATTTTATATCACCTCTAGCAGGAACAATAAATGCACTCCAGACTAATCTGTATTTGGTGACTTTGGGCAGCAGAGAATGAAAAAAAATGTTGTTTATTTGTTGGCAGTACTCAAGTCCCATTTGATAACTAATGAGATTCTGAGTGTGTTGAATCAATAGGAACCTGCCATTTCTTAGTCATACATAGTGCAGTGCCTGTATTGCTTCTTATTTCTGCAAGAAAAGTTTAAAAAGTGAAAATAAGTTGTATTTTTTGAAGTCCAGTCTTAAACATACATCCCTAAATCTATTCTGTTTTTTCTCCTGCCAGTACACTCGCATGTTCAAGCACATCTTTCAGCTGAGAGATGCATTTAAAGACCATTTTAGTCACAGACGTTTCATCAGTTCTAGAAACTTTCACTGTTTTAAGTTAAGGAGACATTTCTGAAATGGGCTACGCTGCTAAAAAGAGTGAAATGAGCTCACTTTATTCCTTTCTTTACCCGTAAATGTTCATCTAGTTCTACTGAAGTTTGTGAAAGCTTTGGAACTGGAGTTATTACCAACATAAAAGTCAGAAATAAACCCAAAACCATACTTTTTTTTTTTCCATGTTTACTATGCAGTCTTCTCTAATTACATGTTTATTTGAGCTAGGAAAGCTGTGGAGTTTAGAGTTTTTTTTAGTTAATTGAATTGATCACTGGGAAATTTTTCCCTTATGTGGTCCAGAGGTTTTTGACCCATTTGATTTATTTTTGTACATGTAAATGGAATCACCAGCTTTACATTGCTACTAATATCCTGCCCATCGCCTGGGATTTCCCTTTGCCTGAAGGACTGATGAGCTGCTCCTTGATTTTGTCTGAACTTTCCTCCCCACGACTTCGTCTTTAAGAACATCTCAAACCTTAAATTCCTTATAAATATCTGAATCCTAATGCCATTTCATTAGGATTGAATGAACTTTGAATAACCTGATGAGGTTACTCAAACCTAACAAATAATGCTAGTTTTCACAGGACAGAAATTAGAGGAGCTATTGGTTTTCAAGGCACATCACATATGCATATGTCACATAACAAAATGCAAGAACGAGATATATATCAAGCACTGATATTTAAAGGTAAAAAAATCATAATTGCCATAGACAGTTCAACTCCTTCAAATCATATATAAGGTATTACAATATTGCTACTGCAGCCTATGCATCTTTTGGTGATGAGGGTTTCTTGTCAACTTTTATAAGGCAATGATACTTCTAGGTCCTCTTTTCCTACATAATTCAATGCACAATAACATCACCTATTGGTTTCTGAAAAGCCTTTCCAGTTACACAAAACCTCTGAACATCTAAGAGTTTATATGTACAGAAAACCTTAAAAGAATGTGTGGTGTTTCTATCAGAAATGCCTAGACATGAAAGGGAAGAGATATGATTAGTTTAGCATCAGTACTCTGCGGAGGAGATTGAAATGACATTTCTTTCTGTAGACTAGTAAAAACAAATAATTACTTTTCAGATCAGAAAGAAATACAAATTGCCATTGCAGTGCCTGGTGGAAGGCAAACCCCAGCTCACAGAAGCAGCTGTATTCTTATCCTGAACCCTCCACAAACTGAAGAAGGCTGAGAACACATGCGTATATGGTGGTGAATAAACTAATTCTTCCAGATTTCAAGCGGAGTAAGTCCAAGATTCCACAGGATGGCATTCACTTGCTTCAATATAGATACCTAGTGCCATTTTAGATATCCTAGGAAATCCAATTCAGCCTCCAGCTGCTGCCTTGGAAGGGCATGGGCCCACTAGAGGCAATATCTCATGTGTGCCACTCCCACGCAGATGTCTCAGACTCCCTATGCTGTGTAAAATAGCCTATGTTTAGGGTACTGAATCACACTCTGCAGTGGCCTTTTAGCTCAGTTACATGCAAACAAGGTGATTTAAAACAAAAACGTACTTTGTCCACTTCAACAGCAAGTCAGGAACAGGCTTGGTGATTATTTTTTAAACAAAAGGATTACTGGCACAACCCAAACTGTCACACGGGCCGGAATTTTAGTCTACGGGAACAGAGCCCAGCTCAGTCTCAGTCCAGCTAAACAGCTTGCATTTCTCCTAGAGCACAGGCAGAATGAACTTGTTCGCTTCTGCCCTGCAAAGAGAAGTGCAAGTGCAACTAACAAAAGATGACATCACTGTGACACCTGTTTTGAACTGGCCAGGTTCTGTTGGTGTAGAATCTTCCATCTTAGCACTTAGGCTTGCACTGGAATCAGCTCCTGAGCATCTAAATCATATTAAGTCACCTACTCCATTTTTAATGGTACATACTCAGGGAATCCAGAAAGGCTACCTTTTCATGTTTGAGATGTCCCTTTAATCCTCTCAGACGTACAGAACATTAAAACAACTTTTATTTCCCTAAAATAAAAGGCTTAGGATTTCACATACAGGAAGCAAAATAGCAAAACCAAAATGTTTTCCTATTTCAAACAGAGCGACTCCCTGCCTAAGGCAGATCAACTTAGCAGATCCAGGTTTTGATTATTCTTATGGCTGAGTGTTCACACAAAATAAGCTTATACACACATACAACATAAAGATTTCTCTTTGACCTAAGAAAGGATTACGGGCCAGATTCAGATAGCTTATGCATAAGGTGTACAGGAGGACAGAGGGTGTATAGAGTCTGAATGCTCTCACATGTGCTTCTTGACCCCAGTCCATGAGGAAAGTTGAGGCAGTTGTCATGAGCTCAGCAGTAAAATCCATTTCCATGCCAGCTGCAGCCCAGCGCACACTCCAAAGTCTGAACCCACATGGCAGCTTTTGACAAGGCATGTGCTTCCTCAGCAGCCCTGTGAGGGACTCGGGGCCCTGCACTCAAAATGGGCCTGGTGCCTGCGGTACAGGCAGCACAACTTCTTTCTGCCTGCCCACTGGGGTTGGTATACTTTTAAAAGCCTGTAGACCTTAATTTGCAAAATGATTTGGATTAACTGGGTCTGACTTTTATATTCATTTTATAAAAGCAGTCCCAAGGAGGATACAAAGGACAGCTTTTAATGTGATGACTCATTGTAGGCTTTGCTGAAATGTTTATTCAACAACTGAACAAATATGCGGTTGTAATTCTGTCTTCCCAGTTTCCTGGCCCACACATCTTCACCCTGCCGTTGCAAGAACTAAGCAGAGATAGGAAAATATGCAACTTCTGAAGTTGCAGGATGGAGAAATGCTCAAGACACTAATGAAATTTTCAAGTTAGGACAGGATGCCTAGCTGTGACAGAGGAAGACAAAATTGGAATGATTTAAAACTCAAGGCTGCCAGCGAGGAAATATATGAAGTTTTGGGGTGGTTTTTGTCTGACAATTTTCACAAGGTTCTGCAAGGCAGAACTGAATATAAAAGCCTGGCTTTATGCCAGGCCTATACAGAGGATCTTGCTCCTAACAACAGGGAAACCTCCTCACTCTTCAGGATTCTCTGATTTGAGACAAATGCCCTCGTTCTCTGATTTGAGACAAATTACCCTCGAAGGCCAGGGTAATTCAGATACACAGTCCCAAGGTCACTTTCTGGAAAATAGCACAATGGTGCTGGAAACAGAAGGATGCTGACCTGAAATTTAGTGAAGAAGCAAACTAGGCTGCCCCTGCTTAGCTGCAGTCAGAGAGTCCCAGTCAGATTCTGGGGTGTCCCAAAAGACATCTTCCTTTCTGCATGCATCCACTCCACGCCTGCGAGGTGGCTCCAAACCCATCTTCTGGCACTCGCAGTTGCAGAAGAGCATGTGTATGTGTTTTCCAGGTACGGAAACACAACTGTGCTGGGGAGATTTTTGCCATGGGGCAGAAGGGAAGATGGGGTTGAATCAGGCTGAGCTGGCTGCTGTGTCAGATAAGGAGAAACAGGGCTAAAACCAGCAGTTATGGAGAAAAGGGAAATTTAAAAGAAGGAGAAAAAAAAAAAAAAAAAGGAATGAGATCAGATGGATCTTGGTACCAAAACAGGCAAGCTGGCTTCATTCTCCTTCTGTGGTGTGGGGAGAGAGGGAAGCTGGTCATCTAAAGACCTTGCAGCAGACGCAGTCTGCTCTCTGAGTTGGATTTGGCAAACAAGTAGCAGAGTGAGGCTGCTCAGAGGACTCTGACACTTGAACATCTGTTCTTTGTCTCCTTCAGAAAGGGGAGCAGGATCAACCAGAGAGTAATGCCTGACAGATCAGATTAGCTTGCAGGTAGCCTGTTAGACAACACTGTAGCAAAAGAAGGCCAAGAAAAGGCCAGGATCTCCAGTATCTTATTGGGTTATTTACATGTGGCATCAAAGTCAGAGTAGTGACCCTAGTTAATTTGTTTCCAAGTGATGTCTGGTATTTATTACACAAAAGCTGTGCCCACCAGCACACACACTGTATACACTTTGCTTAAGGTGTTTTGAATTCAGAGGCACACCACGAAAAGGAGGTGCCTTAGGGTTTTAAGGTGAGTGCTGAGGTACTTACTGTCGTTAGTCAATCTTTGGTAAACTTGACCAAGGAAGTCAATATGCTTTGTTATGAAGGTATATTTCATGCTTGTTTTCTGTTTCACTAAACAGGACAAGTCACAGAAGAAGAGAACATTAGCACAAGGCTGCTGCTCATTATAGCAATAACTGTTTTAAAATGATTCTCCACAGCCCTATCTAAGATTAGCACACAAATCCACATCTCTACCACTGCACAGCTTCCATGTCTGAGGTTGCCATCTATCTTGATTTTCATTAGACATCCTACAACACTCCTAAGCTGTCCTTTGTGCTTTATTGTGCCATGGAGCTATGGCACACACCTGAATCATATGACTGATTTCATTTTCAACTCCTTGATGAAAACATTTTACTGTTTGCATTCTTAAAGAGGAGAATAAGCAACAGGGGTGGTTTGCCAGTGGGGCTGCATTTGGGCTTTGCAGCTTCTTAAGTCCCACCGCACTTTACCTGCAGACACAAGGATGAGAGAGATGACAAAAATGTGCAGCTGAAGATTTATACCTCCATCTAGCCTGTGGTGGGCCATGAGGATGAGTGGGCAACTGCTGCTATTAACTACTCAGTTGCAAGTAAAACCTTTCTTATTTTTTTCTTTTATCTCCCCAAGATTACATTGGACAGGCTTTTTACTTCCCTGCCAGTGATAACGGGAATCCCTTTGATAGAGATATCAACATAGCAAGTACTGCACAAACACTGTGAACTCCAGCAAATTCCAGATTCTAACAAGTACTTGTCCTCCATCCCCTATGATCGCAACTCCCCTTACTCCTCTGCAGAGTACAGCCAAGTCTGCAGAACTCATCTTTTTCACTTGCTAGCTGGTCTGCTCAGGCACAGCTTCTTTAGACCCAGCCAAACTCTAGGACAGCAGAGTGCCAAGCTGGCAAATACGACTATGGCTTTTCTGATCTCTTTGCCAGTGCCTAGGATGGATGACTGAACTTGCTGAAGCTCCCAGGAATGTGTCTTTAAGATGGCAGCTACTGCTCCAAGAATAGAAAGGAACACTTGCACTTGCTGCAATCTCTGTTCCCAGCCTTGGTGAGATAAGCCTTCACTGGAAAGCAAAATTTTGCTTTCTTAACCTTGCTGGAAAGCCTTAAAGTGGGTCTGTTCTTATGGTCCTTTGTTATTCAAGAGACTCACACAGGCCATCTCTGTCAACTTCCTTTAAAAACAGACACAGGATAATACCTCCCTTTTTAAACTAACCCCAAGTTCTAGAAAGGTGTGATTTATGTACTACAAGTCAGAAAGGAAAACACAGAAAACAACAGCACCTCTCTGTGTAGAGTTATTGGGGCATGGCAATCAACAAAGCCACAGATGTAAAAACAAATGAACAACTGAGAAGCACAAAATGCCTAACATGTTGAGAACAATGCAATTTCTGCAGGGGAGAATGGGGAGCAAAGTCAATTAGGCAGAAGAGTTAATGTACAACAAAGACGGAAGGGACATAGCAGTTTTCTCAAGTGACTAAAGTACTGAGCATTTTCCATAGCTTTACAGAAACACAGTGCGAGACCGTCCACTTGACTGGAAGGACCAAGACTGAACTCCCTTTCACTGTCCCTCTCTGTGACCAAGTACAAAGACAGAAGAAAGGGAGAGGCATAAAAGGGCTGGCAGAACTCTGCCTCATCTGCTGATCTTTCTTTTCTTCTTTGCTTCTATTCTAGAGCAAGAAGAGAATGAAAGTTTACATTTCTTGAGTAGACTGAGTGAAGCGTGGTACAATATTTTCTCTGAATCTTTCTAACCGAGTCTCTAGGATGGAAGAGCAGCAGCTGTTCAGTAGCTTGCAGCACCTGGCCACTTTTGGCTTTTCACATCTCTCATGTAAGACACCTGCAGTCAGTTTCACCTGCTGCTTCTCACATAACAGAGCTGGTTTTATAGACTCATTTTTCAAAGCATTACCCTTGAAAGGAAAACACGTCTGCTTAAATTGAAATTTTGTTTTAAAAGGCTACGCGATACATTTGCTTTTGGTTTTCTGATTTTTTTATAATGTAACTTAGAACAGATGTCTAACACGTTGGTCTCCCTTAGACAACAAAAAATTGTTGCATACTTATTGTAATGTATGCTGGTTAGGCTTAAGGAACACATTTCTATGGGAGCCAAGGGACTAGTTGCCACTATTTGCTAATCTTCTCTCAAAGATCTTTATGAACAAGACAATGCAATTTGCATCCAGACAAATCACTTGATCCAGTAGATTGTATCAACCCAGTTCCCCCTACTCTCGCTGAATGCCTTAACTGTGGAATGCATGTCCTGCTGACTCACAAAAAAATTAGCAGATCAGTGAAAACAAAGGCTATGCTACGTTATGCAAATAAGTGGCCAAACCCTGCTAAGGTTGCCTCGCAGGGAAATGTGTTATTTGATACATAATATAGTTGCACACACTTCTGTGTTAAGAAAATAAACCCCAGATAAAACTGTTTTTGTCTGGAGAAGAAAGAGGATTCACCTTGAAAACAAACTGTATCAAGAATTAATAGGAGAGTACAATGGTGCAGCGGTACAACTATCACTACCAGATAGTAGATACTACTTGGCCTAAGGTCTAAGCAAGAAATGATGACCCTCAGAACACGTCTTCTCCAATTTGTTGAATGGATGGGTTATTGTCAATATAAACTCTACAAGAATCATCTAGTAAAAAGATGTGCTAACAGTGTCTTTCTGCTCCAGTCTGTAAAAAAACCAAACCACCCCCAAAAAACCCAAAACAAAAAGAAAACCTCTGAATTGTTAGCAAAGTTGGTCTTTCTCTAGTCTGTTCCTCTCCATTGGGTGGTGTCTGCAAGCAGCAGAAGAACAAATTTATTAACACACTATCATGAACACAAAAAATACCTGCAGCAGAACACCAACATAACAGAACTAGTGGTTGTTTCCAACAACACCTGTATACAACAGTGCTGAGATTGGATAACTTCAGAGTCCGTGAGTGAGGATTCATAGCCCACCAAAGACCCCACCCTAATAAAGTGACGATCCAAAGCTACAGAAATGAAATGCTTTCATGCTGAAATGTAATTAATGCCAAGAGTGACTGAAACATTGCAACTACAGATCTAAATGCTCTCAATTATTAACAGAAAAAATACCACTGTCTCAGTAAAGAGAATCAAAGAGAGTGATTAATCTTGCCCTCTAAAAACTGTATTCAGAATTAAAAAAAACCCCCAAACAAAAAACCCCCCACCACTAACAACAAATGTATTGCATTTAATATCTGCACAAAGATTATCAATAGGGCAGTATTATTTTGCTTTCACTGAGAAACAAAGCATTTAAGTCTGGCACTTATTTTGAAAAGTCTGGTTCCATCTTTGCCTGTGCTTTCTTCACGTGACTCGGTATGTCCCTGTCTGCACTTGTTTCAAAATTGCATATTTTCTCCTCTGAACAAATGCCATGCTGTTGTTAGAATGTCATGCAGTATCTTACTTACCCCAGAATCAGCAAGCCTGAAAGCTACAAACCATCTATCTTTGTAATAGCTTAGAGTAAATTTGTGGCACAGGAACTGAAACACACCATTCATTCCAGGCATAACAGAAATTGTTGTATTCTTCCCAGTGGGTGACTGCATTGGAAGCTTGCAATGAATGGGATTAGATGGGATAATCACCACTAAAATAAGCAGACCCAATGGCTTTAATGGGATGATGTTCAAATATGCCAGCAATTAATTGGATACAGGAGGTGACTAAGCTACTCTACTTTCAAACCATATAAATAAAACACAAAATGAATCCAGGTTCAAGGAGTCCACTAGAACCAGTGGAATTGCTAAGTTTTGTACTGTATCTGAATTTAGGCCACAGTTATCACAGCAATACACTGAGGAGAACATGAAAATGTTTTTCGTCATCTGCCTATTGTTTGGGTAGTTCACGTCTACCAAAATGGCTTTGGATAGCTTCTGTATCTTCCCAATACCTTCACAGCTAGAACAAAAAAATCCCTCATGACACTATAAAACAAAATGCATGACACAGAACTAATTCTGTATCATTCTGCACACACTGGGCAATCCAGACTTACACACAACTGCAGAATTAAACTCAAGTTACACTGCAACACTTTGGTTAACTTCACTTTAAAATGCCGTATGCATTTTTTTTGCTGTTTGGTGGGTTTGGGTTTTTTTTGTTTGTGTTGTTTGTTTGTTTTGTGTTTGGTTTTTTGTTGGTTATTTTTTTTTTTTTTTTACNTTACTTTTTTTACATACTAATACAGAATTAAAATTGTTTTTCTGCAAGGTCATCACAGCCTTTGGCTGGTCTCATTAGGAGCAGTTCCAGATTCTATTCATATATTCTGAGCCAGATCTGTACTTTATAATCTTAGAGTTTTCAGATTACCGTTCTTATGACTCAACCTGGTTTTTGAGGTGGGGGGAATAGGAAGAGAGAGTGACATTGTTTTGCAAATATTATGTCATTCAAAACAATTTATTCTGCAGAGCAGTAGATCTTGGACAGGCTGTTAATTTTCCTATTTGCTCTGCACTCAGTTACAAGAATTTGCTTTGCTTAACAATGTCTACAATCAAAGCTGTTATCTTTCAAGTGGAGTATCAGATTTTTTTACCGACAAGGTGCTCAGATGCCAACAGCAGAGGAAGGATAGATGAGATTCGATACATTCCAAATAGAGGCGGAATTAACATTTCTTTTAGGACAGTGTCGCTTCTACCGCTCTGGAAGAACCTTTCTGTAGATCCATTGCGTTTTAAGTGCAGGTAATACAGGTGCAAGAAAAACTAGGATCCTGATCCCACATTATTGTCTGTCTTTTCTGGATCTTTACTTTCATCTGGACATCTCTGCTCTAGCTAGTGGACCTGCTTATCTTCTTTTCCCAATATCTAACCAAGCGATTATTTTTCAGATCACTGCCTACACAGGAATAGGGAGGTATAATGAGCCTTCAGCAGGTACTGCTTTAGGCGTTTCAGCAATGACACTACCTCTGTGTAATTACAAGATTGCAAAACTTCCTGGTTTAAGTATTCCTCTCATATACGACGTGGTATGCTTTCTGTAAGATGTCGAGTCGTCTTTTCCTGGCAATTTGCCATGTGGTATCTCATTAGAGAAGCCTACTGAAGAGTACAGCTTCAGTAGCAGAACCAATGCTGCACAACAACAAAGAATGCATGGATCAGATTGTCAGATCAGAGCAACTTGTTACCTCTGTGCATGTGTGGTGTGACTTTGTCAAAAGAATAACTTTGATAGAACCTCCATAGCTGAAATAAAGCGGCATCATGAAGACATACGGTCCTTTACACTTCAAAAATAACTAGCAAAACTCGTGTGTTTTCAGAGAATAGAAGACAGAGAACCAGACTTTTCAACAGTGGAGTCTCTGGAGTCCCAATAACGCTTTTTCATCTTTTCATGATTCTGACTCTTCTAAGGGAAAAATCACCTCAGACTGCAGCTCTCCTTATGCATAAGGCTATTCTGCAGTCTTCCTCAAACAAGATGATACCCACCACGTTTTCATTTAATTAAAGCAGAGGAGACCATGAGAGAGGGCTCTTGTCAGCTCATTCCTGTCAGTGGCAGGACAGAAGAACAAGTACTTACATCGTAAAGAAGAGCGTTTCTGTTATCTTCATACCCATTCTTTCTAGGCCTGTTTTCTTTCTTCCTCTCTGGTTTTACTTTTTCTCCCTCTTTTTTGGTCTATGTTCATTTTTCACTTCCATTTATATATAGCAATAGTATCTTTTGCAAGGGTAGGTGAGGAGAGCAGAGCAGGGAAGGAAATAACTTTAGATTTCTCTTTTTTAAATACTGGTCTTGTTCTGATCTTCCTTCTCTTTTACCGCTTTATCGCCACCAAATATTGGCTTTGTAAAAAGAGAAGTGGGAATTTGAAGTTAAGCTCATGTACCAGGGAAAGCTTGATGTAAGATATTAGTAAGAGAAAACTTTTCTTTTTAGTTGGCCCAAGGGTATTTTCCTAGTCGACAGCTGGCCTAGTTACCATGGAAAACAGAAGAGCTGGAGGACAGGCACAGTAGGAAAGTGAGGCATAGACCTATGTGAAATTAGGTTGGCTTAGTTTGCAGAGGCTTGCTGAAATTAATCTCTCATTTCAGACAGCTTGTTGCTCTTTCACTGCTGGGTAATAGACATTAAGTTTCATCTAGGTTTACAAGTCCATCTTAGCTCTGCTGAGACATGTTCAGCTGTGGGACCAGATCTGCATAAACTTTGGAATATGCTAAATTCCCTTTTAATGAATCCCTAACTAAGAAGGTATAACCTCTTAAGCTTCTATCAAGGAAATCATACTTCACCCTCTTCAGATCAAACCGCATAGTCCTGGGGTTAAAATTCACAGATTTTAAGGCAGGTATAGTAATGACAATCCATCCTGAAATCCTGATTTTACTTGCTGGATGACCTTCGCAAAATTCTTTAATTTTTCTATGCTTTTGTTTTCCTTTTCAAAAGAGGAAAGGATTATTTACCTTCTCATAGGATGCTGTTTGTTTGTAAGCTACTCTTATGCCACAGAGGTAAATGTCATGGCAAATAGGTTTGTTAAATAACATTCCCACCTACTTCCCATGTGGTCCTCGTATAGCCAGTATTTTTCAATCACATGGGAGAAAACAGCAGCCCCAGGCATTTTTTTTTGCTCATGAGAAAAACAGAATTAAGATTTAGTTGTTGTGATGAAAAGTTCAGCTCTAGTTCCAAGATTCACAATCACATTTGTGGAAGTATTCCTGCAGTAAGCAGATGTCATATTTCCATATGTCCTGAGTCAGGTAAAGAGTGGAGCGTGCTCTCCAGGGGCAGTTACTGCACTGGCAGAATAAATATAGATCAGCCATCTGACACAAAATGCTGCTAGGACTTTAAAACTCACTGGTTCTGCTATAGGTATCTTGCACTCACAGTGCTGTCCTTATGCTCAGTCCATGTGAGGGTACAGCTCGACAGCGAACTGAGAGGCAGAAATCATAACTCTCCTCCCTTTTCCCACACATGCTTGCCCACTTTTTATTGTGTGAATACCCCTGAATCAACCACATTTCTCCTTAGATGTGTACTCTGCTGAGTGAGCAAAAATCTGTGTATGCCAAAAATTAATATGGATAAGTGCCATATTATTTCAACCAGCAAAGCGGTGGCAGCACTCACAAGGGTGGCAGCCATGGGCGAGCCTCGCAGAGCCAGGCAAATTACAGTTTAAACCTGTAAACTGCTGTTTGAAAAGCTCCTGATGATAAAACAGGGCAACAGTTGAAGACTGCATGTGTCAGCTTTAAAGTGATGCAAAAAATGATATTAAAATAGGCTGTTATTCAAGTGACTTTCCATTTTCATACCATGACCAAGCAATGTACTTCTGAGCGACACAGCACAGAGCACTGACAATTGCAAGAAAATTTGCCACGATGACTGCTTAAATTCATCTCAGCCAACTGCCCTGTCAACAGAAACACATACGTGAGATCTGTGGGTTATGCAAGTCACTCAGAAGCTGGCTAAGCAGTGCCTGTTAGAAAAGTTTAATTAATAAAAATGTTTCTCCTGATAGAAATCATCACACACAATGGAATGACGTTGTGAAGAAGGTTAAGAAGAAGAAAAAATACTGACTTCTAATAACCAGACTCCTGACTTCTAATAACCAGACTCAACGAAGGAAATGCTACAGGCCAAAGTAGAAATTAGCTGAGCTACATAAGCAGAGTTTTATCAGCCATCATTATGCCAGGCCTTAAGAAGCACTGAAATCTTGTTTACTGCTTGATCTCCTCTATGCCCAGTGCTCACAGGATAATTATTACAGATAGCAGTGCCCTATTTCCCAGACAGAACCCCACTTCCCTTGCTGATGTACAAAACAAGGTCTTCCGTCAGTTAAAAAAATGTATACTGTGTTACAGCGCTCATGATGAGAGACTGTTCTTTAAGTTAATCCATGCCCACAGATTTGGCTGTGGAAATCCCTGTTCAATCCCTTCTGCATTAGCCAAGATGGCAGCTGCCACACTAAAGCTAATGAGCCTGATTAATATCAATTCAGTAAATTAAATTTTTTCCAGACATCAGATAATTTTGTACTAATCCAGACATTTATACCCATTTACTATCAGCTGACGTAACGTAATTTCTCATTTAACACTAATTGAAAACTACAGGTTTCTTATTCCAAAGAACATTTGCTGTCACTTATAACTTATGGCTTTTTCTACAGCTATTTTTCAAATAATATCATCATCAAATTTTATGTTTTCTGCCTAGTTGCAGAACTTTGATACCCAAGAATGTGACTGGTAATGTGGGCAGAATGGAACAATTTCTCTTAAACGTTTTCATTTGAGCAATTTTTCTTCATATTTTCCATTATATATTTGTAGAACTTCTGATTGAAACAAATGAATAAAAGTATAAGAAACAACTCGTCATACAAGCAGTGTTTAACTTAGCCCGTCTAGGTTTTCGGTTTGGTTTTTTTTTCCCCCCTAAATAATTTTGTTCAGCTTGCCTTCAGGCTTGGTTTCTTCAGATGCTACAGGAGAAAGTGCACATCCCTACTGCTATGCCGTTTGCTCTTATTCTAATGTAAAAGATAAAATCCCTCACTGGCTACAATCGAATGTCAATATTTATATATCAAGGAACTGACAAGAGGTAGGAGGAAGCATACTTCGTTACACTTCTGGGTGAAAGACAGTATTAACATTTGTGCAATGGATTGTTTGGAGTGGCCCAACACTGTCATCGCTGATGGCAAGTGGAATTCCTTGGGGCTGAACATATCAGTTGACCATTTTTGTCTGTCTGGGATCCTGTCCTGTGGTTTTCACCATTATACTGTCTTTCAGCTGCAACATGACCTGTGTGGAACACTACAGAAAGTTACTGATGAAAGACTCCATCCAACAGATGATACTTACTACCAAGTTGCTTATTTAGGAAACACATCATTCTCAATGTTTCCTAAGATGAGAGCACCCTTTCTGGAAGATGCTATCTGAGGACCACCCTGATGGCTTAAGAATTGAAGGCCCGTGGAAACTGAATCAGTAAACAAGCCAATACAGTTACAGAATTTATTTGTAACTTACAGAAGCACGTAATAGCTGACATCAGGAGGGACTTCAGGAGGTTTTCTGGTCTGTTCCCTGTTCAAAGCAGAGGCAGCTCTGATATTGGATCAGGTTGTTCAGAGGAGCTTGGCCTCAGCAGTGGGTTGGGAGAGTTCCTGAGGCAGGGTGCAACTGGACCACATGATGATGAGTCCCCAGAACACAAGGTGGCTTCAAAAGATATGACCTAACGACAGGCAGGCCTGCAAGGAATACGGTGGTTCCCTTAGGAAGTGTTAAAATTCTGTTGACCATCATAACTTTTTGGAAATAGTAACATGAATAAGCAGGCAAAGAACTGCATTTCTAAGTTGGGAACATCACTCTGGTCTGCATTCAGTCCCGTCTTGCAATTTCTGGCAAGCACTTCTAGCTGGGGCTGTGACACTTCAACTGTCACAGGAACAGCAAATACTTCAAGATTTCTGTGCTCTGTCTAAACCACACCAGCTAGAACTACGCTTGGATGCAGAATAGCAGAGATTGGGGTTTTGCCTATGCCACTGCCTGGACAACATTCTCTTGTGTGTTTGCAATGTAAAAAATGTAAAAAGAGCTTCTTTCTCTTAATGAACAGCTGAATATTTAGTTATCACTATTTGGCCTACAGTATTCCAGGTTCTTAGAAAAGCTATGTTGGGCAAAGGAGGGAATTTCAGTCAGTCAGGATTTGTGTGAAATGATCAAGTATGAGTCTCCAGTGGCTCCTCTGAAAAGGAAGTTGATAGCTGTTTGTTTTCTAGAATCAATAACTTAGACTGAGATAGAAGCACGGAGTGGCTACACGTCTGGGCACAAGGGCCTCCAGAGGAACATGTAGCAATATAGGCAATCAAATCAAAATTACACTATATATAGTGAGGGGAGAGTAACAGCACAGGTTATACTTGGGAATAATGCTTTTTTGTGGAAGCGGTTCTAGATCGCCCAGTTCTCTCAGGAGGTCTTCACCTGAACCTAAACTTCACAGTTGGGAAAAATTAACTCTCTTATTTCTTAGAGAACACAGCAGAACTATATTACTGTACTACTTATCTCTGCTCTCCTCTTGCTTTTCTGCATCCTTCTTCCTATAAGGGTATTTTGCTTTGCTATCCTTCTCAGCTCCCTCAGTGACTATTCTTTACCCCTTAGCCTGCTTAAAGCCTCTTCTGCATCACTTCAAACATAGTTCCACACTTCTGTGCAGACACTGGGAACATTGTGGTAATTCCCTCCTTTCTCAAACCAGTGAAGACTGCTCAGACTTCTGAGCCTGGGAAAAGAACTGGGATCTTGAAGCAGGAGAGACAGAAATGTTTGCAGAGCCGGGTGGAGGGAATTCCCAGTTTCAACCCTTTCAACTGCCAGAAGCACGCTGCTTTGCACATTGCATCCTCTACCCATTTCCAAGTGAATCTTGAAGAAAGCTTTCTATCTCCATACATGTAACACCATAAATTAGACTATAGAGACTGCATGCAGGAAAGCATGTGCACCAGTGTATGTATATCTGTAAATATAAGAACAGCACTGCGCACACGTGAGAAAGCGCTGGTCGGGGAATGGAGCATAAGGAGGCCTTGGGGGAACAGTTATTTTAATTTCACTGGATGACAGACTGTGAACAATTGCTGGGGGAAGCTGAACATGAAAACTGAGCACTTATGTAAGGGAAAAAAAGATATTTTTTTTTTAAATCTACTTGGATATAAGTCCTGCTACATAAGCTAGAAAAACGAAGACTAAGAAGCATAAAACAGGATTTTATTAAGAGAGATTTGAGGGCTGCTTTGTTGTTTACACTGAAATACTTAGAGACACCTTTTATATCTAAGGATTTGAAATCTCCAAGCCATTTATTAGATGAGATGAGAAAGGAAATCTCAGTTTGTGAGAGGGATGGTGCCGATTCGAAAAGATCATCCACTTGAATAAAGAAGCGATGGCACACACACAAGTGACCATTAAATTTTTGTTACTATGTTATATTATTATAATACCTATCTTAGCGCTCTCTCTCCTTTTAATGAGGAGGACTTTATTATTCTTAGTTTTACTAACAAGACAGTTCATTTACTTGCTCATTAACTATGGTTTCATCTAGATCCTTATAAGGGAAGCAAGAACAGTCAGCAGTAGAGGAATCTTTTTTCTCGTTTGGGCCAGGCAATCTCTAAAAGTCTTCTCCTAAAACACCTTAAAATTGATCACCTCTGCAGTTCTTATCATTAATAATGTTAATTATACTAACAAAGGTGTTGGCATTACTTCCATGTCTGTCTGTCCTCACAACAGAAGCTGCACCACTCTAGAGATGCAAATGCTCTGCTGCACTCTGCTCACATGGTTCAACCACACCTTGGAAATTCAGTCCTCTATTCTTTTTTTCTAATGAGACCAACACCCAGCATTGTATTTTGCTTCTGCCTACTAAAATCCTGAACGGAGTAGAAAAAAAAGTATGAATAGAAACAAATTTGTATTCACCTTTTAAAATTTTCAGTGGAGGTAGTTTATATTATCTCTTTGAAAGAAAGATAGACAAACGAAAAACCATAGCTACTCCAGCACTTTGATCAAGCTTTGATCAAACTTACAACCAATTAATTATATATGCTGCCAGCAATTTATCCCATCTTAAACCCCACCCTCCACTTAATAACACCTTTTTTTTTTTTTTTTTTTTTTTNTCAAGTAACAGCCATCAGTGAACAGCAGCCGGGTGACATATGGCACAGGTAAGATACCAATGGCACTTAATAAATTATTATGTCTAAAAGACAGTCTGTTTTCAAGCTAGGAAGTAAGACAATCTGGTAATGGTTTAGGACTGAGCAATTCAGATGAACAACAAGAGGCGGCGACAGATGTACCTGATAGAACAACCTTTGTATGAAGGATTGTCTTAAAATATGTGTTGCATCTCCTCTAGGTTGAGTTGAAAAAATGCTGGTGACTTCTTTTAGAATGAATGGGACGCTTTTGAACATCAGGGTGAGTGGGAGGGGAGATAAATCATTCAAAATAGCTCGATGTGACACTCACTGGGTTACCTCAGCCACAAGTCTCTACTTTCACATCTCCAGTGATTAGCATAACTATTAAGACTTTTTTTTCAACTTCATCTAGTGCTTCAGATACCATCTGAATGTTTGCATCCAATGTTTCTGTGAACAGCTTTGATTTTGATGAACATTTTTCAAAATATTCACTGAAGAATTCCTTACTAACTACTTTGCGGTAACCCTTCCTATTTCAGCAAAACTACCACTATTGATATATTGTGATAACATATCTCTGAATATCTCTATATAGGAATAATGGCCTTTCAGAGACAAAAGTAAATTCTTGTAGCCCGATTTTCTTTCTGAAACAGTGAAATAATGTCATGAACTTTAGCAGAGAGTATTCTGTGTATTTGATAGACACCACAGTAGAAGCTAAAGAACAATCCAGCTGTCTGTCTTTTGACTGAGGTGTCTGCTGGTTGTACAAACTATCGGGTGCTGTTTTACAGGCTTTAGATTTGGAAGGAATCTTAATTCCTTTAGATTCAGTGGTCACTTTTTATTTAATTCAAAGGGCCAACATACATTGGTTTTAATCAAGTGGGCTCTTTGCCAAGAAAACAGTGAATGAGACAATGCGAGACATGGTCCGTTGTGCAAATTCTCTTGCTTAAAAGTAGGTTATTACAACATGTTAGCAGTGTTGTTCAAGCAAAAAGCCATGCAAAGACAACTCATCTGACAGTTCTTTCTTTCCTCTCCCAGCTTATTTTTAATTTGGTCCCTGTCCAAATGACAACATTATGATTACAGAGTAATATACCATTTAGTATGGATGAGCATTCAGAAAGCAATTAATGCTTAAGGAAATATTTTTAAACAGCAAGGGCTTTCTGAATTTAATCCTGAAATATCCATCATCTGCAAATACCTAAAAATACTGAATTAGAATATTCTGCACAGTTGGCCTGAGAAGACCTTTTATCAATCCTTCCCTCTCTCCTCCCTAGAAATATTGCCTTTTATTATAGTTTTTGATTTATTTTTTTTAAACCTGTTAATAATTATATTTGGGTTTACATTAGGGACTTGTTTTCTCAGAAAAATTCCCATCAGTAACAAAGTAATTTTCTGTTAAATCATCTACTGATGGAACGTATTCAAAGTCTAATTCATGATTCTCCTTTTTCTAATGTTTCAGTCATTTAGAAAAAGGTCCAAGGCCCAGCTTTCATTCTGATGGAAAATGATGATTAAGCCTAGCAATATTAACCACAGAAACATACAACTGACAGTAATGTTACCGTGACCAATAATTCATTACACTGAATGTTCCTGTATCCACTTGAAACTTCTCTCAGTTTATCCATACTTTTCCCTAAAGATGTCACCAAAAGCGTTCAGAAATAGGAATGACTTACTAAACTCAAACCTCTCAGACAAGGCTGTGATCAATTGCATGATAGCTGTAAATGAGGACTTCCAACATATCAATCCAAGAAACTCAGAGCCTGCACTGCATTTATTCAAGTCATGTGGTAAGAACTTTGTGACACACATTCAAAGAAAAATGGATTCAAAACAACTCTCTAGGGTAGCTCAAGACAAATTTTGCCAAAAACTGGTTCAAACAGCTATAGTTAGAAAAGCTTGCTAAGCCAGAAAAAGACCTATAACAGAGCAAGTTTTATAAAATGTTTTACATAATCTGATGCAATTTTGAAACATCTGCAGATTCATTTTGCATACAATAATTGCCATTTATAGAAAAAAGCTTTATACAAAGGAGATCGTAATGAAATAGTTTCCACACATTCACAAAAGGCAGAAAGTGAAAGCACAAACGTGAAATGTGAAGAAAATAAACTTTTTAGACATTGTATCTGACAAATATAAAGTGAGGCATCCTCTCCTAACATTTCACCTCAGCAACAGGGATCAGGTAGCACCACAACTCTGTAGCAGAGCAGAAGCCTGCTGGAGGATGCCTCTCACCGGCAGGATTGCTCTCCGCTGCAGAATGCGACATTTCACCAGTGAAACACACCAACCACCAACTGCTCAGCTGAGAATCACAGGAGATTCTCCATGTTGTTTGCTTTCCGGCTGAGGATTTCACTCTTTAAAATCATTATAGCCTGATTTGGGAAATTTGCATCATCTTTAAAATGCAGCTACTGTTATTATTTATGATTTGGACACTTCAGATTACTGAAGTTTATCACTCTTCATACATTGGCCTAGCTCAATGAATACCTAAAGCAAATTTCAGTGTAAAGACATAGCTTCATGGATTACTTTCAGTCATCTTTTTCCAGCAGTCTTTTACAGTATAAAAAACAAAACAACTCCTCCACATCCATCAAATTCATGACTGAAAATTATCCGATTGAAGTGACAGAACTAGACGAATGTTTTGTCAAAAGCTTTCCTGATTTATTACTACTCTGGTTTACATCCCCAAATGTTCCTCTGGGACAAACAAAGATTATGTGAGGTATCCGTCAGGAAAGATTTTGGCTCTCTGTTTTGTTTTTGAAGGAAGCAACAATAAAACATTTTTAATGGAAAAAAGATGAAAGGCACAGATGAAAGCCTTGTGTGCCATCTGCACAGAGCCCTGCTCTGAATCCCTTCCTCAGCAACACCCGCTCCGCTCCCTCGTTCCTGGTCAACTCCACAAGTGGGTCATTATAGTCCACCACATCCCATCATCAGACACACAGTAACAGACCACCAAAATGGCATGTTCAATCCTTTCCACAGAGGATATCCAAAAGACAACACCCATCTTTCAGATTCAGTTACATTATTGGAGGGGTTACAATAGATATGACTTGAAGCTAGTAGGGAGTTTCCCAGCGTAACTGAAAAACTAGAATTGTCAGCTTCAACATTTTTAAACATAAAAGGATAAAAAAAAAAAAAAAGTCAGACAAGCAGTGTTTTGAAAAACAATGTACTGAAAAATATTTTCCTTAATGCTACCTTATAAATCATGAGGCAGCTAAAAGAATTAAGGCCATTTGTTTTTTTTTTTTATTTTCAGAAATATTTCACCTTTTTTATTTTATCTTTTCAACTCTAAGTAAGTTCACCTTTACACATACATAGTGTTGTATTTTTTCATTACAGTGACACACACTGATAACTTTGGTGTTTGCAGACTTTTATATGTTGCACTTGACAATGTTAATCCTCCTGAAATATAATTTTTGGCATGGAATTTCCTCTGTTCCAAAGTGGATACACACACAAACACACATGCACACACACACAGTTACCTCTATGTTCTGTAACTATTTAGCTGCAGCTGAGTACTTTGCTGCACAAATACAATCAATGACGTGAATTCCATTCTCACCTTGATATATGATCACAAGGATGCCTTACCTCTTCCTTTTCATGCTTGCACCCAATTTGGAAAAAACACACAGCGTTCCTAGATTTCCAAACATTCAAGAACTCATTCGTTCTACTAAGAATCATTAAAATAATTAAAAACAGACACATGCACAACTATGCTATTTATGTCCATTGTCAAGGATTCACCAGATTATATCATGTTCACTGAATTACAAGAAGACATAGCTTTGATTGCTTTATTTTTAAGTGGATTTCTTTTTTTTAAAGTGGTAATTTTTAACACAGTGGGAAAACCCATAGCTTTGATTGCTTTATTTTTAAATGGATTTCTTTTTTTTTTTTTAAAGTGGTAGTTTTTAACAGAGTGGGAAAACTAACTGCCTCTTTATATTTAATATGTTGAAATGCCATGTTTAGGTTCTTTATTAACCTTTCCCAGTTGTGTTTGCAATTTGGTTTTTAATTCTTTGGAACTTATTTTCTAAGTTTCCAACTAAAAGGAAATAGAAGTTAAAAATATTTATTACTTTAGACAGAATATTTCAATTTACAGAAAGAAATCACAGCATCTGCAACACCTTTGGTAAATAGATACTACGTGCAAAACCCTTTAAATAAATGAACTTAGCCTTAGCAAAACATGTCCCAGAGATTAACTGCCTGATTAAAAGGCCACTAAAAATTATGGAGAGCCTCATAAACTGCAAAGAGGTATGGATTCAGACTTCTCTCCTTTGTACAGGGAACAGTATAGACAGCAACTTTATAAATGTTTCCACTAAACGGTAGAACACCTGCCAATCTGCCTGTAGATTTGCCAAACGAGCATGCAAGCATGGGTGGAGCAGTGTCGTAGGACAGAGTGTGTCAAAGCTGGGTCACTTTTGCCCGTCTTGTCTTTTAGGGATGGTTCCTGGAGTGAACTACTCCCAAACTGTGCTCCAGTGCTGTTTTTGAGAAAGCGGTCCAAAACAGGGCCAGAGGTGAAGGCGGCAGTTACAAAGCACGGCAGACCAGAGGTCTAGCACTTGGTCTTGCTCTCCAGTCCTCTTTTATTGAGCCGTACTGACAGACCCAGGGCAGCTAGACATTGACAGTAGCTGGCATTGACAACCCAGCGTTGCAATATACTACCTCCTTTTATCAATTGCAGCTGTGGTCACAGCCAGCTCACTCCTTCCTTTCTTTAGAGCTGGCAAAAAGTGAGTCTAAAATAGCATTTTTTTCTTAAAAACTAAAATGTGTTGAATTAAATGCAATGCATGGTTTTGTTGATTTAAATGCACCATTTGCCCACTCAGTCTATAAATACTGAAGGGCAAAACCAACAGAGTTATGTAACTTCTTTGTGTTACATATCTCTTTGTTTCATTTGACACCATCTTTTTCTAAAACTGGAGTCTGGGAAAATTGAAAGTCTGTAAATTAGGAAACAAAATAATTATCTGTGTTTTCCAAGGCAACAATTCAAGTCTCACATGGCTAATAATGAAACACTTAGCACAGTAGATGGCTGAATCATTATCTCACAAAAATAATAGTCTAGTGGTGTTATTTACTATACATATAAGTAACTAGAGAAAAAAATCTCACCAAATTATTGGCATATCGTAAGTAAGAATTATGAGTTCAGAACTAAAATCCCTAGATGTGAATCCACTCTATGGTTGAGGTTCTCTGCTGTCCAAAACACAATGATGATCACATCAAGTACTCTGAATTCAGATGAAATTTATAATCATCGCTTGGTTGAATGACACGTTACCTCAGAATGTTGTAAGATGGAGCAAGGCCAGACTTGAGCTCAAATCCTAATGCAGAGTAGCAAAACAACTGATCAAACATATATTGAGATTGCTATTCACAGGTTTAAAGTTACATATATGATTAATTGATCTTCTGATTCTGATCAGTAAGAAGGACCAAACTAACACAAAACAAAACAGACGCCTTTTGTATTTACATTAATGTCGTTTTAATGGGTTGGGCTTTTCAGCCTGCTCTACACAGCTATTTAGGAAGTTCACTAATAATTATCAGACTTGACAACTTCTGACTGTGGGAGAAAGACACCATAATGTGGGAAGAGAAAGAGCTGGAGGATGGCTGCCTGTTTAATGTTCAGATAATTAAGAGTGTTGGACAGATGAGTATCTGCTTGATTTATTCCTTCCTTTGAAGTCTCCAAGTAAGTTATGGCTAATGTAAACCAGTTTTGACAGCGAAAAATATATTTTCTTTCAGAAAACATGAAGCAATAATCTATTGTTCCAGTGCTGGAGTGCTGAATGAAACTAAGTAGAAATGTGATCTTGGAAAACACAGTATCGAGGGACAAAACCTCCCAATAGTAGAGAATTTAACTGTGATCTTTTTAAACTTTTATACATTGATTATGTTCTTTTTGATTCTTACAGTTCTTTTTATATAGAAAAATAAATAAAAATAAAATACTATGTTCCAGCCTTGAAATCAATATTCTAATTCACATTGTTTTCAGTGTGCTGAATTTCACCAAGAGTTCCAAGAATTTCACATTCTTACTTGTCTACAAGACGTGGACTGGAAAAGATAGAAGAGTACTCCCTTTTCTCTTGGTTGTCAGTCAAAATGTAAAGAAATTTTATAAACTAGAGAAGTTCTGTAAAGTTTTAGTGACAAAACTCTAAGAAAACTCAGAAGACAAGCTACAAAAGGACATTTTGCCTTCAGCAAGGATTCACTTAACTTTTCCTTCTCTTGAGCTAAGCATACCAGATTCTAATGCTCTGCCAAAATGTACAAACACTCATACTCTTCCACGACAATGAAACCTGTTCCTTAGCACCACCTTCAAGCAGCTGCCACAGCTCTTAGAGGACACTATGCTTCTCCCCGTTTTTCAATCCTCCTGTGGAAGCCAACCATCCTGGCCACCTGCTGCCCCAGCCAGCTGTTTCGATTGCACACTGCAGCTGCCACCTATGAAAGTAGCTAAAAGCCAAAAACACACAAGCAAGTGGGAAACCGATTGGCAGGTTCCCAGAGACAGAGGGGTGGCAGCGCGCTCCCAGCACAAAAGCCGACAAAAATACCACTCTGTGTCAAACACAGTAGCAAGGAGATAAACAGAGACTGTCAGCAAGCAGAAGGGCCCAACGGGGCTCAAGCAGGTTTCCTTCCCCTCAAGCAACTTTTCTGCTTTGCTAGAACTTGTTTAATAACTTCTCACTGTAGCTCCAGGAAATGGGAAAACTTGCTCCAGCCTTCTCCCCTCCCAGGAACTCTGATGGGAAAGTCTAGAATCAGAGTGAATTTCTAGAAGACAGTGGGGCAGGGTAAATGTTCCCCAAGCCCTATGGACATTAGGAACTCTTGAAATAAGACTAAAATGGGATTTAAGTGGTATATGGGTCTTGTGCTGGCACTGTATGCATGGGCAATTTTCAGTCTCCTTGGGAAGGGAGTGCATTCAAAAGTACCAATGAGGAGCTGAAATACTGATGGATGCAGACGGCCCAAAGTCCTCAAGAATTTAAAGAAGGGAAAAGTCACACATGATAAGAAAAAACCTAGCAAACACAGGGTGAGAGATCGATTACCTTTTCACTCTAATTAGCAGAATTAATGGGACAAACCTGCAGTAAATACAAGCACGGAAGACTGAAGCTATCCTGATTTACAATAGCTAAAGATGTGTCCCAAGAATATTATGTTCTGTCCACCTTTGCCAATTACTGTCCCATAATTTCTAAATAAAATCTTCAGACAAACTTATCACTGCTTGAGGGAAAGGAGTTAACAATTTACTATCCAACATTAATATTAAAAAGGTGATGAGCTGGTACATCATTGTTGGGTAACTGCTTATCTTTGGTGTTCAGGGAAATTAAGTCAGTTTTAAATAACTGAGATATTATTATAAATTATATTAGTCATTAAAATAAGTTAGTGTTGACAGTCACCACCAGTTCTGGTAACTAGCTTCTAGATTTAAAATAGTGTCATAAAACATGGAAGTTAAAATCAGTTGCCTTTTCCCCTGTTCTGAAATCACATCACCACTTTTCTGACTTACATTAGAGTCTTCTTTTCCAAGTTTTATTTGGGGCAGGTACACTGTGCACATTGTTGTATTATTTATTAGTGGAATGGTAATGTCATTCATTACAATTAAAAATAAATATAAACTTGTTATTAAAGTTTGGTTTTAACAGTCCTTGCTTTGTGATGTCTAATTTGGTAATGAAACAGAGTACAACACTTGAGAATAAAATGTTACCTAATCCCATTTCTTAAAAGAAGTTACGTGAGCATACACGCACACATGTGTTCTCCACATTATTAAATCATTGAGCTTCTTTTAAAAATCTCTTTAGAGGTAAGTGGAAGAAAATCTCTGTTTTCCATTAGTTTTATAAGGACAGAAATTTAATTTGTTAGGTAAAGGAAAACCTTTATTAATTAATAAAGGCTTTATTAATAAAAACTATGAAATTACTCTTAAATTTTGTAAGTAGCACTTATGACTTGGGAAACTGCCTTTTAAAATACTGGAACAGGAATATGAATAATTACATACATTGAAATGTTAGGTAGAAAACAGTTTACTACTGAAGAACATGATGGAGCAGAGTAACCAAAGGAAAAATGTGTATAGCACGATGAATACAAGAAACAAAATTTTAAGAGATATGTGCCATATTTAAGTTCTCAGGTTAGACTGAAACTTTTTGTTCAATGTTTCTACCACCATATTTCTAAGGATGACTACCACAGAGGTGGCTGTTGTTATTTCTGCCTGCTGTATTTCCTTGTTTCCCCACTCTCCCAGGTTTTGCCATACTCTGACATCGCCATTAGGTGAATTTGTTCGCAGAAAAAAGTCATCTGTTGCAGTTTACTGACAGGTTTTTCCATGAAAAACAATGCAAATATACACACCTGATCCACTATCGCAGTGTTTCCCTCTTCTGATATTATCTGCTTTTTTGACTAAGGAGGCCCTGGCAGCAAACTCTTAAGATTGCCAAGTTTACAAGGAAAGTTAGTGGATGCTAAGTGGCAGCTGGCAACGTACTCTTCAGTTATGTTACCAAGATCCTAAGAGTGACAATATTACATCCATTTCTGTCTTGTGACTCAGTAAGATAATACTGAAAGAAAATAATGAAGAATACTGATTAGAGAAAATACATTTTTATATATATATCTTTTGTATATATGTATATAAATTATATTATATATAAATTGTAATATTTCTAGAAATGTGTATATATATGTTTTATATATGTTTTATATACATACACATATTTACTCATACGTACATACAAAAGCCTGTTCATTTTAAAATTTAATCAAAGACTGTCCCTCTAGGAAACTAAAGTTCATATTTCAGGTAGAAGATACCATTTATTTAGGGATAAATAATAAATCACTATTTATAGAATTAGAAAAATTACTTATGGGAAGTGGCTAAAATCATGCAAAACTCCAGGATATGTGTAATTTGAAAACAGTTTAGTAAACTAGTAAACTGTTCCATCTACAACCAAAGCAGAAGATGATATTCAAAATATTTAACAAACACTCAGTAACTGATGGTATCTCCAATTGCTAAGGCACACAGGGAGAAAATGTGCTTGAAAAACAATCCATGGTTGGATGACATGAACAGGGCTACTACCAGCTGAAAGGCAGAGAATACATTGAACATTGAGAAATATTCTATTTGATGTGGGTGTGCTATATATTAAGCTATGTACAAAATAAATGTATTTTGCCACATTAAATTGTACTGTGCCAGCTAAAGACATCTATTATTCAGGATGGAGTATCTGCTATATATTAGCCAAGATTATATTATTAGACAGCTTGAGCAAAGTTTGGGAAAAGAATAGGGATCCACACAGGCCTACACTGCAAAGTAGAGAGGAAGACCACAAATAGTAATTTTCTTTTGAGAAGAAGAAAGGAGTTAAAGAAAATACAGGCAAACCGACGATGTTCCCGCTGTCCATTGAACTCTAGAAATCATTTCGAATTACACAGGAGAACTACCAACTCTCTGGGCACATTTAAGAACTCTAGACTGGACATTTTTATCGAGTATGACTAAGTCTAATACAAGATAGTAGAAATTGTCTCAGGCATATTTCAGGCACTGTCAGAAAAATGGCTCGCTAAAAGCTGTTCCTCTTTATTTGACAGATACGCTTGTTAGGCATGTTATTGTTATCCTACTCATTTCAGTGAAACAAACACATCCATAATCCTGTTTTACCCCCACTAACACTTCCAGAGATCATGCAGGTATGAAAGTATGATCTATGCTCTTCCTGACCTCACACTTCATTAACCAAATAATTACATTTCACATTGTTGTCTTTCCTTTGCAGGGAGGAAAGCTTTTGCTTTAAGGGGTCTGAACCAGTTGAACTGTAAATGAAAGCTCATTTAATCCATCATTACTAAACATGAAAAAAAAAAAAACCAATCCCACAACAGTTTGATTTTCAGATCACAGGGCAGTTGGTCAGATGGCAGAAAGCCACATTCCAAGTGAGAGAGCCTTGAAGTAACAGCACAGCAAACAGAATAACCACCACATGCAATAATACAATCACAGAGGTCCTTATATTGTAACGGTAGATGGTGAATGGCAGGACCAGTACACCTCCATAATCACAAACAGGAACTATTGAAAACTCTACCATCGCAAGTCAGACTGATATATGCAAAGGGGTAAGAGATACACTTTGACACACGTGAGAAGTCTGACAACTTCAGGAGAGATCAGAGAAATCACAAAATACTTTATAAGTAAGCCAACACTGCTTGGAGCTTGCAAATTTTGAGGAATACTATTTTTGGCTCAAACCAGCAAATATGGAAAAACACAAATGGTATCTCACTTAAGCGAACAGAACTTTCACCCCTCCCTCTCGCCAGGGGCAACATGAAGGCAGAAATAAGGAGGTCTTTTATACAATTTACCCATACCCAGTGCTGAAAGTAGAATAAAGAGGGAGCAAAAAACTAGGATTTCTGTTGATTTTGAACAAAAAGAGTTTATCACCAAAAGAATCATGGACAAAGCTAACTGCAACAGAAAATGACTATGGTAATAATGGCAAATGATCTTACCAGTAAAGTTGATGGGCTACTTGGATGCTCTGAAGAGAACGATTCAGCAGGAGTTTCACTAGAGGGCTTTCAAGACTCCATTCAAACTTCAGCACCTTAACAGATAAATTAATAGTAAGAATCACTTGTACACTGGCTTTATTGTCTTTCCTTTACAAGAAAATTAATCAGAAAGGACCCAGTGCAAAGCTGAACAAAGAACGCCCTAGCAATGCAATGAGCAAAGAAACATCTTGGCACAAGTGTCTGTCACCATCTGTAAGACAGGCAGATATTATCCTGACTCTGACCATGTTAACATATATGTAAATATGCAGCTTTTCTTCCCCTGCTTAAACCTATCAATGCTATGTTTAAATTTTTATCTGATTATCTGGCTTGGAAAATAAACTTATTTGTGAAACAGAAACTGTAGAAGGTGAAAGATCACATAAGCGTCCTACTGTGTGAATTCTGTAAAGCTGTGCAGATTCCACGGCTTCACAGTAGTGGATTACATAAATATATTCATAGATATGTGTATATATATATATATATAGATATGTATATATCGGTGCATGCATTTATACAAATGTATATTTAAAAATACACAAAAAACCCTGAGGAGCTCTGAAATGTGATATTGTAAGCAATTCATGTACACAGAGTTACAAAGTAAGGGGATAAAACTTTCAAAGAGCTGTCTCTTCCTTAACTGCAGCACAGGACCTACTCAACCACAAAGGAATTGCTTTGGAAGCAGTGGGCCCATAACTTGTAAAACATTAATTTCCAGTGAAACGCAATGCACATCTATAAAGGGAGAATTCTACACCCAAATTGCCCTGGTTACTCTGTGCTGACAATGATTTTCCCCATATATGTGGTATTAAGAAAACCATTATTCATTGCAACACCATTTGCTTCCTTGACTGCAACGAAGCCCTGCCACCACCAGCCCCTGGTTTGGTGGACATCGCAGAATTTCTCTTGTTCAGATGCACTTTTTATTTTTCTTTTTTACTTGAAAATACCTTCTTGTAGTATACAGAAAAGTTCAATCCGCACGCCGAACAGCTACATTCTCTTGAGTAGAAAACAGTTTATAGCTCAGCCCTGCTGTTAATTTGTGCATTGCATCAGCTGACCAGCCTTTCTTATTTATTCCTCTGACAATGTATCAATCAAACTGAAAGAATCAAAAGTATTTAATGAAGTTATTGATCTGGACAGAAGACTTCCTTGGCTATCAATTTCTTCCTTACCTGAACCAGCTGTGGGAGGTATTCTAACAATTCATCACTTGACAGATTTTCTATTTGTTGGACTGCTGTTCTGCGAATATCTTGATCTGGAAAACTAGAGCAAAACAAATAGATACTATTAAGAGCTACTGAACCACTGCAACTCTCCTGAGCTCTCACTGATATAAAATGTTAGAAAAACAGGTTTTCTCTCAAAACGGAATAGGAAAAAAATCAATTCATTTGCTTTATTGTAACAAGAGTCAAGAAACACATAGCAAATAACTTAATTGGATCGACTGTTACAGTGTCATACAGGGAGGAAAAAAACCCCAACCATGCTGATCTTCAAATACCTTTTTTGAGTGATCATACATTGTAATTTCCCTTACACGTACTGAAATATGAAGCAAATTATGGATGTTCGCTTGCTGCTCATACTTACCTGAAATAGGAAAATTTTGTGCCATGGGAATTTTTAACGGTCGCTTGAAGACTTTTTTCATTCTGAGCAACAACATGAAAGCTTGAAATTTCCCACCCAAAACAGGTTCATTTCAGAAAATTTATTCCAATATCAGCTCTTCTGGTTTGTATCATAATACAATAAAAAATATTTTTTTAACAGGAGTAATTTTGAAATGGAAAATACGTTTTCTTTCCAGTTTTTCTAACGTAAAATTTAGTAAAAAATCAACACCTTCCTCCAGAGAGGCTCCAAGACAGAGAAACAGACATTTTGGATGGGAAAATGTTCGAGTACTCAGCATAAGCTGCATTCTCAAAAAATTCTGGTTGAAACCAGAGTGGCTGTAGCTGAATATAGATTTTGTGATGGAGCTCTAACTGTAAAAATGATAAAAGAGGAGAACATGGTGTATCAGCAATGATAAAACAGGGAAAGAAAGCTGGATAATACAGCTGGTCAAAACATTTTTCTTTAAAAAAGAAAAAGAATGAAATTTTGGCATAATCTGACTGATCAAAACTGACTCTTACCAGAACATTTTCTCTCTTTTCAGACAAAAAGTATACAGTGTTTCTTTCAATATTTGAAAGCTGAAAAATAATCTTTTAAGGACTTCTTTTGAAAAAAGAAAATACAAAAATAATGTCCACCTTTTCATGTGTTGCATTTGTCACATTAATCGTGATACAGAGAGAATTTCATGTACACGTAAGTTGCCTAGATTGGTTCACAGTCAGCTGTTCTGCTACTGTCCCGCTTTCACCAGGAAAGGAATGCTCTCCTGTGTATGTTTGCTACAGAGTGTCACCCTTAACTGCCTGTCAGTACTTGAAGCTTGTCTATTGTCATCCCAAAAGTCTTTTTTATCTTCTCCTGAAGCAAACTGGAAATGTTCATACAGACCTTTCTGTCACCAGAGCCGCAAGAGTGGTCATCTCTACCAAAGGGGCAAAAATGTCTTCAAGCAGCACCAGAGTCAATTAGACATTGTTCAAAAGAGCTGCTGGGCTTTGATCCACTTCTCTGAGAGCAAGTACTTGCCCCACAGAAAGCCGTGAATCCCTCCCCTCTGAACTGATACGGCTATTAGGCTCTTTTGAAAATCTCTGATTAGGCAGTGTAGGCACACATAAAAATGATAAGTAAAGGGCACCGATTATCCTGTCAATTCGCCCTGGAGAAAGTCCTTTGAAATCAGAACCGTTGTGTACGGCAGAAGGTGTCACAAGGCCACCTGTACTACTGCTTTATTAGTTCAACACAAAAATGAACTGTTCTCTTCCCGGCTTCCCATCCACCACTTTTCGCCAACAACATACCCACTGGAAAAATAAATCAGAAGTGAAACACAGGAGACAGTACCACATTTGCAGCAATGACCGCTCACTGCTATCAAGAGACAAAGAGAAGAAAACAGTTGGACCTCCTTGAAAGGCCTGGCCTGTAGCACTTTCAAACCCCCTTTTAACAATGCGGATCAGGTCTGATTTTATTATTTTGTTTGTCTGTTATGGTACATATTTGATGATGTTTTTAATACAGTTTATGATCGTTTGTATAATGCTGAGAGGGCCTTGATGGGGAGAGAGGGAATACATTATAAATAAATTATCATGATAGCCACAAATTAGCCTATTTTGCAAGGAGTGTTTCTTTATTTATTCTAGGCAACCTATTAGGCATATGAAGTTGTTACTTTAATATTCACATGGCTATTTAGAACAAAACATATTTGAAGGAGGACTGCATATTAAAAAAAATTAATCCCTTTCATCTCATTCCATCTTCCAATTATGCAATTGCTCCAAAGGCCTGTGTGCCAAGCATGTGCAGATAATATGGAAATTAGCCTTTCCCTTTCCCTTCTTGCCTAGTTCAACAGGTTACTGAACAGTGAAATATGCGCTATACAAGCATCAGTCAAGCAGAAACCTGTTATTATTTAGTTACTGCTTGTCCTTACTAGCAGCCAACATTTGAATATATGCAATGCTATGATGAAAGTCCTATATTTTTTTCCAGATAAACAAAGAATGATAAAATTATTTTAATCCAAACCTTTCCAGAAAATTCAACCGCTAACATTTGATCTGTTTAGAATTAATTTGCTCTAAGTCAAAACCAGGACTATATCTAAGTTAGCAAAAGTATCTATAGAAGATGTGATTAGAATAATAATGAGCTCAAGTGCATAGGCACTGTGGTGAAAAATCTACAGGTTAGTTTGTTTCAGGAAACATGGCTCTTGTCACTCTTCTTGAATGAGATTTTAGTAATTTGTTCATCCTGGTTACTAAATTGTTTCCATTGGCTTGTAAATCTTGAGGTCAGCTTGGGGCTGAGTTGAATCTTTTTGAATGAATGGGCAGTTAATGAATTCTCTTAACTACCTGACAATTTGTTAAGCCCCAGATGTAATATCCATTGCTCTCTTGGATTTCAGTGTTGTTCAGGGCTGCAAGTACTATAGAAAAATATTTAATTTTATTTGTTATACCCCGTACATTTGTATTTAAGCAAACATTTAACATCCTCAGAAACGCTAGAACTACCGCAAAATACTTACAAACTCAACTAGTATTACATGGTGCTTACGCTACTCACTCGTATATACATCAGCTTATTTGCTAAAAGCCAATAACAGGGTAAGGTCTAGAAGCTGATCCGAGTAAAAAATCCTACCCTTCCCATGCCTGGAAACTATGCCATTTTGTAGTCTGGTAATTAATTAGGGCTAGAGGCATTTTTCCAGTGAATAATCTTGCAAACTTTTGAATGTTGCATCAAATCTGATTTCAGTAATCTATAAATTAGTCTTGATTACAGGACACAATTAATTGATTTTTTTGGCTCTGCAACTCAATGCAAAAGAAATCACTTTAGGCCTAAGAAAAACAGCTTCATACTTTAGATATTAGGGGACAGCTGATTTCCAGGGCTTGCTACAATGAATATGTAATTACTTACACATACTAAAAACTCTGGAATCAGAGAAGTGAGATGACTGTATCACAATGAATTCAATATTTCAGTCTTTAAGGGTACTTTCCTAAAAAAGAGTTAATCTGTATCCGAGCTCGTCTACATCAGATCAATTTTGCAAAGGATTTGAACCACAGATATCAGGTTCCTGACATGTGGCCTGTGATTATGGCTTCAGAGAGGCAGGCACTCCACTATCTGTTTTATGGTTGACAACAAAATTTCTGAGAATTTAGCTAAAAAAAAAAGCAACTTAAACCAAATACCAAAACCCAAGCATTGTTAAATTCTTTGCATAGTTTCAACATAGTAATTTTCATCCAGACTTCCAATTACTTTTAGTTGTATTTTTTTCCTTCACAAACAACCTATTGGTCAATAAATAATTAAGTGAATAGAACTACAGTGTTCCTCATTCATCTGCCTGACTGTATTGTAACACGTAGCTTTCTTCTTTTGGCTAATTTCATTTGTCCTCTCTTCAGGTAATCAGTACTCCACAACAGAGATTGTGACTTCTTATAAGTTTGTTCCATGTTTACACACTCAGAAACACTACTGAAAAATAAACAATATGTAAATGACACTATGCAGGACTTCAAATTTCCCTTTCACAGCTTGTGTCAGAACCTGGACTCTCCTTAAGTTAGGAAACTGGTTTCCTTTGATATTTAACCTCAGCACACCTTTTGCTTTTTTTGTTCTTCCCTCCCTGTATGATGCCACTGATTGACAGCCACACATTTTATAACTTCTCTTTAAGTAGCTGTAGATTGTTAGGTCTCCCCTGAGACTTTAAGATGGTTTTCGTAAAAATTGAATTTTGAGCTGGATGAGCATAGATTACAGTTTGGTTTAGAAGTAAGAGCAACTTACAGTCTTTGATTCTTTTTATATAGATAGCCAGTAGGGAGCTATTTGTCTGTCTGTACCTTTCAGCTAAATCAGATTCAAACAGAAAACTAAGCGCTGCTAAGGAATCCTGTGGATTTGCGAAATTTTAGCATCGTCCAGTGGTGACTTGATTGTAAATGAGAAATAGATGTGCATTTCATTTTTAACAGTTTTATTACCCTAATTTTATTGCACTGTCTCAAATAACCCTATGCTGGAAGATATTTGTGAAGTAAATGGAACTGTACAGTTCACTACATTTTCTAGCATGTGAGGATCTCTATAGAGAGCAGAACAGCCTTTCACGAGCCATCTTTTAAGCTAGAGGCTTATGACATGCCATGGATTTCTGCAATTCCCTTCACATTTTAAGTTCTGTTGCATTTTCAAAAAAAAGACAGACTCCAGTCCCATGAAACGCATGTTATCACGTCTGGTAGAAACAAGGAAGGCTGAGCTAGCAAACGTACTGGAATGAAGATACCAATTGAAAACTAAAAACCCTCAAAGTAGTAAAGGATATCATGTCACTGATGGGTGCAACTGCGCCAGGAGAGAAAGTATGGAAGAACTGTTTAAAAGAATAGACAGATAAGTTTTGGGTGGCAGTTTAAGTATTTTAAAAGTAATTAGACAGGAAGAGAGAAGAAACTTAAAGACTAATAATTAAGGAATTCCCTTAGTTTTAGCACACAGATAAAATTAGCAGGGTTATTTGCTTTCTGTTGGTGATTTTTTTCATTCCTCTGAGGGCCTCTAAAGAAAACACTGTGTGAGTGTATGAAGATTAGAAAATGGCAAGGACTAAAAGAAAGTACAGAAAGATAACAAATAGTGTCAGTAAAAAGGACATTGGATTTTCAAAATTTTCAGTTAAAAAAGAGTAATATATTCACTCTTCATTGTGATAAGACATGCAAACCCTCCCCACTGCAAAGCTCATAGTCAGATACACTAGCTATTGCTTTGGCTGATCGATTGGCAGATGATTCTGTAGAATTTACTCACGGAAAATACACTTTAAGTAATGCTTACATAGATTTTCTACAATAAAACAACTAGTAATAAGTTTAAGATTTCATAGAGACCATATGGTGAACCATATCCTGGGAGAGAACAAGATAGGAAAAAATTAACAAAAAGCAGTTTTCCATTTGAAGCCTGTATGATCTAGAAGGTTCTTCCCACCCCAGAGACAAACTTTGTTCTCTGTAGCATTAAAACAAAAGAACAAAACATGGAAAACTTCATTATTTACAGGTTTAGCCTCCTGACTAGATTGCACACTTAGGTACAGAAAGTATGCTATACCCTATATAGTTGTCCATTGTAAGTTGTCTTACTATAGCTGCCTGTTGTAGTACCTTCATATTTATTGCCAAGAAAGCTAGAATGGTTAAAGGCAGTGAAAAAAAAAAAAGAATTAAACACATTATGATGCTTAAAATGAAGAGTTGTCTATTCCTACCAATGCATACATCTCCACATAAGTTATCACTAAATTTCATGTACATTACTACAAAGCAGTTTTCAAGTTTTGTCAGTAGTGCGTTCTATACACCAAAGTACCAAATTAATTGTAGGCTGTTGCTTTGTTCTTATCTTATTTCTTTGCATAAGCTTGTGCTTGCTCTCCACATTGATATACAACAACAGCCTTTTAAACCAAGATGCAAACAGTCAAGATATGCTCTAGCTGGGCATTCTGCTGTGGACTTTCAGGGAACAGTTTACATTCTGTTTTTATTAAAACAATGATAATCTGATTCAATACTTAGCAAATCAATTTGGCTTTCAAAGGTGTAAGAACAAACCGTGGTTTCAAGCTACCACATTTTATGATAATTATTGGTTAGAAAGTGAGTTTCACATATATTGGTATATAACCTAACATCTGAAACTCAACAGCTATCCTGTCACATAACGTGAAAATCAACAATAATACCGTGAGAGTAAAAGGCTGAGGGATGCTCTAACCAAAAGGGCATCCTCTCTGGTCAAGAAGAGGTAGGAGGAGTCATACCTTCCCCTGCTCTGCCTGCTCCATACAGGGGATTAAGTAAGGTAGCATACAAACCCCTCTGACACCTCAATGTCTGATATAAAAATCCTCTGAATCAGCCCATGGCTTTAAAGGAATGTCCTTGTCTGTGCACTTGCCCTTAAAGAGCTAGAATTTAGCAGAAAGCTTCTAGGAAAAATTGCTAAGCCTACCAGTGAGGTTATGTCTTCACCTCCACTGTCTACTGATAAAAGTTCTTTCTTCACAATGGTTGCAGCCACACACAATACTGAAAAATGATATACCTTCTTTGGTGGCTGTTTCCTGATTCTAGCTCGATTTCCTGATTCCTAGCAACAATACCTCACAGGTCTGCAAGCGTACTCTATATATGCCATAAAAACAAGGTTGGAGCAAACATTCTGCTATTTCAGTTAATGAATATATTTTAGCTTCCATTTTCAATAATTTGAATAGCAGAATAACCTGACAAATATTTGTAAGTGCAGTAGTTCTATACATACACAAAACATCGGCATGTTAGCAATACATCATAAACGATGGCATTTCTAACACTGCCTTTGGTTTCTTTCTGTCATCAAGAAAACTCTCTGAATAAACAAGTGTACTGGTGTCATTTCCCTGGCTAGTGTGCCATGTAAAGTAGATACAGTTATAGAAAGCTCTAACTCCACTAAAGCTTGGCTTTTTACCAAACTCAGTAAGCGAAGTTAATGGTAAAATGTGCAGGGCACCAATAAGCACTGTTGAGTAGGAGGGACCAGCTCTATACCTTCTGCCTTAGGGAAAATTAGCAATGGCTTATAATCACCCTTCCCTGAAATTAGAGGTAAAACTAAGAGTGTAAAATCTTATTCTGCACTTCCCCCTGCCACCCTCTCCATCCTGTCTTTATTGATTAAAGAAGCATTCATTGTTTTTTAAATTGTTTTTTTAAGTGTTGGCTTCTCGGGCTTTAAGAATCAATGCACTTGCTGCAAGGACTGCATGCAAGGTTGCTACTGAATTTATCTGTGAAATGTACCATGAGCGTGTTTCCAATTTATGAAAGTTCTTCCTTTCCACCGCATAAATGAGTATGTTATCATTTGGCTGCCTTAAGATGCGCCTGCAAAGGGGAAGAGCATAAGCTGTAGAGACATGCTTAAAGAACGAGAAACATCTATTAAATTGTACATTTAACTGTGTAGTGAACAAAACAATTTAGAAGTTTCAGAAAGTTGCAAAGAGCGTTTTAACTCAGATGCGTGATAACGGGGCTTGATCTGATGGACCACGATACCTCTCCTTAAGCTCTGTGATGCTGTCTTCTAATCCAGGCGATGAGGTAGCACCTCCAATGATTTTAATTTCTTTATACTTGCAAATGTGAGCTTGAGCTTAATCATCAGGACAGATGCTGCTTTTTCACCCTGAGAAGTAGTCCTTTAGAGTCCCCAGCCCAAGGCTTGCAACAGTGACTAGTGATTTTGAGTTCCCTCTCTAAACTGTACAAAGCGTAAGCACATGCCTGCAGGAGGAATTCAAGTTCTCTTTAAGACACTGCAAACTCAAGTTCCAGCAAAGGATGCATCTGAAATTCTGAGTGATTGGAAACTCTTGGTCTCTTTTAATGGATTGCTAACAATGTGGTAAACTGTGGTACACAGAAATTATAAAACATAGAGCTAATCTGTGGATCACCTTTGTACAGGATGTTCTGAAAGCTGAATGTTTGCATGGAATCAGTTTCTATTCAGAAAAAAATCAGAGGGCAAAAATGCAAGAGGGCACTTAAACTAAAAAATTTTGTCTCAGGAAGTCTCTGAGCTGCAGATTACTGAAAGTTGTGAGAGTAGCACAGTGTCATTATGTTTGGCCCATTCTCATTTTCTTCCTTAGGCATCTGTTGTTGGTCACCATTGGAGACAGGATGCACTAGACTGATTTTTGGTCTGATTTAGTGCAGCTGCTCCTGCATTCTTGCATTATGTTAACAATACATGTAGACAAAGATCAGTCCTAATTTCTTTTACTTACCTATCATTTAATAGTGATGGTAACACAAGTCTTTAAAATAGACATAACTCATAAGTCTCTTTCTCTCTCTCCTTCCTCTCCTTGAAGAGAGAGGTGGGGGAGAGCATCTGTCATTCACCCAGTGGCTGGTCCGGCCGAGACCGCGACAATAAAGAACATTTATTTATATTCTGCTCATGTTTTATATCAACATGGATCTTTTGTCTGTGTCTCAGTAATCACAAGAAATCAGAGAGCTGTTTTGTGGATGATAGAAATGAGGAACTGAGTCGAATTGTCAGCGCCAAACATAATACAAGATAGAGTTGAATGAACCTTCAAAACCAGCTCAGTTACAGAGCCTACAGTCCAAAGTTAGTGAAGGTAATGATGAAGGAAAGTTGGACCCTATCCAGTGCTACTTTACTTTTCAAAATGATTGAAATCTGAGAAAAAGAGAACCAAGAGAAGAAACCTCAGAAATCCATTTGTATGGAAAGTACTCCTCTCTTTCAACCCACTCTCTCAATTTGCATAGACATGTCTCTCAGCAGTCAAATCATGCGACCTAGACATCTCTGAAACCAGACATCTTTAAGGAAATGTAATCCCTCTGTTTCTGAAGGTTAACTTCCCAGTTGCTCATGCATCTACAAAATATTGTGGATATGTGAAGGACAGAATTATTTTTTTTAAAGAGGATTTGCACTATGATCCAGAACTTCTTTCTGTAGTGTTAGCATGAAGGAAAAAAAGAAACAAATTGATATTATCTTTTGCGAGAAAGAAACTAAAGGGACAATCCAGCTAAGATCCTGATCAGAAGTACTTGTTCTTTGGCACCACTGCAGGTGTCAGCCACTCCCAATGGTGGCACCGGGAGAGACAAAGTGATGACATCTTCCCGTGTTTTCATGCTAGCAATCTTTGTAGTAGCCAAAATAAACAGTGCGTACGCTGTATCCACTACACACTGAGAAGGTATGTGACAGGCTGAGTCATATTAAATATCCTGTGAGGCACCTGACGGGACTGATATTCTGCACCACACCCTGATGCAGAGCTGCATCTTCAAAGAACAATCCAGCTCTTCATTTGCAGAAATGCCACCCATACACAGAAACAAAATTTGACAAAAGGTCTGATCTGAAAGCCTGGCATGCTCTGACAAACCATCTCAAAATCTCTTGCTACTCTGGGGTGTGGAAGACAACACACTGCCCATATACTCCTTTCTACATGGTTCTTTTATAAATAAGAAATGGATTCTAATAATAGCAAATAAGATAACAACATGCTGAAGTACCTGATCTTTCAGGATCTTTGTTTCCATCATTCCCACTAAACATAAAAAAGACATGCATGCAACTGCTAATAGTTCACATATAAACCTGAGACACAGGTATCCTTACGAATTCACATCCAGAGAGAAATAACAGTCGATAGTCAGCTTTATATTATTAAATAACTACTGTTTAATAATGTGGATGTGAACGTATACAGTCTTTTCTCAAGTAAAGCTTTAGGCAAGGTATTTTTTTCTAAAGGCACGACATGGAACCGAGATTGCAAAGCTGGTGCCGCTTGTGCTTACCCAGACAGGCGAGGGCTTGATAAACCAAATTTGCTTAACCATTTCATCTGCACGTTTAATATTTTCACAGGTAGATCACTTAATGCAAAATACCTCCCAAGCTTTTGGAGGAAACGTAACTGCTGACACAGATTCTGTCCCTTGACATCTGCTGTTACATCACAGGTAAGGCTATCTCCAACATCAAGAAGCCTTCCAACAAACTACCAACTCCCAGTGTAAGTGGGGGTGGAACATAAGGCATCACAACAGGAATCTACCATCTACTATGTACTTCAGAAAGATAGGACTGTATGTATTTACATGGTATCATAATCTGGAAGCATATTTCAGTCCTCCTTATCTCCCATTAGTCACTTCATGTTTGTACAGTAGTTTGAGGATACGGAGCACTATGTAAGTGCTGAGTATCTGACTGATCACCTGTGACCAGAAGCTGAGTGAATCTGCTATAGAGAAGGAAATACTCTTTTCATTATCCTGAGAAACAGAAAACCTTCTCGGCCAGGAAAGCAGGGCTGGCACATTCAACTCAAGGTCATCACAAGAGTTGCAACTATATCTTCACTTTGACACAAGGACAGAACTGAAAGCATAGTCAGTGAACCAAAGCATGATACTGTGCTGAGCAAACAGAAGTGCTGAATTAATCAGCACATGATCATTCTGTTTATTTTTATTTTCCTAACTGGTCAATTTTTCCGTACCTGAAAGTCAGAAGCCCAAGTGCCTCCAGAGGGTTAGAAAATCTCCATCTCCTCAACACGGCATACATTTCTGATACAGTCATTCGATCCCAACTGGGTGCACTGCCCAGTACCAGAGGAAGGGAGCAATTTTGATTATTGCAGTAGTAACGATAAAACCATAAGATTCTTCTCTGTTGCTCTGAGAGTCTGCAAGAAAAGATTAGAAATTCAGTTTGAAATTAAAACCACCTGGAGCTTTGTGTAGCAACAAACTTTATTGTACAGAGGGGCCAAGTCATACAGTACACTGCTTTTCGGCTAAGTACGTGTTTTCCTTAGGGTAAGATATCATTTTCTGCACACCAGCTTTTATAAGAAAAGTGATACTTATACTCTGGATCTGTCAGCCTTGGGTCATATAAAAATGAAGTGTCAAAAGACACACATATATGGTTATTTCACTTCCCAAGCACTCTCATTTTTCTTCTCCACTCTCTCTGTTGTTGGTGGTGTTTGTTTGCTTTTACTGGGGTTTGCTGACAGCGACAAAGAAGGTGCACTTATCACCAGAAAAATTATTGCCACATCCATCTGCTACACATCATCTCTAACTAACTACTGTAGCAACTAGACACACAACACTACTAGCCCATAGCTTTCACTCCTGCCCTTGCTTTGACTGTTTAATGCAGGTGTGTCTATTTTTAGCGTATTTGCATTTAAAATAGGGTTTAGGCCCATCCACACGCTTACACAAGAACACGAGCGTGTGTGTGCACACACACACAGCGTGTGATTATCCACGGCACTGGTATGAGTTTGGAGAAGGGAAGGAAAGCTCCCAGCAACTTCTGTGTCTGTTCGCAAGGCCTAGCATGCCGTGCTTCGCTGTACTCACAAAAAAGGGTGCAATATCAAATTCCTCATATTAGATATCTAAATGGCATATTGATAATATGGTCAGTCATCACACTATATTCCACCACAGTGAGAAATGCCTCAGAATAATTTTTGCTGTATATCCTCCAATTTGTCAACAATTCAGATGTCTTTGCCTCATGCATATTAAATCCTAGGTTTTTATACCATCAGAAAGCAGAAACTCCCCATGAGAGACAAGCTCAGCCTATCTCCTTAATTCGACATCAGAGCCTTCAAAAGCAAGCTTTGAGAGTACAAACTGATCTCCAGTTCACACAAATCATTACGGGAACCAAGAGGAACATCGGTTTTCTCAGTGATACTTGACCAGATTGGTGATCCATCTACTTAATAACGCAATGTAACTATGACATTAAATTGACCTAGATACTTCAGAGCAAGGTGTGAGAAACCTTGTGGAAGGCTGTAAGTAAACAGCTTGTTTCCAGTCAAGTGTTTCATTATCCAGATGTGTAAGCAGGGCTCAAAATCCAAGTGTTTACATTCCTTCCAAGGTTGTCTTCCTTCTATTTGCAATGTTTTGGGACATTCTTTGCCAAAAAACTCTTAGCCCTGCTCTAACTGTCAAGATTGTGGCTTTCACAACTCATAGCAATGAATTCCTTTTGGCTCTGTATGCACTGGAGAACTTTTCTTCTTTGCAATTTTGAATTGCCAAGCATTTAGGAAGAGTGAGTGGTGGTACAAAGACGAGCATGTTTTTTACTGTCACAAGAGTGAATGTTTATTTCTTTCCTCTAGGAGAATAAGCTCATAAATATATGTAGAAGATGAACCTAACTATGACACAAATTGTCATGACTTTTAGTAACCATTTCAAGAAAAGCATCATTTTGGTATTTCAAGAAAACGGCTTCAAAATTCACAGCATGTCTATTGTGACAATAGATAGATGTCTTAGTGTTTGTGTGTAGAAGTCACACACAGAAAAAGAGATAAAAGTAGGCCTAAGACTTTATTGCCTGTCTGGGTTTCTTATACATTTGGACGGTATTCTCCAGGACAGTTCAGCTAAAGGACCCCTTTTATATGTTGACTTTAAACAGGGATTTAAGCTTTCAGACAGCATCCTCCAAACTAGACAATCTGTTGTTCAGATTAAAGCAGCTAAAGCCTCTACTGAGCTTATAAAGGAAGATAAGAAATCAATCCTTGTATCAGGTTTTCTACATAACAGATTTCTCCCTCTGACTTCACTCCAGAGGCAATGACATTTTCTTTTTCCACGTTTTAAAGATCAGAGATGAAATTAAAGGTTGGGTGGGGCGGGGGTTTTTATAGGTTTTCATTTCAAGTTTCTTAGTTGTAATAGAAGTTTCCATGTACATGTAATAGGACATTTAAGATGGATGGTTAAAGTATTTTGCATACATACAGCATCTGAAGATTGTTATGCTAATAAGGACATTTCTTTGGCTCAATGGGGATAAGATGCTAATAAACCCTCTTTATTGATAAAAATGCAACTTGTGGGTTTTTTAAATAGAGTTTTATCTAAATTTCTCTTCCATTCAACACAAATAAAAATAAAACGTCTTAAACCATAAATAATTCAGTAGTTTTCAGTTTGAAAGTTTTCATTAATCCCTCTAGCTAAACGAAGGAAACAGCTTCTGTGAAAGCTTTGTTAACTGGTCTTAATTACTACTTTTTTTGTGGAGGAAACGGCAAAAATGAATTCAAATGCTTCTGAGCTGTTTTTGTTGTTCATGTTCTGTACTAAAACAGAACAAGACAAAAGGCAAAAAGAGGAAAGAGGAGCAAATCTAGCAAATGCAAATTTTTGTCCCCTGGCACTGATTCTCATTTGCAAGCTTCTCTCCTGTGGACAGACTAGCAAAGTGTGCAGCGTTACCGCACTTTTTTAAACCTACTATTCACCCAACTGGAAGTAGCCTTTCTAAATCACAATTCACAGCAATGGCACTCTCGTGACAACAGGTAGGCAAACTAGATTCTTACCAGGTAAGCGGCGAAAAGGAAAAGAAAAAGGGAAGCTGAAAAAGAGGAAAAAGGTAGAAAGAAATCGATGAACGAAGGAAAGAAAGATAACAGAAACAAGACTGTCATCTTCCCAGCTTCAAACCAGTCTCTGATCCTTACACAGGGAGCCTGCGCACAAGCAGGCTGTATCATGTTTGAAGAGCAGTGATTATCTCAGATTCCTAGTTTTCTTGGGTTTGTATTTCAAACACAGTAATCCTAAAAGGAATCAAAGGCTTACATCTGAACTGTTTTCAGAAGTCAGCCAAAGTGGCTGGCATTAACTAATGAATTCTCTTGGTTCCCCCATTTCTTGCCTGGTTTGGTGATAACGCCAAAGATCACGCAGCAGCACACGGTGTAGGGCTGTGAGGAGCACAGGAGCCATATGGTGAAGTTCATTTCCTTCAGTCGCATTGGTCCCCTCAGTAATCAACATCCAGGAGATGCTGGCTACGGGGACCAGTGATGTGAGCCAGCTACCAGAGAGACAGGGGTCCAAGAGTCAGCTACTGGGAAGACCAGATGTCGGGACCAGCTTCTGAGGAAACCCACGTCCATGTATTGGGAAGATGTCCAAGAACCAGGAACCGGAGTGTGGTTGTGAACCTTGGGGGCTCACATGTCTGAGTGTCAGCAGCTGGGGAGAGCAGGGAGATCTGGGGCCAGCTACAGGATTGACTGTCTAAGCCCAACTACTGGAGCAATTAATATTTTGATACTGTAGATATAAACACATGTATGTATATGTATTCCACCAGCGGACTTTGATCCTGATCAGGCAGAGAGGACAGCACAGAATCAGGCTGTCTGTGCTGTCCATTTTGTGGCAGTGCTATGTGTTCCTGTGTGCTGGTAAGGTATTGCTTTCTGCCTCTGTTGATTTGTTGATATTCCTATCAGGAATATGCAGTCCACCTCTCTGATGGCTGAACCTGGGGACATGGAGCCATAGCTGCCTTGCATTCACAACACTACTAGATTCAACATCCTATAACAAGGACCACCATGCAGTTGTCTGTTTTTAACCATTGTTTCTTCTTTTTCTACCATAGGGTTAACAACATTTTCTGTCTATTCACATATTCCCTATGCTTTCAGTAGCATGAACAGAAGGATCCCGACAGCCTTAGAAAAATTTCTCATGTCTTCTAACCTCAGATACCCATTTATTTCAAAATCATATTTGAGGCTTGTAAGCCTGAAGCATCATCATACAGATGTATTGCTACTGAAAAGCTACCTAGATCCCTCTTTTCCTCGACATACAAAAAAAAAAAAAAAAAGAAANGGTAATAATGTGTTTGGATACCAATATGTTGTTACAAACCTTTTTAATAAAACTCTATCATGACCGAGGAAGGTAAAAAGAATTCCTCTGATACAGATACAATAAAAATTACAAGCTGACAGATTCCTCTTGATCAGAATGTACTTAAAAATGGAATTCCTTTATTCAAATCCCAAATATGCTACTCTTCACCTTGATGATGCACTTGGTATATCAGCTTTGCCCATAAGATAGGATAACTGAAAACAACGAACTGTGGAAAATAAAAGGACTACAATTCTCTTTCCTCCAAGAACCTGTTATTGAACTTATCAAAGTCTTAACTCCAGCTTGGTGACTTTCAGTGGTCTCTTCCCTTCATATTCACGCAGAACCCAAAATTGTTATGTTAGGGATGTTATAGGGTCTACCCTTGCCTGGTCTTGTAATACCTATTTATGAACCTGTTAACCATGAATTTGTGTATAGCCTTCATGAATCTGATGATGTTTTCTACCTCCACATCTTTGTGACAGCAGATTTTAAAAGTTCACTGCTATCTTAGGAAGCACTTTCTTCCATTTGTTGACAATTATCTCCTACTTGTTTCATTGAATGTCCCTAGTTTGCATATGGTGGGAGTTGATGATGCATTCACCTTGTCCAGCACCATCATGATTTTATAAAAATTAATCATACATACACACACAACCTCTAGTGTTCTCCTTTCCAAATTAAGGAGTCCCAGCCTTTTTAGCTTCTCGGTCAAGCAGCTGCTTAATCCCTTTAATCATTTTAGTTGCCCTTCTCTGTACATTTTCCAGATTTACTCTGTCCTTCCCGAGTTGCAAAGAAAAGAACTATGCAGTACACTCAAAATAGAGCACGTCGAGGTTTTGGACAGCAGTGAAATGGCACACACTGGCTTCTTCTCTATACCTTTCCTGACAATGCCCAATATTTTGTTAGCACTTTTGGTTGCTGCTGCACATTGCTCTCATGAGTTCAGGGAAATATCAGAAGTAATGGCAAGATGTATTTCCTGCATTGTAACTACCAGTTCCGAGTTCAGATGCTTAGGTAATTCTCCCTTAGATATATCCCCTTGAATTTATCCACACTGAAGCTCATCTGCCATGTTTACACCCAGTCTTTTAAGGTTGTTCTGGACCTCCTGTCCATGGCACAGTGTTTGACAATCTAGCAGAGCTTAGTACCATCTGCAAATCTGGAGATTTCCCCGCCCACTACCTTCTCCATATCATCGCTGAAGATACTGAATAAAACCGGTCCCAAGCTTGAGCACTGAAAGACCCTACTCCTGATTATTTCATTCTGAAAAACCACCATTAAACATCCAATCTTTGCCTTTAACCAGTTTTCATCTAAACCCGTGGCAACTTCACTTCTTTAACGTTCTGATGAGGAACCTCAGCAAAGTTTTTTGAGCATCTACGAAATCCCCAATATCCATGCACCCACTGACAACCTTCTAGGACAGCAACAGGGTGGTGAGGTAGGGTTTCTGTTCACGGAAGACACACTGTCTCTTTCCTGACAAATTACTCCATACTTCAATAAATGCTTAATGATTTTATTCCTTCTTACAGAACCACCATTTTAGCATGAACAGAGGTCAGATGCATTGGCTTGAAGTTCCCCAAATCACTTCTGGACCACCTTTTTCACGTGGAAATTTTGCTGGCAACTTACCAGTGCCCTGGCACAGTGGTTATTTGCAATAAAATACTGACCTCCCATTCATACTTAAAAATAAAATAAAGAATCAAATCACAGATAGCATGGTAAATAAAAATAATTTTACACTTCATCCTAGCTTTTTAAAAGCTGAAGTAAACATCAAATACAACAGCAAGTTTGTCTTTTGTCTTTTTATAAATTGATTAAAAAAAACGTAAACAACCAACACAGAAATCAGCACAGAAAAGTCTTCTTAACAGATATGTCATATCACACTGCAAGGGCTGAACTGGCTTTAAGTTATTTAGTTGTTGTACAACTAATGCACCTTTTGGCCTTTGATGAAGGATTAATTCACGCAATTAACTGTGATTGGTATAAATGCTCTCTGTAAGCACCTGTGTTCCCAATTCCACTCTGATTATATCTACAATTATTTTATACAGTACATAATCCTGATTGATAGTGTAACATACATATAACTGAGCATACTAATCTCCCCCACTCTATACAGTGTTTTCTTTCACTTTGTCTTTATTCACCTTCTGTGAAAGCTAAACTTTCCATACTTCTTCCCTTGCTTATAACTTGACACAGAATTTTTTTTCAATGATTATATGCCATTTAACTACTATAGCTGAAGTCTGAGTGTATTATTATTAAAGGAGGCTGATTTTCACAGAACCCAAATGTTTTCTTGCTGATGTAGACTTATTGCATCATCTTAAAATCTTATGTTTTGAATCAAAAACTAGTTTCTTGTTTCAAGGACATGAAAAGATATAGTTATAGAATGGGAAAACAATCTTTTTCTAAACTGGTAAAATGCACTGCCACCTCCAGGGGCTTATTTAGGCTTTGCTGTGATCTATTCTTTCATTTAGAGGTGTTACTCCTCAAATCAATCAAGTTAGGCTCCTTCAGAGGAAAATTTTGTTTTTAAAGAATTGGATACATTTAATCGTGATCGATAGGATAAGTACAGCAATCCAAGAATCAGCAGGGCTAGCTGGGTATAACTTACAGCAAGAGAGAACGCCTCTGTGAAAGTCTTGTAATATGCATCAGGCAGTCTTTGGTGGGCTCTTCAAGATCATCTCTTCTTACTTCAGGTTCAGGTTTAATAAACTCCAAATTAGTTTCTGGAAAGTCAACCTTTATTTTGAAAAAAACAAAAGACAGAAGTCCTTTTAGCAATATGTATTGTCAGGTACAACTGTCAATAAATGTTATCTTGGATTTGTACAGGAAGCATACAAAATATGACAGAAAGAAGAAGGGATAATTCTTTGAGGATGTTCACTGTATGTAATATATCACTTAAACATATTTGTGATAAACTCAGCCCATGAAAATCAGTGGGAACTTTGTCACTGACTTTCCTGGGAGAATTTAATCTACTGTATTTCAATTTTATTAGAACTGCATGAACTCAAAGCTGAATCTTTTTTTTTTCCTTTTTTCCTCCTTTCCTGTTTTTTAATGAGATAGTTCTTAAATGGAAAGCTTCCAGTCATGTAGGGTTTTTTTTTTGTTGTTTGGTTTTTTTTCTAAAAAAGTAGGGATAATTCTGATGTGTAGCTTGCCAGTGTAAGAGATCAAATCAGATTCCTGATTTCACTTCTGGATGTTTGATTTCATATATATTATACAACATCTACCAGTTTTTCATTCTTTACACTTACGTATGGGGGTCAGAAATTTAAGATAATGTTTTTAAGATACAGCTAAAGCAAACATTCAACCAAAATTACAAAGCATGAAGTGCTTGATAATCTGACTACAGACTTAGCTGAAAATTCAGGTTGTTCTTCAAAATTCAGCTCAATATGCACATCCCATTTTTGGTTTATTAATGCACACCATAATCTCTTATCTATATGTATTTTTTAATGTATGTATTTGATATGCATCACTCTTCTAAAGGTTAGCAAACTTATTCCCTACAAAATGTAAGTGTCTTGTAGGTCACATCAGAGCAGCTATCATTATGATATCTCCAGTGTGTTCACAGATCGTGATACTGTCACACACATGGGAATAACTGAAAAGGCGGGGGAAGGCCAGAATAAGAGATCCTCCTGTTCCATTTCTTTCAGCAAAGAGAGATTCTAAATTAAGAGCCATTTACTGTCTCAACTTCCCTCTATTATTAATGGGGGAGCTATTTTAAGGCGTCGTCTTTGACTGAACTCCTCAGACTAGAAAATCCCCATTTGCTTGTCTATTAAAAGTACGGCATTTTTAGGCCAGCCTCATTTATCTGTACTATCTACTTTTACATGACATTTGCTAATAGCCATTCAGCTTTTTAATACAGAAAACAATTGGCTTTGCACTTGAAGTATCCAGTTGCTAATTTAACCTGGAAAGGTAACAAAACTACCATGCAGACCTAATGCGTTTTCAATACTGGGAGCACCATTCTGCCCAGAATGAGTGGGTGCTCGGCATGTAGCCATCAAGGGAGAGCTATACTGATGCCTATTGACAATTTGCTTGTAGCCACTTCCTTTACAAGTCCTTTATGCCACGCAGTCTAATTGCAAGCTGTATGTTACATTTATAATGGTTTGCAATTCAATAGTACTCACAAAAAAAGTTCAGATTTGAAAAGGCAGCTGTAAGTCTGGTACCAAGTCATTAATTTCTTTCAAAAGTATTTTTGGAACCAGAATTATAACAACAAAAATTACCCTACAACAACCTTCTCTAGTCCTCGGAGGTGGTATCTGATATGGAAAGTATCATACATATTTGCCACTGTGCAGAATTATACACTTCCATCCATTAAGATTAACACAGTCTCTTCCAGCAGCTATAGCAGAAATAGGATTTTTAATTTGTGTGGTCTTGATGAGCTGCGGGAACAATCCTTTTTCTTGCATTTTGTTAGAAAACAGCCCTTCCCTATGCTTTTTCGCTTTCTTACCTGCAATGTTACTGAGGTTGGTGTATCAGTACTGCAGATGCCTGGGGTAATCATTGTTGTTGTAAGTGTGCTGTACAACGTCATGCTAAGCAGCACAGTTCCGTGAATGAGCTGCCTGCAACACACACAGAAGGAAATACCGCATCGGTACTGGAGACAAGGTGAACAGGGTTTATCAAAATTACATCAAAGAACACGCAACTGGATAGCTTAAAAGACAGGCAAAAGGAGAACAAACCTTTTATCTTTATGTGGGTAGTACAAATCTGGCCTAGATCAGTAGAGGTTGTACACTGATGGCCTCATTGCTGTAGTGTCATCTGTGCAGTTGCAGGGATCATGACACAAATCAAGCTGCCAAGACATTCCAGGTCAGCTCTGCACTTTACCACTGCCTGCTTTTGTGATAGGGGTTGCCATTTAAGCTAGGTATAAAAGGATAATGCCGCTTTTCTATCTCAAGACTTAATTTTGAGGACAAACATCTTAGAGATTGTGAAGTCTCAACACACTATATGAGGTGGAGGGCAGCATAAATTTATTCCACAAAAAGAAGAAACTCATGGTAACCTACTGCAACCATGAAGGACCCTTGCTGATTTTACGTGTAGATGGCAGAGAGGCATGACTGCAATATCAGAGCCTCCAAACAGCTGAAAGGGGTTTGAGCGGGATACTTTGTACCGCATGTGCTGCATATGGTTTTTGGACAGATGAACGATCATGGTCTGAAGTACCAGTCTGAGCACTACATGTACAAGAAAATCTTATCAGAAACAGGCACGCATGTAGTCTGCAGATAAGAAAACCAGCGTGATTTGGCAGGTCAACACAATTCAGTCTAGAGAATTTGAATAAAATCAGAAAGGTCTAATCATAACCAATCTACTCTAATTAAGAACACAGTACTTGAATAAAGGGAGATATAGTACACTGGACTTACCCTTTACTTTATCCACACCTTAATGGTTAGCGAGGTCAGAAATTTGATTATGGTTCAATATCTCTTCTTTTACCAAGGAATACTTTTTATTACAATCGTTCCAAGCACTGCTCAATACAACGGAGAGAATGAGCTAGATTCTCTTCTGCCCATTGCAACAGAAACAGCCAGCCAGGTAGATAAGATTTGAGTGTACAGCTTTTACCTGATATGAGGATGTTAGGGGTACAGGAGAACCCAGATGGACTTTTTGATCCCAGCATGAATTTACAACTTTGCCATAAAAAAGCACCATTTGCATTGCAAACTGAAATAAATTGTTGCTAAATCATTTGAAGAAGAAATAAGAAACTCCCACAAAGTAATTTTTATAGTCAACTCTCAGTGTAAACCTAATTCAGGGCTAATTTTTCTTTTTCATTTCTCACATGTTAGTGCAAACATTTTATTTTATTGTGAGAACACAGCTCAGGAAGATTAAAGACAAAATCATCTTCTGAAGTTCCTTCTGTGGCTGTAGGTGTATTTGCAGGGGAATGGAGGCAAAAAAAGGAGCTGTGATGTGAACAAGGTAGCGCTTGGGGGGCAAGCAGTTGTGTGATACAAAGGCTTTCACATGTAGGTCACTAACATGAATGTGGAAGTGATCAATGGTGGTTCAAAGTTGTTCTTCTGTGATGTGTACTCAGATGACCTTTAATAAACGACTCGCATCTCTTGAACCAGTTGTTTGTGGATGGTGGTTTACATCATCATTTGAACTAATTGGCATTTTTGTTAGAAGGGAGAGGAGTAGCTGAGAACTGAATGAACCCCAAGACTAAATTATCCTTTTGAGCTCTCGTTATTGCTAATCACTTTCATATTGTGCTCTAAAACTATAGAGGGCTTTAAAAAATAATCCATACAGTGGATTTTTTCTCCTAGGAAACCTGGAAAACTGTATAGGCAAATACAAGAAGTAGCACAGACCTCAGAGGCACTGTAGATGTGTTTAATTGAGACATTTCCTGAGTTCATTATTTCAACTCATTTGCACCCAGTGCAGATGCAGCTGAAGACTGTACAGGAAGATAAGGAAGAATCAGCAGGTGGGTTTCTCAGAGTCCTCAACTGGAGAGAAATGGCAAGAAAAGCAATGTATCTTTGCTGGACTGAGAAGATTTCACATGTTAAAGCAGATGACAGGACTGTGAGTAAAACCAAAGACATTAAACCACTTTGATAGTATGGAGATGATATCTCCTAAGAAAAAATGAAGTAGTTGTAAAAACTAGACACATACTTATGCTTTGTATATAGAGTAGCCTAATTAATATATTTACAAATAAGTGAGCATCTTATATATCTTCCATCAGTAAGTCACTCTTTGGGCTAAGGCTAGTCTGTAAACACGAGACATTTTTAAAAAGATGTGAAGAGGCATCGACAACTGAAAACTACAGCGTGTATTTTTGAGACACAGCTTTCCCTAGCAATCTTTGGGGCACTATAAGCACTGCACAGCTAACATTTTTCAGGACTGAGTCTGCTTTTGGACACACAAATGAAACGAGGGGTCATGCGGGTGAATGAAACAGTAAAAAGATGCTTGAAAATTTTTAGAAAAAGGACAAGAAGCAAGAGAGTTTGCAGGATCCATTCAGACAAGGAAGGAGACAGCATCATAAGGATGATAACCATAACCTTTACTGAATGGACAAGACACCTCTCTCTGCTACCTGATTCTGTTGATGAGCTCAGGCAGGTCACTCCCCATTCCGCCTGCCAGTTTTCCCATCTGTAAGGTGAGGGTAGTGATACTGACCTTTGTAAAGACTGTACAATGATCACAGCCACAGACAATGGCTTCCATGTAGCAGCTTCAGCATCAAGCACATCAGAAGGTGAATAAACAAGTGCCACTCTGTGCCTACTGCCATTTATTTATTCATATGCTCATGCAAAACCAGGGCAGATGGAAACCCCTGGAATTACACAGATTCCCAGCTCTTGTTTATTACTGGAGCTAAAATAAACTTCCCATCTTACTACAGCAGAAGAGGGCACTGCCATTTAAGGACAATTCAAGTTACCCTAACTTAATAAAATCAACCTTGTGTCCCGAAGTCACATGGGAGACTTCCCTCACTACACCCAGCAAGAGGAAATTTTTGTTGCTTGCTCTGTCTGATTTAGAAATACCAGTTCAAAATAAATTGTGTTGTTAGAATCAGTGAAGTCAGAGCAATGGGCACTGTGGGGGACATTACAACTCCCAAATTGCCCCAAATGATGGATTTCTGATTTGTTAATTAGCTCTGGATCACTAAACTACTCAGCCCAAGAGACAAACACATTTTTCTGATGTGAAGGAATGGAAAGTTGGCACACGGGCTTGCAAACACTTTGTGAACTGCTTCTTGCATCTAATAAGACTTCTTGATACAGATGCACCATCAAGGGCTTTATTGGCATTGATTTTCAGCCACTATCTAAAGTCAACTACCTGATAAGGATGAGAAATGGGGATGTAGAGGCTTGCCTACTGGACAAGTTGTCAGCAGCAGTCATTATTATCGTGTTCATTCCCAAATGTATGTAAAATTGGAGTAGAGTTGCTGTTTAGACTCGATATACCAGGAAAATGAGAACAAAATATGGTGTAAAAATAATGTAATTATCCCCAAACCTGGCATTATAAACCTCAGAAATTCAGAGTTGAGGGTAAATTTAAAGGAAATCCACAGCTGCTAAGCTATAAAAACCCCATAACTTATGGCCCAAGCACTCTTAATTCTGCATTGGAATGATACTGTGAAATAACTAATTTATTATAATTACAAATACTACAGCATTCTAGAAAACTCAAATTAAAGATACCATTTTCAACAGCAAGGTAATGCTAGATGTCCTACAGACATTTATAAGACCCATATCTTCCATCCCCACAGTTTCTAGTTTAAATAACTTACAGAAATTTGAAGGCGTTAAATACAGCAAATACAAAATTATGCAATTATTTCAGACTTTTAAAACAAATTTGAAGTTAATGATTCTTTGCTAATTTTTGCCCCAAAACAAAGTTAGAAAAATAAGTCTACAAGCAATAATTTTAAGGTAAACAACCTGATTTAGGCAAAGTTTGGAGAAGATTTGCAGGAAGTCAGTTTTGCAAAAGAGTGAGACTATTTGTACAGAAACATGCAAAGGTGATAAGGACTAATCCCAACACACATTTGATAAGGAGTATAGTGGCTGCTCTGTATATCCATCAGCTACTTATGTTATAAATCAGCACACTGTAAGGGAACTGTCAGAACAGTAAGAGATACTCCCGTAATCCAGGAAATAATGTAAATTAAGGAAATCTGAAATTTACTAAACATCTGTTCACTGACAAGTCTTTAACAACAGCAACAACAAAAAAAGAAAATTAAACAGGCCAAATTCTTGGGAACGTTTTTATGTATTGTGTGGTTTCAACATGGGCAAGGTATGGAGAAAAGATTGCAATAAGAAATGCTAAATAATAAGTAATAATTCTTTAATTTAAACAGTTGGGGTTTGGTCCTAGTTTTCTATATATTTCTCACACACTCTGCTTAGTCATTATTCTTTTAGGGAAGAACTGGAGTGATAAAATCTCAGGAAATAGCCACAGGCCTTTGATCTGGCAAGGGACTTTGCCCAAAAGGGTCTTGCCCAAAAACAGGAGTAAATTCACACTTCTTGCAACAGATGAAAGGAAGTTGTATACTTCATATGTTAAGATAAATTCAGTTCTTCTTAATCTTCAGTTCAAACTAAACATAAAGAATTAAACTACGAAGGAAAGAAAGAACCATACAATGACAATAACTATTTTGGAAGAGAAAATAGATATCAAATTTACAGAGAGCAGTAAATCCAGATTATTTTAAAATTAAGTGTTCTTTTACCCTAAGTCACTCAAAGATCAAGATTCCTAAATAATATGTGGGAATAACCCAAAACTGATAATTTTTTTCCCTTCTCTTTTTAACATAAGGCACAAAGAGATTGAAGAGAATTTCTGCAGTTTTAATCAAAAAAAGATATAATGGGACAGAAATGAGAAACTGTATTTTTAAAATGTTTGACAATTATTTTCTTTTTCCAGAGTTTAACAAAAAATATTTTTTTTTAACAAAAACAGAAAAAAAGACCACTCTCTGTCCTTATCTGTCCTTATCTTTGCTGACCCTGAGAAGAATGGCTCAGTGACCAACTGGGACAAGGATTTGAACAAGGATGTTTGATGGCCCAGGCAAATACCTCAGGGCTACTGCCTTCTTCAAAGAGCTTATTTCTGTCCTTTCCCCTATAAATTAAATCCTAGACATGAGAATGTTAACATTTTTTTAGAACTCAAATTCACCTCTGAAAAAAGTTTCCTTTTGAAAAAGTGGTATTTTCCAAGTTATAAACGTTTTGTCAAAGATGTCCTGGTCAGATTTCTTTATAACCTCTTTATATACATTTACAGAGTTTGTTCATTTAAAGACCCTAATACCATTTGCAATAATACAAGGTACTCTTGACACATTAGCATGACACTAGAGGTACAAATCTTTTCTTGGTATATACTTTCAAGTTCAGAAGTACTCCATTGAAATAAGTCTTGAAGATTAGTTGTACTCCAGCAGCAAGGGGAGCAAAGTTAGGTTCAATGCTCAGTTTATTAATGTTTTCCACAAAATTGGTGAGTCAAATTAAAATGATTATTATCTTTTAAATCTGTTGTGGAGGAGGAAACAGCCTCTCAAAGTCCTACTGTTGCTTCTCAATTACTTCAACTAACTGATAGCATTACCTATTCAGAATCACCTGACAGTTTTAATCCTGCCACTTTCTAAGTAGGTAATCCTCAGAGCTAGTTTACCAAAAAATATTCATGATCTTCCAAAGAAAATGAAAAGCAGGCTGGGTTCAGATATTTTCAAGTTTCGCATTTCAGAAGGAATTTCAGGGCTATCCTTATTTTTAAATCAGTCCGTCGATTGAAATCATGGTAAACAAATAATTCTGTGGAGTTGTGGTAGGCTAAAAGAGGGAGAAGCATTTAGGCTTCTTTGTGTTAGTAATTACTATAATTGTAAATGACACAGTTATCAGATTAGTGGGTGTTGAACATGCTATTCCTAAATTATTCCTTCCCAACAACTTAACTTTTATTTCTGCTTTAAAGGGTCATTTCAGCAGTGATCTGTACAATTATACAGCAGACAAAAGGAAAGTAGCCCTCTATCGCCTTCGTTGTGCTGACTGTGTGTACCATGAAAGAATGGAGCCATTTTTCAGTAAAATTTTTGAAACTGAGTGACTTTGAGATCTACCTAATGAAAATCAACATGCTTGCTCCGATGGCATACGTTAAAAAATTTACATCAGAGAGAGCTGAGGGCTCTCAGATCTTCCGAAAATTGTTCCTTTGGGACTTGAAGAAAACCTCACGGGTTCTCAAGAACAAGATTCTCACGTATCCCATTTACTTCCACAGGTACCCAAGTGTTCCCCAAGTAAGTTATCATGCCTAATGCTCTGCTTCTGCACATACTCAGCATATATCAGCTTGCTGGGGATGAGGACACTTTAACACTTCATCTCAAATTTGATTCTCAGCCAAGATAATCCCTCTATCTATTTCACCTGTATCTATTTCCCTATATCTATTTTCACAGGGATGGTAGAAATATTCAAAATAAAGACAATCCTTTTTTTTTTAAAAAAAAAAAAAAACGCACAATGGAAGAGTGAGCGATGTGCTCTTCTTCAAAGTAACTTAATGAAAGAAAAGTCACTGAATAAAATGCCCAAGCAATCTTTGGACCAGAGATTTGATTCATGTTTCTTTCCTTCCTTCAAGCTAAGAGGAATCACTCAGTCACAGAAGAATGCTCTCATTTTCTGAACAGAGTAATCTGAATTTTCTTCTGAAAAGATGGAAAAAGCCTCTAGACCAGTCCAACCTATTTTCTAATGTTTTAAGCCTCGCAGCTTAAAAGTTCAATGGAACTCAAGCTCTTTCAAACATAGCAAATTCACACTTGCAATCAGATTTTTTGGTTTTGTTTCCTTTTAAATGGTGATTGCCACCATATGCAGAAGTAGATGAAGTCTCAAGATGAGGAAAGAGCTATAGCTTAGCCATGGACGCTAATGCAGAAACTTGTGGGGTTTGAACATATCTGCCTATTGCCCAGAGGGCATACAGGGCTATGGAGTCTAAATAAAAACTAAGTATCATTGTCAAAGGCTCGATCTAAATTAAAGATGTCTCAGTGCTACTAAAATATATTTAGAGGACTCCAAAAAATTTACCTTAGATCTCTCTTTATGCATCACTGCAGAGATATTCAAGGCTACAAACATCTTTAAACCACTGTTACACTGCGTGCTGCATAGAAAGATGTTAAAAAAAGAGGAGAAAGCTTCTATAGTGGTGCATAGAGGGAAAGATGCTCATTGTGGTCATCACTAACTGCCTCACTCTGAGAAGAATGAATGGGTGCGAGAAAAAAAATGCAGACAAAAAAAATAATCAACCACTCTGAACAAGAGGCTATGCTGAGAAGGGTTTTGAAAGCTACAGAAAAGGATACAGCAAGGCCTTTCAACAGGCCTAGGGAACTTTATTGTAAGTGTTAAACAGTTACATAAGCCAAGTTCAAAAACAATATAATGGAAAGAAAGAAAAGCTTATGGATGGGGCTCTTACTGGCACATCAAGAGCAGTTTACTGTAAGTGACTGTCTCAGTCTTATTACAGCAAGGTCCTGAAATAAGTGTTTCTGTCTTTTTATATTTCTCCCAAGTTGAGTGCAATACTATTCAAGAATGGTCTTTTCTTAAGCTGTCATACCAAACTGAACTTACTCTTTCGGATACAATGGGGAGCATGTCCAAGCAAGCACTTCGGTATTTTTAGAGGTACTGTTTACTCCAAGTAGTTTTATTGTCAGCATAGTTTCCCTTGGAACAGCCTTTATTCGTAGAGGAAAATTGATTCTAAAAGAAAATCAGAAAAGAGAAAAATAAAAGTTAAAAAAAATTGTGCATTGTTACCACAAGTGAGTTCTTTCTACATTTTTCTAGATGCCTTAACACATATATCAAGCTATAAATTACAAGAGTTGCACTGAAAGAAAAAGCATCTGGCGGATCCCTTCACCACATCGATGAGTACTGCCAACCATTAACTTGGGTCATAGTACTTGAGAAGAGGCATATAAAAAATCATTTGCTTCAGTGGTCACCACTAGAGCTGACAAAAGCAGGAAAACTTTGTTAAACTTGTGCTTTAGAATTACCTTATCAATGAAGGGCTATTTTAGAATAAGCATCCCCTACGGGTGAACTGTAAACCAATAGTTAGTTATTTGCTGTCTTGTGTCTTCAGAGGAAAACGTTACTTAAGAAACTAAAAGTTGCTTGTAAGTAAAGTGTGATAATCATTCTCTTGGTCAGATGTGCTTTGGTGATGTGGTATTTCCCAACCACAATTTGAAGGCAGATTTTGTCTTAACAGCAATGAGTGACTCACATTTTTTACTGAGAAAATTCAGGTCCATCAATATTCACTCTCAACTTTGTATTGACCATTAGCAAACTTGATTGGTCATTCAATTTGTTTATATAGATTATATAAATTGATTAAAAATTATAACTCACAACGATTCTAATAAATAAGATACTTTCATGCTGTATGGAAAAATCATGCGTGTAACTACCCAGACACGTGCAAGTCTATATTTTTTTTCCTAAAGAGAACATTTATCGTGGATGGTGCATTTCTAGCTTTTTCCATGTATATTCAGTGCAAACTTAAATTTCTCAAGTGGAAAGTGAAATTAACTACATTTTTTCTGTATAAACAAAATCAATATAAGGAGCTAAAAGAATTATTCCACATGGACAACAGAAGCATTAAGAAAACAAAAGATCTGCAAAAACTTGAGATTAAGAAAAACTAGAAGATAAATTTAAATAATAGAGATTCCATTTGATTTTCAGATAGTCAATCTAGACGGGCAGGACAATGCAACTTTCAGCATTTAAAAAGGTATAGACAATCAGTAAGCAAATATAGAAATTGGTTTCAAAAAGGATAGTATCCTGAAAAACATAAGGATTAAGGGTAGCAGAAATAAGACAAGGTAATAGTACAAGGTAAAATTAGCACAGGGTTTTGCTCCTAGTTCCAAAAACTTAAAATTCTATTGGCTTCTGGAAAGATTCCTTGAATGCCACTGGCTGAAACTAGATGGTTTTCAGCTGAAATTCTGAAGTAATCCAAATTAGCGTTAGTGTCAAAATTTCAGATGATCATTCCTAAACATTTGGAAATTATTTAAATTGGCATACCTCTCTCTTTGAATAACAAAGCAAGACAGCAATTTCCCACTCTTTCTAATTAACATGAATAGAATTGAGAAGCAATTCTCAACTGTCTTCCCACATGTCCCTATTTATAGCTTGCAAGTCTGCTTTCCCTGTCTCATGCCCTCTTCCTCACTCATAATTACTTAGAAACAATTATTGGGAAACTGAACTGTTTTACATTCTATAGATAGCTTGTCTGTCTTTTTCACTTACAGGTCAACAACTCTGCCCATGTCACGTAAAACTGTTCAACAAAGAATTACACTTAACTTTAAAGCATTGTTAATGCTGTGAAGAGACAAAACCAAAAAATCAGGACATGCATTTTCTAACACGGACATTTGTTAACAGTCCTTGTGAACTTGGAGCAAGGAAAAAAACTCACGATAATCTCACTGCAGAAAGCAAATGCTTGCCAGAGGTTCCCTAGGACACAATATATGGCACTGCCAGATGTACACCAGTAGGAAAAGAACCTAGAAACTTTGACAAAGGTTAGACATCCCAAGAGTTAAAGTGTGGGTCACAGAGGAGCAAGATTTCCCTTCCAGTGACACATGATACACAGAGAAGGGGAATACCTGTATTGCTTTTAAGAACTTTGATTCATGCAAGTCTGAGCTTACCCAATTGGTATTATCCTTTCTGACTGCATGAGGCTGAGTCAAATGGATGACTAAGAAGAAAGAGGAAATGGAACAGTGGCCAGAAATAAGACTCCCTGTGGGTGAACAATTTCAACAGTAGTTGAGAAGAACAGAGGAGCTACTCACTGAGAAGGTGCTATTCACAGATGTTAGATAGAGTTATACAACTGGTTTCAAAGGCCAAGGGCCTAATATCATAAGAGCACTCAATGCAGAACAACTCTGGAGCAATCCAGGCTTTGCCCTAAGAAAACAGAGAAGTCAAACAAAACACAGAGAAGAGGGAAACCCAATGCCAAGGGAAGTATATGAGGTGATGAATGGTAAGCTTAATGTTAATTACGTATTTCATGTCTGTTGGTTTAGCATAAATTACGGAGGACGGAAAAAGAGGACATGACGGAATAAATATGTTAAGAGCAACCAGCTAAGACAAAAGAAAGAAAATAATTAAGAGGTCTCAGACACTGAAAGAGGAAACTGATGAGAAAATAAGGGGGCAACTTTTGGACTTTACTGATTATGTGCTAGATAGTACCAGCCTGTTCGAATTCTGCACTAAGGCGACAATCACACTTTTTAAAGATAACACACAAGTTCTAAAGCCAAAAGTATACTCTTAAAACAGGACAAACAGAAGAAACATTGAATGAGGCAACCTCCTTAGGTATCAAATTATTCCCATCTTTTCTGAGAACATTCTGGGAAAGACTAAATATAATAAAAGAGTTCAACAGAAACTCATGTTTAAACACAAAAACCTATCAAGTTGACGTTCAGATAGTGACTGGTTAAAGCACTTGAAAACACAAACTAAATACGTGAAAATCAGCAAATAAAGCAAGTCTTGTCTTCAGTAGAAACTCTCTTCCTAGATTTCCCATCATCAAAACACCACTCTCCATGTTTTTGCCTTGTTTGAGTCAATCCTAATCTAAGATGAGGATTTATTTTGAATTAGCTAGGTTTATTTTTTGGCCTGATTAATCCCTAACTGTATAGACAATATGTGACTTCCTAATGTAACAGAAGCTCTTCCTGGTGACCTTTTACCACATGCATTTTCAATGGCTGTGGATCAACAGAAAATAGCATATGGGTTAGAACGAAAGTAGCACTTTGTAACACAAGGCAAGAAACTTTACAAAGAAGGAATTGTCTCCTCTGTAAACTTTTTATGCAAACATATTCCCTTCTGTTCCAGAAAGGTGATGTTACAGCCAAAAGATAACTAAGAGTGAACATAGCTTGGTTACAGTTTTGAGTGACGCAGACTTCCTACACCAGGAAACGGTGCCACTTGATGACATGGAAAAACAATTGCAGTAATACTTGCTTCATTAAAATACTCTATTTTTTAATCAATTCCAGGTTGAATTCTTGCAAAAAGTATTAATTAGTGTTTATATACATGTATTTATTGTAGGAAAGCCAAATCAGCCTTGTTCCTGGGTATGTTTTAAATTATGGCAGTTAGGCATACAGCGCCACCTCTACTGTTCTTTCTCTCTGCGTATTTCAAAATATGCTGAATATACTGATTGTTCTGTCTCGTCTGGTGCTGTTTGTTTATTCTTTCTGAGAGGATTAGCAGCACAAATAGCAAAAACCACATTTTCTTGTTATAGAACTGTGACAATTATATCATATTTGAAATAAATTAAAACCAACATAAACATTTCCCTTGTTATGCCCATTTTCATACAGGAAAGATCTTCTGGCATCACCTTCCTACCTAATATTCTGATACTATACCAAGGTCATACTGTGGTAAGCACAACACAGTAAAGCAGTGTGTTCCTACCTTCATGTTAAAACATTTGATTTTGTTTTTAAGTGCTGTATTAGATTTGGAATAAAAACAGAATATATTGCCATGATCTCAACATGTTCATATCCTGCAGTAAACGTCTGCATGTAACAGGTTTGGCATGTAAAGGTCTTCTTCCATTTGACCAACTTCAAACTGTTGTATGTCTTAGATAAAGGCAAACAGAAGTTATGAATTACATTCTGCATTGAATTATAATTTTAAAAAATCCCGTCAGCTGACTTGTAGCCTTTGTTCAATTATAATGTATTCAAGCTGCTTTCAGGTTTAGAATACAGTAAACAGTGATGTAAAATACCAGAAATTTGAAAAATTGCAAATATAAACATGTCATGCTCAGGAAGCTGGAAAAACACAGTATTACCACCAAATCATAAAAAAATGCCTACTTCTCTCCCATCTATTGCAAACATGCTTTTTATCATCCCATTGCCCTAACAACGTTGTTTGATTCTGCACCTTGCTTTTCAATTGAGTTATTTTCCTCCAAGCAGACAGGCAGGTGACAGGCAGTTGGTAGCCTTTATTTTAAAACTCCAGTCTCAAACGAAGGTCCTCACTTTAAAACCGCAGATCCTTCTTATACAAAAAAAAAAACAAAACCCAAAACAAAAAAAAAACACCACGAAAAACTCAAGAGCCTTGTTCCTTCCTTGAAGAAACATAACAATAGGTTCTCAAGCTGGATTGCATACCTATTAGAGGTGGATCCAAAGGGCAGAAGTTCTCAAAAGAGAGCAGAAATACAGCTCTTTGGTTGTATCTCCTTTTCTAGTGTATTTCCAGTATGCCTCCAGGATATCCCCAGTGAATGAAAGCTATTCTCAGACCAGCTTAGTTTAGCTTATTGTCAGACCAGCCTTAGCTTAGTCTTGTTTCTCTTCCTCTGGCTATCCCACTCCTTTCACATTTGCATCTCCCCAAGTTTCTCTGAATTCTGTAGAGTTTAATTTGCTCAGAAGAAGATCCATAATAAATATGTGCGTCTTTTTTTTTTTTTTTGGAAATGAATATTCAACATGTAAAATCTGTCAGACAAACATATATCAAACACACACCAAAACTTACTTCTCATTCCAGTCAGCCAGGAAGAAGAATGATCTTTTAACTGGTACACTTTTGCAAATCTTGACTTGACATATTGTTTTCCCAGCATAAGTTAGTGAACAGGAAAAAGAGAAGACTTTGTAGCTACAAAGGGAAGGGAAGAAAAAAGAAAATTAAAAAAAAGATTAATTGTAATGTATCATGTCCAGCACTGTAAATTTGGGGCTAACCATTCAGAAAGTTGTGAAGATCCAGCCTTACATGCAAAAAGATTTAAAGTAATGAATCTCATATTAATATGGGGGGGTGGAGGAAGTTTATTTTGTGTTGTGCGTTTTTTTTAATGTTCAGAATTCGGGAAAAGTCCTTAAGACACCTCAATTCCGCTCCATGTTTTTGTCACTAAGACTTTTTTTTTCATTATTGCAGTCCAGGGAAGTTTGGATGTAAGTTTTGAAGTGGTACAACTTGCTCATCATACAGCTTCAGTCGACAGTAAATCTATTTATACTTACTTTTCCCAATCAGTAAAAAAAACGGGTTAGTAATTAAGGGAACCTTTGCATCCACTACAGCAGAAGCATTAAAGCCCTCTGTGTTGATGTTATTCAGATATTTAACCGACTAGCTTTATAGTGTAATTCAGGTCTGGGGCTATCTATAGATTTGATATTCTTCTTACTGAAGTCTTATAAAATTTTTGTCAAAATAAAGGAATAGCATATGATCAACTAATGTTCTATCAGCTTTAGACCACATTCTATAGAAGAATGATGAACAACAAATTTGAAGAATTTGCAGATTGAAGGTGCCTGGCTTTGTCTTATTCACAAATATGATTGTTGATGTCTTCCAGAACATTATAGTAACTGTTGTAATTATTGGTGCAGATACGCTTTTTCTTTTCTGTCTCTTTTATTTTTTTCTTCTTTTTTTTTTTTTCTTTTAATTTCAAAGAAAAAGATCTGGAATCTGTAGTACCTATGAGGTATTGATGCAGAGAAAGGAAAAAATACCTTACAAGACTAGAAATGCTTCTTAATATGTGGCACCTTTCCTCTGAAGTCTAAACATTACAAACAGTTGAAGGATAGTGCAGGAAATAATAGGTTTTAAGACACTGTAATTTAAACAGAATTATTGATACACAATATACAGATGTATCCCTGATTTATACACCGAAAGGACCTAATCCTGGAAAGATTAATGCTTACAGAATGCTTCAATCTACTGAAGTCAGAAAGGTTGTTTAGAGTGTATGCCCTTCAACACATTTTGACTTTGTAGAGTATTTTGCCTAGGTACCCTCCCTATGAGTTCAAAGGCATGACTCTATATAGTCTTGTCCCAAAAACCACTTCATATCATCCACATGTAGATATGAATCTGATTTTTGGGGATGTAGAATTAAATTGTGCTGGTTTGAGGACATGTAGCCAAACACGAAGCTAGCAATGTTATGCCACTGGCATCAAATAGGGCATTATCTGCTTGGGATTTAAATAACGTAAAACAACAAACATAAGAAAACCAAGAAGGAATGAAAATACAGTAAAGAAATTTAATCAGTTTTGCAACATTGTTCTGCAAACTATCTTTTTAACAAGGACAGTAAGACTGGAATAAGAAACTGAGAGCATAAATATAAAAATTGACAAAAGAATAACAAAAGAATTGATAAAAATCCAATCCAGAAAAGTGAACTTGAGACAGATTTGACAGGACACTAACATGATTCTGTAGAACATAAGACAGTTCCCTCTTCCTTATCCCAAATGATTACAAGAAAAGCCATTTATCACTTCCTAGTATGTATAGAAAAAAAAAAAAACAGCGTGAGAGACGGTGAGGGATGTCAACATTTTAACATTTATAATACGTATATTTTTTACATATATGCAGAAATATATATTAAAACACATGTTATAAACAGCAGCAAGATCATAAAACGTGACCTTTGGGAAAGGGAAAACAAGAGTTGTGACACAGCCAACATGAATTCATGCAGTGCAGAAATAAGAACAGGGAGTATGCACCTGAATGAAGTTAGTAACAATATTTGAGGAAAGTAGGTGTCGCAGTGGCAGCCCATGTTAAGAAGTTCTTGCTAGCTATGAATATTAGGAAGACTGGGAAGAGACATTAAAGAGGAAGAGATATTCTCATTTTCACATGCTTGAACATAGCACTCAAGTCATCAGTGGCCTTTAGGCCATATGTAATTTCACATTTTTCTGATAAAACATGGAATGCAGTGGGAATCATATAACCATCTGCAAAATCATTATAGTGATTACAGTTCTGTCTTTTTACCTTAACTAATGCAAATTCTCTCTGATTTTTATTAAACTGCTAATTAAAACTAATGCTGTATAGTACATTCTCTTGCGCACAGCGTAATGCAGGTGATCCCACTGTTTTTTCATCAGTCATTTGGAATTCAAGGTAAAGTGGGAGTAAGAGGAAAATATTACTAAAAACCTGGAGAACGGCATTTTGACTCATAAAAATAATGCTACGAGACTGTAGTCACCTGTCCTCCTTTGATTGCACTGGAGTGGTAGGAGGGGAACACAAGTTTTGCTCAGAGTAGGAACAGCAGCTACTTCTAGAGACAACTAATTTGACCAAATAAACAATTCAGAAGAGAACATTTCAATTAGCTTTTTATTAAAGATGCCTCGCTTTTTTCTTTCCTCTGCTATGCTGATATACTACGCATACTTGCACCTATAAAGTATACTTATTTTAATCAGCATCTATAAAGAGGATTATCAATGCACATGCTTAGCCAAGTAATGTGGTTTGAATACATCAAGAGCAAAAATTGTTGATAAAGCCTCACTCAGATTGAGTTTAAGCAAGCACCCTTCTGTTTAGTGTGGTAAGCTGCCCTTCAATTCTTCCAGTTACTTGCACTGCAGAGGCCACACAAAGTCCCAGTCCAAACTGTCTTGGCACGCAGCACCCACCCTTTCCTCCCTCCCTCGGAGAAAGTCACACAAGCATTTGTATGCATAACCCTCAAGGCCAGTGCTCTGACCTTGCTTCCATTACCCTCCTTCCACACTGGTCAAGGGAAGTGTGAAATATATATATACACCATAAAATATATACATCTAGGCCACCTCCTCCATTCTCCATCTGTCTATGGGGCCTGGAAGTCTCTTAGTCAAGGTTAAGTGCACTTCATGCTAGAAAACCAGTGGAGATACACCCACTTACTCACTCTCTAATGTTAATATAGGAATATCACCAAAGCAACAAGGTAAGCTAGCATCTCTAGAAAACACGTGATCATAAGAGACAGCACCCCATCTTGTGAACAGCTGCTAGATCTCCTCCTACCTGCTGACCCAAGCTTCTGGGATGTTATGGGCAGCATAAACAGTGAAGCTGAGCTGGGAATCTAGGCTGATGTCTGTGCATGAAGGGCTTTTAGGTATGCTGGCAACCTGGAAATTTGCATCAAAGCTGCTGCTGTAAACATGGATAAGACAAGAGATTGCCATGGAGAGCTCAGTCACAGCAGCTTCTATTAACGCTGAGAGGAGAGAGAGAAAGAAATAAAGGTTAGCAATAGGTCATTTATAAAGAACCATATTTATCTTAAACCATCAGTTATGGCTTTGAAATGCTTCCTAATAAAATTTAATTAAAACGACATAACCTACCAACTGAAGCCAATTAGCCATCTGTGCTTCTGAAGCCAGCCTTAGCTCATTTCTGGTGTATCATTAACAGTCCTTCATTACAGTGCTTTCAAATTAAGGCATTTTCAAAGTAAGCATTTTAAACTACAGCAAGCTAGCGTGTGCCTCAGATATGCCATTTTAGTCTGTTAATTTTTGTACTGGAAGAATTTTTATTATGGAGGTATTTTGTAATTTCAGCAGCTAAGTAGCTTCTTGGTTCAAGGGAACTGGCAACGCAGCAGTAGAAGGGAGAAAAGGCACTGGTTAAATTTTAAGACTATAAAGCTGTTGCAACTATAGGTAAACAATTCATAAAATATATACAATAGCAGCCACAATCAGACACAGTCAGCATTCAGAGGGTCATGGATTGGTGATAAAATTACACAATGATGGACACAGAAATACATATCTATACAGATATATATGAAACGCAGGCCATAGTCTCATTTATATCACACCTTTATTTATGTTATTTCCTCTGGCTTCAGCCCTGCAGTGCTCTTTTTATGCAATTACTGGCTTTTATCCATCTTCCCTCTCTCTGTATTTTTGGAGCAGCTAAGGGATTGCCTGATTGCCAGTGTAAATTAAAATCCCCAGTCCTGGCAGCCTCCATTGAGCAAAGAGAGCCGGTACAAGCACTCATTTCTCAGGCAAGGGACAGGTTGAGAGAGAAAGTGTCAGAGTACATTGTATCATTCCAAGATCAGGATGATTTGTCTTCCAAGAGGAATACCCCAAATTCTCCTTTTTTCTGCCTTTTAAGTCATGGGTTCCTACGTGACCTCATCACCTGTTACAGTTCTGGACATACTCCATAAACTTGTCTGGCTACTGTATTCAGCAGCCGTCTATTAGCTGTCTAACAGTGTCTATTGAAAAAAATAGATTCCCAGGAACAGGAAGCCTGAGACTTGCTTATATTAGCTTTTTACACCCGGACTAGGTGCAGGAATCCTGCCCAACATCAGATACAGATACCACAATTAACTGGACTTAGCTATCTCAGTTTCCTGACCACAATGTCTCCAAAAAACATACCCTCGGTCTGGAATTTTATTCCCCTTCTTCGACACCTTTTGCCTTTAAACTAGCAAATACTCAGAATTATTGAGTCACAAAATACATTGCAAACAGTCCAAAGTAATTATTTCAGTATTCATCTTATAATAGACAAATTTTAACTATGTAACAATAGAGATATACATAAAGTACTCCCCCTCTACTCCACTCTCATGAGACCCCCACCTGGAGTACTGCGTCCAGCTCTGGAGCCGCTGACATAAGAAGGACATGGACCTGTTGGAGCAGGTCCAGAGGAGGGCCAAGATGATCGGAGGGATGGAGCACCTCTCCTATGAAGACAGGCTGAGAGAGTTGGGGTTGTTCAGCCTGGAGAAGAGAAGGCTCTGGGGAGACCTTATTGCGGCCTTCCAGTACCTAAAGGGGGCTTACAGGAGACCTGGGGAAGGATTTCTTACAAGGGCATGTAGTAATAGGATGAGGGTGAATGGCTTTAAACTGGAAGACGGTAGGTTTAGATTGAATATTAGGAAGAAATTTTTCACTTTAAGGATGGTAAGGCACTGGAACAGGTTGCCCAGAGAAGTTGTTGAGGCCCCATCCCTGGCAGTGTTTAAGGCCAGGTTGGATGGGGCTTTGAGCAACCTGGTCTAGTGGGAGGTGTTCCTGCCTGTGGCAGGGGGGTTGGAACTAGATGATCTTCAAGGTCCCTTCCAACCTAAACCGTTCTAGGATTCTAGGAAAATTGAAATAGTTTGACATATAGTGGGGTTTGCTACTGGAAATACTGACAGCAAATTATTGCACTCATGAAGGACTGGCTAGAATACTACTCCTTGTCATGTTGTAATCATCTTCCACACAAGAAAACTGAATCATTTTAGGGACTAACAGGTTAAGAAAACTCAGTCCTTTTACTCTCTGTTTGTGTATACTTCTCTCTCTAGCACTCATTTTTAATTATCTTTTTATTTATTCTCTTTACTATTTTCTCCATTTATTATCCTTTGCTATGACTGTTCTGAATAAATCTTTTTCTCTAATGACTTTTTTCCCTAGAATAGCATTTTATTCTCGTACTCCGTTCTCTTGGATGTGTAATAACTTAGTACCTTCCAAATTAAATGTTTAATTTGCACTGAACTCTTTTACATTCCAAGGAATTACCTATAGTCATATACATAAATCCTTCTTAAGAGTTCCAGAAGAGAACATCAGTGGACTATTATTTGAACCAGTATTTTACACTTTATCTGAAATGTACCAAACTATTTACATTAAGGAAAAACAGCTATTTAGGAGACTCCCTGGCTCCAATCCGTTCAAAGTGGCAGACAGGTAGATGTAGGGCAATAGCAAAGTCCTTATTTATGCAAATTGGCTTATTGAAGTCAATGATTGCTGAGCAGAACCTTCTCAGCATTTTCTCCAAAAGAGGGTGAAATATAGCTCAGAATCTGTGTAAACTTCATGCTGTGTGTTGAAACGCACCTTTTGGCCACCAGCAGCTTTTACACAAACCGTATTCTAGGCTGTAAGGCAATGTTTCAAATTTTGTCTCGAGAACAAGTGGAAATGTACTATATTTCAGCTAAGCCACAGAAAGAAGAAAATATTCCTTGGACAATGTCTTGGTTTGAGTGACACAGGACTAATTTCTCTTCTAATACTTGGGAAGACTGCACTTTTCGAAGACTCCAGCATCTGAATTTGTGAAAATATTTACTTTATAGCTAGCTACGGTGTGTGGGTTTCAAGGTCTCAGTGTTTTCGAGCTTGCCAGGCGTGGGGATGAGGGAGGAGGAGTGAGACCCAGGCACTTGACCCAAGCTGGCCAACAGGATTATGTCATACCATGAACATCACATTCAATATAAATTAGAAAGTTTGCTTTGAAGTCCTCTCTATCCCTTGATGGCAGCAGTCCAGAGAACTTCTTGCCCCGGTGACAGAGCCCTGAGGTCTTCCCTTCTTCCTGAAGCCATAGCACTCGCAGCGTCTGACACTTGCTGTCCACTGCTGGGAGTGCACAGCTTCCTACTGATAGAATTGGCTGACTATAATCCTTGTATATTTTTATATTGCTATCGGGATCAATACTGTTTCATCAGTGTTATTAATGTTAATTATTTAGTGTTAACCTATTAAATCTATTTACATTTCAACGCCTACGTTTCCATGTTTTTCCCTGATTCCCCTTCCTGGTTAAGGATGGGTTATAGGGTGATAGAATAATTGTCTAAATAAAAACAAATTTTGGGTTTCTCAAACCATAACAGACAAAAAAAAAAAAAAAGTCAGGAGAAATATCCACGATAGGGTAAATACTTTCCATAACAGAAAATTTACACGTCAGGCAAGGAAACAAATAAGATGCAAGGTACCTATCATTGTATCCAAGCTATCTTGTCTACTGGCCATGTTTGCAGAAGAATGACTCTCATGATTTACCCGAGAGACAAAACTGAATGCCAGGTACATAATAAACAGACAAACAAACAAACCCCAATGAAAAGTGAGGGAAAACAAGGAAAAGCACAATCTGTCCCTCAATTATTTATAACATGCTTCAATCTGTCAGTGGTGAGGTGAAAAAAGTTCGCTGGGTGTCAAGGACCTGCCCACCCTACAAGATCTATGTGGATAGATGGGGCAAGGTTAACGGTCTTCACTTAGTTACAGATGATGTCCATGAGACTCCCTGCTGAAGGGAGCTGGGAAATGTTCTTCTTTTTCCTCTCTCTCTTAAATTTCCACCTTTCACGCATAGGCTTGCACTCTGTGCCCAAATGCAGAAATGAAGCCAGTTAGGAAGCAAGGCCTGCGGGAGGACTACAGGCTGTCTCTCTCACTGAGATGGTGTGAAGACAGCAATGGGGCAACCAGTTCAGCTGCCAGCAAAGGGAGACAAATGAAACTTCAGCATTATTTTTCTAATTATTAGGAGATCCAGAATGAAGATATTCTCAGGAATAGAGTTCCTCAAGTGTAAGCAAATGTCCAAGTATGACCTGGTCTGCAGCTGCAGCATTTTTTCTACATTTATTTTCTTACTCTTGTCAGTTCTCAGTTTAAAATGACTCTATGGTTTCTGTGCCAGAGTCAGCCCTTTTTCCCCCCGAGTCTTCACTCATTAAGCCTGGTAGCAATTAACTAAATTAAAGACAAACATCTTGGCTAGTCTCTAAGTGTCCATTACTCACAAGAGTTGGTCAGCATCTTTTCACTATATTTTTATGAGCTGCTGAATTGGATTTGGTATGCTGAAATTATATCGCCCATTCATGAAGCCAGAGAACTTTACTGCTTTTTATGATTAATAAATCTTAGATGAGAAAGGACTACGGTGTTTCACTAAATTACATAGCACAGGCTATGGACTTCCTACAGCGGATGCACAGCTTCAGCTATACCAGAGTTTATTTTCTAGAAATGCCTGGTGTCCCAGGCACAGCCTAGGAGACTACGAATACACCACATAGCAAAATGAATTGTGACCAAGATTAATAATCTCACAACTCAAACCTCATCATTTATTTCCGGTGTGAAATTATTTGGCATCACCTTCTAGGTGAAGGTGAGAAGAAATGAGACTTGCAGAAATGAGATGAGACCAAGGGAAGTGAACTTTAACCATAACTGCCAGATATGCTTACTTCTGACACGTGTTCCTTGTACATGAAGTTTGAAGGAATAAATTTCACTCTTGGTGAGAAACAGAACAATCCACACCATCCCTAGAAGTGTTAATGAATATGCCTACAGGTGCCTTCAAGATTTAGTAAGGAACATGCTAGCATATTCCTTATAGAAAACCACTTTCTTCTTCTCAATCCAGTATTACAATTCACATATTATTTTAGTGCCAGACCTTCCAACAGAGTAGGTACTTTGCTGTTATTGCACCTGCAGATGATGTCAATTTAATACATAATAAACATGCCCTCTCTGACTCTGTATACACATTTTCTCTGGGTAAAACATGACAAATATCTGATTGAACAGAATTTGGAAGGAAGGCTTAAGACCCTTTTGACACCTTAAAGATATTTTGGAGAACAGGATCTTGATATTGCTCTTTCCCACTTATTTTCAGAGAGAAGGAAAAAAAGCAAACTCCTAAGTGCAGTTTAGGCCATACACACATATGCAAAACACCCAGAAAAAAACCCAAAACACAACCTTAAGATTTAGGTAAGGTGCTAAGCAGCGATAATTACACCATTATTATAATAAGAAAAAGGCAAAACATGAAAAGGCTGTAATACAAATACTGATCAGGTGCAGTTTCCAAGCACCAATATTTACCTTATTGTTCCCTTCTACTAGTTGAAGAATCCTATGAATTATCCATCCCTTGAAAGAAATTTAAAAATCTCCTGCTGTCCTGGTATCAAAAATGTCTCTGCTACTATATGCTCTATATAGTAGCAAGGCCTTGGTAACTTCTGTTTAATTTTTTTTGAGAACTGGGGGCTGGTGGGGGTAGTAGTTATTTAAAAATTAGTCTTGGTTAGAACCCCTGACTTTCAGAACAACATATCAGGATGTAACACAGCAACAACTTAGAGGTAAAGAGCCATGCTCAGATTTGAAAACAATTCAGGAGACACTTAAGGAGATGAAATGCAATCAATAAAAAGCTCTTGACATTCTTCTGTATTCTGAAACAAAAAGTGATTTTTCCAAAATAAAACTATAATGGCTTTGTACTAGGAAAAGAAGGAAGTTGAGTTTTCAATTTTATATAGGAAAGTCCTCAAAAAAACGTCAATTTTTTTCCCCTTCCTACCTTTTTTTTGGGGGGGTGGTGAAAATTCCTGTGGTGACTATTTTTATGATCAGGTCTAGAAGCAACTATCAAATCCCAAGCACAGTTAGTGAACCTTTATGCCCTTAAATGTATTGACGACTTTGTTAAATGTATCATCATCATCAAGGTATCCGATTTCTGCATTTACTTGAAAAGATAGCAACTCCAGCAATTCAGCTGGAAAAGACTGTTAATTCAATATCATCAGTTCATGGTGCATACTAGACTTTCTGGGATGGGTCCCAGAGAACTACTGATCAAATTCCAAAAGCTGCTTATTATGTCTGATCCGGTGAAATCCCTGCCTGAAGTAGCAAGGCTGTAGACATTGTAAAAACATTCATTCATCAGCTTTTGAGAAACACACACGAACTCAGTTTTGTACCAGCTTACAGCCTGTTTTTTCATACTCTGGATTGCAGCAAACTCCAGTGCTAAATCCCTAACTTGAATAATCTCATTCTTTATTTTCCAGGAACACTTGATGCTGCAGAACAGTGCTAATGTCTAGAAATACCTATCGTTCCTCAAATTTAAGAAGAAATAAAAAAAAATACTTTGAGGAGTAGAACATGAATATAATCTTCTAAGGACTTCATACAGTGGAAAAAGAACATGATCCATACTTAGGCATAACACTCTGTTTTCAGCAATGGAATAATTTGGTCTACAGAGATAACACTGTTAATGGAGCCAGTTATTGCAACACTAAATAAAGGCTAGATATTTTGAATATAGTCTTTGACTTGCTTAGTCCATGGTGAATTACTAATATTAAACCTCTGATAATCTTTTATTAAAGAGAAAGATTAACGCAGTTTCTAAACAGATTATTAAGTAAGGTTTTAATTTAATAGTATCTGTTATCTTCTTCTCTTTTGTGGTAGAGAGATGCTATAATGAAGAAAACCAAAACTCTTATGATACACAGGGTAATAACTACCACTTGGGGGAGGAAAAGGAGAGGAAACAGAAATTATTAGTTGGAGTAACTGCTGCTCTTGCTGTTCAAATTTGATCCTACTTTCTTCAAGATAAACATGAATACATATAAGAGACAGAAAAGAACAGCACAAATGGGAAATGCAGTCTGTTTTCTCCTCGGTTGTCAATGCTGACTTCATTTGCAATTGTGCTGCTAGAGAAAGCAAAGCACATGATTTTTAGCTTCCCAGAGATCTGGAAAAATTTACCAGCACTGAGCTAAGGTGGTGATTTTCCCCTACTTTTGGGTAACACGCTTGCAAATTTTTGCATGCCTGCAAATGTAGCCAGTTAAGCATAATGAAGTAAAGAAGGCGGGAAGCAAAGGAGGCAGAAAACGAAACACAAAGGTGATTTCAGCAAGAATGCACATCTTGTCACTGAGTTGGTTTTTACTTCTAGCTTCAGCAGGTGAAAATATCATCTGGATTCCTCTCAGGCTCAGTGTCCCTAGGTCAACAGATGGGGGCCCCATGGCATTATCATGAAGGTGAGCACTGAGAAGACAAGGACCAAGAAAAGCTCGTGATCCCCAAAATAAAAGATGTGTAGAATGGCTTTGTCCACTTCTTGGGGATGAGGCCTAGGTTCCAGCAGATCAGGTTTGGTCATTGCCCTCACACTTTGTTTTTATTAGACATGCCTTTAACACCAGCTTTGATAGCTAGACTTTGTTAACACTCATTAGCCTAACTTTAAATATTTTGCTGGCTTTTAGAAGTTTATTTAATAGGTGCAGATGTAAGGCGTGTAGTATGTTTTAACGTACATTAAATGTATATCACTGCATGTAAGAGGTCAATTTGAATTTTAGTTACATTGGACAACTTGAATGTAGGCTTCTCCACAGAATGACTAATGGTCTGGCAAGTTCTGACCTGCAATCAGTAAGTTGCAGTTTCTAATATTACACTACCAAAAGGATTCTGCAATTGTTATGAAATTAGGGTGTGCCGAGAACAAACAGAGAAGCATCACTTTTCACAGTTGAAGCTTTCCTGGCATAAATGGTTGACAGCCAGGTGACTATGAGCCAGCAGTGTGCCCAGGTGGCCAAGAAGGCCAA
>RSEF01000001.1:78448154-78526803 GCA_003993805.1 Himantopus leucocephalus | reverse complement strand
AGATTGTAGCGAGGTGGGGGTCGGTCTCTTCTCCCAAGTAACAGGAGATCGGACAAGAGGAAATGGCCTCAAGTTGTGCCAGGGGATTGGATATTAGGAAAAATTTCTTCACACAAAGGGTTGTCAAGCATTAGAACAGGCTGCCCAGGGAAGCGGTAGAATCACCATCTCTGGAGGTATTTAAAAGACGGGTAGACATGGTGCTGAGGGACATAGTTTAGTGGTGGTTTTGGCAGTGTTATGTTGATGGTTGGACTCAATGATCTTAAAGATCTCCTCCAACCTAGATGATTCTATGATTCTAAATAAATAGGTACAGAGAAGAAGAGAGTTAAAAATCTGATTCCTTTACTGTTATTCAATAAATCAGATTTTCCTTGAGGAAGCTGCTGATTCAATGAAGTCCAAATTTGGAAATATCTTTTACTAGAGGATTTTTTTTATATCCAGGTTTTCTGAACAGTGTGCAGAGGAAGATGTTTCTAAGTTAGATGTTGATTAGTAACTATTCATTCTTTTCATCATCAAGAATTAGTTGCTGTTGAGTGTTAAAAGAAATAATCATGGGATAAGCGGCTATATCCAAGGGAGAAGAATCCTACAAACTGTATTTACCTTTTCCTCCCTTCTGCACCTGCATGTTCTTTCCCCTCACTCCCCTGGCCCTCCAGCTGCTTAGCTTTTCCTGGCAGCTTACAAATATAATTGCTGTTTCTTTGTTTGCTGTTCGTGAAGTTGAATAATGGTGAAACAACAAGCCTGGCATTTGGAATCCTGCTTTTGCACCACCTCTGTGTTTGAAAGGGTGCTGCAATCTTTGTGGTTGGTTCACCTTTTTGCATCGCTGAGCACACCGCAATTGAGAAAAGCAGGCAGAAGAAAAAAAGAGAGAGGGAAAAAAAAAAGCAACTGAGAGGCCACTTTTTTCCTTAAACAAAATGGAGAGATGACCGTTCCACAGCACACCCCACGTTCAGATGGAGGGCCCTTTGAAAGCATCCACATAGCACCCCCAGCTGCATTTAGCAGGCCAGCCACAGAGGGGTAGAGCAGGACCCATGCCCTGATGCGGCTGTCCCCTCCCGGAACCCAACACAGGCACCTGTGACAGGACACGCTCCTGCACATCCCTCAGTCTGTGAGGTGCTCCGCAGCAATGCTAACAGTACTGGGCATTAGCCAATGAGTCTAAGCTAATTTTAACTAAGGAATTAAATAAGGCAGGGTCTATGATTTTGTCCATTACTGTTAATTAACCTACTCTTCTTACAACAGTATATAATTTAAGACAACACACCGTTTACACAACAAAAGACTAAAGAACTAAAGCTTAAGGAAGGAAGAAGGAAAATTATTGGAGCCAAGTAGAAATGCCATATACAAAAATAATTTTTTAGGCTTTCATCAAGTTCCTCATTTTCCCTTTTCTCCACAGAAAAAGTTGGGATTAAGGACAACTGCTATGACCACCACTAACTGTAATCAGTTCTTTCACTCTATTAGTTGTTTTCCATACTTGAATCTCCAGAGTAGTTTTGGGAAATGCTATGTTTTAATTACACTTTTAGATCACTTTAATTTTAACTTGCCATAATTACCTTATAATACAACTAAATATGTAAACGTCTGCAATATGCCAGCTATAATAACATTTCTCCAATACAAACAAATAGCAAAATGTGTGTTTTCTGATGATATATCTTGAATTAAAATATTTTAAAAATAACACTTTACCTTTGTCTGGTGTTTCCACACTTTGAAGTAAATTCTATAAAGACAAAACCAGAGGGAAAAAATAATCAGTTAGTTCAGGAAAGACCAGATAGCAGTTATATCTGCTTTAGGAGTAGTACTCATAGAAAACAAAGTGAGAAAGGGGAAGGATATATCCTGATGTTATGATGACAGAAAGACTTGACTGGGATTCAGAATACCAGGACCTGCTTTCCAGCTTTTCCACCTGCTTCCTCTACTGTCTCAGGCAAGTCACTCAGGATCTGATTTCTGACATTATTTAGGCACGTCAAGATACAAAGAAGCACTTATCAACATTTGAGGTGCATACACATTTTCAGCCTCTGCCTTGGTATAACAGAAATAAGAATACCCTCTCCATCCCTTTGCATGCCTTATGTATTCATACGTGAATCCCACAACCACGCTGAGCAGGCAGAGCCTCAGCATCCTTTCAAAGCTGAGGAGCACCAAGTCTCCACTCAAGTGGCCCACATTTCACCTACATCCCTGTGCTAAGTCAGCAAAAATAGCTGTACTCTTCAAAGGCCTTTGAGTGGGCAGCTAACCGCAGACAGCCAACAGGAAATATTAGGTGCAGGGATTTAGGAGGTGTTTACGCCCTTGGTGCCTAAACACAGCTCTCAATGCCTGACATTAATTCAGTATCTGGATTCCCACCTCTCATAATCCACTGCTGTCAGCAGGAACTGCTAGGTGCTTACGACTGCTGAAAGGTCAGGCCAGTTACTTAGACTGAACAGACCAGCCTAATTAAACTTTTTTTTTCTTTTTCTTTTTTTCTTTTTTAAAGCTGCTCTATTAAATCCCCAAGTACAATAATTGCCATCAATCAGACCTTGCTCCAGCCTTTTCTGACACTGGACAAAATTAAATATTGCGACACTGCCTGTGCCTCCTCGTCTGCACATGAAAAATCGCCGTCAGGGCAGATAGCTCAGCACGTCTCCTGGCAGGACAGGTGGCACCCGTAGCCCTGGGGGCTGCAGGTGGGACCCGGCCACAGCTCAAAGGCAAGCACGGGCCACCAGTTTTCCCTGCTGGCTGCTCAGTCTGCCCCTGTCTTCGCCTGGCTCTGACATCAGACTCGTATGTACCAAGGTGACAGAAATAAATTAGTGTCTGGTCAAGATTTGCACCTGAATTAATTCTGTGTTTCAATATTGCCCGTGGCTTGCCCTGTTTCAACCCATGTCCGTGAAAGGTTTACTATCCTTTACAGTCATTAATCCCTTTGCAGCGGGTTGAGAATGCTTCATGTTAGTACACAGGCATTCAGCGAGATGCAGAGGTGACATAAGTAGTAAAATGCTGGATGTACGTTCTCCCTCTGGTACCCAGCTTGGAGCTGCCAGCATTTGCATGGTAAATATGAAGAGAAGTCAAATGCGTACTTGAGGGGAGGAAAGCAACCTCCAGGCTGAGAAATATGTTTTCACAATCTTTATAATGCAGTGAGACAAATGGGAACAGAGACCTTTGTTCAATTCTCTCAAATTTTGGAAAGTAAACAACCTTTTGGAACAGCGCTTATAATTTCAACACAGTGTAGCCCATTTAATATATAGTGGATTAGTGCCCATTCTGGCAGGATTCGATCTCCTAGGACTTTTTGTGAGCTGCCGTAAAAAAGGAAGGGAAAAAAACAGAGATGAAAAACATTAATTGTGCAGCAGGCCTAGAGTTTGCCCTGAACAGATTTTAAAATCCCAGGGTTAGGTTGGTTAGAGACTGAATGAATCACATTTATAAAGAGACGCAATCAGTTAAGAAGAAGCTATCACTGGTGCCAGTTGCTTTCATAATCTCTTAACCATGGTACAGGAATGCCTAGTACTGGCAGTGAGAAAGCAGTAAAGAGCTAATAAGTACAGTTTAATTAAACACAGAAGATTAGAAATAAATATTTGTTTTTCTTTTTTTTCCCCCCCATAAAACCAGACTTAAATAGAAGCACATTGAGATTTTTTGTTTAAAGTATGCAAGCATACATGTACAGATATGTATACACAAACATATACTGACACCCTACGGAATTCACATTGGAAGGAGTAAGCAGTAGTTCCCCTGAGGCATGCGCACATGGAGCTTGCCAAAGGGATGCATTAAAAGGTATGGAGTGGCTTTGTGTGGAATACATTACACTAAAGCATCAGGAAACCATGGTGAAAAAGCAATTAGAACTTTTTTTCTGGCATTTGTCCTTTACCCGATGCGTAATGCTGCAGCACTTGAGATGTAACAGGTAGCCTCAAAAATTTCACTTTACTTGTAGTGCAAGTTACCTGCTTGTCTGAAAAAAAGCCTCTCTTCTACCGAAGAAAAAGTCTTGGGGATACTGTGCTAATGAACATTATAGAAACAATTCAAGCAGACTGACAAGATATGCTAATATTGCAGTACTTAATAATTTTGTCAGTACCCAGAATTCACATGAAATGTCCCCATAATTCAGTATGGCTTTAACTCAGAAAAGGTTTGGAGGAGTTGGTATTCCATTAAACATCCAACTGCCGAGTACTAATTTTGGCTACATATGTCGATAGAGACAGGAGAGATGATCCACTGTCTTTGTTTAAATATTGATAAATATAGATAAAATCTGATTTGTTGTATTTTTATTTTATGCTATACATGAGGTAGTTGCATTTAATGTGCAATCTCTATTTTCATAAAATGGAACAGTGTTCAAGTTACAGAACATGCAGAAATATATTTTACTGCTTTTATGACATTTATAGTTCAGTTGCTTCTGAGAAAGATGAAGCTCTTCATAAAATCAAACCTGAAATTTTTCTAGATTACTGAAGTCTAATCAACTGTCCCAGCACTTATTTCTCAAAGGAGTAAAAAGCAACAGGAGCGATGGTGTTTGCTGCTGCAGGAACAGTTTTGCTTTATTTTTTTTCCCCCACTTTTTTTTTTTTTAACTTATTTTTTTTTCCCTCTGTTTGTTTGAAGTTAGTTGTCAGTCAGATCTTCTTCACCAAGGAGGGTAAGGGGCAGAGGGGTGTCAGTCAAGGTCACAGACAGCCTTTACAGGAAGTCTTCAAGGGACACAACTAGTTCAGCTAACCAAGCCTGAAAGGGAATGTTAACGGAACAAAACTTCAATAACTTAAAAACTTTAAAAAATGAGTAACAAACTAGTCAGTATTCACCAAGAGAAATGTGGAGACAAGCAGCTTCTTATGTGAATATTAAGACTGAAAAATATTTTAAGACTAGTGATAAAATATTCAATCAGGACAGCATCTTTTTAACATTCAGAAGAGGGTATTCAGGAACAGTATCATTTCGTTCATTACAGATGAGCAAACACCATCATTATCATCACCATCACCACCACTTATCATTTTCAGCCTCTGGAGATTACAGCCACGACCAGCACTCTTCTGTGCTGGAGACTGTACATATGGATAAGGAGAGGCGTTCCTTGCCCTGAAGAGCTTATAATTTAAATAGGTAAAACAGAAAAAGGAAAGTGTATTACTCCCTCTGTGCAAGAAAGTACATGGAAGTTGGTGCAGCAGAAACTGTATGTATTGGAGACTGTCTATACAGTGAAGTTGGAAGTCGGACACATGCTGAGAATGAGAGATGGCAAGCTAGGAACACTTGGAGCAGGGTTTTTTGTTTTGGGGGTTTTATTTGCTCATTTGCTTTTACAACAGGATAGATCAGCCCATAATTCAATTATTTGCCTAGTAACAATCACTTCATCTCTAAAATAAAAACTATTTGCATGACAGTGACTCAGAAAAGCAAAAGCAAACATGAACATCAACAGAAACCTTAGACTTGAAAAAGATGACCTGTACTCTCTGTTGTTTATCCCATTATCTTATTCTTCATGGCATGACATGTGGGGTTTTCTGATTGCTCAGGACAGGCCACACTAATAGGAACTGATTTGGCTCTTCAACTACTATTTCTGTCTCTCTGCTGAAATTCAGAGAGGGCAGGGCTGAAAATGCACTCAGGGGTACTCAGTAAATATAAGCCAGCCATAGGAGGCAGTTTACACATCGGGTTCATGGAGCTGACCTGAACACTCAAAGAGAAAATACACTAAAGTTCTCTTTACTCCAAAAGAAATCCTTTTAACAAATTAGTCCCAATACATTTCTTTTGCTCTAATTTCTTCCTAAAGGAGAACATGTTCTGTTACTTGTCCTCTCTATCTTTTTACTGGATCAAGCTCTTTATCTCTCTTTTAAGAAAGATTCTGGGTTGACAAAATACTTTTCTCAAGGGTAAGATACTGATCTGCCTGCCACCTCTCAGGACAACCTGGGGTTTAACTGAAAAGCAGATCATGTGAATCCCTTGCTACTTCTTATATCTCCTTCTCTATTGTATTTGCCCTCTAATATACAGGAAGAACTTTTCTTAAATGAGATATTCTTATTTCCATTTAAATCAACAACACACCAGATAAAATGTGTACTGTCACAGACCCATTTATGCTGGAATTTACCCAGAACAGTGACTTCTAATAATTGATGCTGAAGTGGACACGAAAAGATTTAGGATGCTATAGAAACAAGATTTACAGTGAGTCACGACCTAGAAGGGAGGCAAGAGATGGTGCTTAAGTTAATCAGCCGGTCAACTCCGAGCAACAAAAAAAAAACCCCTAAAGCTGTTGTTTCTTGCAGCTTGGTCCTTAACAATACTTGCCAACCTTCAGAGAGACAGCACCCGTATAACTAGTTCCAGAAGGCCACAGCTGGTTCTGCCCAGGGCCACGCAGCAATGTCTGTTCTGTGATCTCTAGTGTCCTCTGTTCCAGAAACACAGTGCAGGGATTTACTTAAAACCCAGACCTGCAGAGAGCTACACTGATATTATAGAGTTTATTTGCTTGGGTCTTGTACTTTACCTGTTGGAAGCTGTTCCCTTCCCGCCCTCCACTGCCATCTAAGAAGAATAAACAAAGGCTAGGAATGAAGACAGTTAAGAAAGGAAGTTTTCTGAGCATCACTAGATCCTCTTCAACTAACATAATTTCTGCCCTTTGGTAAGTCTTTTCACCTCTCAGGAAGAAGCATGCCCCCTGTAAGATAATAAGTATTTGAGAGATTGAAGCTGTGTATATGGAAGACCGTATACAATTAATTTGCTATATATCACTCATATGACACAAGAAATGTAAGAAGAATTACGCTAGCTTTCCCCAGTCTTATGTTTGGGACCTCAAACTGCCTATTAGGCATAATTAAATATATTCCACTTATGTAGCTAGACACTCACTAGTTAATTCAGTTAACACGTTACCCCATTGTTTACTTTCCTGTCCTAGGTGTTACACATATCACAATCCATCGGTTTAAAAAAATAATAAAGAGAAAGAATAAAAGTTTTTGTAAACAAGTAAAGGTCTGAGAATGCAAGCATCCTGCCCAGTTTGGCATGTTTCTCTAAACAATATTTGCTGTGAGAAAGAATGACAAGACAGAGACCATACAAGGAAAGAAAAAAATTCCTTGGTAACTTCTTAAACTTTTTTAAAAAGTGTGAAGAGGAAATTTCATTAAGGTGGGAAAGAATTAACATGTTTTAAGGTTATACCAGACTAAATTCAAGTGATTAATGGCTTGGATTTTCAAATTTGCTGAGCACTTGTATTTCCAAGATGCTGACTTCAAAAGGATTTTTGGGTGCTCAGAACTCCTGTAAATCAGGTCACAGTGACTTGTCCAAGGTCATACCAAAGCAGCTGATGACAAAACTGAGGACAGATACTGCCGTCTAAAGTCCCAGTTCACAATTATACAGTAACCACCAGAAAACCGACTTCATTGTTTTAAGAGTGAGTAGTCCAGCTAAAATCAGGACTATATGACGCTGGTCCTTCTCTGCATAAATAGCAGAGACATTTCTATCTGAAAAACTCATAATTTAAGTGACATTTACAGAGAGAATGCTTTCTTATTGTTAACAAGCTATGCTAAATATATGAAAATCAAATACTTTGAAATCTCACAATTTGGTAAATAGGTGATGTGGCAAAGCAGAGATTTGAATGTTTGGTGGGAGTAAGAAAGAATATCAGTCTTTCACATCTGTCACAGTTAAACACAGGACAAGTCCTCTGTTGGTTGCTCCTCTGTCACACATTGTCAACAATCTTTTCTTTTGTTCTAGTGCCTCTACCTAATTCATGTCAGAGGGAAAATAAGTAGTAAGACAGTAGAACAGCCTTGATCAATCAGAAAATTAGTGAAACCCATTCAAGCTCCAGTTTTAAAGAGAAAAATAGGACATCAACTTGCATCTTTTACCTGTGCTTTCACCAATGGCACTGCATGGAGTTTCTTGACTGCATCAGTAATGTCTCTGGTTTCCACAAAACCGAGGACACTGCAGATTGCCTTAGCTACTTCAATCACATTATCAACTTTACACTGTTGATAGCAAAGAAAAAAAAAAGCAAACAGTAGACACATACCAATTATCAGAAATGCCTTACCATAAACTTCATGCCAGTGAGTATGTAGAAAATCATATCTGCTCATACAAAATTCAAACACACTATGCATTAGTCTGGCTACGTTGAAATCGCTACCGACCAATAGTTTCCTAAGAATAGCATATTTTTTGTTGAAGCCCAATTATCTTCCACAAAACGTGCCTTGTTGAAAACCGTGACGAATTTGGTATCTAAGACTCATTTTGAGGCAAATCATTGGTTTGTCTGAACTTCATGAGCGTAGAAGCACTGTAAAGAAACTTCTGAGGAAACCTGAACACAAATGATTCAAAAACTTTCTGATTTTTTTATGATACTGTGAATTTATCCCCACTATTGTCTCCTACCCATCTCTTTGAGAGCTGGCAGACAGCCATGTTCCTCCTAAAAATAGTCACTGTGTGGGAGGCTGCATAATCTGACACCTGTGGACTGAGTACTTCTGCAAATAGCTTTTCTAAAAAAATATATATATATAGTTCAAACTACTAAATCTTATTGATAATAAATTTAGATCTTTAAATATTACCATATGAAAAAAATCTCTACATGAATAATCTCAGAAATACTTTGGGGAACTCAAGAAAAAGAAAATTTGGATCCCAAAGGAAGTAAAATATCAATAAATAAATAAATAAATATATACACATCCGTGGGTTTCCTGCATAGTTAGTTATATCACTTCATTAAACCTTAAAATACATTCTCTGAACAAGTGGAAGCTCTCCTATAAATATTCTCCATGTTTCTGTACTGATAAATGTTCCTTTTAGTGTGCTACAGCATGTCTATGTACTGATAAAACCATTTCTCTAACTCATCCATTTCATTCCTGAAAAAGAAAAATTGTACCAAGATGAACTTTCTGTTTTTAAGCTTAAGGTCTATATCCAGATTGTACTGAGAAGGTTACCACCTGTCATTAATACAAATAAATATAAAAATATATTGAGGTTACTAATTCCACATTACTTGTCTTGAACAGAACTAAAGCAGGAATTAATTACATAAAATATCCTCAAATATTTGGTGTTTAGAATTCTTTTAAAAATAAGTTGTTGGTTTTGGGTTTTTTTTTTTTTTAGTAATTAAAGACAGCAATACCTTTTCACATACTAGAGGTTCTAGAGAGAAAAAGGCTATGGCTGACTATGATCTCTTGAGAACTTTAGACCTTCCTTTGGTCTGAAGTTGATTCAGCCTTCTGCCAATTTACAAGGAGTGCATTTCCTTTCTTTAGTATTTCTCCCCTACCACTTATATTTTTTAATTGAACTCTTGCAGGATTTACTCTCTATACATTGCCAGTAGAACTAGAAAACTGTAAAAATGCCATGGCTTTTTTTACCGTGTATAACATTGACAAAACTAAAGCATTATAGATACCAGTTTACTGTGTAGCGCTTGAAGAAATGCATATATATACACACACATATATATTTTTAATTATTACATATAGTTTGTAATTAAAAGTTAAATATAATTATAATTTAGCATTTAATTTAAATACATTTTAATTTAGTATTTTTCTTCTTCACAAATGGATATGGATTATCAGAACAAGGGATATTATGCCTATAAAGACACATTCATGCAGGGCAATTTCTGAGCAGTACACAAGCAATAGACATACACAAGAGTAATCCTGGAGTAGAGAAACAGCTCTACTGCTGGACAGAAAAAAAAAAAACCCAAAAAACAAAAAAAAACAACCAAACCCAACAGTTTATATATTTTTGTACGTGCATATATATGCTGTTCCACAAAGAGTTGGGTATCTTAAGGATTGTATCTATTTCTGTATAATATACTATTCTGTTTAGAGATAAATTAACAAAGTACTTAATATTTTTTAGAAGCAACTATACCATAGACTTTGTTTAGAGGGTAGCTACTTCTAAGGAGCGTATTGCAGATCAAGGAAAATAAGCATATAAAAAAATTGTGTAATACTGTATACTATGAATGATTACTTCTTTCACACTATTTCTCTTTTTGGATATTATCATGTAAAGAGTTTTCCTTATCCATGTGTAGACATATGACATTGATTTTTGTCCCAAAGTAGGGAAGACAGAGATTTGTTTCTTACAGAACTTTTACATTTTCTGAAAGTCCAAAAGAATTATAGTCAACATCTCGTATATGTTTTTTCCCTCTACATATTTAAATACCAGCAGAACCTTTGAAGGATATTTTGGTGTTTAAATTATTTATATGATAAAAAAATGCTACTTCTTTCTAGAACTTCTACACTCTGTATTAAAAATTTACAAAGTTTTCTCTCTACTTAAATAGTACATTCCGAATAGATTTAAAAATGAAGTGCATGTCAAGTGATTATCAGGGCAACCAAAATAGCTAGTTGTCTGACTGCACACACACTCCGGGAACACTACATTTTAACTCAACAGCACCAATCCCACCCCCTCCTTGTGCCAAATATTCTAAACTTTTCTCTTTTTTTTTTAATTTTCATTTTATAGAGGCATTATCCATCATAAAATGAATTTTGCATTCATTGATCATTACTAATAATGACGGCAGTGGGCTTGTCACAAAAGTCAGAAGTATTGGTATCTCCAAGGCTTTTTAACAGGCATCCTTGAATAAGGACATTTGAAAGTAGGTAGATAAATCTGCAAAAAAATTTATTGTTTCTTTTAAACTGAGGATCTCAAGATCTGTCCTTTTAAAAAGGAACACTTAAGAAAGTTCCAGTTAAGTATGGAACTTAAGCAGGTACGCGTGTGCTTAATTTAGTATATGTGAGTAACTCCCAGTGGCTTAAAGTTCAGAGTGTGCTGAGGGTGGCTTGTGGTGAATCAGAAGGGTAACAAACCCTCCCAGTGATGTGAGTGCTGGCCTTGAAAATCAACATAACGATTTCCATGTAACCTTGGGATAGGGGGCAGCTAGAAAGATCCCAATTTTAAGCCTTCTTAAAGGAATCTAATCAGATGTTAGAGAAAATAAGTAAACAGGATTCAAAAAACAAATAAAGGGTTCTCAATTTTGCCTTCTTTACTATATATTTATGACTATAACTTATTACATTATAGCTCCATAATTTTTCAAGCCACTTAATAAAGCAAAGCAGTAACACTAGTTTTAATTATAGGTTTGAAAAAGCTCCATATACTCTGATGCCTGTGAATGGAAACATCTGCATGATTATCTGACCTATGTCATTAACTTGCAATCCTGCTCTTTTAAGCAATTCATATGAAATTTATTGTGTCCCTGTGTAGACAAGACCTTCTTAAAAAAAAAAAAAACAACTATGGAGAAATTTAGCTCTAGAGTAACAGATGCATATTTGTTGCATAGCATGAATATTTGACAAATGTCCTGTCTTCCCTTTATAAAAAGTTAATGATCTCAAGTAATTGCTTACTCAAGGTAAAAATCTTTAGCAAAAACAAATTTAAGGGTGTTTCATTATAGGTCTGAGGAATATCTACAGAGCATCAAGTTGCACGGGGTCGATTGTAATGCCTCATTAATGTTGACATTATAGCTTTCTTTGAATTTGGAATCTTCTTACTTCAGGCCCTAAAATTTCAAGCGAATGAGAGTAACTACACTGATGGGTCTACTTCAGTAAAGAAATATATATGCACATTTCAGTTTGGGGACCTCAGTTTTCCAAATAGTTATGGCTGCATCACATTTTATACACTAAATACTTCCCTTTGAGAAGTTGCTTACAAAGGAAAGTTCAGTGAATACCTACACAGTATCAAAACCAGAGCTTTATTTTGTAGCTAGGCACAGTTCAACAGCTTTTAAATTGCTATGCATTTTGCAAAAGAAAAGTGTCAGGTTTACAGAAAAATGCAGAATATTTTTATCTACACATATTTATTTACATGTGTATTGATATATATTTATGTATCCGTGTACATGTCTGTATGCATATGTGCATTTATATATATGTGTAAGTATATAGACTTTTATGTATGTGTATGTTTTCTGACTATTCAAAACAGAAATACCCATGGATCAAGGATATCCCGAAAGATTAAAATCTGGACCTGAATATAGGTGACAGATTTCTGAAACAAGAATTTTATGTTTTAACATATATTTCAAAGAAATCCATACTTCAGCATAATGAGTTATAATTCTGGAAGGGATGCGCTGCACTATCTCCATGCTACATCAGTATTTTTTGATTTTACTTGTGTCCTTCATTTTCTTTCCAGTTCCACACCCTAGAAAATCAGTTAGCATGACACCTAAAACTCAGCTCAAATAGCCATTTGGTTTCTTCCAAGCTATCACTCAAATACACTTTTGTCCTTTAGACATTTATCCTTAAAGCATTAGTTAATAGAGAAGATTTCCTAAGAGATTTTTCTGTTAAGCATGTACCATTCACTTGGCAGCCCACAATACTTTAAAATAAAGCTCTTAGGAGTTTTGCTGCCTAAACCTAACCCTGGAAACGATCGCATGCTTGAATATATATCCTAAGTACATAAGCATTTGGCTTGTGGGTTTGCAAAATCAGGGAAAAATTTTGCAGATGCATATAGTGCATTACACCTCTGCTAATTCCAAATATTGTACTGCCAACCCAAACGATCCTGGTTTTATTTACAGGTTCCTTGACACTTAGAAATAGTCACCTTTGATATTTTAAATTTGTAGCACCTTCTTCCTAATCTCAAGCCAAGTTTTATTAAGAGAATTTATATTCTTTCAAAGTCAAGTTTAACAGCCTTAATTAAAAGTCTTCCTTAATTGCATTTGAGACAGATAGTAATTAGATACCTTTCACGTATGAAGTTAATGCTTTTCTGCTATAACAAACTGAGAACAAATACCTCATTTTGCAACAGATATTCCACTTGACCTCTATATTTCATAACAACTGAAACAAGGTTCCGTCTGAAAATTGAAAAAAAGAAAACAACATCAAGTTAATAACAATTGGATAAAAAGAACAGGTTTGTGGGATTTTTTTTCACATTCTGTAAATTGGGAATAGTTTAATTGACAGTGATTTTATGTTGGTATAAAATAAGGACAGGTGCTTCTGTAGACATCATGTAATTGAACCTAGATGTCCATGCTTTTTTGGCAGTTATTTGCCACAAAGGACAGGTGTAAAAATCTTCTACTTATACCTGGAGAATACACGTTTCCCAAGCAAAAGAACTCCAGCAAGTGTTTTGCTATCTCACTGTTTATTGAACTCCAGATCCAATTTATTTTACTCTTTAAGGTTAAGCAAGTGCTTAAATACTACCTTGAAGAAGGATGGACTGAAGTACATGCTACAATGCCTTCTTTCTCAATCACTTCACAGACTACAGCTGCAGAGAATCAGGAAAAACATCTGCAAAAGCTCTATGTTTCAAAAATCCATACTAAGTCACAAGTATAAAACTGTATATTATAAAAAGGGACGTCATTGCTACAGAATTCATTAAACTTTATTTGCTTACACTTCTCAAGTTTACATGCTCAAACTGTTGCAGCAACTACCTTTTCCATAGCATTACCTAAGCTGTGAATTTGTTTTACTTCCGCAGATAGACTTATATCACGCTGTATCCCGTGACTTTGTCATACTACAGAAGTTACCACGCAGTTTGTACAGTCAGATTGCTGTTCCTTAACAAAGCTTCACTACATTAATTAGGATTATGAACGGGAGTATACACCTCTCTACACTGAATTCTGGGACTGATGCTGCAGCTGTAAACCTCACCGTCTTAACACCACAGGCTCCAAGTGCTATCCCCAACAGACAACCGGAATCAGAGTTTTGCTTTTAATAGGCATTTGCGTAATTTTCTGTGTTTCAAGCAAAGTGAAATTCTAGCAGTCATTTATTTGTCAGGTGAAACAAAACAAAAAAGGTGCCTATGAGACCATGGCTAAGGTTGTTACACACAGGAATACACGTTCCTTTTCCTTTGACAGCCTCTTGGCCTCTTGGGTCAAGTCTTCTGGAAAATTCCAACTTCCACACCCTGCCTAGCCTACAGATTGGGAAAATGGACACATTATTGCCTTGACGGTCCTCAGTGGTAGTTACGGTTTGCATGTGCTTTTATGAAAAAGTGGAAATTTCAATTTATATTCTTTCTTCAATGTTTATTTGTTTTACTCTATCACTTTATCCTTGACTTTCTTTTTTTTTGCCTCTTATATTTCCCACTGACCCTTTGTATTAGGGTTCTGTCTCTTCAGAAGGCTTAGAAGGAATTTCCCCCCCCCGTTGCAGTCTGGTAGCTGAAAGTCACAAAAGTATTTTGATTGCTTCAGAGCAAATGGGCTATTGTTTACAGAGAAATTGTGTGTGTCCTCATGTATCTTAGTTAGGCTAACTGAGCAATCAGAGATTAGAGTTGCAACTATGGTCCAAAGTACAGGTTTCATGGCACGCGGTTAGACTTTCATTATATATATTGTATGGCAAGAGAAGGAAAGAATGTCGTCGCACTGAAATCATCATACAGAATAGAGAAATGTTAGGTGGCTAAAACCAGAGTGCATTTCCCCATAGATGCCTACTGTTCACCTCCTCCTACAGATGGTTTTGCCTTTACAGCTTTTTATTTCCAATCTGCACTAGGCCTTATCTAGCCAGGCAGTTTGCGCGTTGAGGAGCTGTCTGGCAATTCCTCCTGTAATCCTGTTAAATCATAGCTAATACAAGTTGTCGCTCTGCTTTGACCAAGCCTTCAGGCATAACATCTTTTTCATAGCATTACCCAGCTCAGAAGTAGGTCTGGACATATGAGCTTGCCTTGTTGCCTTGATGCATACAGGTAAGAATGTTTATTAGCACGCTTGACCCAAATGCAGGTTGCAGAATAATTTCATAAGTTATAATACTAGTTCAAAAAATCAGCATATTTTCCATCAGTTTACTCTACCCTAGAGGATTTTCTGTATAAAGTAGCCACAATTTTACATAATTAATAGGAAACAAATCCAGCAACTTGTAACAATGATCAAAATACCTCTACTAACGTTTTCCTGAATCTTTGGCTACTAGATAACTAATAATACCCATATGTTATCACACAGACATACTTCATACTTGCATATCTTTGATAACTGTGTATAAACATGGCAATGCTAACCAACCTATGAACATTCAGTATTTCTTTAACAATGAAGAAATTTTTGGAGCTTCTAGCAAGGCAATATGGTGCAATAATTTTGAAAAGAAAAGAAAACAAAGCCAAAACTACAAACAACTTGAGAGAATCAGTCTTAGATCCCAGATGGTCTATATGGGAGGAAGACAACAAGTATATACTTACAAGCATATACTTACAGCATTCATTTTTCAGTTTCCTGGCAACAGCACCTACTGTGGAGCAATGCTAGGTTTCCTTTCTAAAATGGTGTTTAACACCGTGCTGCCTAACTAAGCTGTGCCTAACTGCATGGATCACACTAGCCATCGTGTTACAGTTCTAACACCTCAGTGTCAGAGATTATGGGCCAATGGACTGCAGTTCTTCTGATGCACTCATTGATTTACATTGTATTTGGTTTTCAAGCTATAAAAATCAGTGCATGAACTGATGTATAGGCTGTCGGTTTTATTTGTTCACATTTCCCTGTGAGAGCAAATCTGATTATTACAGAGGTAAGGTTTCAGTTCATTCTTTTTGCTTCATCTCAAGCCAGTTCAAACAGGTTTATTTCCTCTTCTACTGGATCTAAGCAAACTAAGTATCCCAATCAATATGTTCTCTAAAACACAAATGTTTGTGTGCTACAATCGGGAATGTAACTACCATGCATGCAGACAACCCTAAGCATTATTTTATTTAGCTAATCTAAATATTCACAACTGTGAAGACACAGCAATATGGGAAAGTAATCTGCTGGCCTTCCTAGATGCCAGGCAGATTTGCACAGCCTGTGTTGAGCCCATTCTACTGCATCTCCATTCCACTGCATCCATCTACTCCATCTCTAATTACAGCCCTAGCTAGATATAGAACTGAGGAATTATAACATGTTGCAGACATACACCCCAGTGCAGAATAAGCACCAAAAGGTTGTTGGATGTTATGTTAGAAACACCTGTTATGACTACATATGATGTTATTGACTGGCCTACTCCAAAAAAATACTATGGTGGTGCTTCTTACAAGAATTATTGCTTTTCTTCACTGTATGGCTCACCTTGTAATTTCGGTCGTGTTTCAAATTTAAGTGCCTCCTCAATATTATTGTGCCAGTGCTTTCAACTCAAACTAGTTGCCTCTCATGGGGAAAAAGAATATGTGAACACTGCTAAAGAAGTTTGCCCAGGGAGTGATTTTTGATCCCTAAGTTAAGGAGTGCATGAAGGCTTGTGTCCACAATACTTGGAGTAGCCATAGTTAGAAAGAACCAGCTGTGCACCCTGCGTAGCACCAAGTAGGAGCCTACTCCAGGCCCCCTATGACTCTACAGTGCTACTAAGACATGTAGGGGTTTTATTCATTAAAAAAGGGGTTCAGTTCAAAATGCCTAACATAAGATGATGAAGCAGTCCACCATGGCGGTATTTCCATACCATAACACAGAAGGTATGTAATGCACATCCTGGAGCAAACCTTAAGCACAATGCTGGAAGACTGCATATGTGCAAGGAGTCTAGTGTGGTGCTATCTCATGGACATGGCCTCTGAGGAGCAGTCCCTGGAATGAACTAGGAAGTGGATGAGGTTAGAGAATACTTAAACTGGACATCTATAAGTCCATGATCCCTGATGGGATGCACCCACAAATGCTGAGGGAGCTGGCCAATGTCATTGTGAGGCCATTCTTGATAATCTTTGAACAAACATGATGATTGGAAGAGGTGCCTGAAAACTGGAGAAAAGCAAATGTCACTCCCATATTCCAGAAGTGCAAGAAGGAGGACCCAGAGAACTACAGGCTAATCAGCCTCACCTTGAACCCTAGGAAGTTTGATGGAACAACTAATCCTGAGAACCATTTCCAGGCACATGAACTACAAGAAGGTGATCGAGAGTAGTCAGAATGGACTCACCAAGGGAAAGTTGTGCTTGACCAACCTGATAACCTTCCATGACGAAATCATAGGTTTTTGACACTGTCATCCATAACAACCTCATAGAGAAGCTAACAAACTATGGGCTGAATGAGCAGACAGTGAGGTGGACTGAAAGCTGGCTGACCCCAGAGGGTAGTGACCAATGGCAATCTAGTTGGAAGCTGGTAACTAACTAGCGGTGTACCCCAGGGGTTAGTCTTGGGTCTAGTATTGTTTAACATCTTCCTTAATGATCTGGATGATTGGACAAAGTGTACCCTCAGTAAGTTTGCTGATGACACAAAACTGGGAAGAGTGGCTGATACACCAAAGGGTCATACCGCCATCCAGAGGGACATCGACAGGCTGGAGAAATGGGCTGACAGGAACCTCATGAAGTTCAGCAAAAGGAAGTGCAAAGTCCTGCACCTGGGGAGGAATAAACCCATGCACCAGTACATGCTGGGGGTTGACCGTCTGGAAAGTAGCTCTGCAGAAGAGGACCTGGCAATCCTCATGGACAGGAAGCTTAACATGAACCAGCAATGTGCCCTTGCAGCCAAAAAGGCTGAAGGTGGCTAAAGGTATCCTGGGCTGCATTAGGAGGAATATTACCAGCAGGTTGAGGGAGGTGATCCTTCCCCTGTTACTCAGCACTGGTGAGGCTACACCTGGAGTACTGTGTCCAGTTCCGGGCTCCTCAGTACAAGAGACTTGTATGTACTGAAGAGACTCTAACGAAGAGCCATTAAGATGATGAAGGGACTGGAGCATCTCTCCTATAGGGAAAGACTGAGAGCTGGGACTATATAGCCTAGAGAAGAGAAAGCTCAGGGGCGATTTCCTTGATGTATATAAACACCTGAAAGGAGGGTGCAAAGACAATGGAGCTAGGCTGTCTGCAGCGCTGCCAGGTAACAGGACAAGAGACAGTGGGCACAAATTGCAACACAGGAGGTACTGAGGGTGACAGCACTGGCACAAGTTGCCCAGAGAGGTTGTGGAGTTTCCCGCCTTGAAGATATTCAGAAACTACCTGGACACAGTCCTAGCTAAGCCAGCCTGTGTCCAGACATTACTTAATTAGGTCTTATACAAAGAAATACCTACTCTTGTCTGTTTTGGATCTGCTACTTTCATTTCATGCTCCCTTTATCCTGTATTGGAAGATACAGTAAACAATCCTTTTCTGCAGATATTCTCTGTGCTCCTCAATTTTGTAGACTTGTCATCTATAAAATACCCATCTTCTCTTCATCAGGATGAAGAATATTGTTACTTATTTGTTCCTCATATGGAAGGCATTTCATTCCTCTGAGCATCCTTGCTGCCCTTCTCTTACTTTTTCAAGTTCTATTACATCATATTTGAAATGGGAGAAGCAGAACTGTTGGCCATATTCAAGATAAATGAACACCCTACACTGATACTGTGGCATAATATTGTTTTCTGGTTTTTCATTTCTTTCATGATAATTCCCAACATTTGTTCTAGCCTTTTTGCAGCTGCTGTGCACCAAGCTGACATCCAGAATTATTTATTATAACCCCAAGAACTCACTGCTTGTGGTAAAAGTCAACTCAGAGCCTATGATTTCATATGTGAATTTAAGACCATTTCCTCCCATCTACATTTATCTTCTCAAAACTTCATCTGCCACTTTATCACACACTCAACTCGGCATTGTAAAATCCTTCTGCAAATCATCACAGGCAGCTCCTGTGCACATTATGGACAGCAGACTTTTGTCACTTAGCTATTACCCCTTTTTTTCTTCATATAAGTTAGAAATGCAATTGAGAGCACAGGGTCTGACCACAGATCTTTCTGGGTCATCACCGCTGGAAAATGTTTTCTCCTACCTGTCAACAATCCACGGGACAAGCTGGAAATAGTGATCAAACACAGTTCAAGCTTTGACTTTTTCAATATTTACTGAACTTATGGTTGAAGAAATAAAGTATTTCTTGCCTATGCTATCAGTTATTCATAGCCCTACAGTATCAGAGGAAATTTTGTGGATCACAGTAGATTTGCAGCTCAACATCTTTCATCACATATCCCCTCTGAAGACTCTCTTTGCAGTGGAAGAGGCCACACACTTTACATCACAAGAAATAAAACAGTCAATAAGTAGTGTGTGTATAGACCGTATGATTGGTTTGATCTCTTTATAGCAAGGACCAGAATGGAAATTTGGGCCACTTTCCTAGGAAACCAGATGAGTCCTCAGTAAGCACCAGATATTCACCCTGAACAAGTCACTACCTTCTCTGTTTTCCTCCATCTGCTAAATGACAGGTGTGGCATTTACCGGTCTTGGCAAAGTACTTTATAACACATTGATGAAAAAGATTACAAAAAGCGTTAACAGCTTCTTTATCTAAGTGCATGAAACGGAACATAATGAAAGCTGAATGAGGAATCCATCTCATTTAGTGCTTGTCCATGGTAGGCTAGCTTTAGAGTCAGATGCGCTCTGAGTGCCAAGTTAAAAACTTGTCACAGCTAGTCTCCATTAAAAAAATAAAATAAAACATCACTCAACTATGAAAACACAGGCATAATGATGAGCAAATCTATTATTTTTACAGTATTTACTCTTAAAAATTCTCTAAGAGCAATGCACACATGAAAATTATGACTCCTTCAATCCTGGGAATCTTTGGGAAACACGAAAGCTCTTATCAAACCCTCAATGACATCAAAGGAAGAGAATGGGGAGAAATTATACAGATCTGTAAATAATTACTGATTTTTGCTAAGCAATCAATAAGGTCTGAAAATGAGAGTTAAAACATTAAACGAATTTTCTTTCTCTTTGGTATCATTTCTGTCCCCAGTAGGTCTCAGAATTGTCCTTTGGGGACAGGAAGCTCACTACGAATATGAACAATTACAAACAGAAATACTGTTAAATATCAGTGTTCTTACCGAGTCAGTCTCCACGCACAAGTACCTTCTAACAGCTGATTCACACTGAACCGTCTTTGGTCATCCTCATGCTATGGAAGAGAAGCATATAGTGAGATATAGTATTCTTATAGGAAGAATGTATGTTGGAGAGGTTTGCTTGGTGTTTTCCAAAGGCAGTATGTTCTTTTAGGACCTCTTCTTTCAGAGTGTTCAGGATGTTTTGGTCTGAAATTTTATTTGGTGAATCTCTCTCATGTTACACTGGGTTGTACTATATAGGAGGCCAAACCAGATTGTCACACTAGTTCCTTCTAGCTACGTATAGATTAAGACTATAGCCAGGCCTCAGTAAACCCTGCCTCCTCTTTCTTGTCACAGGCAGCAGAAGGCACCCTTTTGCAATGGCAACATACACTAGTCATGAAGCGGAAGTCATTTTGCATCCACAGCCTCTCTACTGCTTCCTGTTCTGAGAGAACAGAATGGAGAACATCTGGACCATCCTTTGCAACTCCTCTGAAGGGGCTTCTCTCAGTGAAGAGTCACAGAGATGATCAAGGCACTGTCATTTTTTGTATAAGGAGAGGCTGAGCTGGGACTGTTCAGTCTGGACAAGGGAAAGCTCAGGGCGAATCTTATCAATGTGTACAAATATCTGACGGGCAATAATGAAGACAAGGGAGTCAGACTTTTTTCAGCAGTGCTCACTGGCAGGATGAGGCCAAGGGCAGAAATTAAAACGCATGAAATCCCACCGAGGCACAAGGAAAAAAATATTGTGAAGGAAGTCAAACACAGAAAGAGGTTGCCCTGAAAAGTCGTGGAGTAGGTTTGAATATCTGCTGAGATATTCAAAACTCGACCAGACACAGTCCTGGGCAACCTGCTCCAGCTGACCCTGCTTGAGCAGGGGGACTGGACTGAATGATCCCATGAGGTCCCTTCCAGCCTAAATGATTCTGTGATTTTGCCATATTTGACACATTCTGCTGACCAAACCTGTTCCCATTCAGATATAGTCCTTTCTCCAGCCCCATGGATTTGTTACCTTTGATGCCTTAACTCCTCCCGCTCCACGAAGGTGGCATGTATTGCCAGCTTGTAAGCACACCCTTTTTCTGACTCCTGGTTGAGCCCATACCCTATAGCTCATAGGGAAATGCTACTGAGGGGTTTGTGACAAGCATGACCCTAAATTCATTGGTCAAGGATTACAAGGGAAATGATACTTATGAACAGGTATTACCCTGGGCGGGGTGGGAGGATGAGAGAGAAGAGTGAAATAAGGAATCAGAACCAGGAGAGGAGCGCAGCACAGCACATACACATCTAGTAGTGATGAACTTTTGTTTCCATAGCGGCTGGGACAGCTGCCAGATATTATTTTTCTTAGTATCTCCAGAAATGCAAAGGATGGCTGGGATGGACACAGCTTAGGCAACCAGGCTACAGCCTATTTATTTACATGTGTACCAGTCTAAAATATTTGTTTGCTTAAAGGTGAAGCAGAGGACGGAAAATATATCTGGCCAAGGATACAGAAGAATCTGAAAGGTGACTCCATTTTAGGCTGGACTACACTAATGAAACTTTCAAGTTCATTGTGAAGGGAAGACAAATTGATTTAACTTTAAACAAAACATTTCAGTAAGAAAAAAAAAATATTCTGTTCATCTTTCATACAATAAACAAAGTTTGAAAAAAAAGAGAACAGCATAATCCAACAGTGATGAAATATGATTCATGATTTTTCCCCCCCTCAAACAGACTTTGAAAGAAATTTTTATTTTCTAAGGAAAAAAAACCCCAGTCTTTTAATTGCTTTGCTAAAAAAGCCTTCTCAATAATATTTTGAATGTTGGTGAATTTAAATATTGAAAGGTTGTTCAGAATAAGGTGATCACAGTAGCGATTTTTTTTAGTTAATTCAAGTACAGTAGCGGTCTGAAGCTAACATTCCTAAGCAACTTGTATCTCAGCTATGGTTGGATTCAATTTAACTATGTTAATTGACATGTGAATTAATTCACACTAATTCTGCTTTAGATCGCTATACAGAGAGTTAGCGATAGCACCATTTGAGGAGCAGGATCTTGCTGAGCTAGATACATTACAGATGTTCTGTAAAGATCTCCCATCTGGAGCGCTACTATGTCTTCTATCACATAGTGGCAATGAGCGAAAGATGAATTAGATGAATGAAATGGAAGGGGGTGAAGGTAAGAAAAACATTCTCATGCATTAACCCTTGAATGTACGCGTCTTAGACCTAAGCACTAAGCTCCACTTTGCCTAGGCATTTGATCTTACACAAACACCTGTGTTCCTTATCTCAGTGTATTGACATGAGGGTTAAATGTTATCGTAGAGGAGAAGACAGGGTAAGTATTTGGGCTTAGGGGATGCATTTGAGAGTAGATGGTCTTTTCTCAGCTGATTTCAGAATCTCTGAACCTCATTGAGCTGCTTCTACAAAAATGATAACAAGACATACAAAAATAGCTTATGGATGCCAATTTCCTGGGTGCAGCACTAACTGTGCTACACATGGCTCTGACCTAATAACTGCCGTTTTTGCTCACAACTCATGTCTTCTGCCCATACCATACTCTGAGGCTTGGAGCACCTGATGTCTGATAGCTATCATGATGCTTCAATGCATGCTATAGGACTGGTATAACATCTCAAGCCCTAAGACTATTTGACTATTTTGCAGTGCTACCATGATCAGAAACATGCGTTCCAGGAAGGAAATAACACCAAGCTGTCCATACGTAGTTGCTTGCTATAATATCATGATCTGATTTTTGCTACCTCTAGACAGAGCAACAGCCAATCACATCCATCTTGACTCTCAGCAGATCACATCCCTTTTTTTTATTTATTTTTAAAGTCATGTTTCCCTACAGATGAGTAGAGTACATGTTCTGCAAAATCCACCCTGCATTTTCATAATGTCACTGCATACTTAGCTGTCACATTGCCGCCTCTGGAGACCTTAAAAATAGCAAGGCACATCTGAACTGAGCAATCACAGGTACAAAGCTTGAGCTACAGAAAAAGACTGATAAATGACAAACTTCCTCCTTGATCTCATACACCGACATGACTAGAGGACAGGGAGGGATGAACTTGGAAACAATATGACAGAGACTGAAGGAGGGAGCCCTGAAGCCTAGAGAGAAATTAGATATGTGTGATTGATAGGAACCCCAGAAGCTTAAGGGGATCTGATGGACTAGGGCAAAAGGTGGGTGCGTGTATGTGAACTATTTAGTACCTGAATACATAAGGGTGATTATTACATAGAAAGGCTGTCAAGATATGAATACTTTTCTGTGACACTAGTTAAACTACAACCTTAGTGGAGATTTCTATAAAATTACATATTCCAAAGTTCAAAATTTGGAAGGATCCTATAGATCACAGGTCAAATTCTCCCCACAAGTGAGTGCAGATTAACTCACAAAAATAATCAGTAGCTGCAAATGTGCGTAACTGTCTGAGATAGCTGAAGAAACTTAAAAGTCTAGAATTTTATGGGTGTCCCTCCCCCCCCTTTTTTTTTTTTCAAAAAGCACACTATTTTCCCAACCTTTTTATATGAATTCTGAGGGAGAGAAATTGATTTTTCCATAAACTGCCTCTGAAAGTCCATGACTTTCAAATACATTTTACAACCAAAGCCACAAGTTTCAGAGAACAGCAACAAAATTGACTGTGAGCTCAGCGTAGACTACCTCAGATCCTTGAATTTAGTCCACAGAACTGAGTCCAGAGTGAAAGGAAACACCACAGCTTTTGGTGCACCACAGTCTGTCTCCCCTCTGGGTCCTGACAGGTTTTGTCTGGTCCTGACAGACTTGCTGGTGCTCCTGCCTGCGAGCAGAATGTCTCCTTTCCCATATGAGGGCTCTGCCACAGGCATGCCCTGGAGCTGTAGGAGAACTCTGGGTCTATGACTTATACCAGCTCAAGAGCTGCTCATGTTCTTTGCTATTATTAGTAACCTGAAGTAACTTCATGGCCTGAAGCTTTACAGTAACTGACACAGCTCTGAAAGGGGTGATCAATAATTCACTTGAAGATATCCTAAAATGTCATGCTTCCTGGTTAAACCCTATTGTAGGTTATTAATTATAGTTCCACAAATTCTTTGAGACAATAAATGTTTTCTAATGGCCTGAACACTGCTAATTTGTCTTCCAAGCTTGTTAGTTTCCTGCCTGAAAGACTATTTTTGTTTGTTTGTAATCATTCTACCTGGTAATTGTAACCATTTCCAAAAAGTGAAATGTCAAGAGATGCTCTGTCTCTGCTCCTGGCCTCCACGGTGCATTGCAGTATATTAAACCTCATTTAGACCTGTCAAACCACAACAGAGTTGAAGGAGACTTTGAGCATATTAATAGAATATGAAGCATTTTACAGTAGCACAATTTCAAGGGATACTTAAACACAAGAAAAGGCTCCCTTCTATTTGAGGTACTACACGATCCCTCTAAAAAGTCACAAGCTTTTAAATAATGGGGAAAAAAAACATCTTCTTATCACGATGGACCACTGACTTTTCTCATCTGTGATTATGCTCAGAATGTTAACACTTACCTTGTTGCGCCTGGTAAAACATTAACACCATTAACACTGGTATATATGAAAATAAAAGTGCTTTTGAACTTTCAGTAAATATCACTTGCCACTGCTTTAGTCCAAAAATCTCTTTCTGGAAGCAAGTGAGGCTCTTGTTAGAAACCTGTAAGTGTTCTTTGCTGCCTCTCCACTGCAAAGATTCATGCTTTCCCTAGATAATGAGTATGTGTGGACAAATCTGAAAAAATGTGTCACTTGGATAGGCAGAGCACTCCCTGGAAATGGTATCTGGATAAAGGTTTCTGCTTCTACGCTGTTCCACTGAGAATTTCTTACTAAGAAGGCTCCCTCTTTTCAGTGTAGGCATGTAAAAAATACCTTCACCGCATGCTATATGCATACAAGCAGCAAAACACATTCGTATCAAACTTCTAATTCATGTCATTGATTTCTCAGGTCAGAAAACGTTGTAAACCTGCAACTGCCCAGTAGAAGGGTCAATAACGTATTATGCTGACCTAAAAAATGCAAATAATTTTTCCACCATTACACATACTTATGTGTGTCCATAATTATATCTAATCACCAACACTCCACTCTTCTCAAGCCCTTCTTTGGCAGCACTATATGGAAAAAGGAAGTTTTCCATCCTAGCACAGGATGTCTTGTCACAGATCTAACACGAGGAAGGACTATGATGACCATCTAATCTCTGTTTAATGCAGACAATGGAAATCACATGGTGATGCCTGCCTCAATCTCAACAACTTGTAGTTAAATTATAAGAAGGTACCACAGATACTTTCCCAAGACAAAACTCATTCCACTGATCACTGGACATGTTATTTTGCTGCTGTGATATGGGGATGGGGTGAGAAAGAACACGAGGTGGACACTTGCTCACCCCCTTCTGACAGTGTATTCAAACATCAATGTATTTTCTCTAGACTGAGAGCAAGCAGTTGGCAATTCACTGGTCTGAATGATTTTGGTAGAAGTGACCTAGTGATGAAAGCTTCCACGTTTTCTAATTTACTTTCTTTTGGATGATGCTATACCAAGAAGAATCAATGTTTTTTAAAAAATAACTAATTAAGTGAATAATATTGGCTGTGAAGAACGCCAATAATTTAAGTCAGGATTGTACATATCAGCACTAAATTATTCTGCTTTTATCTATAAATGGGTTAAAATGCTAAAAATATATATATATATATTTTTGGCCTCTTTATAGTCCTTTTTTAATGCTGGAGGTAATGTATTGAACTTGATGTTTCACATGGTGACACATAACAGAAATTAAAAGAAAGCCCCTACCCTTTTTTGTTAGAAGTCTGCCATCTGCCCCATATATTGACAGACTCGGGCTGATAGTACACTTATGCAAAGCAGGTAATTGGTACTATCCGTGAACAGAGTCAACACACTGCCAGTGAACACGGCCCAGAACAAAGCTTCTCCTGTACTGTAAACTCTGGGTTGGAAGCAATTCAAGGTGGTCCGCTGGGAATAAAGCTCACATTTAGTAGCATAGGTCAGTGTCATTAAAGCTCAGTAATCCACTGCAAGGTTGCTTAAACTCACATAATCTGAATAGGAATCTCCCTGGATTTAAGATGATGATAAAACAATGTTTTCTGTAAGGACTACATGTCCTTACAGACAACATTTCTGCATGTCTACATACAAGCACATACCCACACACAAGTATGCATCACACATTCGCAAACACGCCAACTGTGATTCTGGCTTTTATCAGCCTACCCTGGTTTCCAGTGATAATGACAAGAATCCAGATCTAATTCATTTTGCACAGCACTTTGAGTGGTTTTGCTCTTGTTATATTTCAAAACATAGAAAGGCCTATCAAAAATAAGAATTCTGTGACCACCTGAAATAAATCGTATTAAATTCTAACAAAACTGATTTTTCTTGTAAAAAAGGTAACCTTGGGTCTTTTACAGTTGTGTGTTCTCTACAGTACCTCACTAGATACAAGTACAGGAACAGTACGTTTCAATGGGAATTCAGCAATAATAGATGCGTTCTCGGGAAAGCAAATAATCTCTCTTTGATTATAGCTGCAGGTTGCTACATAAAAGGATCAGTGGAATTTTATTCCTTCAGGGATGCTGAAAGAAAGAGGAGGGAATAGACGACAACATACCGTTCGAGACAAACTTTGCTTCAAATTACTAGTGTTGTGTAGTCGAAGCTGAATGCAGGTGGTTGCCTTGCGAAGACTTTCATGGCTGCCCAAAGTATGATTACTGCAGTTTGGGGGAAACAAAGAAGAAAAAAAAGAATGGTTATCTCTGCTTGCCACTTTCTTCTTTTTTTCCTCTCTCCTTCTCCTAAAAGCACTGGTGGACTAAGTTCTAAGTGTAAAGCAGACTGGATAATATAAAACCTGTACTTAGCACCTACTTCCATGAAAACTGATGGGGTTTGGTTCTGGCATACTTTCTGGTGAAATATTTTAAGAATAATTGCTTAGTCGTACTTTTGACCATTAAGTTCTGTAACAGAACAACAATGCAGAGAAAGAATATCCTAAACAAACTGCACGTGCTCCAAAACCTTGAGATTATTCAATGCATATTCTTCAAATACAAATTAGTGCAATTTATACAAAGTATCTTGGTTATGAACGCACCACTGCAGAATGACTTGCAGTGTTTGATATCTAACTTGAAAATCAAATATTAACTATAGGTTTGAAAATTACGTACATTAAGACAGGTGGCCCTTGATTCTCAAAAAAAACAAAGTTCTCACCCTGTGCAGCTCACATACAGATGGTAAAAGAAGCTCTGAGTCGGTCTTCCTCCTCAAATCATCTGCCAGCCAAGGTCAGATGCAGAGCTCAACTCACTCAGATGGAGTGGCTCCTACAAACTTCTCTGCTGGTCAAGGATGCTCTAGCACCCCATGACAGGGGAAATCTTTATTCTTATTTGCCTCTTCACAGTGGTTTCTAGTCCATTTATCACTCTTGGCAACTTCATCTAACTTATAATACAGACTTAGTTTATGACTCTTAAAATTATTTGGAACAAGGATAATTTCAGTGTTTCCCTTCCACTTTTTGTTCTAATCAGGTGAAATAATGCAAAAATTATTTCAGAGTTAAGGCAAACATCTTTTTACATTTTAAAAAATCCTTTGGGATTAACGGGTGGGAAAAGTGACACTGATTTTTGCAAAGGCAATTTCATCAGCAAAACGAGTTAATATGCATCATCAATTACAACTCTAGTGCATGTTCAATTAGATTCATGTTGCTCTTTTCAAGATTCCAGCCACAGAAGAGCCAAAAGGGACATTCCATATTTATACAGATTTACAGCACGGTAAGTTTTTTCAGAACTCCCTGGGCATGAAGGAAAGATGATTCTTTTCTGGTTTGTCAAGTGCCATGGAAAACTTGGAATTCAAATGTAAATGGTGTTTCTTTCTACCAAAAAAGGGCATTTGAGGGAATGTCTGAAAAAAACTGGCTGGACTTAGTTCAAAAAAACCCCACTCATCCTATGAATAAAACATGGAAAGCGTGACTTAGGAGAGAGACTCGTATCTCACATGGCAGCAGAAGTCCCCACCACAAATAAATGGTTAAACTTAAATAAATGTGCTATACATAATTGCCATTCAGCACAATTGCAGGGAATTCATATATCTTGAGGTGGAAGTGTAGATATCGGATTACTTTTTTTTTTTTTAACATATACATTAAAGGTCACAGAGGACAAACATATTTCCATCTGACATAACAAATACCTAAAACAAGGTCGTCTGATAGTTCTTCCACACATTTGCAAAATTCCCTCATTTTAGGAGCATAAAGTACAGACGTAAGAATGAGAGAAGTTAACAGCACAGCGAAACACCTGTCCTGGTGGAAAGTGTGTCACTGTAATGCCTCAACCCTTCTGAAATCCCTTTACAAGCAAAAGTCCCAGTTCCTGGGATTGTACCAATGCATAGATTCTCTTCTGTTGCTCCTCAGCTCATATCTGTGTTGTGCCAACCCATAGCTTTCTTGAAACTTCTTCCTCTCCTCATTTCATCTCATCACATCTGCCTCATGACTCTAATGATGAACTCTCCCATGATCCTTGCATCCTTCAGAACTGCCTCACACCTTTTTTTTTACCTTTTACCCCACCATTATTCCTGTTCTTTCCATTTTGCCTTACCTTCAACCTTAGGACAGGCATAGTAACAAGAAAATTATGAAGAAACACATCCATGAGTTCCGAGTCACTTTCTCCTCATTCCTCCAGTATACAGATTCCTATTGCAATGCCAACAGTAAACCAAGCCAGTGACAGAAATCGGTGTAGCCCAATGCAGAGGCGTGTTCTGCTTGTGTAAGTTGGTATAGCCATACCCACTTCTGTAGTTACAATTTTGTACCACAGATGTATAAAAACTACCTTTTGCAAGTATAATTATTCCATGTCATCATGCTTCCAGGCAAAACAAGCTACACTAACAGAAGTTGAATTTTGTGGTTATAACTACAATTACATTAGTGGTTTGTGTTAGCTCTGCTGTACCAGGCAGATACGATACTACACCAAATCCTTTATTGACACAGCAATGCTGCCTGAAACATTGCAGTCAGAAGTACTGGTGATACAGCTGACTTCATGAGTGGATTTTATTCGCACAAACACACAGAGAAAAGTTTTGAGAGGTATTGTGACACAAGAGACTAAACAAAATGGATTAATGCCTCAATAAAATAATGTGGAAACCTGGTCTAGATGAAAAGTAAACTACAAGAAACAGAGATGTATCCTTGCCGTAGCTTGACAGACTACCTTTTAGCCTTACCCCAGGCTGTAACGCACTATGCAGATCTGCTACTATACCTGTACTATTAAGAAAAAGTAGTATAGCCCCCTTTGGAGGGCAGCATGATTACTAGTAACTGGTTTACAGCCCTCTGAGCTCTGTAAAGGAAACACAAATAAAATGCTACAACATTATTCACTCAACAGTTTTCCCCCTATTTTTTTTGCTGGAAATACTACATGGAGAATACAGCTTTGATGAGAATACCATGACAAAAGACATGAAGCAAAAGACAGGCTGTGTCTTTAAGAGACACGGTAATAAACTGGTCAAAGTGATGTGACTTGCCTGTGGTCTCACAATATATCAGAAGCAGAGAAAGGGAAAATCCCTCAGTCTCCTGAGACTACCTCACCACTAGATGATTTTGCTTCCCCACAGCAAGGTTCTCTGATGTGCTATAAGCTCCAAATCCTAATACCGTTCAATCAGACTTTTTTTTTTCTTTTTGAAAAAGGACTCAGCTGAGCAGCGTCTCTGAATGAGAAACTTAATCTGCAGTGACAAGAGAAAATGAAGTTTATTTTTCACAAAGAACATATTCATCCAAAAGGTGCTTGCTTCTTATGATCTCAATCTGCATGAATATAACTCTGCCCAGTGTATAATTAATAGTTTAAACTTCACTTTGAGTGAAAACCAATTCTTATTTAGGTCTCAATTCTCAGAGAATAGAATTAGTAAGGCAAAAAAATGTCACCAATAAGGTCACAGGCAAGCATGTGAACAGAAATGACAGGCATTTACGCTTTTCTATTCTGTACCCCTACTCACTATGTTGGCTAAACTGCAAAGCAGTAAGGTAACTGTGTAAATTACACTATGGTAGAGAGTGGATGGAATTAAAAATACATATGAAAAGATCCTTTACAAAATCCTATGCCTTAAAAAAGAAAAAGGCATGTTTAGAAATAAAGCTTATAAATATCCTTGGACTACATTCCTTTGCTAGGTCTGCATTACTGCAACCTCATGCTAGCATACAGATCAATAAAAAAATGAATTAAAAAAAAAGAGTGCCTCATATTCTTATATAAACTCACGTGCTATGCTTTACTAGGCATTTCAGGATGCCCTGAGTTTGTGGCCTGCGATTCTAAAACCAAAAAAGTCTAAATGGAGGATTGATTCATTTCTGTCATATGAGAAAGGTTGGTTTTGGCTTGCTGCTGGCATTGAGAGCTAGTAGTTATTTGACACAAGGTGCTTAACCCCAATTTAATTTATTTTTATATAACATCTTCCATGAAGGGCATCATAAAATCATTTTTAGGGGCATCCGTTCTAAATCTAAGGAAAGATGGGAAACTGTGAGGGCAAGGTTTAAAGGTAGATGTAGAAGGTTTGGATGGGTGATGGGATGATAAAGCAAAGAATTTTTGGAAACAGCAGATAGCCCTCCAAGAGATAAAAGACGACCATGAACAGGACAAGCGTAAGTGAGTGGAGAGCACACCCACAGCTGGGAAACCCAGAGAAGGAAGGTCTATGGATACATATGAAAATCAGAAACTTCCATGAGTAGTGGTAAAAATTGATGACACAAATATACGAGGTTTACTCCTCTTCTTTCAAGGAGTTTGTGTCTTTCAGGCAGGGTTCTGCCTCCAGATGCACTGAACATCTGAAAAAGGAACCGCAGCAAATCAACTGGTAAAGTAACTAATGTACACCTCCCAATGACAGAGGGGGCAGGGACAGGGTGGCAATGAATCCTGACAGCTTCTTCGGGAGCTGTAAGAAAAACTTGAGAGAAAAGGAAGCGTAGGAAGAAAAAGAAAGCCTGCAGGTTGAGGCAAGGCCAGGATTTCTGATCAATTAACAAAACGAATGTAAAGACTGGAAGCCAAATGAGATTGCATATCAGAATTTCACAGATACCTCTACTAGTTACGGTCTGACCTCCAGCCTATACGCAGCCTTCCGATTTTTTTTTAAATTTGGATATTTGAAATCTGATATTCTACTTGTAAGTCAGATAGGATGTGAGCTCAAGGATATCTCTGTAGGAAGGGAATAATGGATAATGAAATCTTGTGGTGCTGCACGTAATGGTCATTAGCACACAAGTATTTTTTTCCCCATCTCATTCAAAGCTAAATGGATTCCAGAAATCATCAAGTCTTTCAGGTGCTTCTGCAGGAGGCAGGATGAAGTGCTCATTAATATAGTCCAATATAATAATAAATGAAAGCTTTTGACAGAGCTTCACAAAGTTGTCTGGTTCACTAAACCACTCTGGTCTGAGAACAATTTGTCATGTCACCATTTTGGCTTAAATTTAGATTTTTCTGGATTACAATAAAGCAGGAGCAGCAGGGTATTTATTCCCTTTGCTGTCTCATAACTTAGGGAACTTCTACTGGAATTCATTCCTGAACATTTTCCAAATACTCTTCTGGGGAAGAACTCTGCACAAGTACATCAAATCGCTCTGTTAGCAACATCACGAGGAAAACAATTTGCACTAAAAGATAGCCCAAACATAGAAAAAATTCCACCCTGAGGCAACTCCGCAGGCCGTGTTAAGCTACCCAAGGGATCATTAAGGTTTCAAATTTCTGATACAGGACTCTGATGAGGAGGCAGAAGACAGGGAGCTGAAAGTACAGCACAGTATAGAATTACAAGCTGCTGAGGCCAGAAGTGCAGCTCAGTGCTTTCTGCATGAGAGCGAAGGAGCAAAGCAAAAAAGCTGAGAACATTATTGACCTTGTTTCACTGCTAATGAGACGTGCAGAGATTCTGCAAGTGCAGGAATTTAAACAGTCCACTATTGATGCGTTTTTCTCAACAGTGAAAATAAAACTGTTTAGAACATACTGTACACTGTAATGAAACACGCTGAACTCGCCCTCAATACAAGGACTCATTATTTCCATTTTCTTTAGCAATTAGTTTGAAATGAGAAGAGAGTCTTGAAAATAAAAAAAAAAAGCCCTGGCCTTCTTATGTAATTAACAGATCTAGGTATGACCCGATTCTCTGCTTAGTGGTTCTAGCATTGTAACGCTTCGCACAGCGCTCTGCTGGACCAGCTCCTGCTCTATGGAGATTTGAACAAGAGAAGAGTGGGCTTAGAAATGTTGAATTCTCCATCTTTAGTTGCAAAAGCATAATTCACCATAAAGATCTGAACATTTGACGTGTACCTGCGTAAGGGTAGAAGCATCCAAGCTGGATATAGAACAAAGCTAATTTACACAGTGTGACACTTGCTCTCACAACTACGTTACTGTCATTAATCAAGCTGATTTGCTCTGGCGTAGTTCAGGTAATCTTACACTACAAATATGACTGCTTCTAAAAATTTCCCTTTCAATTATAGACGTATACTATTTTATCCAACATGTGTCTCTTTTATGTGTCTCTAACAGATGAGCTGTGATTCCTGCAGTGTCAGCTTAACATGTTACCAACTTCTCCCCTTCTGCTGAAAGTCACCGTCCCTACAGCACCACTGACAACAAGAGCCTGCACTTTAGCTGCTTCAACACAAAATCTGCTCACTTATGCTCGCAGCTGAATTTAAGCTGCCAGAGGGCAAGAAGCAACTAGCTGAGTCCAGTAGTGCTTTCAACCACCACGTTTACCTGAATGAATGCAAATCAGAGCATGTACTTCCCTACTTGTAAACTACAGACATTCAGAAAGACTTGTTTGTACGTATAATGTTTTTCTTCTCCTTGCAGTCAGCATCGTAGTGCTGACTTCATTTGCTTTACTACTGTTGCAACTGGATATGAATAAAAATCACCTGCTGTGCAGCTGTATAATATTGTTTCTCCTCCCTTTGGTGATTTTCACCTTTGAGGATATGCATACCCTCTCGTGCTTGTAACACTCCTATGAGATACTGGAAGTAGCAGCATCCTTGTATTATGGCTGAGAAAGAACAGAAGGGCAATGGAGTGAAACAAATTATTCAGGGCTGCACAAAGCTTATATAAAGGAGCCAGGATTTGAATCCTTGCACTGGAGCACACCATCACCTCTGCAGAACATAAGTACCATGTGTTCTGGGAGTTTCAGAAACCATACATTAAGTGTTTGGAACATAATACTCTAACTCTCCCTGTGGTTCTCTTGACACGGCACGTAAGCAGAGTGCATTAAACGTGCAGCTTATATTACACAATACATACTCAATACCGTCCCTTAATGAGATACTTACTTTTGTAAAAATTCATCAGACCCGCAAACACTTAGAAGGCATTCCTCCTCAACTGGGTATCGATTTGTGCAATGGAGGATCTCTACAATTAAGTCATGAGTGATACAGCCAGCTGTAAATAAAGATAGCAAGAAAAATTAATAGTAGCTTGCTAGAGAATTCCAGGCTAGATATGTGAGCAAAGAAAATAAGAATTTCTTTGTACTTCCTATCTTCTGCTGCAGACTAGCTCCATCAAGAGGAATTAGATCAAGCCACACCTGATTTATTTTTTTCCCCAAATACTCTACAAGTCACAGAATCTATGTCCATTTAAAGGAAATTAGCAGTTGGTTAGGTAGCTGGAATGAAGAGCTGAGCAGTTTTCCCAAGCAGAAAGGAAGAGACAAACGGCAACTTTATCTTTTTTTCATTTTCTTAATGAATATCTCAGCACATTTCCCATGCGCAAACATGGCCTGATGCAAAATTTGACTCTGTTGCTGCTCATGACATGAGAAGGCTCCAGAATTTGACTTGCTATTATTTCTGCTATGCACACCTTTTTAGCCATAACCAAGAAGAAAATTAATGGTCATATGCATTTTATATACATATACATGTAATGTATTATATTATTTAATATTCTATATAGTCACATTATAATAGTATAGAAATACATTTTATATAATATATTATTATATATAATGCATTTATATTAAGATGTTCTATGTCGGTTTGTACAATCCGCTGTTCAGAAATACTCTAGCATTTTGAGAATTTTCTCCAGCACTACTTCAGCTTTTTAAGCCATTTTCCATTCCTGCCAATACACTTCCTCTCCACCCATTTTGGAAGAACTGATCACAAAATGGAAAAGAATAGCCGCATAACCTGGCAGTCAAATTGCAAACATGTCTGATAAGTTCAGTCTTTACAGGCATGGAGGGCATACTGCACCAGCACTGATGCTGCAAGTCTGAGACACCTCTCTCTAGCAGAAAAAAGATCTGACTCTTCAGTGAAAAGTCCTCATGTAACGTACCAAGATGGTTTTACAAAGCAAAATAAAGTCTGGACTTCCTCCACAACTCTCAGGCAAACTCATCATCTGTAGCTGAAAGCAGAAAAGCCAAAGTAGATTTTCCTTTCAGTTTTTCATTCATGGTTTTTCTCTATTGGTTCAAAATTAGAGACTGTAAGAACTCTTACTAGAAACTTTAAGTGAACTTTCTGATATAAAAATGGAAACTACCTGAAGTCAAACACAAATCCCCAGAAACTAAACAAGTAACCCAGACTTGTGTGTTGACAAATTTATACCAGTCAAGGTTCAGAAAACTGGTTCAAACTGAGCCTAACCAACCAATCATCAGGTTTAATGGTGTTCTGAATTACCCAGTCGCCACAGCAGCCAATTAATACTGGCAAATCTCTTTCAGAGTTCTTATGGTATTATTTTAGAACAACCCAAAAAATACAAAATTGTTTTTGCAGGGAAGTTTAAAGGCATGTGATACTGAAAAAACTTCAGAGAACAGCTGACATTTCTAGGGGTGGGGACTGTGACAAAAACAAAGCTGAAATAAACCAGAGTTGGTTACCAGAGCTAGCTTGTTTTTTTGCTTTGATTTGGNAAATCCAACAAAAGGGGGGGGGGGGGGGGGGGGTAAAAAAAAATAAAAATGCATCAATGGATTCAAAAGTTCCTTCTGAAAATTTTCATTTTCTTTGCAAAACCATTTTTCATTTGCTCAGAAAGCTACACCAATTAAAATTTTTCTACCAGTTTTACTGGTTTTAAACACCTAGCCCTTTGACAACTCGCTGTTTTAAGCAAATCACCATACTTGGTTTGAACTGTAAACTGGAGTTCCTGCTTGCTAAATTTATACACACTAAAAGAAGAAAGGCACAGAATCATGAACTGAAGTTGCAACGTGCTTTTTTCAGGTCACTCATTGGAAAAAATCCGAAACTTGCTAGTATCGTTCATTTGCACTCAGTAGACCCATTTTTCTTTCCTTACTCTGCCAAATGTTTTTGGATGACTGAACAATTCTTTATATCACATGGGGCAAAAAAGTGTACTCCCTTCCCCCACTTTATGTTACTGTTTACTTAGTCTGTAAGCAAGTTTAGGATAGGGACTGTTTCTTATATCCCCTGCAGTTTTAGCTTACCTTCTAAAGCATTTTTGTAAATGAAGTTAAGCAGACTGAAAATCGAACAATCTGTAGGGTAAATGATGCTATATGATAAAACATTTGGCAGTAGTTAGGACTTTTGGATTACAGGGAAATTCAGTGTAGATCCCTTGCCTAGCTAACAGAAGTGCTGGAAATACTACTTTCTGGTCCAGCTGTCCCAGGATGGAGTGACTACATCAGTGAACAAGGGAAGAGCTATGGCCATCATCTGTCTGGACTTCTGTAAGGCCTTTGACACAGTCCCCCATAACATCCTTCTCTCTAAATTGGACAGGTATGGATTTAATGGGTTGACTGTTCAGTGGATGAGGAATTGGTTGGACAGTCTCATCCAGAGGTAGTGGTCAATGGCTCAATGTCCAGATGGAGATAGGCAAGCCATTAGGGGTTTGTATTGGGACCAGTACTGTTCAATATCTTCATCAATGACATAGACAGTGGGATAGAGTGTACCCTCAGCAAGTATGTGGACACCACCAAGCTCAGTGATGCAGTTGACACGCCTGAGGGACGGGATGCCATCCAGAGGGACCTGGACAGGCTTGAGAAGCAGACCTGTGTGAACCTCATGAGACTCAACAAGACCAAGTGCAGGGTCCTGCACCTGGGTGGGGGCAATCTCCGGTATCAATACAGGCTGGGGGATGAAGGGATTGAGAGTAGCCCTACCAAGAAGGACTTGGGAGTACTGGTGGATGAAAAGCTGGACAGGAGCTGACAATGTGGGCTAACAGCCCAGAAACCCAACCGTATCCTGGGCTGCATCAAAAAAATGCGTGGTCAGCAGGTCGAGGGAGGTGATTCTGCACCTCTACCCCACTCTCATGAGACCCCCACCTAGAGTACTGCATCCAGCTCTGGAGCCCTCAGCACAGGAAAGACATGGACCTGTCGGAGCAGGTCCAGAGGAGGGCCACAAAAATGATCAGAGTGTTGGAGCACCTCTCCTATGAGGACAGGCTGAGAGAGTTGTGGTTGTTCAGCCTGGGGAAGAGAAGGCTCCAGGGAGACCTGATCGTGGCCTTTCAGTACTTACAGGGGGCTTATGAGAAAGATGGGGACAAACTTTTTAGCAGGGCCTGTTGCAATAGGACAAGGGGTAATGGTTTGAAACTACAAAAGGTTAGATTCAGACTAGATAGAAGGAAGAAATTTTTCACTATGAGGGTGGTGAAACACCGGAACAGGCTGCCCAGAGAGATGGCAGATGCCCCATCCCTGGAAACATTCAAGGTCAGGTTGGACGGGGCTCTGAGCAACCTGATCTAGTTGAAGATGTCCCTGTTCATTGCAGGGGCTGGACTAGATGACCTTTAAAGGTCCCTTCCAACCCAAAATATTCTGTGATTCCATCTTTAGCCCTTTGTTTCATGCCATTCACAAAATACTGGTTTTAGATGATACAACTTTTCTAGGCTTTCCAATAACTATGTAGCAATCAAAGTTGTATGAATAAATGTGTAAGTGTTGGCTACCTTATTTATGATTTTTTTTTTTAATATATGCTAACTGACATTCTGTAGAGCTTTGGATTTTCAGCTTTCAACCTGTCAAACAAACTAATACTCAGCCTGTTACAGCCAAATAATTCCTTGACAACTGAAGAAATGATTCGTTGGAAAAAAAAAAAAAGACTATCACTTAATGAAGCAGCACAGGAAGAAAGGAAGATTTAATTTATTTCATTTTTGCAGAGGAGTCTTAGCAACTGCAGACTCTTAAGGCTTGGATTCAGAAACAGAGTCAGGGCTGTGAAAAGTTCCTCGACTATATGGGGACTATCCGTACACTTTAAATTAGGCACAAGCTTAAATTCCTTCTGGATCAAAGCTGGAATGAAGGTCCAGTTGAGACTGCCAGAATCGGTCCCAATTGTGGTTAAAGAAAGTAGAGAACTATCAAACTTTGCTAATGTGTAGATAACATGACTTTAATTTAACAGCATATATACTGAACATGGTTGATAAAGTATGCACTCAAGACTCACAGAAAGCTTGCTTTCCAAGCAGTTTTCCAGATAACAATGCATTTTGTTATCGTCTCCATGGAACTGAATTGTGGAAGGATATGGACGCTTCATTCACTTACCATGTTGCGTAAGAACCAGAGGGTATGGTGAAGAATCTGTCCAAACACTGATTCTGAACTTTGATTCACCAAGGATATGGTCTGGGAACCTTGTGGCAACACTCCAGATTTTCCCAGTGTTTGTCTTCAAGTCAAAAGCAGGGTAGGCATTTCTTATTCTGAAAGAACATGTGATGAAATTATGTCTAAATAAGTATGCATTTCAGCTCTAAGATCAAAACAAAAATTCTACATGATACCTATTATAATAGTACATAGAGAGCTGTTAGGAATAAAATTTTGTGCGTGCAGGGGAAGATGGTAGCAACTCAAACTTTGTTTTCATACAGTAGTGAGATAACTCCATATCGCATAGCATATATATAACTACAGCTTTTACTTAATAGGAAAACCACCAGTAAAATCTTCATTAATTTCACAGAATCACTACTGACCTTGACCTTGGTGAGGCCAAAAGGAGTTTAAACACAGACTTCAGTGTACACTGGGCACAGTAGAAATGAGGGTGCTCAAACATATGCTTAAATAACAGGGTTTTAACATAAAACTAAGCAAAAGCATGTGCACAGACAGCTGCAGCTAGGACAGCTGATCAAAATGAATACAGTAACATGCTTTCTATGCAAAATCTTAAGAAGTCCCTATTTTCACAGTGCTCTAGAATCCAATCTGACATCTTCATTACTAAAACCCTGGCTATTTATGTAAATGCCTGCAGAGAGCAATAACGGTTACAGTCATTGAGTCCCTCTGATATACCATTACCTATAAAATATATTGCCCATCCTCCTTCCAATTACCAAAGACTTGCAGAAACTAATTCCTCCTGAGGTACCATTTCCTAATGAACACTGGTCACAGGTATTGTCTGTCATCTGAGATTAAACTTGCTTTTTAAGCAAATACACTTTGCAGCTGTAGGTAAGGGTACATATTGTACCAGCTGAAGCTTTACAAGTCGCTAATTGGTCTGAATATTTTAGTAGCTAAACTCAAACATCCTGCATTCTAAGCATACTGCGTTCTTTTTTGTTTGTTAGTTCAAGCAGCATTTTGTAGCTCCTGAGTTGGCAGCGCTTTATACCGTCTCTGATTACAGTGTATTTTGAGCCATAGTTCTCTCACATAAAGTTCTTCACTGCTATGTTACCTCCTGCCTCAGGGCTGCCACCCAAGTCTCTTAAACAACAGTATGAGCTACTCTTTTATGCCTTATATTTCTATAGCACGAGAAGGAAAAAAAGCCTAGACTTCCAAAATTAATAATCCAATGAAGCAGACCAATTCTTATAATGAAAAGCCAGCGGGCACGATGTTTCAGTGGGGTAGGAGGAAATGAGGCTTGACAGTACCTCCAGTATGAGATAGATTTATACTCATAGTAAAAAAATCATTATACTACAGAGGCTGCTTTGGTGACCTATGTAGTTGATGTCAGTCTATTTTCTTTGCAAGAAAGGCACACATAAAGCTTTCCCCTATGACCAAGTTCACTCTTGTAACCTGTTTCTCTAAGAAGGCCAAAGACTGAATAAGACCGGAAACTTCACTACCCTTTCTCCAGCATCAAATTAATGAGCTATATACACACAAGGGGCACGAATCACCTCTTCAACTTACTGGCAGTCAGTTCAAAACTAAGCAAACCTCATCTCCTTCCCTACACACACACACACACTATCTATATTTTAGGATAATGTGGGGACAGAAATTTGATTTTTATGCTTTTCAGATAAAAATGCATTCAGTTCCAGAAAGTGTTGCTCGTTTACAGCCATCTATTGTTTTCAAGTGATTAAAGGGCTTCTGGCCTGAGCAGGTGGGCAAAACATGCCCATCGCAAAATTTTGAATGGTTAGGTCTTCCAAGGCGTAACTGAAGTATTACACAAGTCTTACATGAAGGAAATCTTGTGCTACTTGCTTCCTGTGCTGCAACAACTCCACATATGCAGAAAGTACTAACATTTATAGGGATTTGCTATTTCACAGCATTTCATAATGCTATATATTGCTCTGTGGTGCAGAGCACATCCTTGAAGTCAGTAGGAGGTGGAGAAATTCTGCATTTTGCAGCATTGAACCCCGAAACTATCGGCTTGGCATCTTCTGGTATCAAACTCACTTTAGGATGTATTCTGAAGCCACCCATGGATGAACGTAAGCTATAGCTATGTCCATAATTGTAGAAGTAACCTGATAAAGGGATTTTGAAAACTGCTTTACAGTTGTGTACAGTGAAATGTTTCAATTATAGATTGCTACCTGTACAAATATTACCTAGAGAAAAACATGATGGGTTTCTATTAGAGCTACATGCTGGAGGTGGAAGTCTGCATGACACAGAGTTTGAATTATACATCTTGCCTCTGATGTATAAAACTGCCAGTTATTACGACTTTGGGGACTGGAAGGATGCTCATTTAGCAAGACTGAAAATGTTAGTTATTTGCAAATTTATGACACTTTTTGGCCTTTTTTTTTTGCTGTGACATTTTGTCCAAAAAATGCTTTCCCATTTATTCGATAGAAGAAAAGCAAAGGTTGTTATTATTTTTTTTTTAAGAGTATTTGCTAGTGATGCACACTAAACAACTTACTGCAAAACAGGAATAGCTTAATTCTATTAATCTTTTTAGCCCTGTAAATAAACTCATTTATTCACAAAAAAAATCAATAGAAAGCTTTTCCTATAATTAGAGTGCGAAGTTAAACGTAGACTATTTGGACATTTAAAAAAAAAATCTGACTGAGAGGAAAGCCTGTCATGTGGAATGGGCCTTCATACATCTGATGTTAGTAGAATTGGGTTGGGGTTCAGACTGATGAACTCTGGAAAAAAAGAAAACCGAGACGTATGTGAATGAGTATGTTTTGAAGCTGACCACCCCATACGAATATATAACATATTCACTCTTAATTTCAGGGCAACAAACTGGATTTTTTTTTCTTTTAAGAGAAGCAAGCTTGGCTGACCTTGAATACAGTCAATTCATTAAAGTCTAATTTTTTAAAAAAAAAAAACAGCATTCCGTTTTCCAACTACTTTTCTGCAGGAAAAAGCATGCATTTGTGCTAACAACCTGATAGTGTGATCAGTGAATATCTACAAAGGAAGATGAATCTGCACAGATGGTCTAAAAACTTGCATTTCTTAGTGCTCTTGGATCTCAACACAATTTATTTTTCCGAAGAAGATTAAGAAAGAAAAAGTTCTATCCCAGCAAGCCACACTATTAACTGTAACAGTAAACAATAATTAAAGGAGTTTTTGTCGCTTGCTAAGTCTCACTTTTCATCATGACAGTGGGTAATTCTGTTTCCAGTCAGTCAGTTCCTTCAACTCTTTTTTCCTGCTCTGAGCTACACAAGCACTAATGTTGTCCAAGACAATGGCAGAAAAATGGATCTTACGTTTCACACACCATAAACCATCAACACTGAAGAGTTAAATGTACTTATCACTGATAAATGGGACAGCTAAAGGAGAAAATATTTTTGGAATTAACATTCCTTTGTGGATTTTGATCTTTAAACCAAAATTAGGAGCTTTTCCATATTTAAGTAGATACTGGAATTATGGTACTGTTGAGGAATTCAGGGTGTGGTGGGTTGATCTTAGCTGGATGCCAGGTGCCCACCAAGCCATTCTATCACTCCTATCCTCAGCAGGACAATAGGGAGTAGAAAATAAGATGGAAAAAAAAAAAACCCTCGTGCATCAAGATAAAGATAGTTTAATAAAAGCAAAGGCTGTGTGTGGAAGCAAAGCAAAACAAAAGATTTATTCTCTACTTCCCATCAGCAGGCAATGTCCAGCTACATCCTGGGAAGCAGTGCTTCAGTATGCGTAGTGGTTGCTCCAGAAGACAAACGTCATAATACCGAACGCCTCTCCACCCACCCACCTTCTCTTCCTCTTAGCCTTTATTGCTAAGCAGATGTCATATGGTATGGAATATCGCTTTGGTCAGTTTGGGTCAACTGTCCTGGCTATGTCCCCTCCCAAGATCTTGCCCATCCCCAGCCTACCGGTGAGGAGGGAATGTTGGAGAGACAGCCTTGATGCTGTGCAAGCACTGCTCAGCAGTAACTAGAACACTGGTGTGTTATCAAGACTTCTCTAGCTACCAACGCAAAGCACAGCACTATGAGGGCTGCTGCGGGAAAATTAACTCCATCTCAGCCAGACCCAATACCCAGGGATAACTAATCCAATTAATACAAATAAGTGAAATGTCATAGCTGGCTGAATAAAGGTTTTTCATTACTTACTTTTCCACTGCGTTGCAAAAAGCAACTGTGTTTTCATTACTTCCTTGATTCGCTTCAACCAGCTGGATAGACCAACCTGCAGACTAAAAATACCAAAAAGACACCAGAAGAAACAGAGCTCAGTTATTTAGATTACAGAAGCAGCATAAGGCTAACCCTGCATTTGGTTCCATGAGAACTAACTTTCATACCTTATCATCCCTCCCCTGAACTTGATGGAGCTCCAAATAAGCACAAATAACCCCATTTTGACTATACTCTAAATACTTTCAGAGGAAAAAACACAAAGTCACAAAGCATCAGCTGCCCTGGATTTAATGATGAATTTCTTCGCCTCTGTGCAGAATATAAGGAATTCCAGACAAATCTTTCAAAATTCACCTAGTGTCAGAGCACAGATAACTCTAAATGCAGAAGACGAATGCTTAGTTTACAAAAGGGAGAGGGGACAAAATGAAGCTTATGCTGCAGTGAGTTTTAATCCTTATTTTCTCTCTTTCTGTCCTGAAAGGAAGCTCAGGATCCCTTCAGACTCCATAAACCTGTCAGGTAAGTCCCTAAGACAGATAACAGGAAGCCAGTGTATTCTGTTGAACATGAAAAATCCCCCAATACTTTCTGTAAACTTGGAAAGCACAGGTCTGAGCCACTATTTTGGGTGAAAGCACCCCTTGTCTGTTTGCCATAGTACCCTTCCGTCAGAACATTACCTCTAGGAAAGAGCTTAATACTATTACATCTGCAATAGAGACATATACAAGGCTCAACTGAGACACTGACTTTTAAACCCCTTCAGAAAGAGAAGTAACTAACGACACGTCACAGAAGAGGAAACAGATATAGCGAAAGGTGTATTTTATCATTGTAATAATAATTTATATACAAGTATGTACATTTATAAAAATTAATAATAAATAATGAACCAAATTTAAAATTTTTTTCTGGACAAGGAATTGCAATATGCATCAAAAGATGCAGGCTGGGAAATTTTAATTACAGTTTAAAAGATGGGATGAGTATAAAAGATGAAGGATCTGTTGGGAGCTGGCTAGTGGGGAGATCATAATGGCAGAACTGAAAGCTCAGAAGTTACAAACCTGTTATAGATACCATCAGTCCTGGGTCTTATTGTATGTAGTAGCACAAGCATTAGGAGAGTGCTTATGAAATTTAAAGATAATAAGGGGGCATCACCAACAGAGGGAAAAATTGAAATGTCTGGGAGGAAAAACAACGGATAACCCTGAGGGTTGAAATAAGAGAGTGAAATTAAATTTAGCAATACAAATTAGTAGTCCATCAGCCCCCGATTCTAAGAACTGCTGAAAAAGCTCCTTCAAAAGTCACTGAAAACATAGCACCTCCACTAGTTCATCTTTTTTCCACCTTGGTTAGACACCTACCTTACAATTCACCTCAGCAGACAGTAATAAGAACTTCTGGTGGAGGTTCATTATTTAGATATTATGAACGATTTGGTAAAAGTAACGGCCTCCCAAAATTATGTAGTCATAAAAAAACCCCACAACATAAAAAAAAAAAGCAACAAAAAAAAACCCCATTCCTGATCAGACTTAGATCAGGATAGGCAGTTTTACAAAAAGATACATTGACAAGGCTCTAGCAAGTCCACATCTGGGATGTTGTGTACCCATACGTTCCAGACAGAGGAATTCAAGCTGGAACAAGCTGAGAGACACGTTGCTGTGCTTGTGGGTGAGCTCTACAGCCAGGAGCAGGAGCGCAGCTTGCAGAGCACAGCAGGCAGGCAAAGCTACAGCAGTTGTTGCAGCAGAGGTGCAAAGGCAGCCCAGAACCTGCACTGAGGACTATGAAGTGATGGTGGTGACATGCCACATGATGCAATTGTCATCGGAGGGCACAGAAACTGCCCCTGTGGACAGCAGAGACTCTGACCCACACAGAGCTCCAGAGGAAGGATGCAGGGCTTGCCTGGTGCCTCTCCCTGCGGTTGGGGATGGCAGTGGCCTCGCTGGTGGGAGCTGCGCTCTGACTGCAGTGCCAAACTGCCAGTGAAGGAGCTGCAGGAGGTGGTGAGCAGCCAGAAGGAGGAACAGCAGATTGACAGGGACTCTACAGAGCTAAGGACCACCCAAACCCTGCGCTGCAAAGGATGGACAACTTAAGACTACCCTACAAGAGCAGTGGATGGAGACTCCCACAGGAGGGAAGGCTGGAAACCTGCTGCTTCCAGCAACACAAAAAGGTTCCTTTTCCACCTGCAGTTCTGTCATTACAGGGCAAGTACAGCACCCTGGAAAAACTGCATGGAAAAAGAGAGATAGTGGATAAACAAGAAGCTAAGAAAACTAGGCTACGGGTAAGAAAAGGTGAGGCTGGGACATGACATTGAACAGAACTGAAAATATTAAAAGAGCAAAACCGCAATTGGGAACTGAGGAAGGAGGAACAGAAGAATTAAGCAAGGGGAGGACCAAGACTGGGAAAGGATGATTGGCCATGAGGACACAGGTATGGATCCTCAAGTTCATGGCTTGAAGAAGAATGTGATTAAATAATTACTAAAGGATGGCAAAAACGAGTTTGACAGACAAAGCTGGAATCTGGACCCTCTCCTGCAGGAAACAGAAGTAACAGAGGAACCCTTTGCCTCTCTGCACCTTTGCTGGCAGCATTTCATAGTGAATCCTAATGGCAAACAAGAATTCTGTGTAGACTGGTAATAGTCTACACAGAGGGAATTAATATACCATTACTAACTAACTCAAACTTGCTCTGGTGGCAGAGGTGTACGTCGTAGATATATAGTTCCAGCTCCACTGATGAATCCTGAGGATGAGAGACTTAGTTTTGTCATTTCTCTTTTCAGGTGTCCAGAAAATTTACTTTCTTCCCGTTGTATATAAGGTAAATATTAATTACACAATCACACATTATTTTTCTATAGGAATCCAGTCTCCAGTCATTTCAAATATCTGAAAGTGTACAGTGAATGAGACAAAGAATTGCATATGGAGAGAACTGATGACAACAGGAATAAAGTAACAGAGCACATCCCTGGACAACTGGAATCTATTTTTTCCCATTCACAGATTTCACACATTATGCTAATCAAGTCACTTGAACTATCCTTCCCACATATGAACTCTAATTGTGTATTTCTCATTTCTGGAGCACTCAAAGTGAAATCATGAAGTTTGGTCTGATAATTGGGCTTGGGTGAAGGAGTGAATCTTGCTACTTATTCTAAAAACATTAGATTCTTAATATTGTAGATGGAGCAGGTGAATCTATTGGATACTTTTTAGATTATATTTAATTTTTCTTTCTAATATAGAGAAAATAAAATCTCTTTTCACAGGGATATTATGAAGACAGTTTCTTTAGTATTTTTTAACATCTGACTTGGTGATGACAAGGCCAGAGAAAATGAATGTTTCCTTTATTACACTGGACATATTTTGATTAGCACACATTAAATAAAGCCTAGGGCCATACAACTGCATCCAACAGCTAAGGATCAGAATGACAGTATGATTTCAGCAATGTGAATATTTCATCTTGCATACCTATATGAGCTATCTCAACGCTAATCTCCGTGTTTCAGCATCCTTTCCATTTCACTGTCTGCAGTCTTGGTTCTCATCTCTTACTGCTTGGATGCGTCATTTACTCATCCTGGACCTCACCAATCCAATCTGTGCTCATTCTCTTTCTTGTGCTGTGGTGCTCCACTTTTCTAAACATTCTGACAGTCATACTCGGCATCAGACCTGTCACTCTACAGCCCTTCTTATCTTTTCCAAAACTCCCAGCCCAGTAGCAATGAGTTACTCCTTCACAGGCTTTTTTTTACCCTTCCCTCTCAACTTACTTTCATTCATATTCCCTTTCTTACCATCACAAGGTTCAGTTGCCAGCCCCTTGCCTTGGCTCTCTTTCTATCCTGACGTGGCTGTTTCTCCCTGAAGGAATTCCTGTGACCACACTGATTTTTCTGCTACAAATCAATTCTCTCCTCTCTCCCATTCCTTCCTCTTCTAGCTAAACAGCTCAAATACCTCCCTGACTTAATCAAATCCTCCCACACATTCGATTGTAGTTGCCCTTGACTCACTCATCTTTTCTCTTCCCTCCCCTGTAATTCTCTCCTCCTCTGTCACAGAAGCGTTTGTGACTGTTCTTATATGCCTGTTTCCTCTAGCACCCATTCTTCCCATACCACAGTTTAATCCCCTCCTGTTTGTTTGTAACCCACTATTTCCTACTTTTCTCTTGAGAAGGCTTATTCTTTTCATCATGATGTCAGCATGCTGTACTTTTTCTATCATAAGTAAAAAGCAACAACAGCCTTTTGTCTCTCCACGTATTCATCCCCTTCTCTTTTGTATTTATCACTGAACTTCCAAAATGTGGTACCCAGGATCAGTCTCAAGAGTTCCTGTCCTCAGATATATTCTCCCACGCCTCCCCATCTGTCTGGGTCTATATGTGTTTACTTCTGTAGTTCTCTCTATTCAGAGACATAGAAACAAGTCAATCAAGTGTCTCTTCCCCTTCACTTTATGATACTGTGATCACTGGGAGTTAAAAGCAGGTGAACCTAAACTGTCTTTTAATATTCATGGTGCAGAGGTATCCTGTAGGCTACTTCAGGATTCCTATAATGATTCAGAATGTTAACAAGGACTAGAGGAAAGGGAGGATTTATAGTTTTATTTTTCCTTCTCTATGTCAGGATTTTGAAAGAAAGAAAATGAGGAGAGATATAACATCAGAGAGTCATGGAAGTCCCATAAGACATCATTATTAAAAACAGCAAAACCACGAATGGAGCTATGAACACCTGATGGAAGGAGGAAAAAAAGATAAAAGTATTTGCTTCAAAAAGACAGCTAAAGACAGAGTATGTGTCATAGGATCCAGCTTCCACAGTTATAGTAGGTATGTCTATTTTTAGAAAATAATTATATATGCACACAAATGCATGCAGAACATGACGAAGGCAGGACATGCCTCATCTCTCAGGATATGTCAGCCAAACTAGACACAGGGACAATAATCTGGCTCAACAGAGATTCAGCATAATGTATTGTTTTTTTGAATCTCAGGTTTCACATCAGACCATAAAGACTTGTTATCTCCTTCAAACACATCTTACTTTACATTTCTGTACTTATCCCGCTATGGTAGTTCTATGGTTCAATGAGCCATAAAATGAGCCTGCTGGAGCATTCTAGACCATAACGTAGATTCTCTTTTGGTCTAAAATGGCAAGTTTCCATTAGAGTCAATGGAGATACTTCATTTCATACTGGGGGAGGAACCAGCCCTGTTACTTTAAAAATGGGGTCTTTTTTAATAGGTAGGTTGCAGAAATATGTTGACATATAATCATAGAATAGTTTAGGTTGGAAGGGACCTTGAAGATCATCGAGTTCCAACCCCCCTGCCACAGGCAGGGACACCTCCCACTAGACCAGGTTGCTCAAAGCCCCATCCAGCCTGGCCTTAAACACCCCCAGGGATGGAGCTTCCACAGCTTCTCTGGGCAACCTGTTCCAGTGCCTCACCACCCTCAAAGTGAAAAATCTCTTCCTAATATCTAATCTAAATCTACTTTTTTCCAGTTTGAAGCCATTTTAAGGATAAGTTGGTTAAAACATGAAACAGGTAGGACACAGATTCTGCCAGCATAAAATCCTCATTAGCTAGCCAGAGTAGGCACCCTCCCTTCAAAAGTCATTTTTTATGGTCTGCCAGGTTCTCTTCTGATATTAGAATCAAAGGAAGAGGATGCTTGGAGATTTTCATACTGTATAAAAATCTCTTAACTAATCATGTACTGTTTGTTTGAGGGCATCCTCCTTGTAAAGATACAAAAATACTGTGGGAAATTCTGACTGCCAAGAAATCAAGTTACACAATTATTGGAAAACATACCTAACACTTCCCTACATCTCTATCTTTGGAAGTAGTAAAGACCAAATAAGAAGTGAATAAGAATTCTCACAGTTGCTTTTGGCCAGCTAAATCGTAAGACACATGACAAAAAAAAAAATCTCTACAGGAGCAAAAGCTTTTGCTTCCCTCAAGGCATAAGCGTTTTATTTTTCATAAAGTCTTTAAATCAACTGCTTCTAATCCCTGTTGCATCAGTGTGAGTGAATACACAAAGTGCAAGGACACAAACAAGGATCAAGAACTTTAAGCAATGTTAATATCAGAAAATTTAAATACCTCTCTGTCATGTTCAGAGCTGCTGGGCCAGATAGGTCCTATGTCACATCTCCTGGAAGCATCAGTTAAACAACCTTCCCCATTTCCACTTTCACCTCTCACTTCTTGTCCAAATGGATAGTTGTCTAAGAAAACGGAACATTGAGCATCAATATTGTCAAAGCCTATCTGAAAACTCAGATTTGTGTTGCCTCTTTCCACATTTGAATCAAAGACATTTGTGGCTGGACTTATACTATTCCCTCCATAGAGTTCTTTCTCTTGATTGTAGGGGTAAGGATCCACCAGAGAGAAGTGTCTGTAATCACACAGTAAAGATGATCTGAAGCCAACCATAGGTGACACTGTGCCTTGTTGCCAGTGAGAGATAGGACTTCCAGGGTAAAGTTCACCATAAGCAAGGAGAGGCTGACCACAGAACTGCTGCTCAGGCACATTGAGACCAAAGACATCTGATGGGAAAAAATTTTCTTCATGATGATGTGAATGTGATGAACCATAAAAAAAAAATTCATTGCTGACTTCATCAACTATTTGATCAAATCCTAGACAGACCTCTCCAGCAGAACCAGAATGGTATAATGGGTAAGAGGTTTGGTCCGCAGCCTGTCCTTCACAAAATTCATTGTGTGATAAAGGCAACCTCCCAAAGTATGCCATGGCTGATTCTTCTCTTCAGTCTTACTAATCCTCAGGGAAGTCTTTCAATAATTCCAAGGTCAAGGAAGTAGTGTTCAGAACTGGAGCTACATACCCACTGAAATGAAGCACAGAATAAAAGTTAAACCCCAAAATATCTAGTATAATGAAAGCAGTACATTTCTTTGGTCTTTTTTTTGCTTTAGAGCTTTCTCCATAGGGTAGAAATATTTTCTTAATCTGGAGCTTGAATATTCTTTTGCCTGATCCTTATTATTGCTATTATTATTATCCTGGACTCCTAAATAGAAGGAACAGGATGCCTGAAACAATTGATCCAAATACTAAGATACTAATTCTGACAAATATTAAAGAAAATCTCTGTATTATTTTCACTATTTTACACTTGTATAGCACACAATACAGGAATCTAAAACAAGCATGTAGGAAAGCTTTGTATTAATAGTTGCTTTAATGGCAGCTTCATTCCTGTCTTGCTCTTTTTTTTATGCTTCAAATTTCTTCGTACTCTACCATTTTTATCATAGTGTAAGCAGGTGAAGAAAGTTAAGTCAAAGAACATAGAAGACATGGATCTCCAGTTGGTATTCAAAACACTACACCCCAAAAGCTTGGATATGGCCTATATAATGGAAAACAAATCTAAATAAAATAAATTTCAGCCTTTTTTGTTTCTTTGTTTTTCAAAACAGACATATCTTCAAAGCCTGAGGTTGTATCCTTTTTAGTAAATTAACAGGCAAGGGCATGAGCTTCTGCAGTTGTTCACCATCATTCATGCTGTTACTAGCAAACTTCCTGGTAGGATTTTGGCACGTGTCAAGTAATCCTATGGTTCAGATGGGCAGCATGTACTGGAGACTGATGTCAGTAGGCACGAGGGAGTATCTTTTTTAGGAAGAGAGTTTAGTTCTAAACTCAAAATCTGTTCTGGGCCGCTTGCCCTCAAGGCCTTGGCCTGTTTCATTTACTGATACAGATGTAGCCTAAACACACAAATGACACAGAATTGCAATACTCCATAAAGTACACAGTTGCGTTGGGTACTTTATCGCATAAAAGAAAAAGAAACATCTGATTTAATAATTCAATAAAAAATGTATTCTCTAGCAGGGAAAAAAAGCTATCAAGATAAAAAGTGTGCTCAGAAATTGCTAAAGCTTAGCTCCACAAATAGTTTTTCCAATATGTCCCCAAAATCTATACTGTATTAGTTTAGATAGTAGTGCCTTGCAATGAAAATCTATATTACAACAGAAGGTATTCATCACAACGTTATTTATTTTTGTTTCATTTGAAGTCAAACTCTAGGTGACATAGGCGTCTGTCACCCACAGTGAGGAATGAGAAGAGAAATGAAAAGTAAAATAGGGTGAAATAAAATCTCCAAGTTATAGGCTGAACTACCCTTTCAAGCACTCAACTTAGTGATTCCACGTGTTGTGTGCTTTGGTTTGCTTTAACTGTGTGGGGAAAAAAAAGAAAAAGGCATTTATGAAGTTACATTAAGCCAGATAAGCAAACTGATGCATACTACTTTGAATGGCGATCTAATCATGAACTTCAATTAGTCTCTCCATCTTTGTCTCAAAGTGAATCCTGAAGTTCACTATATTTTTGGATTAAGATTACACCCTTTTTTTTCAGAAAAAATTAATAAGCATAGGAGTAAGAAATTTTTTAATGAAATTGTCCTCATTTATGACTTCCTCTGTTTCTCATTTCTACAGCAGGTACATAAAGAAAACAAAAAAAAAGGATACAGCCATTAAATGAAGAAAGATAATGTCTTCTATTCTTTTTTTTTCCTGTCTTGAAAATGGGAATGTTTCAGGAAAAGTAAAAGATAAAAGAATGGTATCTCCCTTCAGCCTCATCTTTCTTAATAAAGTTTGGCTACCTAGAAGACTATAATTGAGGCACAAAAAGTGCAATACCTTTATGCCCTTTCAACTGTTTCTAAAATATTTTCTTTACATTTCCAACAAATTCTGTTTATAATGATACAGCAATGTCTAACAGCTAACCTTGCTTATTCACCACTAAGGCTTTTTAAGTGTAGCATCCCACATTTCTCCGACAGACAAATAATGACATGCAGACACAGAGCCCACCTCCATCTATCTGTATATGAATGCTTATCTCCTGCACTCTCCATACTGGTTCAGGAGAAGTATCGCTTTCCTAGTGGGTCTTTAAATACAGGCAGTTTAGCTGTAGCGCCAAAGGCTGGTCTGTGCATTCTGCTCCCCTGTTCTCCTCAGTGGGCTGGGAAGTCCACCTGAGTTAGGAGAAGTCTGCACAGTGCAGCAGGGTCCCTCTCCCAGCCTGGATCCCATCAGAGGGAGGGCCTGGCAGGGACCAGACACACCTGTACAGCACTGTTTGCAGCACCGTGTCTCTTTTATATAGGCTTGCATTTAAAACTAACCATTTAGACTGGAAACTCAGCATGCCATGTTGTAAATCTCAGTGGTTTAGGTCTTACCCGCTAGTTCGGTTAGTAAGACTAAGCTCTGTGTTTGCGTCAACTTCTGATCCTTTTCAAAACAGCATACAAAGTTCAGGAAACGATTTGGCTCTTTGCCAGCCACTATTACTCTATTTGAATCATGCCAAGTGCATCGATAGCACTGAATTTTCAAAAATCACTAATAAGGCAAAATTCATAATTAAAAAAAAAAGTTAAGCTTTTAGGTTCATTTTCTTTGCCTTGTGGTTTGTGAATTCACATTTTGGAGGGTTTGGCTTTTTTCTCCCACAGCTACGAAGCCCTCCTTTTCCTTTTAAATGACAGTCATGTTTTCACATAATCATGTGGTTCTGGGATCAGGGGTTTAAAGAGAGAATCCCAACAAATACTGTAAAATATTCACTACACATCAAGAGATTTGACAACATCACACAATGCTCACAACATTGTAGTTGTCGTCCGAGCACACGAAAATACTTTCCTTACTTCAGCATGCACATGCATTCTAGTATAAAACCTTGGTGCACTGTGGGCTCAATTTTCCCTTTTTACCGGAACCCAGGAGGCAGCGATTGGGCCACTTGCTAAACGGTAAGAATATTTGTTGCAACCTCTTACCTGAAACACATAATTTGTTAGAAGAATATAGTCTCCTATGTCTTCCTGTTCACAGACACATTCAGATGACCTATGTGCTTTCAGTACCAAGGGGGCGTAACTTTTTCGTCAGAAGCTTTCCTTCCTGTTTAACCGGTTTACTGCAGTAATGATTCTTTCCCAAGTCTTCCTTCGGGGAAATTTCAAACAGCAGTAACAATAAAAATGTAACACCTTATCTCTTCTCTTTCTCAATTTGGGAACCCAACCTTCATTTTTTTCCTTTTTTTTTTTTTGTTAAACATGGTGGTAGATGATCTCACACTTTCAGTACAAGTATCAAACAGGCTTAAAATAACAAGACGACTTCTCCAAGGGAAAGTCTTGCCTCTTAGAAAGACTTCTGCACAAGAACAGAATTCAGAAATTTAACTCCACTCCATCTTCATGCAGCTTTCATCTATCTGCACTGGTGGTGCATGCTCTGAAAGCAGCTCCTAGCTCTGCTCACAAAAGGGGACGGTACATATCTTGCATAGAAGAGGGACCCTCTAGCTTTGGCTCCTCTGTATGCAGGGCTGGAACAGTCTAATGGGGTAAAGAATCTCTGTTACACTGGGCTATTTCCCAGAGACTGATGAAGCCTTGCCCCTCTGCAAAGAGCCTGCTGAAGAGCTGGAGTAGGTACAGCACTGGTCCTAGACCTGAAGGAGCCCAGGACCCTCCATAAAAGGCAGCAGCAGAGGCTGCTCCAGGCACAAGGCAGAGAGAGTTCCCTCAGGGACCATCAGCCTCCACGCTTCATACCATTCCTTAAAAAGGTATAAATTGCTCCACTGAAGTGGCCATTCAGAATTCACACAAAATCCCAATCCTAATCTACTCCAAGGTTGTTACAGGCAGGAAAATGTCCTCAAAAATAGTAAGGGAGTCAGTGTCAACAAAACAATATTTCAGTTATAAAAAGCCATGCAGTAAGACTGAACAGATTAGGATAACGCATTTGAAGTTAATAATTAATCTCAGATATCTTATATCTGATAAACTGCATGAAGTAATAAATTGATAAAGGAGTACAGGGAAAACTCTGCCCTTCAAAATATTGAAAAAAGCCATCAATGACATCATTGTGATTTAAAAGCAGTTAGCCAAGGACAAAGCTTATTTCAGTTGGTCAAAGGTGATGCATTTTTTCTCATATATTCTCCAACCCTTAAAATGTCAACTTGCTCCACAAACTATTTGGTGTCATTTGTGCTGTATTGTAGTCATTACCAGTGATTACTGTGAAGCGATCCTGAGACATAGGAACGCACCAATTTTAGGAGCTGCCATTTCAGAGTTTATGGCACTGTGATGCTTCTTCATCTCACAGTGACTGGACACTGTAAAAAGAGAAGGATCGAGAAAACAGAGGAAATATGCATGGGAAGAGCTCATTTTCCCAAGCAAACACAGAAGGCGAAAAGCGTAATACGAACTGAGCTGGGACACATCCCACTCTTTCCCCACAGTGATTTCCAGGAGAAGGTTATGAAGGTTTTTCTTGGGAAACTGAACATTTTCAGGATTTTATTAGGCTTTTAAGGTGACCACTATTTTCTCTTTTCTGTTTCCCATCGAAGTAGTAGGCAGGAAACTGTTGAGTCACTTTCTACCCTAATTCCTCCTAGAACTACCAAGAATTGTCTCCTCCTCTTTTGCTGGCATGCGGGACAAAATCCTCTAGAGACAAAGAGAACTGGATACTCCCTGGGATGCCTCCTTTCCTTCTGTTAGATATTCTCGCGGCTCCACCAACTGGCAGGAGCCTACATCTCACTCAGGTTAAAGAATCATCGTGTATTTGATTTAGCCATGTGTGAGCGTGCTCGTGCGAGCTAGGTCTGATAAAAAGCTGTGGGTAAAGAGCTGGCAAAATAGTCGCTCTAACACACCTCACGATGAAATGCAGCATCTTCAGCAGGCTTTTGCTCTCAGTGTTGCTTCACACACAGTTTGGAGCTTTCCCAAATCGCAGCCTTGCATTTGAAGCCTTGAGGCTTCGAGTAATAACAGGCTGGCAAAGGGAATGCAGCAAAGTCTTTCAGCAATCCGTGGGGCCAGAAAACTGGCTAAACGGAGCGCCAGTGAGGGAAACTACTCCATTTCATAAGATTAAGCCGGCTGCGTTAACTATTCTCCAGTGCCACCTACTGTCACCTCCCCAGAACTGTGAGGCAAGGAACGGAGATCACCGTGTCAAGCACAGTGGCAATTAAGCTTTATGTCTGGCTGCAGGGAACGTCATCACATCTATCATCATCGCTGACAAAATACAGCCCCTGTCAGAAGGTTGCTCTTTACGGGAAAGAATCATGATTGTTGAGATGCTGCTTGAAGATGGTGAGATACTACTTCTCTTAGACCAGTGCTCCAAAGTACTGCTGCACCAAGGCCACGACAAGGTATCAGCAAAACTACATAGGTACAACAGGGCTTTTCCACTTGCTGGTGAAACCAAATGTCAAGATTTTATTTTGTTTAAGCAGCAGATGAACAAGAATTCTGGTAAAAAAATATGTTAAGAGCTGGGCCTTTTTTTTTTTTTTTATTACATGCCCTTATTTCTTTCTCACTTAAAAGCTTCATCGAGCAGGGATTTGTGCCTTCTTACCTGCTTAGTAAAACCCACCAGAGTAGATGCCGCTGGGCAAAGAAAATAAAAGTTGCAACAAACACAATACAGTGGTTGAGTCATTGTGAAATGATTCATCAGTAAAGGAGGCATTTGCTGTAAAGGGCAAGAAGGACTTCTCAATTCTGAAAACACTCCTCACCCTCTATTTACTCACACAGAACAAGTCAGGGAAAGGACACAGAGAGAAGAAGAAGGGGAGGGAAGCAAAGTTTCACTTTTCCAAGAAAAATAAATAGAAAACATTTTGTTTTACATAGAAAACATTTTCACAGGCTCTGCTGACACCTACATATAACATACAAAGTTACTAAGTTACGAACACCCTCTTGAGGTTTGAAATATGCTGTTGTGAAAGATCAACCTCCACAGTCTGCATGCACAGACTGCAAAGCTAGCCATGACTAAACATAGACTATGGATCTTAATCTCTCCTTTTATTTGAACATCTTTTGTACTTTGATCCTCTGAAAGGAACAGCACACTTTAGCAGAGTTGTTTCTGGCAGAAACAATTACTCCAGCTTTAAAAAAATCAAATTGCTGAGAAAATTAAGTGCTGAAATGGAGAACAGTCTATTGCAACCATCTTAAAAGACAGAGTGAAGAGAAGCAGGCAGATTTTTATGTGTATACATACACGCATACTCTTATATAAGTATGTTTATATATAAATATATGCATGCAAACATACATGTGTATGCATATATATGTGTGTATATTTATATGTATACACAGATCTCTGTATAAAAGCCTAATATACATGTATACATACATACAAATGCCTAACAAACACCAGGTGACCCAAGAAAAGAGCTTAAATGCTTCAGAAGAGAAGTCAATCCACAAGTTTCAGCTGAGACTCAAACATCCCAAACCTGAGGAGTGCTTAAAGCCAAAGCTTTTGTTCAGATGCCTTTATAAATTTCACTTCGTGCTGTTTTCCTCCATTTCTCTTACCTTCTGTGATTTTTTCCACTGTTTTATTATGCTGTTCTTCTCGCTTCCCCAGTCCAGTGTGCCTGCTCAATGGCGTTCTGTGAAATTCAGCTTTGTCATTCCAGTGTATTCAACAGCATTTGTTAACCTTCCAGAAATTGTTCTTATCGTAGACTGTACAAATATAAAAACACAGTCTTGTGATATTAGCACACTGTTAAGACAAGCTCCCTAGCCACCACAGCAGGCTTTTTCCTGTTGAAAATTTAGTGAGATGGCTCATCACCATTCCCAAGACCCCCTCCTGTTGCAGCTCGTGGTGCATGGGACGCTACAGGATTGATAGAGCACAAGCAGAGCAGAGAACACCCCAAAGCACAGAGCTCGACCACTCTGGCAGACCTGAGCCGGGGTGACACAGCCAGGGCGACTTTACTGTATTAGCCTGGCCATACTGCATCAGGGAGCTGTTAATATTATGATTGCCTTGAAGAGGACCTAACTTAAGTATGGCTTTAAATCCAGCTATGAAGTCACCACATAAGAGGGAAGGGGAAATGGTAATAAAGACTCACTTGCATTCCTTGTTGGGTTTCGCTGTGAGTGGACCTTTGGTTCACATGATGTGTCAGCTCAGTGGCTTGTTCTGTATTCAGATGAACTTGTAGGATGAGTCTTTTTCTCTTATTGATGCCACGGGTACCTTCAGTAAAACCAGTGAAAATATAGAACCTTATACTAGGCTTATACTATAAACCAGTATACATGATACTATAAGCTAGTATATATTGTAAACCTAGTATAACATCTGAATCAGCTCTACTGTCTTTACCAAAGGAAATAATAACTGTTTAAGGACAAAAAATACAGGCATCTAAAGTCAAAACAATAGCTCGCTTACTTGTCTCCATTTGCCTTTCCACATGGATGCTTTGCTTACGTTTGCCATAGTGCAATACTACAATATCTTAAATAACGCAATATTTCTGAGTTTTCCCTGAACTTCTTGCACATGGGTAGCTTTTTATATTTTTCTTCTGACTTTAATTTTACTGTTATAATTGCTCACAGTACAACTGAAACGCTTTCTTTAAAAAAAAAAAATACACCAACCATATGGCTTTTACAAAAAAAATAGTTCGTGGGTGTATATATAATTTTTAAACCAACTGAACAGCATTCCTTATATGCAATTCAGGATATAAAGCATCTGCTTAGATAGCTAATTTGGCTGCATACTTAGGTTGCTTATGCATGCCAGCAAAGCATTCATTACTGTTTTCATTAAAACTTTACCTGCAGCATGAAAGCCAACAATAATTTACTTGAGTTTTCCCATAAATAATGCAAAGGGATTGCTTACCTGCAATAAAACATATTTCAGCAAACTGCTACATGGAAATTAAGCTCACAGCAGCCTTCCACCACAATTGGACCAGCCCATGAATGAATGGCTGGCAAAGAGATACTTGCAGCGCTGAGAATCCAGCTTCATCTGTCACCCCAAAGTACCTTTCCCATCAATGGTACCTGCACAGATTATTCTTAAAATGGCAACTGCTTTCTTCCGTGTTAGGTCCTGCACTAGCCTGCTCACAGTTTTGCTAATGATGTTTTTGCATTTATGAACCAGGGAAGCAACAGGGAAGACCCTGTTCACTTCACCTGCAGAATTAAACAGGTGAGGTATGTCCACTGGGGCTGGGCAAGATACTCACACTGCAGCACTTCTGCATCAATAAACATAGACCCTACTCAATGATACCAAAGGTGCTCATCTCATTGCAGTAGCCATGACATAGATGCGTGTTCTGCTTTGCGCTATTTTGGGCAGCCCAGCCAACCCTTATTGTTTCTGGTCCTCTGGCCTCCCCACCTTGCTCTGTCTTCTTCTCAAGTGCAGGAATAAGTTGATGCCAAGGAGGGAGTCAGCAGCACGGTGCTTCGCATCAGAGGTGAGCTGCTACACACATACAATCGGGGGGAACTGTGAGCCCCAGGGTGGGGAGGGCAAGAGAAAATTGTGCTGCAGTAGGGATACCTCAGCAGAAGATGAAGGAGAAGGAGTTAGTATCCACGCACAATGGCCTTTACAGGTGGCTGGTATATTCCAGGGACAGGTTCCCAGCTCACAATGAGATCAGATCATCTGGCAAGCATTGGTTTAAGGAAACAAAGAGAGAAAAGCAAGAGAACGCTCTACTCATCCCCACCCATCCAACAGCCTGTGAAAACCCCTCATTCAAAAAGTTCAATAGTCTCTACACAGACAGTAATTTCCTGGTACATTTGGGTGGGGGGTAACTACTACAAAAGAAACAAGTAGTACCATCCACCACTATGGCCTACAAGATGGCCAAAACTGCCATGCACTGATGACATGAATGCAGATGGGGAGAGACACACTTTTCACCACAGTTGCCGGGCAAAGTGAAAAATCAGAAAGCTTTGGAGTTAGGTACATTCCCTACATTCAGCAGTGAAATCTTGTCACCCCTGCCCCACCAGCCTATGCCTAGCTCACTTCACTCTCCTTTGAGGTTCATGCAAAATAAGAAACCTCACTTTAGAAGTTTTAGACTGAGGGCGGTCACCCTGTCACGAAGAGATACATCACAAGCAGAACAACCATCTCCCTCTCTTTCCCAAGGAAGGGTTGAACTTACCAGATCCGTCTTATCCCAAGCACGGGAACACCAGACTGCTCCTTCTAGTTCTGGCAGCCTCAGTGTGGGACCTGTTCTGATGCAAAGCTCCGAGCCCGGACACCTGACTGCAAACCTGCAGCGTTCACATCAAACATGAGCCTGGGGTATGCCTAAAAGCAAGTGAATACAGAACTCGCTGTCATTTCAGTTTTCATTAAGGGCTGGTTGTTTTTTGGAGGAGGAAGGGACAGGAGTTTCAGAACGCAAAACAGAGCAATTTGACCCCATAGCTTGAGATCCTTAAAAAAAAAAAAATTAAAATAAAAACAAGGAAATTTAAACACACCTGACATTCAGGTGCTGAGTTGTCACCTCAGAAAGCTGTCCTGCAGGCCTCTGGGACACAGTCTAAAATAAGATATTATGTGGTACCATAGTAACATGCCCTTCCTTTGAGGTCCAGTGTCACAGCATGTTACAATTGATGGCCATGAAAAAGACTCTATACTGGAATTTGAGAATATAAGCATGGTTCTATCTTGATATTAAAATTAACTGCATCCACAGAACTCCTTGAACATCTGCACTTACTTCTGACTGCCTCGATTAACTGCATCATGCCTACATTAAAGCAGCAAGTCCAGGAAAAATCCAGACATCCTAGACTGAGGCTGGAGCCCACTCATAATACATTGTTCATGTCTGCTGCAGAATAGGAATAGCTATCTCAATTCTTCGCTTGGTTGATCTACTTTTATATCCTTGATTCAAATGAAGTTATGCAAACTTCATGTTTGCTATCAGGCTATGAAGAAGCCTATTGTAACTAGGATATGGTTTTCTTAGATGTAAATGCACATGCAAAATAGAAAGAGCTTTGATATTGAGATTTTTTTCCCCTGAGGTTCAAGTATTTTATCATTTTAATAGTATTCCATTTTCTTGTTGCACTCACTTTTAAAACATCTTTTGTATTAGCTCCGAGTATTATAATTCCTTTAAAATTCCTCTGGAGGGCACTATTACCATAACTATACAATTAGCTACAGATGGATGTAATAGAGATAAACACTAAATAGCCTTGTTGGCAGGAGGCAGAGTGTCTTTTAACCAAGACAGCTTCTTTACTGCTGCCTAGGTTTTTACTCTGCTTTAGAGGACATGGGATCTCTCTTAGCTACAAAGAGAGAATTTAGAAATTATTATTGTAGAGGTTTGTCTTGCAAAAAACGTGGTGTGGGTTTGGTTTTTTTACCAGTCATCATCAATACAGCAAGTGTTAGAATTTGGTATATCCTTCAAAGGCTTTGCAAAAGTGATATTCGCAAGGCACAGCACGATTTGTGACAGTTTGGCTTGGGAAGGGATGGAGGAACTGATTATCTTGCAGGCTCTTCCTGTTCTCTGTGGCCACTCCTGTGTCACTGAGGCTAGACTCGCTACTGTGAGTCCTGTACTCCGCTCTCCTCCTATTCACCAGAGCTGCCCTGTTCCACAGAGCAGAGCAAGGTCATGTATTCCTCCAGGATTTACAAAAGCTTGTCCAACATAAAAAGAGGTATTTTGGAGCTAGGAAAGAGATTGTGACATACCAGGGTTTCTTAGTAGCTGCATGCTTTTTCAGAACTGAGAAGGAAATCAGAAGCGAGCCTCATAGTTCAGACGAAAACTTTTGAAAACAAGACTATCATGAAAGCTTGGAAAGGTCAACTGTAAAGCGAACGTGTATGTCTAATCTAGTCGCCCTCTTGTGGTCATGCACTATATTGCATCATCATTTTATCTGCTCTGGAATTTTGCAGGGTAAACCAGTGGTGAACTGCAATCCTCAGAGTTCAGGTTTTGAGGATTTGGAGGTTTTGCCCCCCTTGCATCTTCTGGGAAACATCATAATGATGTACAAAAAAAAAAAAAAAATATTTTCTTTACTTTGATTTTACTCCTTCCTCTTTTTTTCCTTTTATGACTTGCACATGTAGTTGTTTCATCTATTTTCCAATTAGACAAGAAATTATTTAAGTTGCTACAACGCTTGTGTGAGAGTTTTTATAGCAAGTAGCATAACAAGGTTATAACAGTGATGAGGGTCTTGGAATACTGTCATATAGAAAAAAATGATAGTGATAGTGTTTTTAATTAGACCATCAAGCAAGAGGGAAGGGTATCTTTCAGTTATGGCAGGAATTATATATAACAAGCTAATATTACCAAGAAACCATCAGCACATACAGCTAGAATAAAATATATTAGAATAAAAATAAATAGAGATTTTGAATTACCTTCTTGTGAACTTAAGTTTGGATCTGCATTGATATTTTCATTAGTAAAAATTATCCTTGCTCTTTTTCATTGATCCCTTACCCATTTCAACCAGAATTCTCTGTTACTAATTACCACCTAATTCTAAGACAGTCCCCACACTTGTGTTTTATTTCAGGATCTTTCCTTCTTCCTGACATCTGCATTGCCACACTGAACATTGAACTCTCACAGCTTCTCCTCCTAATCACTAGCCTTCAATAGCAATTGAAGCATTTTGTTTGAGATTAAAAGATTTTTTAAAAAAAATAAAAACAGATGACATGAACTTTTCAAACACATGTAAGAGGCAGAAAAAAAAATGATAGGTCAGATTTTGGGTATGCCAACCTTGACATTGTCCTTTTAAAGTACTCCCCAGGCAGCTTTAACTTTTGCAACCAGCACTCAAGCAGCGGCTCACCCTAGGGCCCAGTCAGCTTGGCAGGATGACAGAGGTCAGCATTTCACACGAATGAACAATTTCTCCAATATATAAGGTAAGCATTCAGCTCCCTCTCTCTCTTTTCACCTGTCCTTTAAAGTTTAAACCGAGACTATCATAGGTACTGTGCACAATGCAATGAAAATCCCTCTTTCTATTAACCCTTTGAACTCTTATGGTAAGCGACACTTTAAAATTGTAAAACTGAGACACAGAAGCCACAGAAGGGCTCCTCTTTCTTCCCCGCATAACGGTTTCTTTCTCTTATGTACTTTCCCTCACAAAAAAAAAAAAAAAAACCAACCCACAACACATTATCTTGCTAACTCAATCATCAACTACGAGAAAATCTTGCTGTTCTACCAGAGTGTTCAAGGTGCATGCATGTGGCGGGGCCAAGTGGGAGCAGTACTTTGACCAGATTCACTTTTTGGATTAATACATTTCTTTCTGCTTTGAATATGGCTGGGTAAGAATAACTTGTTTTTCACTTACATGCAAAGTATTTTTGGGTGGGAGAGGGAATCTCCCTACAGTGATGGGGTTCAGGAAACCACCAAGCAGAACTTGCGGTGAGGCCAAATAAAACTGCCTACAGTAAAACAAAGTCTTTTTAGCAAGTTCTAATCATGGCAACTAGGCAATACACACAAATATTAGTAGACTCAAAGGGGTTTAGGTTAAGTGATTACAAGTCTACAAGCTATAATCAAAGACTTAACTCGTTAGTCCTAAACACCAAAAAGCGCTCACCTTTCCTGTTATTAGGTGAATGGTCTGAACAGGCATGCGAACTCAGTTATCTACTCAAATTCTCCGGACAATTCTCAGAACTCACCTTTGCTTCAAGCTCACTGTCGAAGGAACTTGAGAAGGAGAAAGCAAATGGAAGCTTGGATAAGGAAACTCGCATTAGCTTTGCTGTGCTGTTACATACCCAGCCAACTTCTGCACTCCCGAAATTGAAAACTCAGATCAGATTTCTCTGGGGCAGGCTGGGGTTCTGCCTTAATCCAATGTGGAAATTTTATGAAAAAAAAAAAGACATTCAGAAACAGTCTGTGGGCAGCTATTGAACATAAAATAACTGTTAGCAAGATTTGATTAGAACAGAGTAGATAAATTAGATTAAGAAGGCTAAGAAAACAGTAAAAGTTAAACGTAGCATTTGCTAACTGCTTTACAAAGTTTAGGTGGGCTGTAAGACAGTTTTGTGGGCCCTGGAGCCACATGCTGACATATGCCATCCCAAATTTCTGCAGATAAAAGCACCCAGGGCCCTATTAACACAGTAGAAACAATTGTGACTGAGCATGCCTCCTGAGCTCCAAATTGTTGTAAGGGTCACTATGGTCACTGGTTTTGTACCTAAAAAAAAAAAAAGCTTTAAGCAGAGAAAATCATGGAAGAGCACTGAGACCTGAATTCATGACAAGAAAGAGTTAAGAAGTTCTGAGTTTCTGGCTATCCAAGTTGTCCCAACCTCAGTGTCATTTAGAAGATCATGTAACTAAAATGTTAAGATTTGCAGGATTAACCATAAGGCCTGCGCTTTCATGGCACAAAGCGCCACTTCATCTTTTCCAGTCAGAAGACTGTAACTGAGTTGACTACAGCCAAGCACCAGACACAAGTTTATTTAGACATATATAGAATCATGGAATGCTTTGGGTTGGAAGGGACCTTAGAGATCATCTAGTTCCAATCCCCCTGCCATGGGCAGGGACACCTCCCACTAGACCAGGTTGCTCAAAGCCCCATCCAACCTGGCCTTAAACACTTACCAAATGAGGAAACATGGAATTGCAGATGTTGCCCCCTTTAGCTAACCAGAGAGAACCTTAAGCCATCCTGATGCTGATAAGCCTACAGAGGTACCAGACAGTGAAGAAAACTGTCTTGCATTGAGCTTTTTTGCTTCAAGCATATGGTTTCTCTTTTTATTGCTCTTTACTTCACATGAAATTATAAGCTCCAATGAACTGCCGAAGTTCAGTTACTATCTTCCTCAGTCCCACATTGTTGAACCCTTTTGTTACACCACAGAAATATTTGGACAAGGCGAGAGAGATACTCTTGCAGCTAGACACAGCTTGTTAAAAGAACTGTAATACTCAAAACAAGGACCTTTTATAGAAATACTCTTTGTTTTGTTTTTTCCTCTCTTTTTGAGTTTTTAGATACATTTTAGAGAGTTTGCAGAAAGAACAGTGGGGTTTCAGGGTCCCCTTGTTCCTCCATTTGCCAGAAGGCAAAAGCTTATGATCCATCCCCATCTCTGAGGGCTGAATTTCAGCTCAAATTCCCTGGAGCCTGGCCTGAAGTGGATGTTGCTTCAGTGAATTCAATTTTCCAGTGTATTAAGAACTGAGAAAGTAAAATAGATGACAGGCACTGAGGGTGGAATTCTAGCTCCACTGGAGGTTAATGGGGCTTTCTGCCACTGACTTCAGGTAGGCCAGGATTTCACCTCAGCTTCGGAGAGCAGAAGCAGAAAAGTGTTATACAAGATTTAAACCTTTATCATGTAAGGCTGAGTTTGGTAGTAAAAATGTGAATAATGATGCTGACTTTGCTTGTAAAAGTCTTCCAAAGGTATGGAAGGAAAGCACTATATAAGAGTGTGGTATTAGGGATATTCCACTACCATATTGAAAGAAATCAAGACTATTTCTAAAAATTGCTTTTTTTTAAGGTCTTTTAAGTCTTCGGTGGGGTTAGGAAAAACAAGCCTTCTGAACAAGCTACAGATTTTCATATTCCTTTCAAGTTGGAAGGCACTTGAGCAACACATGGTAGTCCTAATCCTTGACAGTCCCAGTTTGTCCCATTCTAAACACACCCTTTTCCTCAGCAGAGGCATAGTACCACAGCAGAAGAAAAACAGTTTATATAATGTAACGGGATAATGTAATGGGGAAGCCTCATCACTAAGACCTCCCACAGTCAAACAGACAAAGAGCCACTGGGGCCACAGACTAGAGATCTCGTCACGCTTTCTTTGCTCTGCCACGGTCAGGCCTCCTGTGAGATTTGGAGTAAGTCCATTTGCATCTCTGGTCTTCCTGTTGGTTCACCTCCCTCTCTCCTTATAGCTGGGGAAGATTTTTAAAAAATGTCTGGGTCTAAAAGTCTCTGAAAATTTGTCTCTAGATCTATCTTAGATACCAAATCTAGTACCTAGATACTAGTATCTAAGGGGATACTTCTTACAGTGTGTGTTGTCTCTGTTTCAGGGATGTGTTTTACAAGAGTCATATATAACGGTGGTCTCGAACTTCACTGTAGATTTTAGGGTGGTAATGTAACAAGCAAAGAAAAAGCCTAAAACTGTTGTAGCTTGAGGTCAATGACAAATTTATTGGAAGCACATTTGGTTACTTAGTAAGGAATTATCAACTGCTAAAACTCATTTTGACAACTAGAAAAACACTTTTGATGTACAAGAGGTTTTTGATGCTCTGTCTTATCCTCAGAGAGGAAAATGAGGAGAAATGTAGACAAAATCTTTAATTCCAACTCACATATAATTTCATTGGTCTGAATATTTTACCTTGATCTCAGTGGCATGAAAACACATTAAGATATAGGCTGTCTTAATACTACCAGATGTAAGGAAGAAAGGAAATTAGAAAGAAAAATGGCAATATAGAAAGCAGGCAAAGAAGTGTGGCAATGGATCAAAAAATCAGGAGCAAAGGAAAGAACAGCAAATAAGGAGGGCAGCAAAAGAGATAAAGTCATCAGAGAGGGCAGTAGAGGATGGAAAAAGAAATAAGCAGAGGAAGTAAGGCATTATCTAAAGCAGAAGTGCAGTGGAGGCAAAAAAATACTTAAACGAAGCAGAGAGATGTCACAGAAATAGAAAACAAAGTTGTAGAGAGAAAACTGATAAATTATGAAAATGGGATACAAAAGAGAATAAGGAAAGCAAAGGAGTTGAAGCAGAGAACGAGAATAGAAAAAAACACCATTTCACCTCTGGGAATACATTTAATTCCAGTCAGGAGGTGGCTTGGGGCCTACATTTAGTTGACCAAATTCTCAGGAAATTAAAGAAAAGAAAAAAAAATCTAACACTGCCCCACCCCATATACTACCATAGGTTCTGGACAGCATGATTCAAGCTACCTTTCAATGCCTTTAGGCTTCCTCTGGACTAGCTGGATTTCTCTCTTCTGTCTTATTGCTCCAACATTTTTTTTAACCTCACTTTACTAGCTGCCTAGCTAGTTACTAGCTGCCTCCTAGCAACCTCCTGCACCTTCCTCCCTTTACACTTTCTTTTGCTTGCTATTTCTCACCTTGATTTAAAAGGACAACTATAATGAGTGCTTGTTTCTAACCAACAGTAACGGACTGAAAGGTGACAGCATATCCACAAAAACAATAGAACAACTGTAAGGAAAGGAAAACATGTCAAGAAGAAAGAAGCAGCCAAGAAGTCGGTGGCGATTCAGTATTTTGTCTTTTATATTGCCAACTCTGTCTAAACATCCTCATCCACACGTTAAGTATTACAAGTTTCTCATGGGCAAAAATGTTAAAAATCTTACACTTTGAAGTGTGTAAACGAACAGCCCTTCAACCAAAATTGATTTTGAGGGTTTTGGCTTTTTTTTTTCTTTTTTAACAACTTTCTCAGTAATGCTGCTGCCCCAGCTGTGCTCTTTTAGCCCCTCAAAAGTCAATTAGCAACCAGGAGGCAGCTTCCAATTCCACTACCAGGTCTGCAAAACTGGGTCCTATTTCAGTATTGAAATACTTGGCCAGAATGTGAAAGTCGTACAGCCATGAACGCAATGCTTTTGAGAGTGCATTTGATTCTATTGTTCCAACACCATTTAATTTGAATTCCAGCATTTTGTAACGTAAAAAAAAAAACTGAAGTAAGTTCAGCATGCTGCTTTGGCAAAGCGGGCTCTTAGCAAGAACTCTTCCCACTCCATTCTTTGCTGTGAAGAAAGGAAAGCAAACCAGACTTGGAGCACTAATGAAGCACTTCAAGAATTAATGGTATGCATGTGAATGTGATGCTGTTAAATGTTATTCATTAGAGCTCCTGATTAACAGCCATCTTGCTGAAAGAGCGACAAGACCTTGACACTTGCAGTTCAGGATTTTGAGCTAAGCAATGCTATACCAGTTGGTGCACTGTACTAACGTAGCTTTAACCATCGCATTGTATTTAGTATATAATAGGGCAGATTTAAGGGGCAGGAGGGTAATAATTAAGACTTTCTTTCCTCCTTGTATAAAACTCTGATTGGGGTGGCTCATGCTGGGACTCCAAACAACACGGGTGAAGCTCCCTGTTTCAGTGACATCTGTTATGCATTAGTATAGCTAAAACCGATGTCTTCCTACATGAAAGCAGCTTTATAAATAGGATAAAGCCTGTTTCGCTCACTAGTCCCAGTTCTGGAAGTGCAGGAAGACTCAGCTAGGTTTTCAGCGTAGGTAAACTTGCACCATTCGCATGGTAAACATCCCTGGATAGAGGTAACTATGAATTTTTTAACTCAATCTATGTTCCCTGTTTAAGTTCTTAATCTTTCAAAATCAAAGCCTTTTGTGAGACTATAAAACTTGCTAGAGCACTTTTTCCACCAGAAAAGTTTCTAAGCTCTATGATGGGTTTTCTAGTTAAAACCAGAGAAAGCACCCCCGGTGATGATTGTGCTGAGCCAGAGTGGGAACCAGTCTTTTATTCGAGGGGGCTTTAAAAAGCAAACAAGAAAACAAAAGCATTTCAACTTAGTGTAGAAAAATACTTTTGAACATTTTCACATGAAGCAAGCATTTTCTGAAGAGAAAACCAGAAATGGATTGCAGCCCTGATCACTGAACTGAGGGTTAAACAGGAGAAAACTCAGGCAAGTGAAAAATTACAAGCATGATCCGTAAAATATTCTGACAGCCGGACACAAAGTAAGCCTCACTACTCAAAGTCCGAGAACAGAGTCCAACTGTGCAGCTAGAGCTGCTCAAATTGCCTGACAGGGATGGTTCAGTGACCGTTTTTTTCCCACAAAGAAAACGGGCATGCAGCACCCACTCATACTCATTTCTGCTTGTGTTGCTGAAGTTGTCCAGCTGACCCACATGTGGCCTCTGAGCTAACGCTTCTTAAAATCTAAGCTTCAAAAATATTACAGTTTTCTAGTTATAACATACCAGTGAACCATCAAAGCAATGGACAGAGGGAACTGCTGAGCATGAAAACCAATCATTGCTAAAAACTTGGCTTAACTTAGAGCAGAGAAGGAAGGCCATAAACGTCAGGGGTTGCAGATTTTAGACTCAAGCAAACAAGGTTGTTCAGAGGCCTTTAACTACCACGTCTGTATAGTCTATGATTTCCACTCAAAATGAAAAGGAGTATCTCCTCAGTATGGGCTGTGTTAATCTAACCTATTGTAAACTGCTCTCAGTGGTTACGAGTAGAAACAAATACCACCTAGGCAGCTGAGCACCAGACAAGGTCCTCCTCTCTGTCAGGTTCACCGAATCTTTAACAAGTTTCATATATCCACATGAACGTAATTTCAAAATTACTGCTTTCCAAGTTTGGGTAAGCATGAAAACTAAACACCAAGATGTGCTCTGTAAAGTGAAAACTATTATGTCAGCACAATTCTTTTGTGCATGTAAGTCTCACTAATCGGCAGCAATAAGTGTGTTTACACGTATTAAAACTGCACATAGGTTAGATCTGGCATAGGTTTTTGAAATCCTGGTAAAAAGAACTCATTTGGAACCCACTGTCCTTGTATTAATAGTGCTTTAAGCTCTTGTAAAACTTAATTCTTATGAGAGATGTAAAATGAAGTGCAGAGTGGCCACAGCCCAGTACTGTAGAATGAAACAGATCCCAGAAAAAGTCTTGTTACCACAGAAGTAATTGTCAGTGCTTAATAAACAACGAGGGTACAAGTTCAGCAAAGCACATCAGGGCGCACCATCCCTGCAGTGAACACTAAGGTCAACAGCTTGGACAATTCCCTGAAAGTATGCAGAATTCTCAGCTCTTTGCTGAATAGGGATGAGCTAGTCCCCAATCCAGCAATCCATTATGGTGACAAAGTAGCTCTTAGTATGCCCAGTAACATGCATGACAGCAGCAAGTGTTGAGCTGCAGCCAAATTCTGCCTCTAAGTGAGATAAAAATCAGATCCAGGAGGCTAATAAGATAAGGATCAGTGCTCTGTGTACATCTATTCATTCATCAGAGCACCAATTTAAGTACAGAAACAATAAAGGGTATATAGAAAAAGGGGGGGAGGGGGGAACCTCCTTAGATATTATTTATGTTTCAGAAATTTTGTGAGAACATTGAGTAGTTATTGTCATTGTCAATAATATTTTCTGAAGGTGTTGACTAGCATGATAAGGAAGAAGCTGTGTTAAAGCCAAGCTATTAGCTGCCTTTCACTCAAGTCCCATTCTACAATAGAGCGCTTTCACAATAGTTTCAAGAGGCAAGTTTATAATTTTAAATAAGACGTTCTCAGTCACGTATTTTCCATATCCCTATTTTTTGTTATTGTAGATTCCTTAAGGCAGAGACTATTATTAATGCTAAATATATTAGAATTCAAATCAAATAGCAATAAGGAAAATAAGCAACAAGTTAATTAAACTTGCAACCAACACTGCATTGGAAAATGTTGCAAATATCCCTAAGGAAAATTCAGATTACAGAAGAACCTAAAGAAATTGATCAAATGGGCAAAGAAAAAGTTTTCAACTTGGAAATAATACTATATCCTCAATTTATAAGCATGAAATCACGTGCTTACTGGAAAAAATTATTTACAAGGGATTCAGCCTGTTTTTATCTCTGGTTGAAGAAGAACTGACCTCCTAGGAAGCACGCTCCCACAGCTTCTCAGTCCTTTGTCTAAAGTGACCGAAATCCTGCTTGGATGTAAGCTAGCATGGGTCTTGGCCCTTTTTGTCTCAGTTAGCCCTTACACTCCTATTTGTTGGTAGCTGGCTCACAAGTCTAGTCTTTGTCTCCCACCCAGAGTATTAGGTATGGGAGCAGTCTAGGGAAACAAATGCCATGATATGAATGAATACTAGGACTTCCTACACTAAATTAGAGTCCTTTGCACACTCAGGAATAATCAAGAAAATCACATTCATGAGAGAAACACAGGCTGGCAGATGATTACAAATGATGAAATTTCTACTAAAACACAGAACATAGGTTCTTCTTACAATAGTACCTTGTTAAATCCTCTGTGAAGAGTAAGTCCCTATTACTAGGGGAACAGCCTTGGTAAACTGAAATTCTGTCCTGTGGGTCTGACTCAAAATACACCTTTAGACCCAGTTTTCATAACTGGAATCTTTTTAATGAAATTTGACCATATCTATGTGTCAGTTAAATTTTGTATGTGCTTCAGGCAGCTTTTGAAAACCTATTACTATCATCAGGATCCCCATACCTCCAGCTTCTATTAAGGAAATCAGTGCATATCTCCTGTTACTGCTGACGCTATTAAAAGCCACAGACAAGCACAGTGATGATCGTAGCATGAACACTCTCCTGCAAACAGTCAGCATGAAAGCTTTGAAGTTCAGTTAACAGAAATCTTCACAGTTGTGGTGCCTAGCTAATTAGTTGTGCCTAATTCATTATACAGAGATAGCAACTTTGTAAAAAATAACATAAATATCAGGGATTTTCATTTCTTTGTTAGTTTCAATACAGCTAGAAAGAGATTTCAGGGTTTTCACAGCTAGTGAGAGTATAAATTGACCTTGGCCTCAGAAGAAAAAAAACACAAAGTATATTTTAGGAAGATAGCAAGAAGATTCTTTGAAGTAAATTCATTTTCATGCTAAATAATGAAAGTTGGTATAAAAATTGTTTAAAAGTGTTTCTTACTTAACAGAACTTTAGCATTTATAAAAGAAGAGCCAGGTTGGCAGGCCAAGAGCTGAAGTTCTTTCAACCCACTAAAGAGGCTTGATATGGACACTATACCCATACAATATTGCCCATATGTCAATATATACTTAATATTGACAATAAAACTCATCCCAGCACTGAGGAGAATCTCTTTTTGGAAAGATGGTAGCTGTCTTTACTATTCTTCCAGTCTTTGTCATCTCTTTACCGAGATACCATTTCCAACACACTTCTAATTCAACTAGACCTCAACAGACCATATGAAAAGGACTGAGACTACTGAATCATTTTACTTAGGCTAAACAAACTCCTCCTGGCAACAAAGTGCTATATTACCTCAGAGAGAGGCAAATCACATAAGGGTGAAGGCGTGAAATCCTAAAAATCACCTAAGAGTTGACATCCAGGACTGGTACCCAATAGCACTGGACAGAGCCTCAAGAGATCAGGGCTCAGCTATCGGGTCTACTCTGTGAACTTAAGTCACCTTTTCTGTGCTTCAATTCCTCCATATGTTTATTCCTGGACATTGTTGATAGTGTGAAAGTTTAAAATTAGAACAACATACACATTGGTGGGGTATGAAGAGAGGAGGGGAAGGGAGGACTCTTAAGGACTTCACTGGAAAATTCAGTCCAAGTTTATTAGCAACATGTACATGATCAAGTATGAACCAAATGGTATTGGATAGGGTACCACCTTCCCCGGTAAAAAAAAACACTAGAGATTCTTTACTAGTAAGAAGTGAGGATTTTTAAGATAAGCCCAAATACTACACCACATATTTACTACTGCCATTAACTGTTTATAACGTAGAAACACTGAAACATCCATATTCTTTATTTTGTGTGTCTTAATATTGTTATCCTTACTTTACACATATTTACTGCTTCTCCATTCCACACACCCATAAAATTTATCTCTAGAACTTCTTCCTATTACTGATGTTTCTTTGCCATTTATCATCTATGACTTTTCCAGTTCCTGTTCACTTTCTTCTGAGAAATCTGGCAGTTGTGCTTTTAAGGTTTTTTTCACTCCTCTGCCTCACTTCTTAGGCAAGTCTGCATGTTCAGTGAAGTGAAATAAGTGATGTCAAAAAAACCTCACATGATGATGAAAGTTTAGGTTAAAGCACTTCTGCTTTTAATGAAAACATTGCATAAACAGTGCACTAGCTTCCATGTCCAGCTATACTCTGATCTCTATATTAAAAGGGATTTATTAGAGTGCGTTTGGATAGCATCTTTATCAATGGAGCTCTGGGATTACACGCATTCAGCAGTTAGCATTATTTACTTCTGCTTGGGTTTCACAAGTTTTGGAAGAAGATCAGGAATTACAAATGCACTTGCAGAGTCTTTAACAAGATACTACAATATAGAAGACTTTACTGGCAAGGGATATGGTTGAGAGAATGCTCTAACCATACTCCAAGAAAATCTATATAGAAAGAGCTTTATAATTTCTTTTTAGATACTTACAGACATACATTATGAGAAAGTTGAAAGTTTGACAATTTAACAATGAGAACCCAAGACTTCTTGTGTACTCGTGAGAAAGTGTTTTAAGATGCAGATTGTACTTCCCCAGATGAGTTTGTGAGGATAATATGTATTTCTTCCTTATGCAAGAATAGTGATTTTCTTGTCCTGTACTTTTCATTTACATCAGTACTTTATTGCCTTCTGAAGAAATAAGATAAGAATTGCATTAAAAACTTCACCGCTGTCAAATATATTTATTTTTACAGCAGAACAATTTTTTTACGGAACACAGTAACGCTCTATGCCTCATCAACAGTGGCTGAAACAAAGTTCAAGTAAGTCCTACATCATGTCCCTGGTTCCAGTTATATCCAGTTTTTCATTTTCATGCCAAGCAACCTCAAGTTCTTAATTTTAATTTGATTTTCTATCACTTCCATTTTCCTGTGAAAGCCCAGGGTATCCTTTACCAACACTGCACATAAATGCCTAGCTCTTTTAGCCTTCTCATTTAGGCTATTATAATTCTGACTCAGAGCTTGCAATTCCTTTCCAAAGGTTGATATTTGATCCTCCAACTTTGGCACAAGAAGTTCCCGTGCCTGATATTTCACATTAATCCCTCCTCCTAATTCTCTAATCATCTTAAATGCCACATGAGATGGACCCTCAGAGGACAAATTCGCTGCTAACATTCCTGCCCGCTTGTGAGTCATCGCAAGTTAGGGACTAAGAAACTGTAATTGAAAAAATGCTTCTCTGCAACTTCTTCCCCTGAAATATTTTGCCTGCTCAACAAACGATGCTCAGGGGATTTCTGTCTTCTCAACACCATCTTACATGCCAGAAATAAGACTATTGAATCAGAAAGTTGAGGCAAAGCCTATTTTAAGAAAAAGAAGAAGAGACAAGCATAGAAATTCCTAGGAAAGCAAACTCACATTTCTCAAGCTATCAGAGTTTAATTCTTGTTATTACAGCATTCTACAGTGCCACCTAGATGTCCCACCTGATATTTGGACCTTATTCTGTCATGTGCTGCATGAAAACATGGTGGAAAAATAGTCCCTTCTCTTAGGAGTTTAAGATCTATATAAAACCAATACAATAGAAAATACTTAAGAGTAAATACAATTATATAGAGTTTTTCTGCTCTTAGTTTAGGCTACATAGTTGAGGTCATTTCTGATGTATCTCAAGACCACCACCACCCCTTTTGCCAGTAGTCACAAGTCAGGAAGGAAACCAACATCAAAAGAAGGTGCAAAGATTGCATCAGAAATGACCGCAAGTCAGGAGCAAGGTGCAGGTTAAAACAAAGACCTCACCAGTTCCATAAACAATACCCCATTATCCATCTTCCCCACGGATTCCGCTACCTTTGCTCAGAACAAATGAGGTTGTACTTCGCCAGTACAAAGTTGATTTGTATGGGACTATTAACACAATGCACTATTGAGCAGTGGTGTAAAGACGGAAGAATCTGTCCAGCCTGTGTTGTCACACAGCTGTTGTTCTGAGCCTCATCTTTCTCTTGTCCTCAGCCTTGATACTCATTCAAACTTTTGATAAAATACTAGCACTGAGACATGAGTGATTTGTCATCTTTATACCCTGTAAATGCAGCATAAAAATAAGTTAGACTGATTGAGATTACACTGTTGAGGCAAAACAAAATAGGGATCAAATCCAAACTGACAGCTACATGAATTTTATTAGTTTGAAGAGAAAAATTTATGAAAAAACTCTAATCCAAAAACCAATAAAGCACTTTGCCAAATATGATGTTATCTGAGACTCGTCATATTAAAAAAAGTTCTATTAAATCCCCCACTTTCAAGTTCAGCATCAAAAACACTCAGTTTAAATGATATTTCTGTCATTTTTTTTTCTTAGCCTTCATGAAAAATTTACTATACCATGCTTAGAATTACTTGAATAATACATATCTTGTTTTAAATTCAAGTTATTACATGCACTTGTAAAATGCTATTTGATTTGATTTTTCCTCCCACACCTTAAGCAAAATATGTGACAATTTTGTTTTCTCTTGGGTAGCATGTATACGAGCTAACCCATTCCTATGGGATTTTCAATTGCCAGCTAATCCAAAGCTATTTCTTTTAGAATTGCATGCAATGAAGTTAATGGACTCATGGGGTTTGTTTTTTCTTTTTTTTTTTTTGTCTCCAGTGTGCATGTAGGGTTTTTTTTTTTTGTTTGGATGTATTGGGGTTTTTTAGATAAAAAAAGGCCATAACATTTTTTTCTTTTCTAGACGTCACATGCAAAAAAATAAATTACAAGAGCACAGCAGCAGGACTAGCAACCTCCGCTACCATAAAGGTTCTGGTCTTGCAGGATGACCCATGCTAATACATCTCTGTTCTTCTTCAGAGCCTCTTTGCTTCTATCAGGGTTTCATGCAAGACTAATGAAATTTATCATATATTTTACAGAGATATAAAACTTATTGTTATATTAAAAGAAAAAATCTCACAATTACATATGCATCACTGCTACTTTGCTTCTCCCACCACCTCACTCCTCTCCTTTTCTCATACAGACTTGTGCTCAGAATAGAGATCACCTTTTTGCCTCTTTCCAAGAATTTTACATCTTGTTTTTCCAAACTAAAACCTAGAATTGATGCTGGTTCTGATATTCTTGACTCAGTGGGTTTTTAGAAATAATGGAGTTTTCATCCCCATATTGGAGAGCCGACATCAGTGATAGCCCCGATTCTAAAAAGCAAAGTAGGTTTCATCCTTCTGATGCCCAAAATATCACAAGGTCAAAATGATCTGGGAGAAAGGGAGGGGAAGTCTCTCATCTCTACTTGAAGCAGTTCTGTTCAATTCCTTAACTCTTAATGAACCCCACAGAAAAGTGTGAGCATACAAATGTGTTCTGACTGATTAAAAAGAGGATATCCCAAGAGCAGCTAATTTAATATTAGATCAAATGAACTGGAGTTGAAATTACCATGTTTTTGTTGACTATTTTAACATATTCAGGGAAAGCATAGGGAACTTTACATATTTCAGAGTCTCTTTGTAGTATCATTCTTCATATGTTATACCAGTCAGTGTGGAATACATGGATTTGAAGGGATGAGGGGGTGGGAGAAGTTGTGAAGTGGATTACTGATGTACCCCAGAGAAGTTTATTAAAGTGATAAAAGAAAAATCCTATCATAATTCATTTTCTACTTTTTTTTTTGCACTGTTAAACAGTGCGAACCCCTAACAATAAAGCTATCTAGAGGACTTGTTGCTTTCATAAGAACTAGTATCTCAGCTTAATGTACAACCGAAGCCACAGCGCTCTCCCCCCTCCTCATTCCCTATGTGATCTCTGATGAAAAAAAAAAAAAAAAGAAATCTTGTCTAAGACTTGGAGGAATACTTTCTGGCAAATTTCTGGCAATGAAGAAATCATTACAAGAAATTGTAACTCTGCTTTTCACCTTAGCTCTGTCTTTTTCTTTGAGAGCAGTAGCAATGCTTCCAAATGTTAGTTAGGCACACTTTTTTTTTTTATTTTTTTTAAGCAAGATGGGAGAAATCAGGAACTATTTTCTTAAAAATTTGACAGTCAACAGTGCTTAGGGTGTACTTCAACAGTACAATTAGCCTGTGAGCCACTCCGGTTCATGTCAACAACCTTATTTCCAGTCCAGGTTTAGAGCATCTCATCAAGTGCCTATGGCTTTGGACATAAGCTCTAAATGTGTGGTTTCAGTTTCATTCTGGCAGGAACCCAACCATTTCACAGCAGGTCATCATCATTTCTCCTACTTCTCTTCCTAAATTGATAAAAAAAATTCTTCTACGTTCTACTAAAAAAACCCATCCTAAATCTATGGACTATCGTTCCAGAAGAACAGAAATAGCGAGGACCAAACAGCACAGCTATTGTTTTTACTCTGGGTGCCCTCAAAAGACCTCAGAGTCATCCAAGACTAACACAGCGAATGAGTGTTATGCATGGATGCTGTGCCAACTGTGGCTGAAGGTAATGAAAATGGATATATTTTTTAATGTGTGTTTTAAGCAACCAAAAAGAGCAGAGATAAATTTACTTCTAGTTTTTTTTCCAGAAGATTGAAAGAAGATGAGCTAAAATTCTATGATGCAGTGATGGATCAAAGAAAAGAACACCTACAGAATAGCTAAGGACACTGGACTCATTTTACTAGATAACAAAAAAAGAATTCCAGTAAGAGTGAAATCTATGGAGCACAGCCACGAATCTGTGGACAGACTAGTTCTCATCTTTGTCACACCAGCAAAGCCAGACATTCCCAAAAACCATGCAAGTTTATCCATCACCACACTACCAGGAAAAGGAAGGTGAGCTGTCAACCAGATCAAAGGTGGTCAGTTGCTTTTCCTAAGAGATAAGTGATCAGTAAACTGAAAACAACTGGCAGTAGATGCAGTGGAAAGAAGCATTTGCATCAACAGTCCTGAGCAAATACACAGAAGGAATTGCTGAGGAGAGAGGACAGTGAACTGAGGCACCTGACAGACATGGATCAGTCTTTGCACACTGGTAGAAGACAACTACACCTGAATAGCGAGTGTGATAATATATTCCTCTAATCTAAAAAAACCAACAAAGAGTAAGAAAAAAATCATAGGCAGTGCTGGAAAAACCCTTCCAAATGCAATTGAAACTGAGAAGGAAAATTTCAGGAACTGGGATCAGGCCTACACCAAATACAGCTGATTTTTGAGAACACAGTGTGAGAGAACGTTGAGGTTACATGACAGACCTGCAGTGCTGAAGACCAGAGTTACATACTGAGGTACAGAAATAATTTAGGAGAAGAAATAAATAATAATTAAAAGATAAATCAGTGTAATGATAAACTGTACTAAAAAAAGAGTCAGAGGTTATGAATTCAGAGTCATGAAGCATTAGAAAGCAGATGGCTCTAGATAGACCTGTGAGCTGTAAAACAGTAGAGAAATAATCATAGTTGAAGGCCAAATGTTCAAAGAAAGAATATGCAATATTTGGCATGACAGAAATGTCAGCCTAAAAAGACATCTTGCTTCTAGTGTTAATCCAATTCCATCACACATCAGGGTGTGGTGCAACCTGCAAACACACTCCAAACATACACTTACATCGCTGTACAGATGAGAGATGAACAACCAACAACAATAAATAATATTGGAACAGTCATGGCCAAGTTTTGTTTGCGCTGTTTGTAACATGCAGGAACATCCTCCACTATTTGTGCTTTCTCCACAGCTCACTGAAACCAGACGGAGGATTATCACTACTTCACTGTGTTTGGTGTTCAGCCCTACATGAATCTTAAGTATTAAGTATTACATAAAAACATCATTTAAAGATTTTTCAGCTCAATATTATTCTATATGTTTAAATTTTTTTCAGGAATGAGTTACATGCCTACTGATGATCGGCTCAAGGAAGTCATTATCTAAGAGGAAACAGACAAACAATTCTGGAAATTATTTATGGGGCTATTCAATGTACGTATCTTTGAAGCTATTCTTCCAGTTGTGGAAGGCAGATTAGACACTTTCAAACTTTCTCAATTCTGCAGCAAAGTGTATGCTGTTCTGCAAAGTGTACGCAGACTCTTTTAGTAACATCCTCAATGGTCTAAATTATTTTATATCTTTGATGTGACTCTTTTAGTCATAAGGCAAAAAGAAACAGATAGAAGTTCACCAATTTACCTCTCAACTATTATCACTGTCTTGACTTCATGTATTGGAATAGGATTTCACCATACCTAGCTGTATGAGCTCGGGTACAGTTGTATGCAAACTCAAAATGTATCAACTGGTATTGCCTAATTTCCTCATCTGGAACTTCTCTTCACCTTTGCAAACCTCCTCCAGAGTCTCACTATTTTTATTAAAGAGCAGTATCCAAAATAACACATCGTTAGTCCTGTTGATGCCTCATGACCATTTGAGGGTGAAGAAAAACAATTACCTCCAGGGTCTAACACACTATTCTTATTTATAAATCCCAAATAATGTTTAGGCTCCCCCCACCCCCCTCAAGAACAGTCTAATATTGACCAGAACAATTTGGAATCTACAACAGCCAGATTAAGCTTCCGAGTGCTGTGGCACAGCCAAATATGCCCCCTTCTTACTCACGTTCTTGTTTGTATTTTCAAAGTATACCACTTAGCACTAGTTCTTATCTCCTGGCCCAGATAGTTTCTCCTACATGATCTCTACAAAGCATGAGAAACATTTTTAATTTCATTCTGACAATGTAGCATGCTCACTTATATTTCAATTTAGATTATTGTAGAGAGCTGCCATTCTCATTCAGATCTTTAGGAAGGTGATCTTAGGAGTTTCACTTTTTCCTTTTTTCTGGCTTTCTAGAAAACTCTTTATAACCATGCTGCGTATGTTTTTTCAAATAGTTAAAATCAACTCACCCTTCCAACGGCAATTTCATTTGGACCATATTCTAGTTCTCTGTTCAGAATGACACCCAGGAGAGAAAGGGGGGGGGGGGTTTATCTCCTTTTCAAAACCAATGGGATAGAGCTAGGAATCATGGATTAAGGGTGTTCTGAAAGCATTCTGTCATGGCTTCTTCCACCCCCACAGGAAGGAAGCAAGGATGTTGGATCGATTCTTAGTTATGCTCAAGATGACAGAGGAAAAAGTCCGCTATAGTAAGCATTCAAGGGAAAGCAGACTAAGAATGAAGGCAATCGTTCCATGAAGGGGCAAGACAGCAAGAGACAGTAACACAAAGCACTCAGTCTGAAGAGCCTGGGGCATGTGGGGCACTTACTGGGTCCATGACCAAATGATTTCTGGAGGAAGCAGGCCACACCGTTTAATGTAACAATTCAGCAAGACACACCGAGTATAAGACATTGTCGTGGTTTAGGCCAAATCGGCCACTGGGGATGT
>RSEF01000001.1:78434269-78448144 GCA_003993805.1 Himantopus leucocephalus | reverse complement strand
TGATTTTCTTTTGTTAGAAAAAATGATCTAGTACAGACTTTGTCAAAAGAGTTTTGTTAACACAAACACTTGCAAAACAACTATGCTAATACGACATTTTCCATCCGCTTGTTCCGTACTTTTACGCCACTTAGCAATGAACTATGGCGATTCCCTCCCAACCCCTAATATTGAGCCATGTGATTATGTGGGAGGCCACTTTTTTACTACTTTTATTGTGCTAATCTGTTGTCATTTGTTACCGACATAGAGTATACCTGCACTTTAAACCTGACTAAATGTGCCATCTGGCCAATAGCCCTGTTGACACAATATTAGTTTATTAAAAAAAGGTTATTATAATAGTACACTAGAAAAAAAAAAACAACATTTGGGAAAGTTAATTTCTATGCATGCAACATCTCCACGCTTTCACACAAAATATGCCCTGGCAGTCATCTGAGCACACAGAGCAGCTGCACCTCGTACTCCTAGACTTAGCTTAGAAACCTGAATGAAGCTGAAACGGTAATGTCTTGGGGAACTCTGGCAATTAGAGAAATAATATATTGCTGTGACACTGGAACCACATTTAGGAAGGGGACAAAATGGCCATCCTTTCCTAACTAGCATTTTTAAAATGCACAGGAGTTTTCAAAACGCCTTAATTCTGCAATTCAAGCATGCAAGTAAACTGGTACTTGTGGAGCCACTAAGGGTTAGCCACATAGCACTTGGTCATCTCCTCTGGGATTATTATGCACATTCACCACTTAGTGTGCTAAATAAAAATTACAGGCCATGCCTAGATGTTTATCAAACAGGTAAAAATAGGCTTATCCCCAGGAATATACATGTTTGATAAGAAAAGTCGATAAAAGGCAGTAATACTTATCCCCGCTTCCTAAAGAAAACAGAAATATTGAAGCTCCAAGGTAAGAAAACATTTTCAAACCCAGTAACTCCTAAAAAACCACACTGTTCAGATGGTTCCTGATGAAGGTAATGGTAGAGAAGGGATCTCAACACAAATCTGCAGTCTACAGCTTTCGCTGCCTGAGCATCCTGCTAACGGCTTGCTCAGTTTCCAGGTTAAAAAAATAACAATCAAAATTAAACCTAGACTGAAATCATAAGCCTTCCACGCTATTTTCACCTCAGAGTTGTCAAAATCCAAGAGCAGAGGCCACAATTTAGACTTACACCACAGACATCTCTGCTAAGCCCTGAGCACTGAAGGGGCCCCAAATTGCGAGTCCGTTGCGAGAGCCCTCCTCAGAGGAGCTGTGTGCACCTGGCTCCGCTCGCGGGGCACCTCTCCCCATCGGCATCCCACACACGCCACCCTCAAGCTCTCTCAAGTTGTGGGTTCGCTCGGTGATGCACTCGCGATGATCCTTTGAAGGGTTGGGGTTGGTTTTTTTTCCATCTTGACTCCCCACTTTTTCCCCACCAGTTTTTCCTCTTCAATCTATGAACAAGAATATTCCAGCTGAACTTTCAACACTCCACTCTGCTTCTGAAGACAGCTGGCTACACAAGTCTGCCTATTTATAACTATTTTTAAAACACAGATGAAGAGAGAGGCATTTAGATTAAAGGGGTTGGCTGAGGACTTAAAATGCTCTGTTTTCTAAAAAAACAACCAAGAAGCTATAGCTAACCACCTCCGCATCATTTATCTATTTGATTTCCTTAACAGCTATTGTGATTTCTGAATTTAGTTTTCCTTTTCGTTTATAAAAGCCTGTCCCTGATCGTAGTCAAAACAACATTATTTTCTCCCCGGAAAGACCTGGTGCTGCCTCTCTTGACTTGTAACTTGCTTTCCCCTCAGCCCCAGCTTTTACACAGTACCTTCCCCAACAGCTCCGCACGGAGACCTCGAGCACAGCTGTTTCTGAGGAGATGAGGTGAGGACCGCATGGGGAAGTGATGTGACTCAAATATGTGGCCCCAAACCATTCTGCAATGGACAGATGTCTGTAACGTCGTCACCAGGAGAGGCACTATGCTGCGGGGCTGGACTGCAGCTTCAGCGGCGAGCCAGCCCATACAGAGATAACAGTGCTGTCACCCACGCGTGAGCCAGCAAGGAATGTTTAGTGCCATATGGCCACATCACGTCGAGAGTGATGCTCATTAAGGCGACGGTGTGGCACTTGCTTTTATTCTCTGAACAGACAGAGCCCTAAAATCTCCAGGCTGTCAGTTCAGTAGGAAAGAAGAAACTTACTTATTTGGCCAATTTCTTCACACTATGTTTTTTATTTGTATTTTAAAGCCTTCATCCCCAAATCACATCAAAGGCCAAGCATCACTGCCTGTCCCTTAGAACACAGTAACTGGATTCCACCTGCACCTGCAGCGCACTGAATCCATGAAGTTATAGCTCGAAAAAGGTGAAGTTTTTCTACAAGCGCTATAAAAGATCCTTCATGCTACAGTGGAAAATCACTGATCTGTGTATTTCGTGCAGCTAGTGGGTGAGCCAGCTGTGGCACAAACCTTCCACGGAGCTGGGACGCTTTGCAGGACTCCAGACAACTGTTCATAGATCCCACCAAGTCAAGTTTATGGTTCAGGGCAAAGGTTGCCAAAAATTTTACTTGTGGCCACATCGAATGGGTGGCTTCTTCCAAACAGGCTGCTGTGTCTCCACATTTATCACGGTGGAGTTCAAGGGCTGCAAGCCAGATCTTCACATTTCACAGCAAGCTATTTGCAAAACTTTGCTTTCATTTGAGAGCAGGAGGAAACCTAATAAGCATCACCAATTGCTCTCACTATCCCAGCAGAGCGCAGCTCCAGCGAGCATGAAGCGGTGGCTCATCTCGGCCGTCAGCGGTTCCTGGCCATTCCCGGCAGGTTTGCCGCTGCCCCCCGCGGCTTGCCTCTCCTCCCACCTGCGCTGCCCTCGCCTGTGCCTCAGCGCAGGCAAGGAAAAAAATGAATCTTTTAAAAAAATCACTTTTTGAAAGGAAATGTATACCTGAAGTGATTCGTGACCCTGATTAAAGCTTAATTGCCTTTTTTTTCACCTTGGCTCAGTTGAAGTATGAGACAGCGGTCATGCAGTGCCAGGAGCCAGTGTAAAGGGACACATAAAAGCCAGATTCCAGAATATTACAATAAGTGGCAAGATCTTTACTCTTACTCCAATTTTTCCCACTTTTTTTCTTTTACCTCCTGCAAGAAGTACCTAAGAGCAGCGACTGGGAGATCATTCCTTCCCGGGACAGGCAGCCAAGGGGCAGGGGGCCCTGGGCAAGTTCCTCTGCAAGAGGTTTGGGGGGAACGTGTGCCTACCTCCACAGCGGGGCACCGCGTGGGCAGAAATCCTCCTCTGGAGGACCCAGTCTCCCCAAAGGCACTTCAGAGGATTGGTGATAGCTAAGGGAAAGATCAATGCGGACCACCCTCTCTTTAATTGTCTTATTTCCAGCAGCAGGGTGCAGGTATGAGTAGGAGAGTGCTCAGCAGGACCTCAAAGCAACATCACCACTACAAACTCCCGCTGCCTCTTAGCTGAGCCACCCTGGTCCCGCTGCACGGCCCCGGCAGACTGCAGGCACGCACAGCAGCGAGCCGGCTGCATGCCCCCGAGCAACGTCCCGAGAGAAGGAGCGGTCTCAAGGGGAACATACAGATACTGAGCCTTATCGGAGAGCACCAGACCTCACACACATGTGTTTCAGATCCATGTCGCAAGCCGTTAAACCTGCCGCAGCTCTGGCTCAAAATGCCCGTGCTGCGCTTACAACCAGCCGAGCCTGGGACTGCTGCCAAGGCACTGGGCTGCAGCGGGTCCGCCGCCGTCTGCGCCACGTCCCCGCACACCTCGTCAGCACGGGTCCCGCTAAGCAAGTGGGAAGGCTGAGGCTCCCCCTCCCCAGATGCAGAGCAATCTCCTTGCATGGGCTTGATGATTCACAGCTCGAGCGCCGTGCAAGGCTGGTCTTGCGTAGCGGCACTGACCCATGAGCAGCCAGCGGTTACACGGGCTCCTTCTGCTCGCCGAAGCGGAGAAAAGCCTCCAGGGGCTCTGCTCACTAACCTCTCACAGCAGCCATCACACGGTCCCTCCACATACTCCGATCAATATTTAAATGACAGTGACAGCATTAGGAGGCCCTCCCCCATGCACTGATACGGTGCCTCCAGCCATCCCATCTGGCCAAGGTCTGAAGCAAAAAGAAAACATGAGCCTTGTACTGTATCTTGAAGGTCAGTAGGTTTAGGCATGTTTGAAAGTTTAACTAAGGCTTTGTGGCAGGCCATCTCCCTACTTCCCGATGTGGAAACAATTTTATTTAATACTTCATTGAAATAACAGACCGTTGCATAATACCCCCGACAACACTCTTCAGTGCAAACCTGCCGACCCACACAGGTAAAGCTCCACCGCAGTGTAATTAACAGACTGTGAATTAAAAGCTCGGTAACATCCACCCCAAGCCGAGATGCCCACCCCTCCCCTTCCCCTGTCAATGCTGAAGCAAAGCAGCCGGGCATGGGGCCGAGGTGCTGCCTGCTGCCCTGCCACCACCAGCCTGTGACCGCTTAAACCTGCAGCCTCCCCCAGAAAGCCTCAGCAGCTCACCCAGGCGTGCACCTCCGCTCCCTCCCGCTCACACCGTTTCATACGTAGTTACTCAAAAGGCGCAGTACGTTACCGATGACACTAAGGCAGTTTCCACTGTGAGGCACAATGTGGCTTTTCCAAGAGTAGAGGTGGGAAATTGTGTTATGATAAAATGTTACGCTAGCTGCTCCGAGACACCGTGGCTCCAAGGCTCCCTCTTTGGGGTAAAGTCCCTCTTCCCTCTCAGCACACAACAAAAGGCAGCACCAAGCACATACCATGCTCTGCTCGTCACTCGATCGCTGGAGGAGCACCACACCATCCATGCCCCTTGAGCTTGTGATGCCCGGCACACACGCAAGCGGAAGGGATTATCCCATTTTGGTATTTAAAAAAGGCACATGTCAGGAGATTCCTCATTCCTAATTCTGACTTTCTTGCTGGTCCTCATTTACTGTCTTCTAATTTTCCCAATTTCTGAGGTAGCACTTTCTTACACGCAGAGAATCACTGTCATCTCTGCGAGAACCAGACCGTCCGGGCTAAAGAGAAGGTCCCTGCTACACACCGGGGAGAGCACAGAGACTTTGGAATACAACAGGTAATGTCTATTCGTTCACCTTTCAAAAGAGGGGGCAGGAAAAGCAGAGACAACACAAGTGAAAAATTTCCCAAACACAGTTTTGTTCAATAAATTACACTAGAAGTTAAAAAAGGAAAAAAAAAGTGAGCATGCTTCATTCAAATTTCGTTGCCTGAATTTCACCTTGGAACTGCTTTCAGCTTGAACAAAGCCCTTGGTAAAAGCCCGCAGAGTGCGGTGACTCGAAACATCCCATGTTGAGCTGCTGAAGACTTCAGAAGAATTCCTCTCCGAGACGCCAACAGCAGCGGTGGGCAGGGAACAGCGCGGTTCGCCGCAGCTGCCCAGGGACACCAGCCCTACAGCCAGCTGCGTTTCTGCTCTCCAGCAAAACCACTGGCGCTGGGCTACAGCATAGATGGCAAAGCCAAAGAGACGCTAAAAAGCAGCAGGGAGGGGAGCGGAGGGAAGGAGACTTCAGGAAGGCTCAGATTAAAGATTCACTTCTGTTTTAAAGAAGAATTTGAAGTAAGGCAGGTGCTAAAAATCTGTGGATGACTCAGTTTGTTTCTCGGAGAATGGCCACTTAACCGGGATTCTCTGCCCACCAGATGCAGAGGCAGAACCCATCAGCCAGACAGGCAATACAGTTAACTGAAAGTATTCTCAACCACATGTATGTTTTTACTCTGCTTATCAAAGAGTCAGGAATTAGATTTTTCCACCAAAGTATTCAACTACTACTTTTCTTATTCCAGGCCAGCAGAAAATACGTACAAGGAGGCACATTAGCTTTGTCTATCTTGATTAGTTTTCGCTGACTGCAAAGAAGTAAGAGTTTGGTAAGTCAGATGGGAAGGCAGAAGTTGAAGCTACTCACTGACTACAGAGCAAGATCCACATTTTTTAAGGTGGATGGCTCTAGCTTTAAAGAACTGGTGGGCGAGCAGCTCGTGGGAAGCCCTGTTAGACTCCCATCAGCTCAAGGCAGCATTGCCAGCTATGAAGCCCAGACATGGATCTAAACGTCTCCAAAGATCAGATGTTTGCCTCCAGCTTTAATGCATGGGGTGGGTTTCGAGGTTCCCAGCAGTCTGACTATGCAGAGGGAACTATTTTTTCCTAATCAAAAAGTCTAACCGCAGCTTGCCACTGGCAAGCAGGTCTTGCTCTCCTTCTGTAGGAATGGTTATGACCTTCCAGATACTGCACTGATTCCAGCATTATCATTTTTCACACTTCCCTGTCACAACAAAAAAACATGCCCGCATTATCTGAATGCAGACACTCGTGGGAGTGAGCATTACGCAGACTTTCACAAGGTAACTCAGATTCAAACAGATGGACAGACCCTGGTTTTTAAGCCGTACCATTCCACGGGGTTTCCTTTAGCCAATTTGATCACCTCTGAGGAAAGGAAGCTTTACACCTGATGCATCTGTGCTGAAAGACCCCCTGCCTTTAAAACGACTTTTCTGAGTGTTATTGGAAACAACAACATTAAGATAATGGCAAGACTGGCAGTGAGAAATTCACAGGGGATGCAAAATAAATGAAATCAATTAGTATTATAAATACAGGCTGAGTTTCACGTGTCTCACATGTCAATTATTCATACTGAACTTTTGAGACTTTATTATTAGCAGGTTTGTTTTGGCAAAAGCTATAAAAAAATTAACAAAAAACCCCCAACAGTACTATTTTAAACTTGTGCCATCACACTGCAGTTTGCATAGCTGCAAATAAAATGGAAGAATATTTTTATGAGCCATCAAATGGCTGAGCTAATACCAAGAGGTATTTACTGAAACAAAAATTTTGAACAAGCCTGCTTCACAGCAAGCCCAATTTTGATTTTTCCAATTAAATGAAAAATAATTCATACCCGTATATGAAAGTGTAGACGAGCTCTGTTTAAGTATTGGCTCTAGTGGAACGTACATTAACCAAACGCATCAGGTTTGAGGTCAGCTGTCATTCTTTCCCAATTGCTCCCTGAGCAGATCACAGAGCAGATGGAAAAGGCCAGTTTGACACGACTCTTTGGCTTAATTATAGCATTACTAAGACAGCATATGGAGTTGGTATGTACTGTAGAATTTTATCCAATAACTTTATTTCTCATAAATTCAGTGATCATCTCCATTTGCTTTTACTCGATCTTCAGTACGCACATTGACTGCGATTGAATTATTTTTACCTGTGCATTACTAGGTCAAGCATTCATAGCAAACACAAGAGCTGTAAATCCACATTGATCTTCGAAGAATCACTGATTTAAATTCTATACCAAGTACAAGATCCTTTCCAAAACATCAATATTAAAACTGATTCACTATTTTCAGCGATAATTGTGTCAGATCCCTCGAGTTATCCTGTGATTGCTCAGACACAAGCAATGCCAGACTGGTCTAGTGACAAAAGGGCTCTGTATTACATAGACTAACACCCCCCGAAGAATCATCTCATGGCATAGGCCTACCCGTGTGCACAACGCCCCCACCACACAGTGCTATGCAAAGATAGCAAAAATAGGTCCAATAGGAAGAGCAGAATGGATGAAGTCCCTAACACACTACCTGGAAGCACAGGCGGTTTAGCATCTTAGCATAGCACCGCTCCATTTCGATATCCTTGTTTTGCAGAAATCACTGCAGCGTTCAAATCTGCAAAGAACCACCTATCAACAAGAGATTTAAATTCTTGACACTGATCTTCTCTTGGCAATTTTTTAGGAAAGGTGAAAACCAAATAAAATTGAAAACTGTTGTTTGGTCCTCTACATACTGCAGTTACGCAGGTTTTTATAACAGTTATCTATGTCAACAGCTCCATTTGCAACACTGCAAGGGTATGTTGTAGGTGCTGACATGATAAAATAAGAGAACCACCTGCCATCGTGCAAAGACATACTTTAACTGGACTGCAACTATCACTAAAATTCCTCCACGGCTTCTTATCACATAGAGGGTGCTTTGCAGCAGCGGGTTGTACAGAGTCCCGTATCACTGAGAAATGTATCAATCCCAAGAACCAGGGAAATCCAGCTCCTGCTTGATTATTTTAATACCCTTCGCCTGTTTTCCTAGAAGGAGGAAATGGGAAAAGGACAGGGCTGTCAGATTGTGAGAGAAAGTAGTTCATTGCCACTGCCCTCTGTCTAAACAGTTCAGCTTTTTCCTGCTGGGCAGGAATGGAAGGAGGCAGCTGTTTGAAATTAAAAAGGGGAAAAAAAACCCACAACAATAACAAAGAAAACTGTTGGATCTCTACGATTTCTAAATAGAGCATTTAGGGAAAAAGCTTCATTTTGAAATTTCATCATGAAATTAAAAAGAAAACAAAGATTGTCTTGTAAAAATGTCACCTCTGAAAACCAATTTTCGAACAAGATGATGTCATTTTTAATCACCTCTCAGCTCTTAGCTGTAATACAAAAGATTCCTAATGCAGCAACTTGCCCTGACAAAGCAGACTGTCAAACCTCCTGTTGAGAGCCTCTTTCCAGAGCTGACTTAGGACCCCCATAACACCTTTGATGCCTTTTGTTCTTCGCTTCACCTGTCTTAAAGACAAAGCCAATTCAAATTAAAAAATAAGGGTGAAAAAAAAGACAAAAGAACATAGCATCAAAAACTGTAACAGTTTTGAAAAGTTCTCGCTGCCTAAACCATTAAAACGCCTGATTTAAGAGGTCGGTTTCTCACTCTGCCACATTAACAAATGATCACCATCAACCTGCAGTTTAACTACTTACATTTATAATCTTAGTGAAAATAGATTGATGATGGCTAATGGCTCTTCATTTGTTTCCTGGGCAAGAAACAGACCCTGTTTCTTGCCAACTGGCAAGGAGGTACAAGCTCTCTGAGGTGCCACAGGGTCTGTCTGCAGATGCTCTCCGTTCCTTCTCAGTGTTTTCCGTGCACCTCCCCCCTAGGACCCACGCACGCCAGACAGTGCGTGGCAAGTGATGGGATCTGAACCCACAGCAAGCACAGCCCTGCTGTAAAGAGCAACCAGGATCAAGTACCACCGACAGAAGAATAGCAAACAGGGAAAGAAAATGAGGAATGAGTGTGGAGGAATAAAAAGGAATCAAATGAGTACTTATGGATGCTCCTCACAAGCCACTCTCTCTGTCTCACTTGATTCTTGCTGCACTCAGCCTCAAATGCATGTAAGCCTACAATTTAATATTTTCTCCAACCCTGGTAAGAAAAAAAGAAATTCCTCCTGTATCATTATAATTCAGAAACCCAGAAATGTCCCCTCTTCATTGTTTTGACAAAGCAGAGGTCGATTTTGGCTGTTCCCTCTGTATCTACTCTGGTATCCATGGAATCCATGCATAATGCTGGAACTACTATCCCACACAAAGAAAGCTGTAAATCTGCCTTAAAAGTGCAATGACCAAAGCCAACAGTTGCTTGCGGCAATCACAAACACCACGACCTCTGACTTCCATCCTGAGACAACCCGGAATTGTAGTTCAAGACTTATGTTTTTGTTAGAGAGGGCATGTGGAGCTTCTACCTTCTGGGTCCCACCACGAGTAGCCTTTGGATTGAAGACTGGTCCTACCTTAGCCACCATCTCAACCCCCAAATCTCATGACAACAACAAATTCTCTGTAACTGCAGCCACCTGTGACCTGGTATTGAAAATCAAATCCAAAAATGCCCCAACTTCTGAAGGTACTGCTTACTCAGTGTTGTAACTTTGATCCATTTTTATGTTTCCATGAAGATTTACTTGACTTACATTAACATAGTTAGGGGTTACAGAGGTAGGGGGGGACGAAGAAATTGAGGTATTTATGGCTGGACTTTTTAAAAGATTTAGGCAGCTAAATGCCATTGGGAATTCTGAGCCTACAAAATCCAGTGCCATATACAGAGAGCTGCACTCCACCCTCACTAGATCATACATTTCAGCATCCTTAGTACATGCATACTATAGCTATATTTTTAACATCCAGTATTTAATATTATAAAATTACTTTACTCTGTAATGCTTGTTGACATTAAAAAAAAATACACTGTTCATGTGAGAGTTATCAAACTTTCATATACAAAACTTAGAAGGTTTCTCACTCACATTGTCTTGGAATAATTTTAAATCAGCCTGTTTCTATCCAAATGGCTTTGCACAATGAAGTGCGTATCTGAAAGACAAATGACAGCCACGCATTAACGAAACACAACAGCAGTAAACCTTCAGTTGGCTGCAAGCACCGCAAATTACAAACGCCCCTTCCAGAAGTGATCCCCCACACCATTACTCCCCAAGGGCAAATGGAAACTTGAAAGAGGTCTCCTAAGAGATGCTTTTACAATCACAGCACAAAAGCACAGGTGAAAGGTAATTTTTCCCATACGTGCATCTCCCAAGAAAAAATAATTCCTCCTTCACCTTGGGAACACAGGACAGACTTTTAGATAACCTAAAATAGAAATTATTTGGGGCTATTTAACAAAGAAGAATATATTGCTTCTACCTAACATCTAGCTGTTACGATTAGAAACCAAACAGCATTTTCACTTCGATGAACTTTCAAGGCAAAACTGGAATGTTTCGACTTGACAAATATAAAAAAACATCGAGGAAAAAAATGCCCACCTAGGTTTTAAATGATGTTTTAGATAACCCACTTTGACACTTCAAAATACAGAATTTAGCTTGTGCTGCATCCTTCACAACAAGGAAGACGGGCTGCACAGGATATGAAAGATGAGGTTATCTGCTCTGCTACTACAGGCAGGTCCTTGGTCCTGTTACCTCCTTAGGTATGGCCTAAAGTAAATTGTCCTATAACAACTTAGTTATTGATACAAAAGGCAAAATCGACCCTTATCTCTCAATAGAACTATTTACACAAGAACTGGGGTCAGCTCTCCAAACCAGGCCACTTTGGTGTATGCGAAGCAGCACAGAGCGGAGTCCCTGGCAGTGGTCTCCGGGGGAGCTCAGCAGTGCCCGGTCTGCTGCGGGGTCAACTCATGGGGGTAACCTGGGCAACAGCGACAGAGGTAGCCAGGCAAAAGCAACCTGTGATGCCCAAGGTCCGTCCGCCTTAAGGATGCAAGAATAAAGATGTTGCAACTCAGATACTATACGGGTGAAGACCATGCAAAAAAGACAGAGGAAAGATGCCAATGCGATGGCATGACTGAATGTGCAACCAGAGGAGTCGTAACACAATTCTCCGCTAAATTGTTAAGTGCAATATTCCTGAAGTCTCTAACTATAACATTTTCAATGCCTATTTAGAAAGTAAATACATAAATAAACGAACAAAAAAGCAGCAAGGTGGATTTAATTGACATATAACAGAAGAGACTCTCTGTCAGCTTAGAAAATCGTACACAGTTCAGTGAAACCCAAAGGTGTATTTTTAATGAGAAAAAATGTGTAGTCAATAGCCTCATCTTAAAAGAGTCTTCTCTGGGGTGGAGCAGAAAACAGAAAGGAAACTTTGGTCATTTCCAGCATTCATCATAGAATCAGTTTAAACATAATTAATGGTTTTCCTGCAGGCAGAGATTCCTGCAGGTATACTGTCAACAGACTAATTTAACCTGCTCCAGACTCCTCGGATAACAGAATTCCTGGGGAAAATGCAAAAAGAATTCTGTAACTGCAGCATTATCATGCATAAAGAAAAGTTCATGTATATAGTAACTGTATTTCAGATATTTCTTTCTTATAATAAACTGGCTCACGGGCACTGTAACGCTACAAAGCAGCATCAGAAGCAGCAGCCGAGCTTCATGCTCCTGGGGAATACACAGAAACGGTTTTCTAAAACTATCTCCTCCTCTTTAGATATGACATGATATTCTCAGAGACTATCCACTAATCTATGCAACTGGGAAGGCAGCAAGCTGAAAAGCAGGACAAATAAACAAAATAACTGTCCTCAACTTCTAACATCTCTTCAACAGAGAGGAAAACCTTTCTAGACTAAGTTTATCGGACAAATGATGCAATTTCTGTTGAAGGGTCATTAGGATAAAAATTAATTTCTGTATTTTGGTCCAGTCTCCATTGGGAACATGAAGAATCTAAATAGTACAACAGAATTACCGCCTGTTAAAGCAACAGTTCAAATGTTAAACCCATCCCAAATACAGGCTCAGCTCCTTGCTCAGAGTGATTTGACCCGATTAAGGAATATGCATGTGAACACAGAGATGCCGTCAACTCACTTCATTCAACATCCATTGAACAAACAGTTAATAAATTCTCCAGCAGCTCTTTAGAAAAAAGATCATAATCAAAGCCTCCTAGTGAAAAAGAGAAGTATCTAGATAACTTACTTAAATGTCAATCATCAACTCTCTCACTGAATTTTCCACTCTACTCCCATGGAAGGCGAGGGGAGCTTGCTATTGTCACCAAGATGAGACCTTGCCCAAGTCAGAGACACTTTGGAGTTGTCAGCCCACGCTCTCTGCTCTCTGTGTAGGTTATGCAGAAGACAAGCACATTATTGACGTTGGCTCAATATTAGCAAAAAACCTCCACAGCTGGAAAAAGATTATTAGGAGAAAATCACCACAAATACGTTGTCAGTACATCAATCTTTTGGATAAATATGATTTTCCCCATTTTTACATTATGAAAATTACAGTCTATGCAAATCTTAAGCCATGATAACCTAAGATGAATAATAATTTAGACACTTCTCCTAATTAAAATTACATGTCATCTGATTTCTGTCCATACTAAATCATCCAGTGAATCTTCCCTTCTCCCTATTACTCATGAACTGAGGGATGAAATTTTACGTCTTAGTTTGATCCAGAGATGAAGTTGGTCAGATTACTTTGGAGATAAGGGGACAGTTGAGGATGGCTGAATCACCGGTCAAAAACTCTTCCACTCTTGTTACTGAACTGAAGATCTAAGGTCACAGTATTTCAAACTTTCCTGATCAAGCAAGGAAAAAGGGTTTTCTCTCTGCTCCCACTTAGGACAGGGGTCCTTCCTACCATGGAAAAGAAAAATCTAACAACAAAATACTCATGCGGAATTCAGTTTGAAAGAGTATATAATTGCATGCACAAAGTCTCTGAAAAAAACACACAGAGGCAAATGATCAGCAGGTTAGCAAATATGATGCCCATCTACAAGAAGGGCCAGAAGGACGATTTGGGGAACTACAGGCCTGTCAGTCTGACCTCAGTGCCATGGAAGGTTATGGAGCAGACCATCTTGAGTACCATCACACAGCACATACAGGACAACCAGGCTATCAGGCACAGTCAGCAAGGGTTTATGAAAGGCAGGTCCTGCTTGACTAACCTGATCTCCTTCTATGACAAGGTGACCTGCTTAGTGTGTGAGGGGAAGGCTCTGGATGTTGTTTACCTGGACTTTAGTAAAGCCTTTGACACAGTTTCCCACAGCATTCTCCTGGAGAAACTGGTGGCTCATGGCTTGGATGGGTGTACTCTTCGCTGGGTAAAAAAAAAGGCTGAAAGGCCGGGCTCAAAGAGTGGTGATGAATGGAGTTAAATCCAGCTGGCGGCCGTTCGCAAGTGGTGTTCCCCAGGGTTCAGTATTGGTGCCTGTTTTCTTCAATATCTTTATCAACAACCTGGACGAGGGGATTGAGTGCAACCTCAGTAAGCTCACGGATGACCCTAAGCTAGGCGGGGGTGTTGATCTGCTTGAGGCAGGAAGGCTCTACAGAGGGATCTGGACAGGTTGGATCGATGGG
>RSEF01000001.1:78417423-78434259 GCA_003993805.1 Himantopus leucocephalus | reverse complement strand
CAAAAAGAGGGGTTTCTTGAAAGCCCTGACTCTGGTGCAGAGTATTGGATGTTTCCCACCAGCTGGCTGTTTTCCTCTTTCCTGGGCCAGGAAGATGGCAGGGTGCTTCTGTCTGCTTCCCAAAATGCCATTCATTTAGAGCACAAGCCCAGCCCACAAGTGCAGCGGGATTCTGTGATAAGCATGCTGCTGAGAGACAATAAGCTCTGCAATGCAGGCAGACCCACCAGAAACAAGCATTTTGTATACCCCTTACAGTCCGCAAGTGAGTTCCTAGGTCATCTCTGATCTTCACCCTGCTCCTTTCATTTCAGAAATTACACCCCACTTATTTCAGGTTGGGTAAAGACTGTAATATAGTGATTCCCTGGGGAAATGAAATAGACATAGCAAGTGACAGTACAACATTTTATTATAACCATGAGAGAAAGCACATTTTTACTTACATGCATCAAGCTTTTATGAATTTCTACTTAAATAAAAACCAGTCGTATAACGAACCTTTTCAAAGAAACAACTCTAAACAAGAACTGGCTTTTCCCAGCCTTCAGGCACCCTGTTTTGTACTGGCGNGTGACATAACACACAGAGCTAAAAAAAAAAAAAAAAGGTATGTTAGGTCATTGAGTCAAGCATTCAAAAGCCAGGAGATAACTAAATTCAGGTTGACAGTCATTTCTGAAAAACAGTAATGAAAAGTTTGAGACCACATGCTTAGTTGATGCCAGGCTGCCAGCTGATGCAGCCTCCCACAGTGACAAGTAACCTTGCATTGAGCAAAACGGACTTCTCACCCACTCTGTCTTTCCTATTATATACTCGTCACATGAAGAGTTAAATCTTACAGATTTTTTTTATACTACATGAGGAAATATGGAAGTATTATAATTTGGAAGGTTATACGTTGCAACATGAAATATGAACATTGTGGATGAACAGTTCTGGGGTACAGAATGCATGACAAGGCTTTCCTGTTGCCCTTCTTGTGTGCTAATCGGCAAAAAGACAAAGAATAGAGTAAACTCTCATTTTCCAGACAATTTTGTAACTACAATCAGTGACAAAGGTGGAACTTCAAAGGTAGTGATATGAATATCTAAAAGCAGTGTTAGTAGTGACACTGTGCAGTGTGTTGCTATCCTGTTCTATTTCCTTTCTAAAGGTGGTTCTGTAGCGTCTTTTTGTAGTACCTAAGTGACATTACTGACCAGCCACTGAACATAATGCCACAATACAGAAAACAAAGCCCTGCATCAAAAGGGTTTTGAGATGTAAATCTCAAGCATTCAGAAGTAAGGAAATGCCCTGATTATGGTTACCTGTATGACCCGATTCCCTTCACTGTGGGTGTCCACACTAACAAAAAGCACCACATATACGCTGTGATGGAAAGCACGAAAATACCTAGCTTCCTCCCCCCCTCCACCGGCCACAGCATCCTTTCAAACCCCGCATACTCCTTCAAGAATGTGGGTGTGGAAGTGGCCCAGCATGCCAAATACATTCTGCATTTTTTTATGCACTGTGTGCAATGATCCACAATGGATAACTTCAATAAATAAGCAAACCTTGACCACGTCACCTCTCTCTTATTTTTCCACTAGCTTTGTAGACATTCTGAGAGTTGTGACTATAATATATTAACAGTTACCCAGTGTTTAAAATCACAGTATACCATTGGGTTTGCTGCTCCCCATGAAGACAAATTTTAGTTTTGGCTGTATTTTGTGCACTTACTGTTTAATTGCCTCCTCACACTGGACAGCACACAAAACATCCTAGTGTTCAAAAGTTGCTAAGTCTCCAGACCTGTGCATAGCTTTAGTACAAAAGTTTGGAAGAATAATCAGCCCACATGCTGTTCTCTGTTCCCAGAATTGACAGTCATGCATGGGAAAGTTTTTCCAGTTCTCTTCAGCAATTTTTTGGATACCAGTGCAGGAGGGGCGGATTAGCCATAACTAATATTATATTGCAAATGTCATGTTCATATGAACCCTCTTCATTTGCAGCTATCTCAAGAGAATTGCAATACTGTCTAATTTGCTCTTTGCACTGCCAAACTATAATGGAAGGCTACTTTCCAATGCATCTTGTGACAGCAGGACATAATGACAAAGCTGTATACAACAAGCAGAGTTTGCTTCCAAATAATAATAATACTGCTTGATTGTTGTCTGCTGCAGAAGAAACCAGGAAGAGCTAGGCAGGATTCTTCACATCCTTGTGCCTTCCAAGTGCAGTGCATCGAGTCTGGAGCTGTGACAAAACCACCAGGCTGATGGTGAGCTCAGAAGGTCATGCAGTTCCCCCTCCTGCCCAAAGCCAGGATCAGCAATGCCTAAACCACAGATGCCTATCCTGAAAATCTTCAGAACAGGTTCAAAAATGAGCTACGACAAAGGGGTGATGGGCTAGCTGCCAGAGCCTCACTGGTACGAGTCTGCAAGCTTGGGTGTTCCCTCAAAACATGCAGCTAAAACCAAGAGGGTGTGCAATAAATGCTGGCTGAGAACCTACCCTCTGTCAAGAATAGACTTGGATGCTTAACACTTTGATGAGGGTGCCACTGCACTTGGAATTAGTTTGACAGCCCTACCATGAATGAAGGTACAGCTTTATCCTCTTCTCATTCAGCATGTTACTGTAACTTAAACAGCCAGTTAAGATGAGCAAATCACTTACTGAATTTTGCACAGTATAACACAGCCTTTCTTGTCTGCAGCTCTGGCTTTTGGGGTTTTCACAGGAAATGTGACACAAAAGAGATTTTTATGTATATTTGGCAAAAAAGACATGCCATATGGATGAACCATGTGCACATAGTGGAGCTGTTGCTTATTCTGATGGTAAGAAGTGTTTTATTTCAACAGCAGCATCACACAAAGCTCAAAGGCCAAGGAAAGAAGTGATAATAATTGAGGACAACATCATTTGGTTCAACCAATGAAAGTGCAATAATATCCATGGCTGAATACACATTAATTTGTCTCTGTATTCCTACTGATGCACAACATTGAACTTTCATGATCTATGCTCACAAAGGAATAGCACCCAACAGACTGTCTACATGATTGTGGTGTGGCCATCTGCTGCGCCTTGCATGACTGCTCAGGTAAGGATTGCAGGGGGACAGCTACATTACTGGTGAGACACTGATAAGAGGAAAAAGTGCCTGACTGAAAGGTATTAAAGGCAATCTTCCCTATCAACTTGCTACTGGGCTGTGTATTCCTCCTTACAGCATCTCTTACAAAAAGAGACCTTTGGGTGATTTCAGTTTGCTGATATTATTTCCCTCTCACCCCCATAAGGGCACCATGAATCAGTGGAATGGGCAGGAGCACCCACTGTAACTTTTGGAACAATTTCACTGATGGAGGAAAGGGAGGAGGCAGACAGACAGATTGCAAAAATTATAGAATCATAAAACCATGGAATCATTTTGGTTGGAAAAGACCTTTAAGGTCATTGAGTCCAACCATAAACATAACACTGACAAGTCCACCACAGGTCCCCAAGCACCACATCTACAAGTCTTTTAAATATCTTCAGGAATGGTGACTCAACCATTCCCCTCGGCAGCCTTTTCCAGTGCTCGAGAACCCTTTTGGTGAAGACATTTTTCCTAATAGCCAATCTAAACCTCCCCTGGTGCAACCTGAGGCCATTTCCTCCTGTCCTATTGCTTGTTACTTGGGAGAAGAGACTGACACCCACCTCACTACAACCTCCTTTCAGGTAGTTGTAGGGAGTGATAAGATCAGCCTCCTCAGTGTCCTTTTCTCCAGACTAAACAACCCAAGTTTTCTCAGCTTCTCCTCATAAGGTTTGTGCTCTAGACCCTTCACCATCTTCATTGCCCTTCTTTGGACACGCTCCAGCACCTCATGTCTTCCTTGTAGTGAAGGGCCCAAAACTGAACACAGTATTTGAGGTGGGGTCTCACCAGTGCTGAGTAGAAGGGGCCAATGACTTCCCTAGTCCTGCTGGCCACACTATTTCTGATGCAAGCCAGGATGCTACTGGCTGTCTTGGCCACCTGGGCTCACTGCTGGTTCATATTCAGCTAGCTGTTGACCAATACCGCCGAGTCTTTTTCTGCTGGGCAACTTTCCAGCCACTCTTCCCCAAGCCTGTAGTGCTGCATGGGGTTGTTGTGACCTAAGTGCAGGACCCGGCACTTGGCCTTCTTGAACCTCATACCATTGACCTCGGCCCACCGATCCAACCTGTCCAGATCCCTCTGTAGAGCCTTCCTACCCTCAAGCAGATCAACACCCCCGCCCAACATGGTGTTGTCTGCACACTTACTGAGGGTGCACTCAATTCCCTCATCCAGATCATTAATAAAGATATTAAACACACCCGGCCCCAACACTGAGCCCTGGGGAACACCACTTGTGACCGGCTGCCAGCTGGATTTAGCTCCATTCAGCGCAACTCTTTGGGCCTGGCCATCCAGCCGGTTGGAGGTTTGGGGGAGTTTTTGTTGTTGTTGTTATTGTTTGCATGTTGTTGTGTTTGGTTGTTTGGGGTTTTTTTAATCAGAAATAAAAATATTTGCCCTTTATCATTTTACCCTTCTCCTGCATATGCATAGCTGTGTTCTCTTGCTGTGTTTTCCGAAGTTGGAAACACTGCCCTTTTTTAATTGGCATACACAGTCTCAAACTGTTTGTTGGCACAGCTGGCTGAGGAAAAAATGTGACATTGTCAAACAGGTACAGAGTAGAGATCAGAAAATCCGACCAACTCCCTAGGTTCTTGCACTATACCCATCTGAGCTCCCAGGCTGTTTCAACAATGGTACATTTCAGTGGGTGAAGTAACTTGCCTTTGCTAGATTGAACTAGCACTGAAACACACTTGGGTGGTTTTGTGACCCTGTGATGTACCCAGGCGCAGGCATTCTATGTGACTGTGCATGGATGGTTTATTTGGGGTCAGAGAGCATTTATTTCTGTCACTGGTACATAATTCAGTCGCTGTGAATGTGATGGTCAGGCAGACATACACAAATAAGATTAATATGGGAATATGTCCCACATTAATAAATTGAGGTGGTGAATTTGCCTTCCTGGACGCTGAGAAGTCTTCACTTCTGAAACTTCAAAACACTTTTGCCCCAACAGGTCCCTTAGAAAGGGTGATGCAGGCTGTTTCTCAACACCTCTTCCTTGAGGATCTCCCTAGCAAGACTGTTGGCTGCATGCAGGACTTCCTGGTAGAGCAGAAGGGATGGACACATTGAGCCACCATAGAAAAGATCTTTGCCAGCCCTGTACTAGGAAAGCAAACTCTATCTTGCTAAAGAACAGTGTGTTGGGGACATTCTTCCTTCCCCAAAGACAGACATAAGATCCTCCACTCTTAGTGCAAATCAGGTACAAAAAGAGCTGACGAATTAGTTGACCAGCTACCAGGAGTGACATCAGAGCATACTAGTCACTGTGGCAGTAGGCCCCTATTAAGCAGCATAATGGCTCAGATCAGTGAAAAATGCTTTCAGTTCCTATGCCAAATATTCAGTAAAAATCTAATCACCACTTTAAAAATTATGGCTTATGACTTTCTTATATCTTTACTCTGCTCTGTTATGGACCGCCTGTTATGAAAAAGACACAAGCTCATCATATACAGCCAATGTTTACATGTTTTTAATACTCTGGTTTTATTTCATAGCATGTATGTAATCACTGTTAAAAAAAAAAAAAAATAAATGAATTAAAATAATGTTCAAACTACTGACCACAAATCTGAAATCCAGTAACCTTGCTGGATACTATATCTAGAAAATGGCTGCTAACTTGATTCCCACTATCTGGCATTACTTTCTTTCCTGATATATTCTCACTTACGATATTCATCTGCTACACAGCACATTATTTATATTTGGTTCCTTTTATAGTCTTATTGCCTTGCCTTGTAACTTCATCATCCAGAGCCATACAGCTCAGTTTGCACATACTCAGTGCAAACTCTCACCTAATAGCAAACCATTCCTCTGCTGTCATTGCATTGGGATGTTATGCTGTCATCATCTCTCTGATTAAGAATAAAACAGGTTTTCCTCCCTTCTCTTTACAATTCTTCTGATGTTGCATCAAAAGAGATATATTCTGCATACATAAGGGCCTAGTTATCCAGTCTGTACTTAGGAAAATCACCACCTAGAGAGCTTGCATGAAACTTGTAATATTGTCTCCTGCCTCTCTGCCCTGCATTTCTCCCCTTTGCAGAAGTTCTTGTGCAGCCATCTTCCTGAAATGGGCCTTTGAGGGTCAATGCCACTGGCCAGCCTGGTGTGCCAGCGCCGCCTGGACAAAAAGGACAAAACCCAAGAAGACTGGTTGTAGCTCTGGGCCATGAGTGAGGGCATGATACATATGAGGATCTGCGCTCATACAAACCCCAGCAGAATACTCACTCCCAAGGTGTAGCCTAGCTCCAGATCACAAATTCAGGCACCAATTTTGCCATACTAGTCTGTATCATTAGTAGAAAGTGGTTGTCATCTTTATCTTCTAGCAGTGGCAGCTGTATGGGCCAGTGATGGGTGCTAGCACCCCTCTGAGCAGCACCCAATCCTTCCAAGCACAGAGGGCAGACTCAACTTTTGGGAAAAAAAATATAGGTGATGACATTTAATTGACAACACTCTAAAAGAAGCAGTGACATTCCCACTCACATAGACACAACAGGAAATATCCTGTCCACAAGCTTATTAGAAAGAAAGGTTTCTAAGTGACCTTAACTAAGTGAATTTTTTTCCAATATAGCTTAGAAATGTCAGTGACTTAATCTTATTTAAATGATAATAACATATGAATTATAATGAACATTCCTTATATGAAAGCAAAATTTATGAAGCAAAACTCTACAGACCAATAGTTCTGTGAGCTACCCAAAGAACTCTGCTTACTTCACTGAAATAAATTTTAAAGATGTAAATTACCACAAATTAGGGTTCTACATGTTTATACTAAAAAAGGGATTTGAATGTCTGAGCAGTTTGAGTTGATCATTTCAGCCAAAATAATTGTTACNAAAAAAAAAAAAAAAAAAAAACCAAAACCCAAAAACCAAACAGTTCTGAAGACAAGGAAAATGCTTAAGGCAAGACTGTCATATTGGAAACAGTGCTCGGAGGAAAAAAATGAACCCCACTCCAGCACCGTATGAAGTTCATTAAGTTCTTCAAGGGTGAAGAACTTCACCCTCTTCATGGGTGAAAGTAAACCACTAAGGTGATGCCACATACCAAGGACACTCCTCTTAATAGAGTAAATCAAAGGAGAGAAGAGGATACAACTGACATATCCAAAGCCAAGAAGTTCAATGATCTGAGTAACCAATGAAGGCTCATTTCTTACAGATCTGTGTCTTATATTGTTTCCTCAGCAGGGCTCTGATGATGTCTGTCTCACACATACCCACAGCATCATGACTCTTGGAAGAATTTTGTATCTTGAGACTGTCTTGGCATGTAGCTGGGATCCTCAAGGTGCGAAAGTCATTCCAAGAAGAGAGGGAAACAAGCAGACACACAGACACATTCATAGACAAGAATGCAGGATCAGATAAACCTCATCCTTTAGGAAACAATAACAAAAAATGTTCCGGTGATTAGCTGCACAGAAGCTCTTTTAAATAAATTAAGCTGATGAGCTCTTCTACCCTGATTTTGGTCAAAAACTAGTCCAGTTGTCACATGATAAGTAGCTTCCTGCCTATTCCTACTGAATGGTGGGCACTGGGCTTCAAAAGCCACAATCCTGTTAAGAGTTACCGCACAGAAAACAGAAAGTTAATGCAATGAAAACTCAGTTGCCCTTTGTCCCAACAGGTCAGGCAGCACAGTGTTGCTTATGTTGGTTGATCTGTGTGTTGGACTTTGTTGTAGGTAGAGAGCTTCAGCTTCCAAACCGGTCTGCCTGGTATCTTTCATGAGAACTGACACGGATTAAAGAAAGAAAAGCTTGTGTTTGTTGTTGAACAAAATGAATTGCTCATCATCTAAATGGCATCTGCTGAGCCACAGGCAGAAAGAATGAACAGCAACATATGAGGAGCAAAGGGAGAAAAGATGTACCCACCTCCACTCTTGTCTCCTCTTCCACCCTTTGCATTAGTACCACATAGTATGGCAGAATAAAGCCTTGTCCTTGCACTGCTCTGATACCCCTAGAAAGCCCCTGTGAGCAGAGACATTGCATATTGATGCTTTTCAAACTGCACTTTTGAAAAAGCAGCTCTGCTAGACAGATGTGTCTTTTCACTTACAAAGGCATGTTAGACATAACTTCAGACAAAATCAACAGAACAATCTTTAAAGGAAAGAAACAGGGACTTTGGTTTTGGCTTAAAAAGCTGAAAATTTAAAAAACGCCCCACATTTTCCAGGATCTGCTAGTTTTGATTGAATTGAACTATCAAAATAGCACCTCCCATTGTATTTTATTTGCATGTCTGAGTGTGCTGGAGCTAAATGGTTCTAAGTTGCATGATATTGTTTAGAAAAGCAGAGCTAGAAGCTGGGATACTTCTGTTTTTCTTAAGAATGAGCAACATATTGCTATAAAAAAAATCTTGTGACATCAATATCATAAACGGAAACAAAATTAGACTTCAGTGGGACAGAGCTAAATCTGAATGTAAAAAACAATGCTATGCTTTACAGTCACCTGCAGTCAAAAGAATAATTCAAGGTTCCGTCTTGTCTGTTAACTGCCAGATAATTGACAATATTTTTCCAGATCAAAAAATTCTGGATATGGGACCTTTATATCTTTGGAGAAATCTACAGGCTGGTTACAGCACACTTTGTCAATCCTTTGTACATTCAAAATAAAAAGCCAGCAATGTGGTCCTGGAACAAGGAGAAAATAAACACCTTTCCTCCTTGCTTCCTCTTCCCTACATTCGAGAAGCACTAAGAGATCTTGAGGACTGAATCATTTGATCAGCTATGTTAACAGCAAAGATTTTCTCCCCTCAAACTGGGTGTAATTGGAGAGGCCTAAGTCTCCCACCACAAACAAGGGCATGCTGATGTTTACAACAGGATCTAAGCACAGGATGTATTTGCTGCTGTTGAGCATACATATGTCAGGGGTTTAAACTTACTAGGCAAAGACTTTTGCACACTCTTCTGCATTGGGGGAGGGTAAGATTATTATTATCTAGAATATTTTTCATGATTTTGATCAGGAATGTATAACCTCTGAAATAATTTACATTTAAATGGAGGGCTAAACATTTGCGAAGTAGTTTCTTCCCATATAGATAACCACCTTAAAATAATGAATTTGACTTTAAAGGGCTCTTGCTGGTCTTACATTTAATGGAAACATCAGAAGAATCTGCATAGGATTTCTGAATTGGTTTCCCTGGCAAGTCAGCTAAAAATACTTTCATCATGCTACAATAAAGAAGCAGTAAAGACGAAGATAAATATATCCTTGGAAAAGAGGAGCCATAAGTGGAAAACTTCCTTTACAAGACTTTTGGTTGCCACGCTGAAAATACTGGCTCTCAGTCTATGCATTCAATTTGTTGTCGGGACACCTGAGCCAGCAACACGCAGGAGAATATATTTGTCACTATTGAATTGGGCACAGCTACCCTTTGCTTCTTTTTTCCTTCTGCTGAGGGAGAGAGACATTTAAAATGCAGAGCCTCACTCAGTAGTCCTCATTCAGCTGATTTGGTAACATAAGGCACAGGATGCAATGCAGGAGGTGGCAGACAAAGAATATGTACCCAGGTCTGCTTTTCCACAGTAAAGGTAAGCTGACTTGGCTGTGCATTATTTTCCTTTCCCGCTGCTTCCTCTTCAACATCTTCCTGAAATGATCATATTTACAAATAAAAGCCTGAAAACCCTTCCCACAGTATAAGTTATCATTCAGCTGGGTTAAAGGGATCAGGAAATCCAGCTAGGGCACTAATACCTCCCTTGTCATAGAAATTAAATTACAGCCTTCAGACAAAGCAGCAAGTTGCAAGGTGATACCTCCTTCTAAATGGTCCAGTGCACAATAAGCCTGCCCACCCACTCTAAGCCATTATAGATGCCGGGTAACAGCCAAACATCCTTGAAACAGTATCTACCATTCTCCTAGAAGTAAAAGAACCACAGTTCTGCCTTGACCTTAAGGGATCCACACAAAGGCAGCTGAAGGACGCAGAAAGGGTGCTGTAGATCCCCCTTCACTTCCCCACTATGCACTCACCTGTGGCTTAGAAACAAATAGAACTAAGTTTACCAAGTACTGACCTTTTCTCCTGCTTTCCCATCCATGGAATTTTGATTGGTGTCTATAAATATGATAAAAGTTTACCTCAAATAAATGCCCCTATAGTTGCAAAAGCAGTATTAATTTATGTCAGCCTGAGCCAAAGGCAGCCATGCACACCACTCTCTGGTACAGGGTTTTCTTATGAGATTAAGAGTAATTGGTGTAGAGAACTGAGCAGAGGCCGTTGCGGTGCCAGGGGAAAAAATGGATGTGCATCCTCTAACCTTCAGAAAATGTCTTAGTAAAGTCCAACACATCTGTCTCCAGCTTTCTTTAAGCAGCTTTGGCCCAGTATTATTTTCTTTCAAATCATCAGCTCTTTCAAACAGCACAGTCTCACCTGCTACTCCTTGCACTTCAAGCACTTTACAACTAAGCTGATAAGTTCATTCTTCCCACAAGCTTTGTCGTGGTTTGTTAGCCACCTCATTTACAGTTGGTGTGTCGGCATCAGATCCTCCCCAGATCATTGCTGACAATGTGTGGGAACACGTTGGGGGTGCACTCTGTACAAACTTTCTCAGCACGGATCGTTTGCATGGCATTTCATCAGGGTCTACAGTCACTTGCCACTCATTATAAATCACCTCTCGCACAGCCAGTTCTCTCAGGTACTTCATACCTTTTTCTGTGCTGGTCCATTCGCTTGGATGGCATTTGATATCATCCTTAAAGGGATACTTGCCCTTTACAGCTGACACCAGTCACCTCCAGAGACTCAGAGTGTTTGTCTTTCTCTCAGTTGCTTTATTGATACCTCCATCCCTGGCCAGGTTTCCCAATTGCCTTGCTTCCCTGCTGTCCAAGTCTATGGTATCAGCCCCATTGTCCCAGCATTGGAGCATCCAGGAGATAAGTGTTTCACCTTCATGATGACTAAAGTATTTCCTTGTGTTTTGCAAATCCTTCATGGAGAAGGATTTAACAATTATCTCTACATCTGAGTCCTCCTTCTGTGTTGATGCTGCCCGAGAAGGACCCAGTTTCTGCACAATATGCTGTTAATTTCAGTAGTTAGAAGAGGCCTAGATAAAAGTAAAGTTACTGAACAAATTTGGTCCTGTTTTACGTCAGAACAGGACAAACTTGTTCCATAAAATATATTTTTAAAATGCTGTAAAGACATTAAGAGAAATAATAGTAGCCAAAACTATATGTTGGGGTCTGATACACTAGCTAAATTAGCATGCCTTTTCCCACTCTGATGACCTGACCTTCAGCTTTTCTAGTTTTATTTAAACTTAATCACCCAAGCTGAAACTGTATATACCAGCTGTCTGTCAAGGACTGATAATTTCTCTTCATTTTAATGACAAAATTTTGTCAGAAGTGTTCTGTTGCTAAGAAGAGGACTAGAGAATACATTGCTTTGCTGAAGTTAAAAAGTGTTGGCAACACATACGTAAGTCCCCCTTAAACTAGGCAGAAACTTAATATGTTGTGGTTAGAAGTGCATCAGAAGAGAGGGCAGATCACAAAACAACTGTCAGTCTGTTTTCCAGTCCTGATGGCACGCAGCAATGAGGCAAGAGCTTCTCACATCTGCTACTGAAGAGGCTAGCCAAGCTGTAGGCACAGTGATTAGACTGGTATTCCAGTAAGGAAAGTAACCTTCCCCGCTGCAACCAGTGTCAACAGGTTCCTCCTCCACCCTGAGAGACAGTAATGCTATCTTTTACAGCAGGTAAAAGATGGCTGACAAAAAGAACAGGGAATAAATACAGCTGATAAACTTAAAGACTTTCTTAACACTTACCAGTCCTTCCATGATATTTTTTTTCTGCTTTTCATGAATCATAAATGCAAATCCAGAAAAAGCAAAAGGGGGCTGTTGTTTTGGACCAGGCCAGTGCTTGTAATGAAGATCTGAATGTTTGACTGGAAATGCTGTGCAGAGGTAGCATCACATTATTCTCTGTGCCTTTTCAGGTCTGTTTATTTCTGTGAAATCGATGCTCTGACCCTGTGTAAGAAAGTGTCATGTGGCATTGTAATTAAAAACCACATAACAATATATATGCAGAAAAGAAAGGAATCAGTGGAAACTAATCCTAGAAGCTACTGGATTTGAAGATTGATTATGCAACTCCAATAAAACTCTTGTTGGGTTTGATTACATAGCTATAATTTACAATTTTGGATGTACAGTATTTGCTACACTTTAAGACACACATATATATAAACTGCTCTATTGTAGTAATTGAATCTGTAGAAACTATGATTTTTCTTGTTAGTGATAAGTGTACATACACACATACACACACATCCTTCATTAGCCCACTTAAACACTTCAATAGCAATAAAACCAGATCCTTTATCCCGGATCCACCCTTGAAATCCATATGCTTTGCAACACTATGGTCTTTCAATTAATTGACTTTCCCTTGCCTCATCTGCTCAGAGCCTGAATTCATCCCTGGATAAGCTTGTTGCACGACATCTTGTTTGTGAGGAATCCGCTCCACAATAACCAGATGTCTAATGGCATCCTACAAGAGGATTTGGATTCATGGAATTCTGACTGCATCCTAATTACGTGCTAAACATTGCCTACAATTACAGCTTTATTTCCATAGCACAAAAATGGACAGACCTCTGTGAAGTCAATTCCTTACTAGATCACAGCATTCATAAAAAGGTTAGATTGTAATTTACTCACAGTTAATTGAGACTTTATATGTTTTGGTGCCTTCTGTTGCATCTGCCTAGCAATATGTTTTGGTATTATTAAATAACCAATTTACTGTGTCCTTCATGTGTCTGTTTTAAAATCCTTCATTCTCTTCCTTTATGAAGTTACACTTTGATATGATGATGGTTAAAAAAAAAAAAAAAGAATAATTGTGAGCCTACCTGCTCACAACCTCTACCTCACTCTGAGCACATGGATCATGCTCTCTGAGTGCACCTTCGGGATCTTTCTGAATAGAGCTGCAGGCAAAAACGTAGTTTAAGGCAGCATAGGATAACTTGCACCTACTTGAAAAATAAACAGCTTGGACTGAACCTGATATTTTCTCACTGTGTCGAGGAATGTAGGAAGGAAAACCTGGATGAGACAGAGCATAATTTTTTCTTAATTATGCACTGTGTATTTCTACAAAGAGAGCTATTTCTGAAATCTGGCAACATTCCCATGTATGGAAAATAACGATATATGTTTCTTATGGATGGTATATAGAAGACTGACCACGACTGAAATATATACAGATTACAGATACAGTAACGACTTTGCAGTTAATGTCAGCCTGATTGCCAAGGTGTTGTAAGAAGGTTGACAGTTCATATATCTGACAACAACAGCATGGCTGACTCATTAGTCACCATTCCCTCTCATTCGTCCTCTTTCAAGTCTGGAGCATGTACAGAGGGTACTAGGTCTTCTACCAAAAGCAGATGCCATTTTCAAGTACTTTGTAACTGAACTTACAGACAATACACAATCATATTCTCTCTTATTCCAAATCAATGTGGATCAAAAATGAATAAAAAAAGGCAAGAAAGCATCATTCTGTGAAAACAAACTCTTACATAATTCACTTTCTCTGTAAGGTTCCTACCTTGCCAAATGCAAGCTGCCCAATGTCACCTTAAATAAATTTAGACATGGTTTATAATACCAGAGCAGCAGAGATACTTCTTGATCTTTGCTGAATAAAGAATTTTACACTATAGGCACTGAAGTCTTTCTAGGTCTTTGAAACATAAATCTCTCAATCAGGCACATAAAGAAATCAGAACAAGAGCCATGGTAGAGCACAATCCAGCTTGCTGAAGTCAGAGACTTCGAAGAGTCCATGGCAAAATTAAGACTAGGGCTGCCTTGCCTCAAACACATTCAGAAGAAAATATCTCTTTCCTACTTTTTAAGTAGAATGTCTCTGTAATTATTTCTTAGAACATCATTACTATTGTGATTGCTTGTGTAAGCTCTGTTGCGATGCAGCAAGGTGAAAAAAGTACTTGATGGTACAAGGACACTTACACCAAGCATGAAGAGAGAGTGAGACAGACAAATACATCACGCTTAGCCTGCAGATCCAAGTGCACGAAGCAAAGAGTGCTAAAAACCTACCACATATGCAAATAGAAGCAACAAATGAAAGCACAAGGGATACGCATGGTGGAATAAAATGGGGAAAATACTTCCTTACTGGTCTCAGGAAGGAGTCGAGACACAACGATCAGACTAGCATCTTCAAAGCAAGAATGCGGAGCATCCAGTTGGAGATACTGAAGCCTAATTTTCAAAGTGCTGAAGATGAGCAAGTCAAAGGCAGGCATAGCATGACAAAAAACAAGCCAATCGATTTACTGCTGAGAACACAAAACCTAAGCAATTTTGAACATTTCCAGTTGAGTCTCTATTTTCCACCTTCTTAACATTCCAAGGAACAATTTTTAGAGTCCCACTCAGCAATAAGGAACCTATTAAATGACATGGAGTAACATATGCAATCGGAAGTAGTCACCTTATTTTAACATGACAGCTCCTTAGAAAAAAAATAATACAAATCCTGTTCTTGCATAGAACAATTGGAGTTACTTTACTAGTTATTATTATGATTATTATTGTGTTTATTGTACTACAATTCCACCAAAATAAATTATAGAAACAAAACAGAGCTATGTAAATAATAAGAAATTAATTAGCACAGGAAAATACAACTGCTTAAGAGCTTTTCTTGGTGTTATTGTAGTCTTATGTTGTGCAGGCTTAAATTTGAAGTACAAAAAACCCAAATGGGCCTAACATACGTACATGGAAGTTTCTCTAGTACAATTCTAGTAATCCCACTGACCACAATGATATCAGTTCTCTGATAAAATGGAAAATCAGATGAATAGGAATGGTCCCTAAGCACATGCAAATAAAACCTAAGAAAATATAACAGAACAAAATAAACTAGAACAATATAGATATTAATATATATTAATATACATCTTGTAATAATAAATTACAGCAACGCCAAGTAATCAATTTTATTAAAGGTGCATATATTCAGTGAGTCTGTCCTCTCACCAAGAAAACATCAAAGGAAAAAGTAGTACCAGTTTGCCTGCAGTGAGGGAGCTGAGGGAAAATATTTTCCTGTCTTCTAATCTTCTTGTTTAAGCTTTGTATTTCTTCAGTTTTCTCCTCCTCGGCAAATTCCATATCAGCTTTTACTGCCACCTGGTTAGGGACCACATTGTTTTGCTGCAGCCTATTAGATGCATGAAAGGGTCAAATGTGAAAAAGGCGTTGAGATCTTGACATATGCACTGGCAGAAGGCCAACTGAACCCACAGACTAGAGAGACAGAAGGGCTGCCAACTTACAGGCACCATACTGATAGCTGTACACAGCTACAACTCTGAAATTGACTTGTCACTCTGCAGCAGACCTGCAAAACTCATAAAACATTTACTGATAACGTAGTATGCAGACAACACAGCTAAGGACTTCTCACAATGCCAGCACTATTGCTATTACCCAGAACATATCTTCAAACAAAAATTTTGTATTTAATTACACACAACAGCTTCACAAGAAAAATAGTGACCCTGTCATATTTTTAGATTTCAAATTTGCTGCACTGGGCCATCCAAAGCATTTCCTCATTCCACTAGCAGAAAACATTAAACTTCAAAGAAGAGAAAACTAATGATTTACATGTAAATTCCATGTAATTTGTTGCAGTCTTTTTATATGTAAGTGATGACCTGGCAAAGTGGATGAAGGCTGTGGTTTTTCTAATTAGTTTATAGGGGAATTTCTGCAGGGTTATAATGAGCAAGTCTAGAAGAGATCTCTTCACAAGTCTAGCACTGTTCAGTCTATGCCATGATCATTTCTCCTCGTGTTCCAGGTGTGATTTCCCCATGAAAATTAAGACCATGTATTCCCACTTGACTTCACTTGTAATGACATCATCCCTAGATTATCTTCCCTATTTACAGCTATAAGTTATAGCAAGAATTTGTTGGAACTTGCAATTGTCCTCTTGCTCCAGACAGAGTTTATCATGTCCCACCAGAGAAGATCCCATTGCCTATCTTTCCTTGTTGACTCACTCCCACCCAAAACGTTTATCTCACTTTCTACATGTATTGAAGGAATAACATAGTCATAGTCTGTCTTGTAGCAGAGATGGGGAAAAAAGGGTTCAATATAATCAGTCAAACTGCCATGGACTAATAATCTTCCTCTGTCTTGGATGACACATGCAGACTGTGCACTCCCAAGTCCAGGCCGCTCCTCTGGTTGTTTGATTCACAGGAATGCATTGGTTTGCCTCAACTCCCTCTGTTTTATGTTCAGACCGTTCTCTTCCAGAATTCAGAAAAAACTGCAACAACGAACTTCCAGCATCACACTTACAGCTAAAATGAATATAATAGTAATTGGAAAAACACTTTAAACAATGAATTGCAAACCTCCTTCCCTCAAAAATGACATCTACTGGATATTTAATGTTTTATTTTTCAAACTGAGAAAAACCTACACAAAAAGAAGGAAGGAAGGAAGGAAGGAAGGAAGGAAGGAAGG
>RSEF01000001.1:78358632-78390905 GCA_003993805.1 Himantopus leucocephalus | reverse complement strand
AGGTCCCTTCCAACCCAAACCATTCTGTGATTCTATGCTTTTAAAGCGTTTCCTGAATGAGCGAAGGGTCCCCCGTGCGTGCCACGGCCTGGCTTGCAATATTCGACTGCTACCATTGATCTCTTCCAAAGGAACAGTCTTGGTCCACCAAGTTCAGTGCTTTGCCTGAGGCAGTAACCAAGACATAAAAACTCCTGAACAACTGATTTATTTTTAGCCAAACAGTGAACGATGAGTGGATACAGCAGGGGAAGGGCAGGATCCTCCCTGACCCTCGCAGTAATCAACTCACGCCCTGAAGCATAAGATTTGATTATTTCTAATCAAAGATTCCTTAACTCTTAAGTATTACAGAGCCAAATATTATGTAGTGCTCTTCAAATTCAGCTGTAGTTAATTAACTCTATGGTCCCCAGAGTAGGTGTCTTTCTGGAGGATTTTTAACCTAAGTTTTACTTTGCTTCTTAGTCTGTCTATAGCAACTCCCTCCCCCATGTCGGGGGCTTTATAATGGGTTTTTTGGTTGTTTGGGGGTCAGTGGGTTTGTTTCTTGTTTGGGGGGTGGTGGTGGTGTTTCCGTTTTGTTTTGTTTTTTAAGATGAATGCATTGGTAAATTAATCTTTTAAAGGACATCAAGACCTTGGGGGTATTCTTTCAACCTTCTGGGAAAAGCAGCCCTAAGCGTCAAGAGGAAATTCTTTTCTCTAAAGGAAAATACTGTTACTTTTTTTTACCAAGTTAACAAGGACTATCAGACAAAGACTGATCACAGTCTTCAGGCAGTAAAATTTACAGACTGCATGACACTTATAAACAATCAGCACATGCACTTAAGTCATTTTGCAAAGCTAATTCCAATGTCTGTGGTTTCCATGTGAGGAATAAACTGTTTGCTATGCTCAAACTTTGGCAAAAAATGTAGTTTTGCCATATTACTAAAGCCAGGACCAGCAAAATTGAAGAAATGTGTATTGGTTGGATTGTTTCAGTTTAATATAGTACTCTAAGAACAGCTTAGTTATTAGAGTATGATGATTTATGGTTCCTGCTCACAAACAGGTAGCTATTATTAATAACCTGCATATAGAAGAAGAGTAATCTAAGTTTACTAAACCAGGGTACTGCTATATGAAAAACTTATGTCAAATTGCTGAAATTAAATCAAGCAAATGCACCTCTTTCCCTTCCTCTCTTCATCCACAGAAGCTCTCTGTTGAAAAAGATCATACTAATCTAATCCTTTTTCTTCCATTTATTCTTTTAAAATGCATGAAGCTTTTAACAGCATAAGGATATTTCTGGTTTTATCACCCATTTCCACTGACAACCTCTGCCCTGCCCCGGCACTCCCCACGCCGGCACTGCTGCCTGGGGCTCTCCGTGAGCACCCACTGTTCAAGCTCGAGGGACAACTCCGCAACCACGGCAGCTGAGGTTTTCATTCTGCGCCAACTCAGGGCACCAGGGGAACCCGGGCACCCCGCGAGCCCGGTGTGGCCAGCAGGGCTAGAGAAGCGATTGTCCCGCTGTCCTCGGCACTGGTGAGGCCACACCTTGAGTACTGTGTTCAGTTTTGGGCGCCGCAGTATAAGAAGGACATTGAGGTGCTGGAGAAGGTCCAGAGAAGGGCAACGAAGCCGGTGAAGGGTCTTGAGAATAAGCCTTATGAGGAGCAGCTGAGGGAACTGGGGTTGTTTAGTCTGAAGAAAAGGAGGCTGAGGGGAGACTTTATCACTCTCCAACAGCTCCCTGAAAGGAGGGTGTAGCGAGGTGGACATTGGTCTCTTCTCACAAGTTACAACCGATAGGACAAGAGGAAACGGCCTCAAGTTGCGCCAGGGGAGGTTTAGGTTAGACATGAGGAAAAACTTCTACACCAAAAGGGTTATCAAATACTGGAAGAGGCTGCCCAGGGAAGTGGTGGGATCGCCAACCTTGGATGTATTTAAAAGCCGTCTAGATACAGTGCTCAGGGGCATGGCTTAGAAGTGGGCCTGGTAGAGTTAGATAGCAGTCGGACTTGGTGATCTTAAAGGTCTTTTCGAGCCATAACGATTCTATGATTCTCTGATCCCCTGTGTGTGTACGGGGGTGCCAGTGGATGTCGCGGATGCCAGCGGCATCCCCTGCAGCCTCCCACTGCAAAGCATTTGCACGCAGGTGGCTGTGCGGCACCCCAAGTTCCTCAGCTCACAGCTCTCTGCAAAGTCAGTGACAACACCTCCTAAAAACACGTATTTTGTATTTCCCAGAGCTCCCTCCCCAGCAGCAGGGAGAGCAATGGGCTCGGGTGCTGTGGGCTGCCGGTGGCATTCCCAAACTGCTGTCTCCACGGGAAACCGGCTAACACGGACACAGCAGCCGTGCACTGAGCACTGAGCCTCCTGAGACAGCCTAACTCCTCCTGATGGAAGCTGTTTATTCATTTTATTGCTGCACTGTTGACTTTATTTGAAATACCCTGAAGCCCGATCTCCTAGCTGCAGACGCACGGCACCGCAAGCTGCCGTACAGGCACTGCTCCCTGGCAGAGCACGAGTTTTGAGTCACAGACGCTGCTCCACGTGGCGGTGCGGTGACGACGATGCTTTGCATGGAGTTTCCATGAAAAAACATATCTGGTTCTTAGGGCTGGCAGGAGCTTGGTATCCAGCAGAAAGCCTGCTCAAAGGACAGTGTGGGAGGAACCTCTGTGCCTTTGTGGAACTAAAAGCCTCTTTATGCTTGAAAAATTGCTTCAAACAACAGAGCAAACCCCCAAAAGAGCCCCTCTGCTTGTATAAATCAGTGTTTCTTCACTGAAGCCAGTGGCGTCACGCAGAGCTACCCGGGCCGGGGAACGTCCCCGTGCAATCACATGGGGAAAGCACCGCACAAAGCGAAGCTGCTGCCGGTGCTGGCTCCGCCGGCACAGACGTGCCCAGGCAATTAGCCGCTGATGGAAACAATGATGACATGAGCTGCAGGAGACGCCTAAAAGTCGATCCTAATAAAGTGGTCTGTGGCTTCAGCCCCTCTGAGTCCCCCTCTTATTTGGGAGGCTGAACCCCACGCGTGAGGCTGTCAGCACGGCGCAGGACCGCCCGCCTCACGTGGGCAAGTGGCAAATCCCGGAGTAAAACCTGAGTGTCCCTGCTAGTCTGCCATCCATCGCCTCCCTTGCCAGGAAACAGCAGCCGCACTCCCAGGGCTCCACAGTACCCAGCGCGAGCTGGAAACAAACAGCTCTCCTTATTTGCTCTGCTCTTTTTTCCTCATTTTTTTTTTTACTCTTTCTTTAAAGATATATTATGCATTTATACATATATTTTCTGGCCTCTACTCTCTTGACGTTGCCGCAAAAGCTAGAGCTTTACTGTGGGGAAACTAAAGCCAACTGAAGATTTCTGGCACAACAATTTTGACTGCTGTTTGTTTCCCAACTTGACTAAGCATCACTCCACCATGTGTAAAGTGACAATGCCATCAACTAAGTTTTCCAGGGACTGAGCAGTTTGGCAGTAACGTGTAATACTAAATACTCAGAACTCCCCTTCGTTACTTGTGTGTTTGTCTCAGATACGGCGAACACACTAATCCACAGAGAAGCAAGCTGCTGTTTGAAAGGGATTTACAGGAGGCTGAACAAGTTTCGGCAGATCAGTATGTATAGACACTGACTTACATTTTACTCTGCTAAATCTAGCGATATCTTTCATGTGACCACTTCAAAATACTTTGCAGCCGTTTCACACAGAACTCCAGAGGGATGGATAAGCAGCTTTATCTCCCCTTCACATACGTGGCCAAAGAGATTAACTTGGTCGCATAGTTAATGACAGAAACGAGAGAAAACCCAGGCGTTCTAATATACACACATGCTTCTTTCGAGGGAAGAGGCACAATGGTGTACTTTAAGTCCAAGTCCAATTTGATCTGTCTCTATATTCTTTTCTTCCTTGCTAAAGGACAAAACAAAAAGGCCACTGGAGACAGAGGGGGGGACAGACACGTTCTGTGCCGCTTCACGGCTCCTCTGATCGAGTTTTACATTTCTCATTAAAACCGCAGCCCTGGGAGGACCCTCCGCCCTCTCCCAGAGCAGCTGGGACCTTCTTTCCCGCCGGAGCGGGAGATTAGCACAACGGCTTTGTTATAAAAGTCACTATTCTGCGGTGATGCCGAGGGCACAAGAAATGTCAAGGCTGTGCCTAAGAGATGACACTGAGCCATCTGGGATTTGGGGGAAACGCTGCTAAATTAGCTGCTTCAGTGTCCTGACGGTTCAGATTTGTGTATAAATCAAAAAACTGCACATGGCAATATGTGCTTGATAGGAAGGGTGTGCGAGACCCCCCATCACCCCTCCAACGTCCCACAAAGACAGGCCAGTACGTCGTTAATCATCTGCCTCGGTGACACAGGGTGGAGGAGCCGGGAGAATTTGCCTAAGTGCAAAATACGGACACTGCCAGGACCCTACTGAAGCGTGGCCAGCCAGGTTTTGAGCTAATCCAAAACTCTGTTCCTACCATGAGGCCCCTCTGCGCTCATCTCTCCCTGCAGACCCGCTCCTCCCGTCGGGCACGGCTGCCCCCGCACAGGCACCGGGGCCCTGCATCGCCCCGCTCCGCTCACGCTGCTGCAGCCAAGGGCTCTGCTGGCGCTCGGTCACGGGCAACATTCCCCTTCTCCGCTCCGAGCCCCGCTGCCGCCCCCCACCCAAGGGCAGAGCTGCGCCACGGGGCAGAGGACCCACGTCCTGCGTACTGCCACGGCACAGACCCGCTGTTTGCAACAGCACCGCCGTTCCCGAGAGCGAGAGGGACCATCTTCTGATCGTTGTTATATGTACTGAGATTAAAACACTAACTTTGTAACTACATCTAAAAATACCTGTTTTCTTCATTTTCCTTTACATGGATAACACACCACCGGAGAGCCCAACGCTGTTGGACCCGATGGTCGTCTTTTCTTTCAACCACTTCCAGTACGAGTGTGACACAGTGAATGGGACCCCCGTCGCCTGGTGCATACTGAAACCCTTCTTGCCATGCTCTTGCAAAATATATTTAATTTGTAAAAAGTCTGTTCAAATAAACCGCTCTTCCTTTGGGGATTTAAAATTAGGACACTCACGTGCAGCTCACACATCCTATATTTTGTTTTCTTTGGCGAATAGAGTATACAATTAGGGGAATTTAGCTGCATAGAGTTGAAGATGCTTTAGCTAAAGTCCCCTGAAGAGATTCCTGGAGTGCGGAAGAAAAGCCATCTGCTGGCTCCAATGGAAGCATCAGCAAGGAAATAAAGTTGGGAGGAATAATATAAACAGCCAGAACTAAAATGGAACTTGGCAACTCTCCAGGAAATCAAAGTCCCCTAAACTCCATGAAAATAAGTCATTCTTCCTTAAAAAATAAATGCGTGTGAGAGAGAGAGAGACTATACCCAACAAAAAGCAGAAACCCCACAGATAAATCAAGATGCTATCCTACTTTGCTGTTCAAATGTCTCCATGATCAAATTATTAGTTCTTTTTTTAAGATGGCTAAATACATCTTAAACAATAAAGAAAACAAAAAGGGCATACTGAGAATATTTTATTGTATCTCAAAATCTTGAAACCATCAGGGGGTTTGCATCAGATTTACTTTAATTACTGCTTAGAAGAATAAATATACGTTAGTGGGTTAGTAAAGGAGATAAACACTCCAGCACATTTTTAGATTACACATTTAAGTAATGATGAAGCCAGAGGACTAACTCGGTACTTATAGATCAGTTATTTATGTGCTCATTGAAGGAACTCCAGCAGGACGAAACCGCATAGCGCAACCCATACCACCGTGAAGATGCCTAGTAAAGGCAGAAATGGAAATCCCTTCTCTTCAATCATTTAAAAGCAGTTCGTCCCTGAGGCCACTTCGTGCCACGAGCACTTCCCATACAACTCCTCAAGCGCCCGCCCTGGCAGGAAAGCGCTGCCCCATGTGCCTAACTGCCACCAAAGCTGGGGAGAGCCCAGCGCCTGCTCATCCTGACAGAAACTGCAGGTGCGTGTATTAGAAAGAAACATCTTCTGTTTCAACAACAAAACCAAGGATGTATCTGATCTTCATAAGAGTTTATCTGTTCCAAACGCGGACTGATCGATGGGCCAGGAGGAGACCTCAGGCTCACCTGGCTTGCCCCAAGGCAAACTCTGCTCCAAAGGCCCTGGACTCAGAGAAGCTCCAGCTGGAGGACACGCTGCCCTGCGGGAGCCCCAGCAGATGAAGCCGTTGCTCTAACGTGAAGGACAGCACCCTGTCTGTGGTTCTGCGGGCAGAGCCAACGTACACCAGGGACAACCAGACCGTAGCACGCTCAGGATACAGGGTGAAAGGTGCAGAAAACGTTCAAGTGATTTCTGGTTTGTAACTGTGTATTAGACGTGCCTGAACCACACAGTTCAATCCGCACTCCCCTGCTTACGCGCTCAGCAAAGTGCTTGGTTCAGGCTGCTTCATACCCTGCAGTTATAATGAAAAACTCCACATTTTTTTCCAAACACTGATGAAAGAAGTTTATCTGTAGCATGAACATGAATCAATTACTTTGTTGTGTGGCCACCATAAAGTTCAGGAGAGGCTGACTCTGAGTGTTGCCCCGAGAAGCTGTGGCTGCCCCATCCCTGGAGGTGTTCAAGGCCAGGTTGGACGGGGCTTGGAGCAACCTGGGCTGGGGGGAGGTGTCCCTGCCCGGGGCAGGGGGTGGGACTGGATGAGCTTTAAGGTCCCTTCCAACCCAAACCATTCTATGATTCTATGACTCCCATACAATGGCTCATATATGCCTACATTAACTGGGAGGAAAGTCAAATGTCTGTGTGCAGCTGGGAGGAAAAAAACCACTACAGAGAAAGAAAAAAAAAAATATCCAAATTTACAGCAGATTTTCAGGCCCCTGTTAAGCATATTTTAAAGCCCCACCAAATACCCCTTCATTACCACCACATGAGAGTGCATTTAAGGAAGGACCAAACCATGCTTAAGACTTAGCTGTGCACTTATCCATAGAAAACAGCAGGATGCACTTACATCAATGAGGTCAGAGACGTCGTGGATGTAGTATTTACTGACAGCTGCGTTGGTGGCTGCCAGGTTCAGCAGGTAGTCGTTCCTGGCTTTAGTACACTTCAGCTTGTTTTCAGAATATTTGGCTTGTCTCTGAAAAAGCAAAAGGGAGTGTCAGATCACAAATAGGATACTACTTTCACAGCTTCTCTTGCTGCAGGGCCCCACAGCACCCTGCAGCCTGGGTGTGACGTGTTAATTAATAAAATTTGGTATCGGCTATGAAAACAGGCACCCTTGCCAGGACGGAGGAGATCACAGCTGAACACCCCTGGTACCATCAGCCAAGGCACAACGAGTGCGTTCTGCTCAGATGTACCCAGCGCATCCCGAGCACAGCTGCTCTTCCTTTATCTGTGCATTCGCGGAGGTTTTGGCATCAATCAAAATTAGAGGGCCAAATTTTTCCTCCCAGATATGCTGACATACGTTTGGACCCGCTCCAGATTTATGCAGCTGTATCAAAGTGGAATCTGGCCCAGAGGCCCACGCTACAAAATTCAGAACAGGACCCAGAATTCAAAACTCTGTAGGAAAGCAGATGTGCTCAGATCTGGGGCATTTGCTCAGGCAGATCACTAGTCTAAAGGTTTAGCACAAAGGATTAACCCTTCAAAGAAGCGTGCTGCTAGACAACGGCCCAGTGCTGGATCAACATGCGAGCAAACGTGTCCCCGCTGGGGAAGCGATTGCTTTTTCTCCGAACTTAACAGAAAAATTACAGTTTTGGAGAGCCTGAGATCTGGGGGGATTTGCTGAAGCCAGAACAGAGTTAAGTGTTTTGACTAGCAAAGCCAACTAAATGCTGCACTTCAACTCCCAGACAGTCTGCGGAGGAAGAAACACTGTTATTTTATATACCCGACCCTTTTCTTCGCCTGCCACGTGTCTCTGACTGAAGGAACTCTGCGACAGCTATTGTTCATTGTTAAAAGCGCTTTTTTTAAAAAATAAGTCCTGAACAAACCACAGCCCCGGGCAGCAGGGTCCCATGTCTGGGTCAGAAGGCATCGCTGTGCCCAGCCGGCCACACCGGTGCGCTGCCCCCCTCGCCGGTGCGCAGCCCCCTCGCCGTCAGCACAGCCCCTCAGGTCCCCGCCGAGCCCCAGGGCCGCTGCGAGCAGCCGGTGAATGGGCACCACACCGCCCGTCTCTGCCTTGTGTGTCCCCGGAGCCGTCAGCCCCCGAGGCCCCTCCAGCCGCTTTTCTCAGCCCTCCCTCCGGAGAGCCATCCTGCAGGATGTCACGGGTGGCCACGTGGCTCCCATGGGAGTCCACCACCCCCTCCAAGGCTGCACTGCCTGATGTCCCCCGTCCCCACTTCTTGCTGAGCAGTGCCAGCCCGACTTTGGGTCAAATCCTCACTAGCGGGTGGTTTCGGCACTTCTCCGCAGCCAGGAAGCAGTGAAGAGACCCATTATGGCCCCCTCAGACTGCCCTTCAGCAAAACACACAGACGAGCCGACATCCTCGCTAACCCACCCCAGGGACACAGGAACGGCTGCGCGGAAACGGGCAGGGCTGGAGCCGGACCCTCCTGCCCGTGGGACCCCCACGCCAGCCTGCCTCCCCCGTCCTTCCCTCCCACCCACCTTCTCCTTCATCTTCTCAATCTTCTTGACGGAGCTCCGCCGCTGAGGCCTGTCCTCGTGCCGCAGCAGGTTCACGCTGATGTCCCCTGACTTGTTGAACTGCTTTTCCTCCTGCTTCTCCGCCTCCTTCAGCTTGCTCTCAGCGCTGATGCTTTCGGCATGATACATGTGGTAGGTCTTCATCACCTGAGGAAACAGAAGCGTTGTGAGTCGCCTGCCCCACGGCCACACGAAGCACCAGTGCATGAGGAGATGACAGCCATGGGCAGGGCGGCAGTGTCTCAGCTGTGCCAGGGCTGTTTGAGGCCACTCTGGCATTAAGGAGCAACAAGGTGGGAAGGAAAAGCCCATGAAATGAACCCCAGCGCTAGCCCTACTTGGAAATGGCACAGAGCTGGTGTAAGAACTGTTGTCCCCGCTCAGTCCCCGCTGCGGGGACAGACTGAGATGTGCCTCCAGCACACACCTGCGTTCAAAGAGCACTGTGTATCTTCCTACAGGGAAATGAGAAATAACTTCCAGTGCTTTGCAGCTGGGATAAGGGTCTCCATGACAAAAGACTGCGAGGAGGCCAAAGTCAACCTGAAGTCACTTCTGACCCAACCCCTCTGTTCCTACACTTGAACTTGCTAAGCCAACCCATCAACATAACCCCATCTCTACCATCCTGACAGTAGATCCCACCTTGAAGGTGGAAGAGCTGCAATTTCCAAGCAGAAATGGAGTTTGTCTCCTGCCACCACTTAATTCTCCTCTTGCTGCTGCCGCCGGTGAGCACGGTCAGTGCCAGGGTAGACTGCAGCAGCACCCAGTCCTTTAAATTCAAGATCGCCATCAGTGATTCTGGATAGAGGATGCTGATCTACTGCCAGGAAAACTCCTGCAGGCAAAACTTGTACCACAGCCTTTCCTTTCAGATGCAAAAGCCCAAAGGGCACATTGTGAGCATTTTAATGGAGCTGGCAAGAGGAACACATCTGCTCTTCTCTCTTTATGCCTTTAGTCACGTTGTCCCCTTTTATCATCTCCCTTCAGGATTTGAGTGTTTTGTTTCACATTGCCCTGACACTGCTGGAGACGGCTGACTTCTCCCTGAAGATCAGTCTCCCGCGCAGTGCCTGGGCACCACCAGCGGCACTGGGACAGGGCCGCCTCGAAGCCCACGAGCTGAAAAGGAGCAGGAACCCACAAAAGCACAGTAACTTTGCACAAGCCTCAATGAAGAAAATACAGAGTTTTCCTCAGCTGCGGCTGTCAGCAGGAACCAGGAGTGTTTAACTTGGACGAGGTGAGGCTGAAACATATGATCTCTCCTCTTGCCAACCACAAACGTCAGCGGCAAAGGAGCTCCAAATGCCGCACCGAAGCCTGCACAAACGGGCCATCGCTGGGAGTTACAATTTTAGGGGACTGCAAGGAACAGTAAGTAAAGGCTTGTGCCTTGTTTCTCAGCTGCTTTATCACAAAATCCTGCAAATTCTAACACAGATTTGAGCCACGTATTTCAAACTGCAGTTTCTGCTGTGAACATCACAGGACACACACAAACCAGACAATTTCTGGGTTTTCCCTAAGGAGAAAGACTAGAGGGCTTCGCTGAGCCCTCCTCATCTTCACTGTCTCCATCGCTTTGTGAAAAACTCGGAGGAACGTGAAAAAGACAAGTCCTGCACATCAGCGCCATCGGGCAGTGGTGAGAGAGGTTCCATCAGCACCCGGAGAGGCCCTAACGCCACGCAACAGAAAAACCCAACAATTAAACAGTGGTCCCACTTGCATGACTTTTGTGCAACCTGAAGGTTGTGAGAAGGTTACCGAACCAGAAAAGCATCAGCACGATTTTGCGGTTGTCTCCATTCGCCCAAGGCTTCGCCGCTCTGCCGCAGGCCTGGGGACGTGCTGCCGTCGCCCATCGACTCCAGCGGCTCCCACGGCTGCAGGGGGAACGTCGGCGGCTGCAGGGAAAGGCAGGACCCACCGTGCAGAGCACCACAATGGGGGTCCCAGCCCCACCGCCATCCGCTACCTTTGCACAGGCTCCAACTGACTTATTTGCTAATGACCAGGGGAACTTTCCCTAACGAAGGCCCTTTTTCCTCCTCCATAATTTATCCCTGCTTGAACCTGAAAGGGTGACATGGGAACCAGCTCTAAAACTCCTCTGAAAGTCTCTCTGACAAAGTGCAAAGGATCTAACATGATCATGTTAATATGTTCTCCCCAGACTTCTGCATCCATGCTGCTGGAACTGTGCCGACCGTGTTCCTCACCAGCTGCCATGCCGCACAGCTCACACTTGGAAATTCAGGGATATTTCTGTTTGGTTTAATATCTGCCTTCATTTTGAATGGGGACTACCTGCACTACAGCAATCAGCCCTTTGATCCGCAATTCCCTCGTGCCTTCTCGGCGCTTGCAATCGAGTCACGTTGTCCCTGTCTTACGCTATTGTGTCATAAAGAAAAACTGCCACAGCTGCGTCCCGGGGATCTTTTCTGCAAATAAGTTAATTAGCTGCAGTGGAGGGAGAAAAATATGTTCCAATGTTCATTAGTTATTTAACAACACAAGTTGTGTTTTCCAATATTAATAACACGTTCTAGATAAAGGCCATTGCCAAAATACCAGCCACAAACAGCACTGTTTGCCGTCCTCGGCTAGAAGCGCTTTATATTCCTAACAGCTCACCACTAAGGTTCTGACCCAGCAGAGGAGCCAGATCAGAAACCGGGTGACACACGTTAAGCACAGGCTCAGGCCCTCCCGAAGTCGAGGAGACCAAAACGCAAGCCCAGCGCAGAGGGTGAAGCAGACACGAGCACGGCCAGAGGTGAAAGCCTGCCAAAGACACCAGCCCCCTCCTCTTCAGACGGAGCCGGTGGCACCACCTCAGGGACACCCACAGCGTAGTGTCTGAGAAAGGGACAAATCCCTCAGACCGACAGAGCTGACCTCCATCTCCCTGGTCTTTAAGGGAGCATGAAAGCAAACGTGTCCTTTTCAGAGGATTTCTACGGTGTGATACAGAGCAACGTATCGGTGCGTTTCTACCGTGTGATACAGTCAATGCTTTCTACAGCGTGACACTCGCCGAAAGCACCCGCGAACCACGGAGGCATGGCCTCCCCCATCGCACGCGCCCCATGGAAAGGGAGAACTTCCTCCAGCCAGTTCATGTCCTGCCACACAGGGAATGACGACTATTAGTGTCCTTTTTAACTTGGGCAACGTATCTGTAGATATTATGCTAATTAATACTACTTGTTTCACAGTTAGTAATCCTTATCCGTACCACCTTGTGACAAAGAATCTCACCGGGTCACATCACACTACTTTTACGGACTTCAAGGTGCTGCCTTCAGCTGAGGCCGTGTCCCGGTGTTACGGCAAACAAAGCCCGCACCTCAGACAGGCCGTCGTTAGTGCCGTGCAAACGGCACACCATTGCCGGAGCTTACAGAAAACACGACCAGAACCGTGCTCTGGGGTTACTGTTTTTCTTACCCTAATTTTGGCCTGACTTCTTCCGATAGGAACGCATACCATACAGAAAGGGACCTGTCAGCAGAGAACCTCCAGCCTTTACGGACTCCAACTTGCTATCTGTCTGCTGGAGGCTGCAGGCAGGGATCAAAAGAATGAATTTGGCTTTAATTCACAGCTAAATTATTTCTGTGCAAAACTGTTCACAAGCAACTCTTACTTCAGAAGGAAAGTCATCTACTTCCTTTTTAATCAAAATCAGCGTGGTTTTGGGCTTGAGTTCTTTGCACACAGAGTCCACAGGATGACTTGCTTGCATCAGAACAGCAACCAGGCTGAATTAAAATCAATTTAGTTATTTTGGCTTAAGTTTGAGACAGCGAATGCTTGAGAAGCCTGTAAAAAAATAGACAGTTTCCACATATTGCACAGAATTCCCCTCTGAAAGCCTTAAAAAGCAGCCTGGCCAGGGCACAGATGTACTATGGACACAAGGCTTGGCCATAGGCAAGATAAACGACTTCCTTGCGTTGACAGCAGACAAATGACATTTTACAAGCAGCAGCTTGGTGTCCCTTGAGCCAGGGGTCCTTACTCTGTGTCTGATTCTGTCAGCAGCCACGGATACGGAATGTGCTGCTCTTGGGTACCCAACATGCTGCAATGAACACACCAACTCCAGGTCAGTCCTGAAGATGTCCCAGAACACCACCTGCACGCTGGATCAACCTGCGAGCCACGTGCGCCACCCAGCCTGTTTTACCTGATGCCTCCAGGACAGAAAACTACTGACGGGTGTCGGGGGGAGCTGGTTTGCACTGACCAGATTTAAGATGATCTTGTTCGCCTGACAGGACCTGCTTTTCCTTCGTGTTTCATGGTCGTTTCTGAAATACGCATCTCCTCCCTGCTCCTTCCCAGCCGCATAACACAATCAGTATGTTATCTTAGCAGCAAGGTCAGTTCACAGCACACACAAAGCTCTTCCAGGGGTTCCAGTCTGGTTCACCATTCAAACACATTCCGCTCAGCGTGTGGGAGCAAAGCAGTGAACGAGGGGAAATCTCAGCTCCAGTGAAGATGAGTTTTGCCACAGGCTCAGCGGGAGCAAAATTACTCTCCATGCTCTCCCTTGGCCAACTGCACGCACTTTGGACCTCAGCCCGCTTCTGATCCTCAAGCTGACCGGACCACGTCCCTCAGGTGATGCTCCTGTCCCGTGTCCGGGTTCCGAGTACACTAGTCCACAGGTATTAAGGTCAGCCCAGCCCTTGCTAGTATCTCCTTGTTTTGCATCTGTCATGCTGCTGTTGTAATTACTCTTAATTAGTCACCACCACTAACACAGCTTGTGACATTCAACCATCAACAACACGCTCCCAAAGCTCACGCAGGCTTTTTAATCCAACCTGGCTATCCACCCACACTGCAGGTCTCAAAAACTGAATCCTTCAACAACTAATGCAGAAACAAACCTGTTAAGAGAAGACTTATGGGAGAAATTTCAAATAGCATCATTTGTGCTCTATTGTTTAGGCCTATTTTTCAAAAAGATGGAATAAAGCGATTGTTTAGGAATAAACCTACTGCAGTGTTGTTTATGTACCAGTAACAGATACCACCAAAGAAAGCACATACATCACCTCAATTTTCCAACACAAGACAGACTTTATATTGCTTTGTTGATCCTAAACCACAAATAAAATAAAGACAACAACTGCTACGGGGCAAGAGACAGAAGCAACACAAAGACTTTCATTGCCCTCCTATGAACACCTGCTTGAAGCGTGATGTCCTGAATTACAGCGTACGATGTCACCTGGAGGCACAGGCAGCTCTGCAACCAAAGCGCTCCTTGGAGCGGGGAGATGAAGCTGAGCACACACGAGCTACAAGCTTTATGCACTCCTCCGCAGAAGGTCATGTTCAGCCATCATGCAGAGGCCCCCAGACTCAGAGGAGCAGGTCAGGTTTCGGCCGCACATCGGCACTGCCAATTCAGAGCACAACTCCTGAGCCGTTCGCGCCCGGCAGAAATCACCAACCCAGCGAAAACTGAAAGGGGCCTAAAGGCAACAGAGCGTAGAAGGCCCAGCAGGAGAGAGCGTTACAGACACCAGGGATCGCACTGGATTGTGCCCAAAACATCTCCATTTATGCTTAAGTGAAACCATTAGACGGCATGATCCGCTGCCTGATGCGGCCGCAGAAGCCCTTCACGGTACGGCCGCTGGGAAATCCTCCTCTGCTGCCGTCAAATCCAGTGAAGAGTGAAATGTTCCTAACAAATGCAAGAGGAACGAGCGGGCTGCACCGCAGGATGGCAGGAGGGAGAGCGAGCCCCCTCAAGTCACCGAAACATTGAACAGACATTTTGTTCTTACAAATGACATTGCCGACGCTCCCCTCGCTGCACGGGCTAGACATGGGGAGGATCAGCTCATTACTCACCGTGTAAAGCTCGTTGGTGACTTTCAGGAGTTCTTCATGCATCTGTAAGCCAATCTCCTTACTCTGGAAGACAAAAAGGAGAAGAGTTGAGACTCTGTTATGCTTGCAACATGCATTTCTGAAAGAACAATACATTTTGGAGGGAAGAGTAAAACTGCATGACTTCCAAATACTCCACGCACATGCATCTTAATCCTTTCTCCCAGCCGCATTCAGAGGAGCGGTCCGCACGCACTGAGGACAGCAGCGATAGCACTACCCTCCCAGAAGCAGGTCCTCGGCTGTGCTCAGCAGCAGAAGCGCGCTGCCCGCAGGGCCCTGCGCAGGTCGAGCGCTGGCAGCAGCACGCAGAGGCTCAGCCCTCACCCCCAACCCTCCCAGCACGCCACTCACTGGAGCTCCAGAGGACCTCGCGCCACTCAAAGGGCATCAAATTCCAGAGACAGACAGGAGGTGTGGAAAGGGGGAATGGGATCCCTACAAATACCCAGTTCAAACTCAGGAAGAAATGGGGTGATGGGTTTTTTCCTGACTAGCTGACCAAAGGTACACAGAAGGTCTCCAGTGCTGCCAGAGTGCTGGTACGGACACCGTGGCACCAGTAGAAGGAGCAGAGTCTGGGGATGCTGGCAAGCTGGCAGGTCAGGGAAGCAGTGAGTTGTTCTTCTCCTCTCTTCTTAAACCAAGTGACCAACCCGATCCTGATGGGTATCCAGAAGTACCTGTCCCCAAACCTTCCACCCCTGTGCCCAAGGGGATCCTGATGATCCCCCGCAAAGGCTTTCACATCCATCCCACTGAGAACAAAGCCACAGCAACCTATTGATGCTGCCGCTATCTAGCTGCATTTTTCACATTGCTCTCATGCCTGTAGGGTTTTTCTTTCCTCGTCTCAGCTGACAATGGCGTGGGTGGACCTTGGCAGCACAACGGGCTCCTGGTAATGCCAGGTCTTAAATACCGTCTGCCCCCTCGGACACCTGCCCTCTCCTGGCTGCCCTGCCAAACACAAGACTCGCCGTTCTGTGCTCTGCCATGGAGTTAACAAAACCCTGTACATTTTAATTCTACATATTATTTTAAAAAATGAAACAGCCCTGCAGCATAAGAAATGCCCCAGGGCCCCTATTCACCCTAGTTCAGAAATCCTGTCTCATATCCTTCCTGCTCCAGGAGCTGAAGAGACACCATCAACAGGGCTGCCAATCCACATCTGGGCTCCGCTTTTTCCATTTCTAAACATTAAACCCAAAATACAGATGGCCTCCTCTTCCAATCTGCCCGTGACAGTGAAGTTTAAAAGTAAACTAGCATTTTGATTTCCTTTAATTTTCTACAAATCCTTAACAAAATCAAATGCATGGTTATAAACATGAACACATACAGTACAGCAAATCCTCATCCTGTTTCAGAATTGTTGCATTTTCGTTTGAGGTCGATGTTTGTCCATGGATCACCCAACCTGGGTTTCAGAGACCACAATGAGGAATAGTACACAACTTCATTTATTTATTCTGCAAACACACAGGGATGAATCGAGAATTATAGTCAATATCGCTTTGCCCTTCCACTGGCAGCATTTATCTCCAGCCCACAGTCAATGTGCTGTGCGGATCCAACACGTAACGTGCTCCTCCGTTTTGGGCACTTGTTTCACACGCAGCCTGGCAGAGCGCACAAAAGCTGGGCTGCTCCACAGCCAGACGTGTTTCACAGCTTGACTTCGCCCGTTTTCCAACAAGACCCACGTTACTGGATGCGGGTAAGTGGCTGTTGCATTCTCCGCACTCAGCTGGCTGCGTGCTGGTGCTAAACTAACTCCCTGTAAAGTTATACAATAAACATTTGTGGGTACATGAATTGCTTAGATTTGCATGCTCCAGTCATGGACAGCATCACCTGTCAGTCTGTCTGGATTTGACAGATTTATTAAAGGCACCTGCTGCTGGACGGGCAATTTCCAGTCAGCTTTGGTACTTCAGAACGCAGATTGTCAGCCCGAGTATTTCAGGTTTTAGGTTCACCTTGACCATGACCCGCCCTCCCCATTTTGCCTTCAGTAGCTCATTTTCACTGTTCTGACCTGAGTCTCTCTCAAAAGGGACATTTTATTACAAAATAGCTACACCACACTTATATAATAAAGTTTCCAATTTCACAACCGCAACAGCCAAAGTTCAGCGGGCTGAGAAGAAAGCTCGCTGCGAGTGTAAAAACTTGTGGCATCTTCCTCCCTCCACCCCCCTGTCTGCTGAAATCCTATTATTAGTTTTTATTTTCCCTTTTCTTGCCAAGCAGGATGAAGCAGATCCACTCGCCTACCTCCTACAGCACGAACACAGCATTTCACGGGAGAGGCCACAACGCGGGGAGCTGCTGAACGTTTCAGCTTGGCTGTAGATCAAGTCAGCTCCTACTGAGAAATCCAGCGGTTGGATGCTCCCGCAGATGTGCATGCACTGCTTTCCCGCCTGCCTTGTAATCACACCCCACATCTCTCTAGAATCTTCTTGGCTAGGAAAGATTTATTATAGCTTGACGATGTGTTTAAACTAAGTATAGACACCCCCCTCTCCTTCCACAAAAAAAAAAAAAACCCAAGCCAAAACCCAAGCAGTTTCTTTCAGATTCCCTCAAATAACTCCATGCATTTTGTGCACAGAGTCTCGGAAAACAACATCCCACCAGCTGCTTGGCTGGGTGGCTAAAGAAGCCCACGACACAGAGGGGTCTTCTAATTAAAGCAAACTGGACAACCTACATATTGGAAAGTTTAACCTTAGATTAATGAAAGTTAGAATTGAATGCGAAGAGTGAAGCAAGGAACCTAAAGAGTAAAAAAGCACTCCGCATTCAGTGAATGTCCGGTAATTAGTGTATCTGTGAATTAGCGTCAGGGTATTTGGAAGAATCCCATCTTCAGAAGCGCAACTGATGCACGCTGCTCCCATTCTTACGTGCGCGAGGTGCCAAGAAGATGCCAATTACCAGAAGGCGCTAAGTACCCCCAGCCATCTGGAAGCCTTGTCTGCTGGAAACCCCGGTCCCTCTCCCCTCCCCGCCGACACCGGCGGTCCCTGGCTGCTCTCGGAAATCTCACTGCGGCTTGCTAATCAGCAGCAGAGCTATTAACGCACGCATCCCTCCCAGATACATCCAGAACAGGAGTTATTTAAGTCAGGGCTTGCAAACGGGGCTCTCGGACCCGGAGGAGCCCGCAGCAGCTCCGAGCCGCACGTTCCCCTCCAGCTGACCCTGCTGTCCCGAGTCACAGCCCGGCCCCGACGCGCCTCTCCCGAGGCAAAGGGAGGAGGACGGGCTGGCGGTAGGAGCAGTGGCCCAAAGTCAGCGGCGGCTCCTGCCTCTGCCCCAGATTTCCTGTGTGGTGGAGGGGAACTCCACAAAGCTGTAATTTTCCAAGCTAATTTTAGACTCCAAAATAGAGCAACAAAAAATGGCTCAGCTGTCAGCAGTGTGTGGTTCCCACGAGTCCCTCTGGCATGGGGGGGACCACAGGTGGGTACTACATTTAAAGACCCATTTGCTTACAGACACTATACACCAAACGCCCTGGATCCTGTTGGATCCACCAAAGCGGTCTCTGGCATCGTCAAAAGTCTCCCGGCATCCAAGAGGGCAGCGTCCAACCTCATGATGCTGGAGCCTCTTCCAAAGGCAGGCAGGCGGGGAGCTGGAAGACTCGCCTCTCCTCCGAGTTTGCTGCCCCCCCTTTTTATAACAGAGAAATTACATTGCTGTGTTTATGGCAGACAACGCCAAAATGTCATTCCAATTCCCTGGTACCATCCGCAAAAAACAAACTCCAGTTTCGCCGCTTGCCTTACGCCTTCCATTCCTACTAAAAAACACAGCTGCTTGCTGGGATAGCAATGGCTTCCATTTAGCAGGTTTATTAAAATTCCTACCGCTGCAGACAAAGTAAGGGGAAGAAGCAACATGGACTATTGGCAATGAAGAACGCTTATTTTAAAGACAAAGAAAAGAACTCCCTTCCAGACAGACACCACTTCTTCATTAAATCTCCATCCAGGGCACTGCGGTATGGGGCATAATTAAATTCACTGTCACGGAACGTAATTAAATCTCACACTGGGGAATAACACACCACAGTTATTTCGGACACAGCAATGCTCTGTCTCAAATATATAATTTCCTGTATTCCACACTTGGAAGAAGCAGCAAACATCTTTCCTTCTGCCACAGCGGGAGGCAAAAAGAGAAGCTAACACCTGCCTGCCGAGGGGGCCGGCGGCACGTCCCTCGCCCAGGGTTCACCTCTGCCAGGAGGACACGCTGTGAGATTTCATGGTGACGGAGACTCACTCCAAAACCAGATCGAGTCAGATCTCTGCAGTGACATACCTCAGCATCCCCGTTTATTGCCTGCCTATTAGCAACATTAACACACTTGCCTTGATAATCTCCTCCTGCACCAGGAACATGACTCACACTGGAAGCTCCAGGGAAATTTGCCCAATTCAGTTTTCTTCCTCCGCTTTCCTCATTAGCAGGGCTTGCCTGTCTGCCGCAGCAGGCAGGGAGGCTGCTGTCCGTGTCAATCGCACGGGCTAAGCTGCAGGCCGGGGATGCTCGGACAGGGGACACTGGTCCCCCGGCGCTGCCTGCGGAGCTCCCCGACCTGCCCGCAGGTCCCCGTCGCAGCACCCCTTTGCAGGAGCTCCGTGATACCCTCCGATATCTGCGCAGCTCCGCAGTACTCGCTGACAGGACACTGTTCCTCAAGGTGAGCGACCAGCACTCCGTCTCCAGGCCCTACATCTCCCAGGAAAGCTTCTGCTGATAAAGAGGGGACAATACCAGAGGCCACGCGCTCCCTGCGTTTCGCACCTGCAACCCAAGCTCCCCTTACCACATCTACCTCCGTGTCCGTGTGGAGGGCTGGCAGCGCAGGGAAACCCCGCAAACCCCAGCCCGTCTCCAGAGCGGTCCCCGTGGCGCCTGCGCTGAAGAACCAGGTCAAGCTGGAGAATCAAACCCAATTTCCACTCTTGATCTCCTGCAGCCCTGTACCCCCTGCCCAAACCACCCTCCTCTCAAGCCATGTGTGACACCAGGGGAGACTGCGAGCAGGAGCTGAGCCACCACCAAACGAAGCCACCCAGAGCCGCTCTGAACCACATTCAGCCCCCGAGCTCTTCAAAGCCATCTCAGCTGGGAAAGCTCCTCTGGGTCCGCCACTCCCGGCGCTGGCAGATGCTCTTCTGATGGAAAACAACTGTGAGACCCAGCATGCCAAGGTAAACAAAAAGAGAGAAACAGTGAAGGTTTTCATGGCCTTCACCGACCCCAGTCTGGCGTCTGCAGTGTCACACCTGCAGCTGAGCTACCCGTGCATGCTGCAAAGACCCAGGACCGCCGAAACCCACCCCATCCAACGCGGGCATTGGCACAGACCAGAGGGCGTTTCAGACATGCCCAACTCCCCACGTGAGTCCAGAGAACCAACTCAAATACATGGCAGAAGTCTGAAGGTGAAGAAGATGCACCCCATCTTTCACGTCTTGTACTGAGGGATTCAAAGTAGGAGACATGAGCATTTTTTGGCCCATTTTTAACCATGCTGACCATGCAGCCCAAAGGCATCCACAACTGTCTAACCAGCGACACCATGGCACTTCTGTGGCAAACATGTGCGCTTCTCTTTCAGCCTGGATACACAGCTCCTGGTCTCCAGACGATGTTGTACCCAACTCGAAAATCTCTCTACAGAGACTTATTACCCTGCTTTGGAGAACAGTAGTTTCTGTGCAGCAAAACGCCATACCCACTAGAGGACAATTGCCCTTTGTCACCACAACTATAACCAGCCAGTGCAACAAGTAAATGATACCATTACTGCATCTTTTTATAAAGATGCTGAGACACATTTAATATCCCCATGGGCAGCTCCATCGCTATAACAGCCACCAGCACTACAGCCCCCAGCCTCGGTATCACTAATGAAAGACGTTGGTCTTGGGTCTCCAGGCTCCAGCAAATGCCCACTATGAAAATTGCCATCTATATATTGTGGCTTCAGATTAGCGGGTCACCGACGCGGGGCCAGGTGTCAGGAAAACACCTGATCTACGCCGCTGTTCCTGCCCACACCGACGGGATGCGGACGGAGCTCTCGACTGTAGCAGTATGTTAAATACTGAATTGTGAAGCACCGCCAGGAGAGGAAAGATGCACAGTTGGTTTAACTGCTGGGATAAAATCCAAGGCGGGGGCGGGGGGTGGGTGTTGGATTACAGCCGTGTAAAATTACACAGCTTCAGTGCGCAGGGGTTCAGCTGAAGACCACGAGTTCAGAGGGAGAGCCAAATCATACCCGCACGGAACCAGATCACCAAAGCAAGGAATTCCTATATTCCACATCTCGGAAGGGCAGAAAAGGAAGGGGAAGAAAGGAAACAAATCACTGGATGGGAACAACTGCCCATTTTGTAACAAAAGAACTGTATCACAGGCCAAGCCCAGATTCGACTCACGTTTTGTAAACGATTCCTGCCTTTACAAATACCAATTACAGGCATCTCGCTGCTCTGCCTCAAGACCACCTTTGGATGAATCCCACAGTTCAGTATATTTTTTCTGCAGGTGTTCAGGAAGGAGACAAGTTTCCACAGTTATAACTGGGATTCCTTTGAACATGACTCAAAAGTGCCCAAAAGGCCAACAAAAGGGCTGCGCATCGCCTGACTGACATCTGTCACTGTGCCCGAACGCCGGCGATGCCAAGGCCGTCCATAGAGTCTCCTGCAGACACGCAGGTTCTTCAGAGTTCTCCCAGTCTCTGTTCCCAAATCCACGCCACCCATGACAATCCCAGGGGACACGGCACCGTGACAGAGCAAAGCAACCCCTGTCAGCTCCCGTCCCGCGGGGATGCCTTCTGTGCCCCGACCCAGGGGCCAGGGGCCGGGTCCCTCCAGCCGGACCCCGTGCGTTACCCACCCTGCCCGGCTCGCAGCCCTCCGCCCCCGCACCACAAACCCGCTGCTGCCGCCTGACCCCAGCCCAGCCCAGCGCACCTCCTTAAGAATTAAGTGTCGCAACACAGAGACGCTCTGTCACTCGATGCCACCAAGCACAGTGGCAGTGCTGGGAGGGAAGGAGCTGAAAGAAAAACAACAGGATTTGAGACACGGGCATGCCAAGGATCCGTGGATTTGCAGGGGATTAACGATGCTCTCTGCTCTGCTCCCAGCAATTCCTAACTTTTGATTTCCTTTTTGAGTGCCAGCGAGCGCTGAGCTGGCACGCTCAGAGCCCAACGCTTTAACTCCACCATCCCGTCCCAGATCTAGCGCACAGCCCAGCCTCATGCATCCAAGTTGGGAAGTGGCTTTTCTTTATGTGCATCACTTAACATTTGCCTATGCATGATTTTATGTACCACTTCATTACTAAATTACTCAGTAGCACACACAGGCACACAAGTACACTCAGTACGCGCATACACATACGTATGTGTGTATTAAGGGCACTGTTGCATGTATTTTATACAAACACACACTTACTTAAAATTTGTTGCTTCTGTATTTAATTCTTCTCTCTGCCAATTTCAGGGATTCAATCCCCACCTCTTTTTTGTATTTTCCTTATAAGCTTTACCCATTTCCTTTCTTGGCTTTGATGGGTTTTTTCTAACTATCACTTAGGGCCTACGGTCTCATTTTTTTATTTTCAGTAGTGGGGGTTTTTTTTCAACTTACTGTAGTTTTCTGTTCTCCTGGGATTCCAAACTATTTTTGCATAACAGGACCACTTCACTAACAACTTCTCCTCCTTCCTCGCCCCCCCTCCCCCCCCCAACCATATATACTTTTGGTAAATAATGTTTCATAGGTAACATGCTATTTACCTAAATACATAGAGTTTCTCCTTTTTGGGTATGCTGAGCCAATCAGCTCAGACACCGGGTATGCATTGCCAGCAGTGCCTATGGACAACCAAAGTGGGTCCATGGATTTCAGTGACATACGTTGATTTACCAACATAACATCTGGCTTTATAAATTCTCTTTGATTCTGTGTTAAAATTTTCAGGGAGGAGTTTAAAATCCTGCCTGCAGAACACCTCTGATTGCCACCCCACCAAACCCCATCAAAACCCCCACCATGGTCATCACCGTCCCGAGGAGCCAGCCCTCCCGCAGACGTCTGCACCTCGCGGTTCAACTCGGCTCCCCGAGAGCCGCAGCCTGCGTCTTCCCCGCTTCACAATGCTCGGCCATATTAAAAAGAAAGGGACAACGAGGAGGGGTTGCATCTCTCCCGACAGGGCCTCCTCCTTACTTGCAAAGCTAATAAAGAAAGTTGCCATTAATTAAGCCAAAAAGAACTGATCCACAAGCAGAAGACGGCAAGCTCGCCGACCCAAGCGCCGCCAGCCTTAGCTGAGCCACCAACCCGCAGCGAGACACGAGCGCCTCAGCCCCGCGGGGAGCACGGCTTCCCCGGGAGCAGCACCGCCAGCCGAGGCACCGCTGCAGTTCAGAGGGGCGACCGCGGCTCAAAACACCCTGAAGCTGTCCTGTCCCCAAACGCAGCCACAGCCCCGACCCAGTCTCCACCAGCGCCGCTTGCCCCCCCTCCTGGGTGGGGGTAAGCCAAAAGGCTCTCTGGCCGATCGCCGTGAGAGGCGTGCCAGCGCGACGCAGTGCCCAACGCCAGGCACGGTACGCTGCCGGTCAGCGGGAGGGCAGGACACTTCGGTGGAGATGAACAAAACGCAGCGCCCCAGTTTACTGATGAATGGCCCCCGCTGCTGCCGAGCGCATTCAGGGCAGCTGAGGGGAGCAGCAGCTCAGCGCCCGGCATCCTTCTCGGCAGATTACCACCGCACGGGTCAACTGCTCCTCAATTATGCGCATCCTCGTACCCCAGATATTACGTCTCTGCTTCTTTGCTGAGATTGTTTACATTTACATAATGAAAGCACAAAACACAAAACCTTCCAGTTCCTCTGTGTACCCGCAGCATGTCACAACCCATTAATAAATTCTAGATGGGAGGAATTAAAAGTGACATCTCTGGAAAAAAATGTTACCCTAATTTACCATCAAAGAGCAATCTACAACAAAACCGAACAGCTGAACCACAACCACCGATGCCTTTAACCCTTCTGGAGCCGGTTTATTTGCCCAGCGGTCCTCCATTGTACTGCCTCCCCAGGAGGAGTCCTTCAAGCACTTAACTCATCATACTCGGAACCAGACCAGATAAAATAGTGGAAGATACCTCCTCTGAGCAATCTTGTACCAGCTGCAAGGCTGGACTGGGTGTCTCAAAAAGCCTTTTACCAGGATGCTCTTATTCCCACATGTGCCGATGGCTTCTCACCAAACACTGCTGCACGTGGGAAGCGCAGCCCCAGATCCCCTTTTGGGCACAGTTTGCAATAATTTAAGGAAAATAAATAACCTGAACAGCCCCAAAAGCATCAGCCTCCCTGTCCACATGACGGGCAAATGACGACACAAAATAAGCCTCTTCCATGATTTGGCTGAGCATTGTTTGCAGGGACACGCGAGTCCTGCTACAATTGAAACCTCAAGGGACAAATGGGAGCGAAATCACAGATCCCCACAACTCCACTGTAAAGCCTCCTCTGGATTAAAAGCAGGTGCTGCCTTTGGCAGGCTGCAGACAGAGTCAGCGCTGCTGCACCTCTCCTGGCAGGAGATGGGGGAGGGAGAAACAAGGACCGGCAATTTCTGTAGAATACAAGTGCTGTGCCTTCAAAGTTGAAATTTAAATTCAAAAGAGAGAAGGGAGGGAGAGACGGAGGAAAAGCAAAACACAAAGAAATAATTCTGCTGAATGGATGAAACACTTTATCATCTTGTCCTGGCTGAGGACTGACCTACTACAAGAGAAACATTTCAAACACTGTATTTATGTCCTTGTTCGAATGTTGACTGGATTTGCCCTATGGTTCAAAATGAGATACAGTGTTCACAGACCTAAGATAGTCTTAATATACATCTCAAACCCGAGTTCAGAGTAAAATGCAAGTGGGAGGGAGATTTTGAGACTGACTTAGAACTGAACTAACCAAAATGTCCCAAATCCGTCCAATTTCTGGAAGTCAGAAGAACTGGAAAAGGGATGATGTCCCGTATCAGATCAGCAAATCTAAACTTGACCTTGCAGTTTAATTTCTAGGTCAAATCTATAAACTAGAGGAAACTGGACATAAAAATATCACATTAAATTTACTCTCCAGCTGGGCTAAGATAAGCACTGATTTGAGAGCCCTTCTGCTGTTTGGAGAGGCAGGCATTCCAGCGGGCTCACGCTGCTCGCTAACTGCACTTCTCCAGCTACCCCTGTTGAAAACAAGCGACAAAAGTTAGGAAAAAGGTAAGAGCCATACAGCCAGGCAGAAGGTCCACGTAGCCCAGCACAGGGTCCCCGAGGGCAGCCATTAGCAAATGCCCAGAACAGAAGTGGAGGAAGCGGGTCAGCGATGCCACCGAGCACGTTCACGATGTTCGAGCTGCAGGGCCGTGATTGCCCAGCCCGAAGCTCTTTCAGGCTCTTTCTGCCCAGTACCTGCTGACCACCCAGGATGACACTAGCAGGCACGACGAGGCCCTCAGTCCTACTCACTTCCTACACACTGCTGCGACTCTTCATGCTCTTACCGCATTACGCACTCCCCCCTCATTGTCAACTGAAGACTCCTGGTCCACCTGACTGCGAGATTCCTGCAAGTCTTTGATGCTCTTTTTTAATTTGGTTATCATCAATAATTCCGTATCATCAGCAGACTTCGTCATTTTACTATTCATCCTTTTCTCCAAATAATTTATTAGGAATTCCACTGAAATTCTCCTTCCCTTTGTTCCTTGTCTTTCAACCAGTCATTAACCCAGAAAACAACCACTTCTTGTTCTTCAACAGCTTCTTTTCTTTAAGAACTTCAGCGAGAGACCTTTTCCAAAGCCTGTAAGACACTGAAGGTACTGTGCCAAGTTATTCACATGACCACTGGCTCCTGGAAATACCTCCACTAGAATTCTGACACATGACCCTTCTCTTAGGAAAGCCACGCTGACTCCTCTCTTGTATCTGCCTGTGTGCCCGTCATTCTGCTCTTTACTGAAGCTTCACCCAACAAGTCTGGTTTTAAACTCAGACCACTGATCTGTTCCCTGAAGCCCTCCAGGAGTCTTTAAAAAAAAGTCATCATGTTTTCCACCTTTCATTTCTCTGGCACTGATGCCAGTTTAAGCATTAGGTGATGCCTCACTGCTAGTCACTTGACAGTTTTATATCTCAGTTTCTTTAGAATTCTTGGATAAACATTATCTGGAAAGACTTGAGTGATAGTCTCATATAGATTTGCTCTGCAACATCTAATGAGATTCAGCTGGGTAAGGTTCCTCAGGTTGGTAACACCACCACCCCCCAGCAAATCTCTAGTCTGAGCTTTTCCAGAAGGAGTACCAAGCTGAAGAAGCCCGGTGGCCTTTGGCTGTTACCTCACAGCCTTTTTGCACCTCACCCATCTGTCCCTCTCCACACCCTGCAGCAGGTTTCTTCCCTGTGGTTTTGAGGATTTTTTGTTAGCTTTATGTCTTTAGCAAATTGCCTTTGAGAATTTTATTTGGCCTGCCACTATGCTTTTACATTTTCACTGTCCAGAGTCAAACTCCCCTCCAGATTTCTCAGTAAGATATGACAGGTACTTCTTAGAAAGTCTTGTTACCTGTCTCTGCTTTTTAACAATGTCGGCTTTTTTTTTTTACCTTTTTAGACTTTCGGGGGGCATAGTTGTGTAGAAGACCAGAATAAGCTCCTTTTTCAGACTAAAATGCAAGGATGGATCCTTACTGAGCAGAACTCTCCATCACTGCTTTGGTTACCTTTTTAAAGAGCCTGATGACATCCTCACTGATCTGCGACAGCCGGACGATGACATTGTTCATGAAGATGTCATTCAGGGTGGCGTGATCTCTGCTCTCTCGCCGGGTCTGCGTCAGAACCAGGTACCAGCAGTTCACAGGGGAAAGCAGGTGCTGATCTTTCCTAGGCAATTGGAAAAAAAAAAATATCAAAAAGGTCAAGTGAACAAGTCAAAAAGTCACGTAATTTTCAAATGAATGCTGACAGCATATTAATGCTGCCTTCCTCCACCACATACATCACTGGAATCCATCACGCCCCCAGAGAAAATGTGTGAGCTCCTCTTGGCTGCCTCCCCTCCCCAGAAACCGCTGCAGCACCCGCCCACGCACCCCACAGCCCCTCAGCGCAGCTCCGGGAGAGCCAGCCCTCCTCTCCAGCGCACGGCCGCCAACACCACAGCCTCCTCCGCCTGGACCGCTCCAACAGCGCTATCCCCACAGACCCGCCAGGAGGACACCCGGCAGCAGCATCTCCTGCTCCTGCCACCCCTCGCCTCCCCCTCCCCAGGGCCGCAGTCGCCTGGGGCAGCGGCGCAGCTCTGGGATGGAGACAACTGGTGCACCACAGACCCTCCACCAGCTCAGAGCCGCGTCCTTTCGGCAGACACCATGGGGCCATCGGTGCTGGTTTGGTGCTGGCCCAACCGGGACAGTGGTGCGACCCAGCAGACACCCCACGCCCAGAGACACGGCTGGCTGCCCACAGCGGCACCTCCTCTTCGGTGCAGGAAAGGCGCTTAAATATCTCTGCCAACACAAAAGCTCCCAGTCTAAACATTATACACTAGGGTTTCAATCAAGCCAAGGAATTCACATTCTTTGCCCCAAGCTGCTCTCTCCCACAGCTTCGTCCTTATTTACCAGCCTCCCCCGGCTGCCGGTGGCAGGGCAGAGCCTTTCCGTGCAGGGGAGATGGATGCTCTGACACCGACCCTGGGCACAGCCCTGTGCTTCACGGCACACACCTATATATACATGGAACTTTGCATGCAATCTGCCATACACAGCCTAATTTTTTTTGCCCTACCTCGACTTTTCAGGGCACCCACTGTGTTTTCTGGACCACTGCTCTGTAGTTACGCTTTGTAAAGGTGTGGTCTGCAAAAGGTCAATTAGCAATATGACAGTAATACAGTGCAGATACTCCAGGCAACAGCTCTGAAGGACCTGAAAACGTGCAAGTCAGAGACAACACAAGAGGTGGTCCCAGCCATTCGAGTGCTGCCCCACAGCGATGCCCACTGGGACACGAGCACATATACCAAATCAGACGCTTCCCAAGCCAGGTGCTCTGGAAGATGGTACAGGAGAAGAGACATCCCTGGCAATCCCTTCAACGCTTTGCACGGGAGAGAGAGTTTTGCTTCTTTTTCCCATTTTGTGCTATGAATATGGCTGTCACTTTCATTTCAGAAAGAGCCCATTTGCCACGCAATCTGTTGTACCACATTTAGTCCACTGAACAGTGCTGGAGAAAGTGTTTTGCATCCAATGTTAACACAACGTGTCTGCACAACATGAATACATTCATGTATGCTGAATATTTACGATGGTCTTAACCCAACTTGCGCTGCAGACAACAAAGACATTGCCGTGAGCGGCAGCAGGCATCGGGGCAGCTGACGTGGAGAGTCCCCAGGAGCCAGGCAGCATCCTCAGAGCGAGCTCGTCCCCACCTGGCACCACTGCTGAGACCCTCCCCAGGGGCATCCCAAGACTGACAAGACAAGACTGACCTTTCCAAGAAGACCTGAAACCAGAAAGCTAGCCCAGGCTCGCTACAGCTACGCTGTGCAGCCGAAGCCTTCACACACCTACTCCTACTCCTCCTCCTCCTCCAAGATGTTCTCAGCCACAGCACTGGGGCTGGTGGAGCCCACCTCACCACTGAACCTGTGGAGAGGAAGGCATGGTGACTCCAGAAAACCTCTGCATGCACGTCCAGACAGAAGAACCCCATATAAAAGCATGAATGAGTCTGTCAGCCTGGAATCACCGTGACCAGCCCAGCAGCAGCACCGCTGGGCACAGACTGCTGCACATGGCTACCCAGGGACAAAGGAAGAGTTGAAGATACCATATCTCTTAAGAGCGTCAAAAGCCTCATCAGAATAATGACATTCATGACCAAGCTGGGGAAACAGTGCAGATGAACCTACTAAAGTCCAGTCTGGAAGAAAAATCTATTAAGTCTCTCTCGACACAGAGTGAGACAGCAAGGACTCGGCAGAAGTGAGCACTGAAATCAAGCTGACACTATTAGCACTATCAATACCATCGCAAACCACCGGGCACTTGTGCATGGGCATTTTATAGAGGTAGAGAATCATCTCCACCTGTAGATACTGCACAACACAGAGCATCCTTCCAATACTGTAAGCACACTAAGCAATGGGAGAGCCGTGATACTGCTCTCAGCTGATTGGGGAGGCACACGCACCCAGCGAGCCTTCGTGGGCTCCATCATCCCTGAACTTCCTGAGCCCATGCTGGCCAATTCCTTCCCCAGCAGAGTTATCCCCAATGCATGACACAGCAGCACCAGCCCAGCACCGCACAACTGACACACAACCGCCAGATACAAAAAGAACATTTGAACGGTAATTCATTTTCAGCAGACTTTTGCTAAGACAACAGTAAAGCCTTGCTCACTAGAGAGACTGAGTAAACAGATTAAATGGGATTTAGTAATATGGAATAAATAGGATTTAGTAATGTAACAGCGGAAATCGCTGCTTTTCCAGATGAAAAAGGAAAAAAAAAAAGTCACAAGTGGTTAGGGAAAGAAAGAGATTGTAAAGAGCCAGGGACTCGCAAGGCTAAGTGCATCAGACAGGCAAACCCCTTCGTTTTCTGGGAAAGGAGCTAAACAGTGGCTGCAGTCTTTGGCCACTGAATTGAATGACACTAGTTTCATCTTAAGTGCAGAGCAGTTCATAGAATCACAGAATGGTTTGGGCTGGGAGGGACCTTGAAGACCATCCAGTTCCACCCCCTGCCCTGGGCAGGGACACCTCCCCCCAGCCCAGGTTGCTCCAAGCCCCGTCCAACCTGGCCTTGAACACCTCCAGGGATGGGGCAGCCACAGCTTCTCGGGGCAACCTGCCACAGGGGCTCACCGCCCTCACAAGAAAGAATTTCTTCCTAACATTTCATCTAAATCTAGCTGCTTCTGCTTTGAAGCCATCCCCCCTCATCCTATCAATAGTTGAGAGACTACTTCATGGACACTGCTGTCAGAAGAAGAGACAGAGACAAATGCTATGGCCATGGGAGGCAAAGGTAGGGAACTTCAGCTGGCGTGCTGCATGGGAACCAGCCAGGACGTGCATCTGCCTCTGTGCTGCAGGCGCTGCTGCACGGCGCCCAAGGCGCAGACCCTGCCAGCTGCAGCTTGGTGGCACCGCTCACACTGCCCAGCAAGGCCCCACGCCCCAAGAAACTGCCGGGGAGAGCTGGTCATGGCCAGGAACACAACGAGCAGCATGGAGGAAAAGCCTGGCAGCCACCAACACCCAGGTGCGGACACTGAGCATCTCCCCGCGGAGCCCAGGCTGACGCCTGCGCCCGGGCACACTCCAGCGCGCCTGCAGAGCGGGACCAGCTCCTCCAACAGCGACGGGACGCTGGGTTCACACGAGCCTTGAAGTCACGGCCACCAACCAGCCAGCGCAATGGCACGAGCCACATACCCCACCACAAAACACAGTCACCTCCAGACTTCAATTCTGCCTCGAGCTTGTTTCTTTTTTTTTCCCCCGGATCTTTTTTGTTTTAGCCAAGCTTGAGAGCATGGTTAAACTGAAAAGCTGCTGCTTTTGAAAACTTGCACATATTCACACATTCACGGATTTTACAATTTTCATCATCAGTTTGAGTTTCACACAATTCCAGCATCCAGTTCATACTTCCTATTTCAAAGCTTTGTTTCAAAATATTTCCACTACGGATTTGCCTAGCTTCAGCACTGTGCGAGTGTCTACACAGAAGACACACATTCTTTATTTTAAAAAACTGCAATAAATTAGATTTCCAGAAACGGCTTCCAAGTCTGAGCCTGTAAGCAGGTTCGTGTGCAATGTGAAGCACTCTGATGTCTAAGGACTGGGCTATGTACAGAGCGCAGGGTTTATAAAATGGGCCAACCAATATTTGCACAATTAAATCAGTGGCTGAATTCAGCCTCTTAATAAAAATCAAGGGGCTTGGCTCCTTCCTAGTCCCCGATTCATATTTTTATTGTACTGCTCAAAGAAGTGCATAGCAAGTCTAATTTGGGCAGCACAGGCTTGTAATGTTGTGGTGGAAAGTCTTGGAAAAAAGACATTTCTGGTTCTTTTTGTGAACCCTGCACAACGTCACCCCTGATGCTATTTACTTTACTCCACTTTTGGACTGTGCAGCTACAAACAAACAAATATCTAGTGTTCAAGGCAGTCTCTGGTCCATCATTTTGCACCATTTTCCCCCTGGAAACGCCTGCTTACTTGAACTGGTGCTCTCTGGAGCTGCGTATCTTGGAGGAGAAGCGTTCAGCCAGTTTCTCCAGGCTCCTGGAGTACTCCAGTTCGATCTCAGCCTTCCTGCGGAAGAACTCCTGCAGGTCCTGCAGCAGCTGCAGGCGCGACTCCGACTGCTGCTCCAGACATTTGAACTGCTCGACCAGCTGAGTTCGGATTTCTGCATGCACACAAGAGAGGAGAAGAGGAAAATGCAACGTCAGCAACAAACACTGGCCAGGAGGGCTGTCTTTCCTTGTCTGGGAGCAAATCGCACAGGCCCTGCTGCAGCAGGCTCCCTCACGAGCCTCAGGTTTAACTCAAGGCTCGCTAAAGCCAACAGATTTTTTTTCCAAGTGAGAGCTGAAGAATTTCATTCACTGGTCTCACATAAAAACCTTGTTCTTTGTCAAAATAAACAACTGCCTAAGCACACAGAGACCAACCCTGAGAGCTTCTCAAGTGCCTTTTGGAAACTAGAAAGTGATACTCAATTTATCTAGTGCTACCTGAAATCCTGTATTCTTTGCATGTAAACTAACATACTATATCTTGACAAATGATCATTTGAATACCGAGAGAACGGCTGACAACAGCCCGAAGGGAGCTGGCACTGTGGGCACGCACTCCTCTCAGCCACGTCCCCCAGCGCTGCCGGGGTAACTGGCAGACCAAGCTCGTCTTTGGCTCAAAGGCTTAAAAAGTCTTTCAGACCCTCCAAACTCCAGCTCACAAAACACCACAGACTTCATCTGTTTTTTGCTTTCTCTGAAGAACCTTCAGACGCTGTGACAGATGCGCTACAACCCCCCAGCTTTGCCGAAGAGGGGCTGTGCGTGCCCGGAGGGTGCCTGCGGGGAGAGGCAGAGGGGCCGGGAGCCCCGGGCTGCATCTCTGTGCAGCATCGCCAGGGCAGTCCTGCTGAGAACAGGCATCCCACGAGCAACGGACAGACCTGTCGGGTCGTGCTGACCCTTATATAGCAGCGCCCATAACCCTTAGCCTCAGGGACACTAATTCTGCTCAGCACATTCAGACTATTGGAAAACTGGTTTAATATTTCTCCTCTCTATAGCTGAGTTGTATTTTTCACCTTGGCCAGCCCCATTCTGAGAGCACAGGTCTCCCATGGCAACTCTGTGGGTCACACCAAGCTGAGTGGGGTGGTTGACACACCTGAGGGACGGGATGCCATCCAGAGGGACC
>RSEF01000001.1:78314639-78330995 GCA_003993805.1 Himantopus leucocephalus | reverse complement strand
GTCCTTCTTATGTTGGGGGCTCCAGAGCTGGATGCAGTACTCCGTGTGGGGTCTCACCAGAGTAGAGTAGAGGGACAGAAGAACCTCCCTCTACCTGTTGGCCATGTATCTTTTGATGCAGCCCAAGATGCAGTTGGCTTTCTAGGATGTGAGCACACATTGCTGGCTCTTGTTGAGCTTCTCATCAACCACACCCTCAAGACCTTCTCCTCAGGGCTGCTTTCAATCAATTCTCCACCCAGCCTTTATTTGTGCTTGGGATTGCCCGGACTCACGTGAAGGACCTTGCCCTTGGCGTTGTTGACCTTCATGAGATTTGCATGGGCTCACTTCTCAAGCCTGTCAAGGTCTCTCTACGTAGCATCCCTTCCCTCCAGCAGGTTGACCACGCCGCACAGCTTGGTGTCATCAGCAAACTTTTGAGGGTGCACTCAATTCCAACATCCGTGTCGCTGACAAAGGTGGTAAACAGCGCCAGTCCCAACACCAGTCCCCGAGGAATGCCACTCATCACTGCTTGACACTGAGACATCAAGCTGTTGACCGCAACTCTTTGAGTGCAGCCATACAGCTAATTCCTTATCCAACAAGTTGTCCAGCCATGAAGTACATGTCTCTCCAATTTAGAGGGAAGGATGTCATGTGGGACAATGTCAAATGCCTTGCACAAGCCCAGGTAGATGACTTCTCTTGCTCTCCCCTGATCCACCAATGCTGTAATGCCATTGTAGAAGGTCACAAAGTTTGTCAGGCACGATTTGCCCTTAGTGAAGCTATGTTGGCTGTTACAAATCACCTGCTTATTTTCCATGTGCCTTAGCATAGTTTCCAGAAAGATCTGCTCCATGATCTTGCCAGGCACAGAGGTGAGACTGACCAGCCTGTAGTTCCCCAGGTCTTCCTTTTTTCCTTTTTTAAAAATGGGGATTATTTTTCTTCTTTTCCAGTCAGCACGAACCTCACTGGACTGCCACTCTCAAATATGATGGATAGTGGCTTAGAAACTACATCTACGTGTTCCCTCAGGACCCACTGATGAATCTTATCAGGTCCCATAAATTTGTGCACTTTCAGGAGCCTTAGATGGTCTCGAACCTTATCTTCTCCTACAGTGGGCAGTTCCTCATTCTCCCAGTCCCTGCCTTTGCCTTCTGTGTCTTGAGCAGTGTGGCTAGAGCACTTGTTGGTGAAGACCAAGGCAAAAAAGTCATTAAACACCTGAGCCTTCTCCATGTCTTGGGTAACTAGGTGTCCTGTTTCCTTGCAGAGAGGGCCCACTTTTTCCCTAGTCTTCCTTTTGTCACCAGTATACTTATAGAAGGCTTTTCTTGTTGCCATTGACATGCATGGACCGATTGAATTCTATCTGGGCTTTAGCTTTCCTTACCTGATCCCTGGCTGCTCAAACAATTTCTCTGTATACCTCCCAGGCTACCTGTCCTTGTTTCCACATCCTGTAGGCTTGCATTTTCTGTTTGAGTTTCTCCAGGAATTCCTTGTTCATCCATGCAGGTCTCCTGGCATTTTTGCCCAAATTCTTCTCTGTTGGGATGAGCTTAGAGGAAGTGATCTTTAAGTATTAACCAGATTTCTGGGGCCTTCTTCCCTCCAGAACTTTATCCCATGGTACTCTACCAAGCAGATCCCTGAAGAGGACAAAATCTGCTCTCCTGAAGTCCAGAATAGTGACCTTGCTGTGCGCCCTCCTTACTGTCGCAAGGATCTTGAACGCCACCATTTCATGGTCACTGCAACCAAGGCTGCCCTTGAGCTTCATATGACCCATGAACCATTCCTTGTTAGTGAGAATAAGGTCCAGCATAGCACCTCTCCTCATTGGCTCCTCTGTCACTTGCAGAAGGAAGTTATCATCATCACACTCCAGGAACCTCCTGGGTTGTTTATGCCCTGCTATGTTGTCCCTCCAACGGATGTCAGGGTGGTTGAAGTCCCCCATGAGGACCAACACTTGTGAATGTGAGGCTGCTCCTATCTGTCTATAGAGGGCCTCATCCATTCGATCTTGCTAGTTAGGTGGCCTGTAGCAGACCCCCACCGTAACATCACCTGTCCCCGCTCTTTCTTTAATCCTGACCCATAAACTCTCAGTCGGCTCCTCTTCCATCCCCAGGCAGACCTCCGTGCACTCCAGCTGGTCATCGACATAGACAGTGACACCCTCTCCTTGTTTCCCCTGCCTGTCATTCCTAAAGAGCCTGTATCTTTCCATTCCAATACTCTAGTCACAGAAGCCATTCCACCACATCTCTATGATGCCAGTGAGATCATAGCCCTGCAGGTGTATGCACGTCTCTAACTGCTCCTGTTTGTTCCCCATGCTATGTGTGTTTTCATTGAAGCATTTAATGTGGGTCCTCGATGAATCTGAGTCACTGGCTGGAGTGGCTGGAATTCCTTTGTGCTGCACTCCAGGTGCTCTCCTGCTGACCTGTGATCCTTTTCCGGGCTCTGGGCATCTATTGCTGGCATTGGCATCAAACTGGTAGGAGTGTGGTGGATTGAGGTTCCTCTCCCCCGGCGACTTTAGTTTAAGACCCTTCTACCAGTTCGTCAAGCTTCTGACCAAAGATGCTCTTCCCCTTCTCTGATAGATGGACCCCATCAGCCCCCAGTAGACCTTGTTTCTCAAAGCAAGTCCCATGGTATATGTTGCCGAACCCATGGTTGTGGCACCAGTCCTGTAACCCTTTGTTGATTTGCCAGATTCAATTGGCCCTATCAACCCCCCTCCCTTTGACCGGGAGGACTGATGAAAAAACTACCTGTGCTTCTGACTACCTGCGCTCCTGACAGTCCCTGACTGCTTCCAGAGCTCTGTAATCCTTCTTGATACTCCTCAGGCTGCTCCTGGCGGTATCACTAGTGACCACATGAAACAACAGCAACAGATAACAGAGGACTCTACGAGGCTTAGTAGTCCCTTGGTGACATCCCTGATAGAAGCCCCCAGTACGCATCACACCTCTCCAGAGAGTACGTCAGGTCAAAAAATGAGTGGCTCTGTACCTTTCAGAAGAGAGTCATCTACTGCTGTCACCTGTCATTTTTTCTTACTTTCACTCATTGTTATATGGGGAACAGATGCTATACTATGTTGTCTTCAAAAGGCTGAATGAAGAGCCTTACTCAGCTGCCTTACTCAGCTCCAGCGTCTCTACTGATGTGACAGGTCTTTTCAGTCTGCAGAGCAGTGAAGAGATCCTGCAAGGGCATCTCAGGCTTTGGGGAAAGTCTTTTCCTTCTGCTGGTCCTTGCTGTCGCAAGCTTCCATTTGTCTGAATTACTGTCCCCCTCCCCATTCTGTGTGTGCTGGTGTGGGAGTTTTTGGCAGTTTGGCTATGGGCTGTGGGTCCACTGCAGACTGCACTTGGAACCAGCTATCGAATTCCTCAGTCTCCCTGATGTTACACAGCCTCCTCACTATCTCCTGCAGCTCAGCCACCTGCTGTAGGAGGTTCTCCACCTGGGCACAACTTTTGGAGGCTGGTCTGCCACCTACCCCTGCCCCAGGAGAAAGGTCTAGGCACTTCCTGCAGTCTGAGGTCTGCACTGCAGCCTATCCCTTCAGCAGCTCCGTCTGGGTGGAGGCAAAGACCACCTCTGGGGTAGATGGTCCAGATCTCCCAGCCCGAGCTGCAGCCTTTGCTCTCAGATGAGTGCCCACCATTCTGCCTTGAGGGTCGGGTAAGATGAGTACCTTTGACCTGTGAATGGTCACAGAATGGTGCCCGGTTGCTAGGTTATGTGTCCTTCAAGGGTCCCACTCAGCCAGCGGAATGCCCCTCCTTTGAAGAAGTGCCCTTCCTGCAGGCCCTTCCATAGGAAATGCTCCGCATCCCGCCATGCCAGGCTCTGGCTGACGCTCCACACCTGATCTGTTCATAGCACTCCCGGTCACTGATGCTCCCCAGGCTGCTTTTCATAGGTGGTGGGGAGGTGTCACAGTTGCACTGGTAGCGCCCAGGGCTCGTCAGCATCTCCCACAAGAGCTGCCAGCTCCTGGCAGGTCTCTGTGCTGCCCTGGTGTATCTTTACCTCAGGGAAATGCTCTGTGCACTGAGATCTGCTGCTCCACTGTGGGTTGGGCCGGTTACAGAGCAGCTCCCCTTGGCAACTGACAGCTAGTTTGCGTTACACCGTGTTTAAAACTCCCGCTGTTGCTCTCGCAACACCCAGGCATTGTCAGTGTCTACTGTGAGAGCTAGTTAGTAAACATGGTTTTGTCATACTGAAAATCATTCTCAAGGGCAAAAAATCTGATTCTTTTACCTTGAGAAGGTCAAACCCAGATATAGCTTCAGTTGTAGAAGCCCAATCCATCAAGCATGAAAACTGCACCTGATATAGCAAAAGTCATTTTTTACCTTGTCACAGTAAAAAAGTGGCACAAGACAGTCACATGTCTACATAAATCTTTACTCATTGTGCCAAGGGGAATAACAACACAAAGTAGTTCATCAGTACTGGAGGGTGTGTCCCCTTCCACATCAATAAACTGACTATGATGACTTTTGATTAGACAAAGACATATACAAAGACTTAATGTTTCCTGCAAACAGCTGTCTAGAAACAACCAAAGATATTGATTAATTGTGTTAGGACATCATACTTTGTAGCTTAATGCTTTTACAAAGCAATTCTTCAACCATTGATTTATTTCACTGTGAACATAATTAGAGAAAGCACCAATTCTTCTTCAGAATACAGGAATACTCAATACCCTTCTTTCTCCCTTGAAGGTGCAGAGAAGCATCATACAGATAGTCTAGAACAGTGTAAGTAGGACTGTACAGGAACAATATAGAGGTTTTTATTTTGTTTTGTTTTTCAAGAAATCACTGTAATAAACCAAAGATGGAACATAAACTGAAGAAAAAAAAACCACAACCAAACCCTATGTTTCAGATTAATTTGGACTAAGGTCGTAAATGTCCATAGTTTTTTATTTAGATCAGTGGGGATCTGCAGAGCGCCTAAGTCCATCAGTTAGGAACCAGTACTACTTACAGAAATAGAGCTTGACTTGTCACATCACCTGGCAGACTTCTCCACTGTTAGCCTGCATTCACAAAGCTGCTGGAGTGCTGGCACAGACTTACAACTAATGAGATCTAACTCAACATGAAGTCCCTGGGGCATCAAACTATCAATTTCAAGTTTCAGAATAATCATGGCAAAGCTTTGCCTTGCTTATGGAAAGCCTTACTCAGTACCTGATGCTAACCAGAAAAGATGGACAAGATGAAGGGGTTGGGTTTTTTTTTCATTTAAAGGTGTGCTATCATTGATGATTCTATGAAACAGATGAAAGAGTAGAGACAAGGGGATTGCAAATGCATAGTGTTAGAAGATTTAGAGAATAAGGTCAATGCTGTTTTCAGAACTTTTAAACTTGGTAGGGTTATTACTTATATTAATATATAAAGAGATTTGTATCTGTGATTCCAACCATTTTTATAGATGTGGAGAACAGAGGTGTTTCATTCTAGGCATATAGAAAACTCAGTATTAAATCCTGCAAACGTAATTGTATGATAATATACCAGGTCAAAATTACAGACAGTCTCTGAAACTAGCAGTTCACGGTTTATTCTGAGTTGAGAGTATGCTTAAAATGAAAATCAGACAAATTCAAAGCTATGAACCAAACTTGTTATTTTCTTAGTCTACAAATATTACCACAAAATGCATTTAGGAATAAATGAACCTTTTTCTAAAACAGACAATAAACTGTTCTTGAAAGCGTGCTAACATGACATAGTCTGAATGTTACAAATAGAATAGTAAGTTTTGATTAAAAAAGAAAAAGTTTAGAAATGCAGCAAGATTGAAACAAAGGAAAGTAAAACAATTAATGAAGACTGGAAGTGAGAAGAACACAAGAAATAAGCCTATAGATCTAGATTAGAGCTATACATACAGTCTTCATTCAGTGGCAAACCTTTTTTTTTTCTTTTTCTTGCTAGTACAGACAATATAGTTCCTTTTAGATGAAGCTAACTAATTTTATATTGTTTTTCTTTTAATGTGAGCACTTTTCAAGGTAGAAATAATAATAATAAAGAAAACCCTGTTTAAAATACTTATGGATGTGAACAGACTGCAAGGAGGACAGTTCGGAGGACTATAATTGTCCTCTTCCACACAGGTTTATTTCTTTGACGTTTTGAGTAAATTCAACATGTACTTCATCAGCAGAAGCATTATTTATCTTCATTATCACTGATAATGGCACATTTATTATTAATTTAACTATTACTGCTTTGATTATTGTCATTTCTTCTTTCAGCCTTTTGAAAACAGCATAGTATAGAAACAAGAAACAAGATACTACAAACTACCAAAAGGCAAAACTCTGTCTTCAGTTCTAGGAAGACCAAGATAGAAACTGGATGACAGCAAATACAACCGTGTATTACTGAAAACATAATCTGAGGACAACAAAGCAGCACTGGCTTTCCTGAAAAAAAAAAAATGGCACTCTTAAATCTTAGTTGTTTGTAATGATGCATTTGGCTGAAATAATAGAGCTTTATTTTCAGTCTCATATTTTGCTCACGAAAGTATCTAGTAGAAAAAACTTCCCCCCTCCCCTGTTATTCTGCTTCTTCTGTGAAGAGCTTTAATCTGGAGACACTTAATAGAATTAAAGCCACAAAAACCTACAAGGTTGCTTTCCTGAAAAAGTAATTTTTTCTAAGGAAATAGAAAACTTAAAAGAACAAAATGTTGAAAAAAACCCCATAATTGTCATATAAAATAACAAATCACATTTTTAATTGAAAAACTTCTGAAGTAAAAATCTACTTTATTTTAATCAGATGGAGTTCTTTGTCAAAAAAGGTAACCTCTTTTTTCTGCATGTGATGGCTGCATTGAACAATTTAGATCATAGAGATATGTGGCTGCACACCTATCTTACACATATATGTATATGTGAGCTATGTAAGTCAGTCCCCATTACAGCCTGTGTAGGGAGATCTGTGATTCTCTTCAGTTGCTGGTCATGCAGCTACTACGCTTTGGGATACCCTGACATATCTAGCAAGGCAAGTGAACTGCAGCTGGAAAACCACTAGAGGACAAGGGACCCATGCCTAGCAGGGAAACTCACAGAAGGCAGATGCAGACTCACATCTGGCTTCTTATTTACCCGGAACCTAGTGAGTGCCCATGATCAGGATGGGCAACGAGAGGCCAGGTAGGCAATATGGCCTCACCTGTGGGAGGTGTGATCTGACAGCGTCACTGCAGTTAGATGAGGTGAAGTGCAGGAAGATATGCGTGGGCTTCACTTTATGAGGAACGATAAGCAACAGATTGGAAGGATCTTCACAGAGAACTTGCAGAGGGAAGACCTATCATCCACTGCCCATAGGTGAGGCCAGCATGGCCGAGGCTATCCAAGGACAGTAAGAAGACAAAAGCTCCCTGCAGAAGAGAAACTGGAAGCTGCTGGCAGTAGGAGAAACACTTTAGCAGCTGTAACTGTTCACTTGGAAAATAAGTTCAAGGCCCAGTAAATGGAGCTGATGCTATGAAGACTGAGCTATGACTGTCAGTGACTCTTGATTCCTTCCTGCATGAGAAAGAACTAATTGCCAGTCAGACACAATATAAGAGATAATACTGATGAACTATCTCTTGAGAGGTTTAAACTGGACATGAGGAAAAAAAACCCCAAACCTAACATAGGATACCCAGAGAAACTGTGCCTGCTGTCATCCAGTTTTGGCAATAGCTGTGTTTTGAGCGTTATGTTGGACTTGGTGGCCTCCAGAGGTCCCTTCCAATCAACATTTCTATGAATCTGTGATATTCATAGAAAATCACTGGGCCTTCATCTGCCACTCCATAGCTGTGCAAGTCTCCTTGAAGTCCTGTGCAGTACCTGCCGGGCTCACAGGATGTTTCAGATACCTTGTGACATCCCAAATCATGCTAGATGCTTATTTTTTGTAAAAAAAAATAGTCCTCAGTGTTCTAAATTAATATTAGGGATACATCTGGTAAGCTAATCTTACTGTTTTGGGTTTTTTTTGTAATCTGCATGTCAGCATCTCCACGTAGTTAAAAACTATGAAACATTTAATGTTTAGGGTCCACAAAGGGAGGGGAACCCTACTGCAGGGACATCCTTACACTCCACCACTTTGTCACAGAAGCAGCCGTGACACTGGGGTTGATTTGCAGTTCTCAAATCTTTTAATGCCTTCTGCTCATATATTGCGTTTTGCATTTTATCACAACATTTTGTGACAGTTGATGAGTTAGTGTAGGTGTAGAATGGTAAATCTGTGTAAAGGAATTAATGAGTCCTTGCTTAATTAAAAAAATGCATTTTAGTAATTAAAATTAATAACACAAAAATGCTAAAGAAAATGGTACTGAACAATATTGCTTACAACTCATGCATTTGTCACTCACAAAATTCCCATTATGATTGGGTACTATCTATGGCATATGCCACAGCTACACTGCAGAAGTCACACTCCCCTGTGCCTGTCCTGACAGCCAACCTGTGGATGGGACCCGTGCTGCCTCAAACCACTGATAGGCATTTCTCTCCATCCTGTCTACAGCGAAGACCTGATGGTACTTATACGCTATGTAAAGGATGTCAGCTCCTTATGTGCAAAAAGGTGTTATATAGGTAAATGAAGAAGTATAATAGTCTGCAGATGTGCTACCAAGTAGAGAAACTTAATATTTCAATACAAAAGTAAAAATGAATGTATTTTCCACATAAAACCAAACATTAATTCTGTAGGGTTGACATTACCTGAGAAGGGCTGAGGAATCAAAAAGTGCTTCTAATCATAAACATCCATGTTGTATTGAATCAAAATTACTTCAGACACATTGACATTTTCTTATTTGGGTTTTTTTTTCAGTATTTCAGTATTTTTTCCACCGTCATTAAAGCAAACTCACTCTAATCTCTAAATTGAAATGGGCTGTTGTCCTTTCATCTAAAACTCAGAATGAAAAATCCTAAATATTTCAATAAAGAAGGCAAGGTGAATGTTTTTCCAGTTCATGATGTCTATGACGGAAGTGTAAAGACAATGTGATCCAGTGACAGAGATGGTGGTGATTAGTCTTACCTTGTTTCACATCTGATATTGAACAGCTGTCAGAAGGTGACAGTTTCTATTCAATACCATTTTGGGCTGCATTTGAGTCAGTAATCTGGAGGCAAAATATTATAAAAAAGGTTTAGCAACTTGAGATACGCAATCTCTCAAACAACGTGTCTTGTGGAAACCATAGGGTAGCACAAATGGTAATGGGCAATCCATGTGCTGATCACTTCAATTTTTTCCCCCTGAGGAAAAAAGATGGTTCTTTTTACTGTCCAAAATTTACTTTGTCACTTCTTTCTGATGCTGTTTTGAAGTGCAAGTGCCTTAAGGATATGCTGGTGTTGTGGTTTAACCCTGGTCAGCAGCTAAGCACCACACAGCTGCTTGCTCACCCCCAATCCAGTGGGATGGGGGAGAGAATCAGAAGGGTAAAAATGTGAAAACTCATGGGTTGAAGTAAAAACAGCTTAATAAGGAAAAAAACTCCACCACCAAAACCCACAAACTGTCTCCAAAAAACCCGAAGAAAAACAAAAACAAGAAAAACAAGTGCAGCTCCTGACAAATTCCCCCCAAAATATTTAAATAACATATTTCATATATAATTATAATTAATGTATAAAATATATAATTATAATGTTTAATTATATTAAAAATTAATATATTTTTTAAATTGAGGTAGTTTTAATATGTACTGAGACATACAGGAACTGCATTTTAAAATTACACTTGCTTGTAATTCATTGTATTTCTAAAATTTCTATAACATCTTGATATACAGATGTTGCTCTTAATGATTTACTTTTCCTTTTAAGTATGAGGAAAAGCAATGACATGATCTGACGAGATTTTCTGTTGTTATACATGCTACTGTTTTAGTATGTTTCTATTTAACTTGCCTAAATTTTGCTCATTTATATCAGCTTAAAGGGACAATTCTGTAAAATGGGCAACTGCTGGGATTGTTTGTTTTCTGAAGTAAGACCTTCTGCAGTGCAAGCTACTTCATAAACAGAAAAAATAGTAACAGAGACAAAATCAATATAACAATAAAATGCCAACAAACTCCTTGATATTTAAGTAGCACAATCCAGCACTTGAATATGACAATGTCCAGAGAACGCTATGTGAATGTGTGCACTAGAATATACCCTTTAATTACATTAACTCATTTTCAGCATCACTGCTTTAGTGAGTGCACAGACTAACAGCGCTACAGATGTCTCAAGCTAACATTCAGAATTAACATTCATGCAATGAAGAATTATCTGTGGAAAGCATGGCTTAAGTTACTTAGGTGACAAGCCCAAGTGTAAGAATCTGTTCTGTAGATATTTTAATCTGGTCAGATGAATCGCATGGTCTCCATTTAGTTTAGTATAACGGGGAGTTTGCACTTGGAGGCATTCTGCTCAGCATATGCATTTTAGGGTACACTTTGGATACTGGCAGAAAATTCTTTATTTCAGTATAAAAGACAGGTAACTAATTTCTAGATTCTTATAGTTTTAATTGGATTTTTCCCTAACTGCCTGCTAAATTCATAATTTAAATGCACGCTTGATTTTTTTAAAGTATTTTAGAAACACATTTAATTTTATTCTTTTTTTCACAAATACTAGTTTTTCATTAAAGTGTAGCAAAAGAGTAGTAAAGAGTCCATTAAATTATAATTTCTTGCCTTTATAATGTATTTGTTAACATTCCAATTACCAGAACATTTGCACATAAATCCTAGTTGTCTCCGCTATTAAAAGCTGAATCCTAAAGATAGCATTTCAGTCCGAAATTTCACAGTTAAAAAGTTTTTTCCCACAAAGCTAATTTAGTCTTTTTGTGCATATTGGCTTGGTCTGGTTGAATTAAATCAAAAATAATTGAAAGCTTTATGTCATTTTCTACAATTCATATTTACATACCTGAATAGCAGGCACTTTACAAACCAGGGCAGCTAACAACTTCCTTGGTCATCACTGCTGTATCTTAATGTATTTAAAATGAGGTCAGTGAGCTCAATTTTGCCTACAGTTTAAAATGTGTGCACACATCATTTGATTAGATGGAGGTTGCAAAGGTCTTCCAGGCAAAGACAAGAGAAACTGGATGGTCCACTAACCCCCACAGGCAGAACAGTGCTTCAAGATATGTAGACCACTTTTCTTGGGCCAGTGTGATGGGAATTAAATAGAATAAAAGGGCCATATAAAGAAAATATGTAGCAAGGTACAATAGAATATGTTTATTAGCAAAACAAACCCAAATTTTATAGACATAGCCCATGCGGCTACCGAATGTTTTATAACAATAAATTAAGGTACGTATTTGAAATAAAAAATTAACAGGTGACAAAAAATTTGGCATGTTTAAGCCATGTTGTTGACAAGCACACACTGCAACTACTTGTGCTTCAGAGCAACCAAAATTTATGTAAGTACATGTAAGTGGCACCTTGTCAGAATTTGCCTAATAAACCTTATTGAAAGCATGACTGTATTAGTTGAGACAGCCTCAGACACAACTGGAGTGGAATTCATATATATGACTCTGTGTGTGACCCAAACTTATACATGTCTGCCCACCATATAACATACAGACCTACATGTCTGGAATGTAGTTGAATTAAGGATTAGAAGGAGTTGGTATTTTGGTTTTATTCACCTAATTTTTATTTCTTCATTTAGTCATTAGTATCCCAGGTGGATAAACATTGGCCTATTCACGGAATTTTGGTTCTGTTCAGAACCTAGCCTCAGCAGCACATAATTCTTCTTCTTCAAAAAAAAGTGGCCTGTGCTGATGACCATCCTGCCTTCACTAAACTAAGGAACTGAGATCCAAGTTAGTCCATTTATAACTACCTCAGGTGTTATTTCATTATATTGCAGTCTCTTACTGTAGACAGACATGTAAATACACATGTTGCTGTTTGCATATGCCCATTAGTCTGAATTTATTTTGTCTTGTAAACATACAGGTATATCTATTTTTGTTTTATTTCTTTCTTTTTAATGAGTTGGCTAAAGATATCTGTTAATACACCTGTCTAAAAAAGATGCTGTTCTTTAAAGAATCTGTTACATTTTGCAGGCTTGGGATCAGATGTTACAGTATTAAGATGTACTACTATCAAATCTAGATACCAGTAACTACACTAATGAGGTGTAGCTAAATATGTATATTCCATTTGTGTTTTCATATAGCGTTTTCCTGCAAAGGTTTCTACATCATTCAAAAAAACCCTTGTTGCTAATGACACCTGTTACTACAACTGTCGCTGAAGTAAATGAAAGTGTGTGACAGCACTTAGTTAATAAAACAGATACATTTTTTATGTGCATATTTTTAAATAATCTTGAAAACCTCTTTTAGAAGTAAAATAGTGTATAAACCNTACAGTATTAAGATGTACTACTATCAAATCTAGATACCAGTAACTACACTAATGAGGTGTAGCTAAATATGTATATTCCATTTGTGTTTTCATATAGGGTTTTCCTGCAAAGGTTTCTACATCATTCAAAAAAACCCTTGTTGCTATTGACACCTGTTACTACAACTGTCACTGAAGTAAATGAAAGTATGTGACAGCACTTAGTTAAGAAAATAGATACATTTATTATGTGCATATTTTTAAATAATCTTGAAAACCTCTTTTACAAGTAAAATAGTGTATAAATCGGAGGCCAGAAAAGGAAGCAATAAACATAGTTTCCAGCTTCAAAGAGTGCTTGGGTTTTAATTTTCTCAATAGATTATCAAAAGGCCAAGAGACAAAGGAATTTAAATATAGATGATCAGAGAATGTAAGACATCTATTTTTTTAATTTGGAATTATATGGTGATAATTGTGGTGTAAAGCCTACCTGAAACCATCTCTTAGACAAATGACACCATGACCATGTCTGCCCAATTCTAACCCATTAAATGATTCTGGCATGTGCCAGGAAAACAAACCAAGCATAAACAATTGGGGTTACCAAAAAGTGCTTTAGGCATGTGCAAGGAAGAAACAAAGAAGTACAAATGAACTCTTAGCACTTTTTAGTACTTGTAACACATCTGGAGTCCATAAGCTAATGGTAATACAAGTAACAACTGCTTATTAGCTTCAGAAACTTGAAAAAAGGTCAAAAAGTTTAGCCTAGAGTGATGTGACCAATAAAACCTTGAGTGGCTTCTGATCACCGTCTCAGGAGTCAATAGTGAATGAAACAGCCCCTCATGGGGAGCACCCTGGCAGAGAGGACCAAGGCTGTGCTGCAGGTGGAGCCTGCAGTAGAGCTGCTGCGCAGCAGGACTGGGCATCAGCTGGGACCTGGCACAACAAACAGTCAAAAGTCATTCTCCTTCTCTTGGGCCTGTGGTGCCCATCTGAACCACATCGAGGAGCTGGGGCCTCAGACGGTGGGAGTGTGTGTGTGTGTGTGTGCACTCTGCAAGGAGTTTGCAGTAGAACAGAAAGCTTAGAACAGAAATTGTTCTCCAGCCTCTGTATCTGTCTTGCTTAAAAAAAAAAAAAAAGATGTTATAAGAGTGGTGCGGTTCTGTCCTTGCACCACCCTAAATTTGTCCCTGGCCAATGAGATAAGATTGGAAATATTATTCTAAAAGCCCAAAGACAACCGAGAAGATGGTAATGCCTTGGGCTTTCCTTCCATATATAAACCTGCCCTTGTTTCACTATTAAACCTGGTAAAGTCAGTTTGATTGTCTGGAAAACAAGGAAGTTAATATTTTGCTAAGAATTTCAATAATAACCTCCACATACAACTGCCAGTGTCTTTTCTCTATTTTCTGGAGAGGAAAACATCCAGTAATATCACCTGAAAGGTCAAAAAGAGGGAAGAGGTGACTCTCTGTGCAGAGATATAATCAGGAAATAGCTGAGCCAAATTCCACTGAAGAATGTAGTAAAATGAAGTGATACATTAGTGTTAAATATAGGAATCTTAGGTTATTCATCCTCAGATACATTACCTTTACAAGGAAATTATGAATATGAAGAAGATGAAAAATAAAATTCAGCTCAAAGGGTGAGCTAAACGTATGACTATTATGTCATACTGAAAATGACACTTTTTTTTCTCTGTGTTCCTTTCCTGTTGTCATAGTCTTTTTTTTTTAGCATAGAGATTTATGTTGTCCTTTTCCACAAAGGAAGAGAATAAATACAACCTGATATTCTAATGGATAATATGCTGTCTAAAGCATGAATTAAGAATTCTATAAATCTTATTTCTTAATTCAAATTGTTATTTTCCTGGTCACTAGTTATTGTTGCACTACCTTGTTTCAGCTTTTGATGGTATTTGTTCATTTATTTTCAAACCCTTTTTTTATATACAGAGATTTACTATCTCTACAAATCATGACAACTGGATCTGTGTTTTATTCTTACAGCACCAAGAGGAACACTTACTTATTATTTGTGAATTAAGACTGTCTCAGGAACCTGTACTTCTAATCCATACTGGCTCTAATACACTTGAATCCTTAAGTGGTGATGATATGAAGCAAGCAAATGTGTTTCTTTAAAACACCTGTGTATATATATGTGTGTGTGTGTCTGTATGAATGTGTGGTTTATGAAAAAACTTTTTTTCTGCTCCAGCCGGTCGTTTCCTTTGCTTTGTCTCTTAATTGTTTCCCCCATCTGCTGTTTACACCACTTCAGCATCAGTAATTAATGTGGAGATATAAAATCTCATGCAACTAAAAATTATGTTAGTAATCCAAAAGAGAAATCAGCACATGGTTCAATAATCTGGAAAATAAACACTTTGAAAAATGTTTTAAAATACATTTTCTCCCTTTTCTTCGTGGGGAATCATGTTTAATAACGTACAGAACATACACAAGCTGCTTTTAATCAAGAAATACACTCAAAAATATATTGCAAAATAAACCATGCTCCTTTTTAGAGATTCTGATTTGTCCAGTTCCAGATTGTTTAAGTTAAAACTGAGAAAACACCAAAGAATTGACATACAAATGTTTTTATTTCATAGATTCATTGAATAGTTTGGGTTGGAAGGGACCTTTAAAGTTTATCTAGTCCAACCACCCTACAATGAGCAGGGACAACTTCAACTAGATCTGGTTGCTCAGATCCCCATCCTTGATTGTTTCCAAGGATAGGGTATCTACCACCTCTCTGGGCAACCTGTGCCAGTGTTTCACCACCCTCACTGTAAAAAATTCTTCCTTATATGTAGACTAAATCTTCCTTCTTTCGTTTAAAGCCATTACCACTTGTCCTATCACAACAGGCCCTCCTAAACAGTTTGTCCCCATATTTCTTGTAGGCCCCCTTTAAGTACTGAAAGGCCACAATAAAATCTCTCCAGAGCCTTCTCTTCTCCAGGCTGAACAACCCCAATTCTCTCTCAGCCAGTCCTCATAGAATAGGTGTTCTGTCCCTCTGGTCATCTTTGTGGCCCTCCTTTGAACCTGCTTCAACAGGTCCGTGTCTTTCCTGTGCTGAGGGCTCCAGAGCTGGACTCAGTACTCCAGGTGGGGTCCGACCAGTACAGAGTAGAGAGGAAGAATCACCTCTCTCAACCTGCTGGCCAAGCTTCTTTTGATACAGCCCAGGATACAATTGCTCTGGGCTGTGAATGTGCGTTGTCAGCTCATGTCCAGCTTTTCATCCACCAGTTTCATCCAAGCCCTTCTCCACAGGGCTGCTCTCAACCCCTTCACCCCCGAGCCTGTATTGATACAGGGTGTTGCCCCCACCCAGGTACAGGACCCTGCACTTGGCCTTGTTGAACCTCATGAAGTTCACACCCACCCACTTCTCAAGCTTGTCCAGGTCCCTGTGGATGGCATCGTATCCCCCAGGCGTGTCAACCGCACCACTCAGCTTGGTGCTGCCTGCAAACTTGCTGAGGGTGCACTAGATTATTTCATGACAAAAATGTTTAAACTCAGTATTCTGATATGGCTAAAATTTAGTCTTACTATATATGAATAGAAATTGCACGTATATATATAGCAGCACTTGCAAACACACATGAACTTTGCTAGTTATGTGTCGATATACACATTGATGTAGCTATAATCACGTTGTGCACAGTAAGTAATCCTGCACCTTGAACAGGGATACTGGCATGATCAACAAATGGTCATAGGACAAAATGACTATGCTAGGATTTAAAATTGCGATGTCATTACCTATACATGTTTACATTAATAACTGTGAAACCACCTTCATGTAAATATTTATTATGCATTTGCATAGCATATG
>RSEF01000001.1:78303001-78313639 GCA_003993805.1 Himantopus leucocephalus | reverse complement strand
AGCTAAGAAGCAAAGTTATTGATCAAAATTGGTCCTGTTCTACCTCAAACCGGGACAAAAGTTAATAGGTCTCACAGAGAAAAAAAATAATAAATATGAACCCAAGTGCACCTTAAGGGCTCAAAGTTAGAGGAAAACTAAAAATACCTTCATTTAATATTTCACAGCTAGACTGAATAATTTGCGATGTTTACAACTAGCAATTTTTCTGAAGATTCTGTTCTAGATATCAAATTTTTCTGAGATAACTTTTTATAATTTAAATATAAAACCATCTCCCCTCAAAGACATTTCAAAGATTCCAGTTTTGTGATTCACTTGTGAAAGGAGTTATTTTCAATCTTTCCCATGATCTCAGTGTCATGGGATTTTTATTCGCTGGGAGCCATGAGGACACAAATAACATTAACAGTAACAAATGCATTATCCATTTTGAATTTATGATAAGAAACTCACCACTTCTGATAGCAGTTAGTGGGCAGCAGCTTTTGTTACCTGCTACCAGTACAAACCCATCTGTCATCAGTTGTGGAGGGCTGCATAGGCTCAACTAGATGTCATTTATTTTCACCTTTTTCCTGTATTTCCCTCGCGATTTGTCAATTCACATACTCTCTCTGCCTCATATAGCATCTGTAAAATGGGATTCTTTAGGTTTTCTTCTATTTGATTATAAGCAGATTGTTACAGTGGGACAGGTTCTGTCATCTTCGCTCTTGCATGTTTGCACTTTGCAAAGGAAAATAATAGGAGTGAGAATGCATATTGAGTGTTTATCGGAAGGGGAGCATGATTTTGAAGTCTGTAGGTGTATTCATTTATCTGCGTATAATGAATAAAGTTATGAATGAAGTGATAAAACTTTGAAATGGTGGGGGGGCTTATCCGGTGTGCAAATTCTAGGTAATGCAGGACATTTTTATTAGCATACTAGCTGGGAGTTTCTCAACGATTCGGTGCATCTGGAAAGATGAATCCCTATCCCTTCGACACATTTCCCTCCCTTCAGGCAGACTCTGTGTCCATTCTGTTTCTGTTTTGCAGTTAAAGTAAGGACATCAGTTTCTTGGAACATCACATACTAATCCGATAGAGTAAAATAAATAACATTTGAAAAGAACTCCGAAGGCAATACCAATGTGCCTACAAATATCTGTCCTCCCGTACTGCTGTTTTGCAGTGCTGACCTAAACACAGGGCGCCGTGTGCTCCGTCCAGACGCTGTAAGAAGATGTTCTGGTGAAGCGTGCTGCGTGTGCGACAGCACCGCAGAGTGCCCCAAGGTCATGTTGAACCTCCAGCTTCTTATTCTGCAACTAAAAATACTGCTCTTCTGTACAAGCTTCTGCTTCAACATTATCTTTTTTGGAATTCAGCATCAAATGCCTCCGCCTGTCCCAGATAGATCGCACACTGCGTTTGGGAACTGGCTTGTGCTACATCGGGTTAAGTTCTTACTGTATCTCATGGATGGCTGTCCTGTGTCGAAAGAGCAACAACTGGGAAAATATGGAGATATATATTGATATTTTTACTATGTGTTGGCAAAGGATGTTATCAATTAATAGAATTTAAGCCCCAAATTTGTCATAGTAAGTACCTGAAATATAGACACCAGACCAGATACGGATTTTGCATGCGGTCTTTTGATTTCTTATAGTGGGAATAAATATTTAAAGAATGTGTGATATCTGTCTTTCTATTTCCTATGATGGAATCGGACAGGTAATTGCTGTCTCATTAAGGTCTGAATGTAGTTAAATGATATTTGTAAGGCACTGTAAGGTATTATATGAGAACAAAATAGGATTGGTTTAATTTTTTTAATTTATTTTTTAATCTACATTTGTTGCAAATCAATTTGATTTTTGTCTAGCCAAGAGAACACAGCCATACTTTACCTATATAAGCTATTTTTTTGTTTTGAAACATTTTTTCGTGTTTCAAAATGTGTCCAAATGAAGTTCTATTACTCTTGATGGGATCCTTGGTTTTTTCAGAAACTTTTTAGCCTTTGAACAATTCAATTTAAATAATATGATCTAAGGTATCTGTAGATTTGATTTATTATTTTGTTTTGGAGACTGTTTTGGTTCACACTCAACATGGTCCAGGATAATAGTGATGCAAAAATGTGTGAAAATTCTGGTATTGATAAGGATATATACTTACACATTTATTTCAGGAGGGGTCTGTTTCAGATCCTTACAAATGAAGAGGAAAAGGACAGTTTTCTTCCAACATTGTTTTGTTTTGTTTTCAATCTCACAGAAATTGGATGCAAAACTGATATCGTCTCTCAGACGTCTGTTGCTTTGCTGCCAAGGTCAGCTCTGCAAGCTAACTTCCTATTTTTCACATGGCTGTTTTATGCTTCAACTATTCCTCTGGCGTATTAAAAACAAACAGGCTATTCTCCAACATCAAATGTCCGTGTCTTTTATTTATTCCTCTACCTCCTTTTTAGCCCTTACAGCTGTTTAAGCCCTAGGAAGATGCCCCCACCCCTTCACCTCACCCCATCCTTAAGCTGCCTGTTCTCCAACTGCCTGACTGCTGTACTGAGCAAGAGCTGAAGGTCCAGCTGGGGAGACGTGGGTTAGGCTCTACTAAGTTGAAACCACTGATAAGGAGAAACTATTGTGGATCCCAAAGTGGCAATGGCTAAGATCAAGGATGCATAAAGTTTTGTTCCTCCAAACAGCCATGTGGTTCCAGAATGCGGTAGAAGATGGTGATGGCAGCTGTAGTAGGACAGTGCTGGGTTTTGTTTTGTTCCGGACCTACAGCGGCCTCTCTGTCCTATTGCAACTGCAACAGTTTTTTGCCTGGCTTAGCTGTAGGACCCGAGTTTTGAATATACTTAGGAGGTTTTCCAGATGAACTGGGAAATTGTAATGTACCAGATAACTGCAAAACGCAAAGGTTCTGAACTCACTAGCTAAATCTTTACAGTTTTGGCTACTTCATCCTCAGCGCGGTGAGGGTTATGGTCTGGGCTGTGGTCTTGAGCAAGCTTAGTGTTAAGTGTTCATATAATTGAGAAACTGGTCTAGTGATCAATAGCTATATACTGATACCCACTGATAACTAATTTGAATGTCCCTCCTATGCATATAAAGTTCCATAAAGAACCAACTGGAAAGAGCACTATCACTGAAATATGCCTGTCATTTTTAAAATGGAAAAAATAAATCTTGATTTGTGAGAGCATAACGCTAGTGTCTGTGTTTTGGTGCTTCTATGTCATAATATCAGGGTAGTGGGTAAGCAGTCAGGAAAACTTTCTGACACTGAAAGGACTCTGCTGTGGAGATGCTGTTCTCATTCTGATCTCCTTGTTTAGAGAAGCCCAAAACGCATTTAAAGAAGCCCAAAAGTCATTTAAAGAGGCTGGAAGAGAAATCTCCCTGGGCAGGAGCTTAGGCAATCTCATAAGGCTCAGTATAGTGGCCGTACAGTGACTATACAGTATCTATATAGTATTGGATGATACAAAACAGCTGAGCTTCTGTATACGAGATCATCCTCTGGACTGCTCAATGTCCAAATTCCCCTATACTGCACTGTTGTGTGCTTTTAATGCCCTAGATGATATTTCAGTTTAGAAGCTCAATACTTTCTGGCTTTATAACTCCGTAAGATGAATAAATTCTTTCCTGTTTTATATCTCTAACTTAATGACCAACTTCCTATTGTAATAAGAGCAGCTGTGACAACACGGGCCTGGAATCCGTGGGATGCAAGAACAACCTTTGGACAAATGAAGTCTTGGCTGTTGGTAGAAAGAAGAAGGTATCTGCAGATCTTCACATGAATCCAAAGGATGACTCGGTGGTAGAAAAGGCAATTTGAAATTACCCCCTGTTGTGACCTATAAAAACATACCCGACAGCCAACTCTTTCTCTTTCCAAGTATCAATACTGGGCTCCAAACAAAACAAAACAGACTCAAACCCAAGAATGAGCCCCAATGAGGTGAAATAAAGCATAATAAAATTTAGGCAACTTAATGAGAAATCAAGTGCAATTTCTTTGGCATATTCCCACAATTTAAGTTAATGCAAACAGTAATACTATAAGTAGTTAGCTGTTAGAGTTTATTGCTCTCCTCCTGGGACTTAGGAGGAGACCTGTACCTCATTTTTATGACTATATGCTCAAAACTGCCTACAAGTGAGAAATAATTTAAAATGCAGGTCACTAAAAAATTACATTACTCTAGTATAAAATAATAAATTCTCTGAAGAGAAAGGTCTACTGCAATAACTCTAGAGATTTAATATCCTTAAATATCTTAAGGATAGAAATTGATGACTAGAACAAGGGTAAGGTCAATATAACATTGTAAACTCAATGAAATATATCAATGAGGATGAAAAACGTAGCAAATCACTTGCTGACAAATGATGATGGGGGACTGAGCTATTTATTTCTAATGTATTGCGAAATCCACAGTCAGAAACTTCAATCTTGCCATCAATTAATCGAGTTCTGTCTCACTTTACTCCAACCCTTAGCCCATAAAGTCTCATTTAATAGCAGCAATGAAATCTTCCTAATGTGAAAATAAAACTTTATGAAAAGATGTTGGTAAGAGGAAAGCCTTTCTGTTGAAAACCAGGCCCACTACTAGACACCTTAACTCTGTTATAGCTGTTACTCAGAAAAATGAATGTATTTTCACTAGGATAAACATGCTTTGAACAATACTCTGTTCCTGCGTTGGGCTCCAGGGAGACCTTATAGCAGCCTTCCAGTACCTAAAGCGGAACTACAGGAAAGACAGGGAGGGACTTTTATCAGGGATTGTAGCAACAGGGCAAGGGGGAATGGTTTTAAACTGAAAGAGGGTAGATTCAGATTAGATATTAGGAAGAAATTCTTTACTGTGAGGGTGGTGAGACACTGGAACAGGCTGCCCAGAGAAGCTGTGGCTGCCCCATCCCTGGAGGTGTTCAAGGCCAGGCTGGATGGGGCTTTGAGCAACCTGGTCTAGTGGGAGGTGTCCCTGTCCATGGCAGGGGGGTTGGAACTCGATGATCTTCAAGGTCCCTTCCAACCTAAACCATTCTATGATTCTATGATTCCTCCATATTCCATAAAAAGACAGTAACACTACCGTGCCTCCGCACAGCAGTCCTGCATTACAGTTATGCAGTTTGGCAGCATACACTAACTTGTCAACATAAACTTTTGTGTTGAACGGGCATGTATGGTAAGCCAGATTTCATAGCCAGCAGAGCTGAGAGATCTGGTGATTTGAAAAAGAAATGAGATGTCTTGGATGTGTATTTTAAGTAAAGGAGATAGAAGAGCTGGAAGGGTTACAGTTAAATGGATGCAATAGTCAGTGAAACCCAAGTCCAAAACAGCTTACATTGATAGGAATCCTTTTAGCTCCCGAAGAGCTGGTGAAGTGAACTGGTTTATTACTCTGCTGGGTTCTTTATTAGGATTATAGGGTTACTATAATAATAATAAACCATATAAGCAATAATCATAATGTATTACTAACAAGAATGCATCATGTATTGTCTTTTTCTTGTTATTTTTCTTTTACTCACTCCCAGATTTTGCAGACATTGCCATATTATTACTGTTATTATTTTGTAGAACAGAAATGCTTCAAAGCACTCAAACCAGACTTACGCAGCAGCTAGGCTGAAGCAATGGACACACATTGACCCCACTCCAGGTTGCTTAAAACCAAATGCAACAAAACAACAGCTGAATTTAACGTACGAATGCTTGAAAAATATGACCAAACAGTGCATAGCTCTAGGGCTATTGAGCTGGGGACAAAGCTGGGGACTGACGGGGCCAGGCAGCAGCTTTGCCATAAAGGACTTGGGAGTCCTGGTAGACAGGCAGGTTTGGGCATGCATCAGCAGTGCCCCAGGGAATTGGAGGCGGAGCACATACTAGGTGATAGTAACGAGAAGGTAGCTGTGGATCATGAGGAGTGATTCTGCTTCTCCAATAGCGCTTGTGAAGCCATGTCTAGAGCAGCATGTCTGGTTTGGGGCCCCAGAATACATGAACAATATGGACAAACTGAAGTGAGTGCGGTGAAAGGTCACTCAGATGATTTATGTGGGTGACATGATGTACAAAGAGAGTCTGAGCAAGCTGGGTTTCTTCAGCCTTAAGAAGAGAAAGCTTAGGGGAGACCTTATTGCTGTCTGTAGCTAACAAAAGCATGCTGAGGAGATAGGGTCAGATGTGGCTCAGAGGTGCAGAAGGGAAGGACAAAAAGCAATGGACACAGGTTGGAACACGGGAAATTTGAAGTAGATGAAAAGGAGAAAAAATCACAGGTTGTGTGTGGAATTTCCATTTTTTGGAGATACTCAACATTCAACTGTAGGAGAGTCTGAGCAACCTGAGCTAACTTAGAAGTTAGCCTTTCTTGGTGCAGGAGATTGTATTAGATGACCTCTAGAGGTCCCTTCCAATTATTATCTGAGTCTGTAATTTTCTGGTTCTCATTTATATTAAACCCTCTTTTACCCCAGCTTTTGCAGTTTTACGGGGCTTTCAATAAGTGTAAATAACTAAATAAAATATCCATATCAGTAAATGAAANTATTTTCTGGTTCTCATTTATATTAAAGCCTCTTTTACCCCAGCTTTTGCAGTTTTACGGGGCTTTCAAGTAAGTGTAAATAACTAAATAAAATATCCATATCAGTAAATGAAATGGTGATACTACAGTGCTATAGCAGAGTAAACAAGAACCAGGTCCACCAAATCTCAGATTCAGCCATGAGCTGCCATCAGCTAGAGTCACTGCGCTGGGCAGGCTGCTGTGTGGAGAAAACAACCCACAGTCTGAACTGGAGAAGTCTGTCTCTGCTTGAAATGAGAAAATTCATTCAGCCCACATACTGGAGTATATGCCAGTGCTGGTCACATCAGAGTCCAATGGGAGTTAATCCCATATTCAGAGGATTCATTCATAAACACAAAATTTTCTTTAAAACCTTCAACTTTCTTGGCCAGTAGCTCCTAAAGGGAACTTCAGGGAGGGTGGCATGAAAACTCCCGTGTCCCCTGTAGGACAACCTTACCTATTGTGTGTGTTCAGTTGTCAGTGAATGGAGAGCCCTGACACAACTGGGCAACAACACGTCTGTCTGTCTCTCCACTAAAGAAATAAGCTGTCAAACTGTCTCTCCCTGCTCTTCCTGGGAGAAGCGCATTGAATGAAGCACACAAGAGAATTTTTCATTTACCACTAAGCTTTCGGACTCCTTCAAAACTGCTCTAGCATCTACCTCGTAAATGAGGGAAGTTAATTGAAAATTGCTCTCAGCACACAGAGCCTGACACTGGGGGAGTATTGTCTCTCCGCGCTGCCGTGATTTGATTGGGGCTGCTGTCAGATGTTATATATGTTATGTTCAACTCAGCACTGAAAATCAGTCTTTGGCATTTGCCCTGTTCTCACAGACAGGGAAGCTCAAGCCATTGTTCCTGATTTGTTTTCAGTTGTTGTAGTCTTCGTGCTGATAATTTAACAGCCTATAACTTAGATGCGGAAAACAAGAATAATGCAATAATACAGAGCAAAGGCACATGAAAGGATAATTAATTATAGTTTCATAGTACTGTGTGCATCCTGATTTATCTGTTGCAACAGTCATTTACTCTGTAAAGTTCAGTAGTAATTTTGCAGTTTGTATGGGCCTGCTCCAATGTCCCATAAATTGAAAATATCCTTTTGGCTTCAGCGAACTTTGGATTTAGTTTTATCACAGTTCTCATCTCGGGATCTCAGAGTGTTTTGTAACTACACTTGAATAAATCTTCACCGTGTTTCATTGTCCTCCACATAGCTATTCACTTTCTCCGGAGGGCAGGGTAGAATTTGGAGGCAGAGAACAAGAGAGAAATGCAAAGCTGGCCATAGTGCCTCGCTGAGGGAGCGCGGCCTCTCCTGCGGGCGCATGGGCAAAACCAGAGCCTGCCTGCACACGCGCCCGTGTGACGGACCTGCACTTTCTTTTAGGACTATAAAAGTCTGTGTTGATTCAAAAAGAAAAGAAATCTGAGATACGCTTATTCTTCCCCTTATTCCCTTTGTCTATGATGTGCATATAATACACCTTAGAAAGAGAGCTGCTTTTTTTTTTGAGCAGGTGCAGCACCATTTTAAAGCATTGTGGAACCTCTATTTTGGGGGAACTTTAGGAGCAGTGTTACAACAAATTTGTTGCCATTTCCTGCAGCTTGTACAATGTGTGAATATGCTTAAAAAGAAGGGAGCAAAAGAATTTGTACAACTGTTATCAAAACAAATCAGGAATAAGTTTCACTTTGCAATGAAGACAAAGAGAAAAGGACCAGAAATTTAAAGAAATAAGGCCACTTAAATATTTTTATTTTCAAAAGAGATTTGGGATCTTAGGGTGGAAATCCCATTGACTATCTCATTTGTGTTGGCTTTGTTTTTGTTTTCAGATTGAGAAGGAGTGATGTTCCAGACATCCAAGGTTCACTTTCCTCACATCCATCAAAAAAAAAAGCAGCCCCCAAGTTTTAAATGCAAGGAAAAAACAGTCATAAACCTGACATTATTTTTTTCAGATCCCACAAATCCAGAAATACTTTATGGGTTACAAATCCTTGGAACAGGTTTCTGTTAGACCAGGTAGGCTAACAATGCCTTGCTGTGCACATTTCTGGCATGTATCGCTGTCTAATGGTTGTGAATCTGAAAGCTTTTATGGTCCCTCCAGGGAGTGTCCCAGATTATCTGTTCAGTTATTTCCAGTAACTGTTTGTTTGTTTATTGTACTTTGGGATTAACTCAATTCCTTCTCTTCCTATTTTTCTTACAGTCCAGAAATATCTGTATCACGAGTGTGTTCCCAGTCCTTAGTTTGTTCATTCTAGGGGTTAAGTCCTCCGTGTCACATTTAAGAGTTTCAGCCCTTCTCCGTTTTTCCTTTTGTCTCCATACAGCTGCACCAGCCACAAGGATCGCCTGATCGAGACCATTCAACCCCCCTTTTTTAAATTCAACAGCAGTCCGTCCGGGTGTCTCTGCCCCTTGGAGCGGTGAATTCTGCTGGCTGACACCACTCCAGAGGAAGAAGAAATTCTTCTCTTGGCCAAGTGCTTGCTTATTCTTTTAACATAGGATCGTGTGAAGGGGAAGGACTGACATTATTTTTGTTATTATTTTGCCTGATTCGTTAGGATACAGAGTCTCTTCTCAGCATGAAGCCCTGGCCGTGCTAGGCACTGTATGTATATATGTATATGTGAGGACAAGTCCCAGCCTTGAAAATCTCACCCTTTTAAAAACTGAAACCACAAAAGACGTGGGGAAATGTTTCTGTAAACAAACAGGGTGATTATCATTGCCTGTAAGCTCAATTTCTTCCTTCTGCTCATTGAAAAGCACCCCTGTGAAGGGTCAGGAGGGAAGGCAGCCCAGGTTTCTCCTGCTTTTGGTGGTGGTTGGGTGTGGAGGCGGAGATGGACCATGATGCTAACTAAGCTGCTGCATGGGGAGCCTTTCCACTGATGTGCCTGCCACCTGCAACCTGGCACGGTGGCTTTTCCCCACCCTGCACCCCTTCCCCTCGTCACCCCTTTGTGTCTCCTGTATAGGGTCACGAAGGGAGGGAGAGGTCCCAGTGCTGCCTGGCTTCATAGTGGGGTGGAGGGGGAGTCAGCTCTGCAAGTGTCACATTCATGCTGTGCCAGTGACGGGCACATCGAGGTGTCGTGGTTTAACCCCAGCTGACAGCTAGGACCACGCAGCTGCTCGCTCGCCCCACCTTTCCCCCCCCAAGAAGGGGTGGGGAGAAGAGGGAGAAAAGGAAAAAAAAAAAACCTTCGTGGGTTGAGATAAAGACAGTTTAATAGAACAGTAACAGAAGAGGAAAATAACAATAATAATAACAACGTCACAAGTCACTCTCACCACCTGGTGAATTTGCACTGTCCTGAGCAGTGATCACGCGTCCCCACCCCCTGGCTAACCCCATTATATACTGAGCATGAAAGTCTATGGTACGAAATATTCCATTGGCCCTTCCATCCTTCTGTCTAGGCTTCTTCTCAGCTTCTAGGGGAAGCTGAAAAAAAGTCCATGAAAACTATAAACATCGCCTGGCAACAACTAAAACAATATGTATTATTGACATTCCCTTCATACCAAATCTGAAACGCAACGACCACTAGAAGGAAAATTAACTCTGTCCCAGCTGAAACCAGGACATGAGGTCAGGGTCTGTCAGTCTTGAAGAACACACCTCTGTTTTTTGGACCTCTGGCACCAGAGGGGTTAAACACCTGGAACCTTACTGCCGCGAGGAAGGACAAAAATGCTTTTGGCCCAGACATCACTGTGTCAGTGGGTGCTGATGAGTGCGCTTACTTATAAAGGGGTGGGAAAAGTGATGGAGCGTCACATAAAAAGGAGGAAGAAGGGAGAAAGAGGGGAGGACTGATGGAGAGGGTTTTGTGTGCAAAATCTTGTTATTGGCAAAGGGGGAACACACAAGGAAAGAGTTTTTTAGCCTAAATAAAATATTAACAGGCCAACTAGTATACAACACACTGTAGTGTTAGTAGTAGTACAGTTGCAATGCACAAATATTCACAGGCCAAATTATCTAA
>RSEF01000001.1:78263352-78282001 GCA_003993805.1 Himantopus leucocephalus | reverse complement strand
AGCATAACTACTAATTCCTATTAAAAAAAAAAAACAACAAAAAAAACAAAAAAAAACCAAAAACAAACCCCATATTTTTACAGTATTTATCACTACCACTTTACTTCTTCTGTTGTTAGTTCCCACTGCACTAGCACACATCACCAGGAGCAATCCAGTCTGGAGCAGGACTCTGACCAGGACAGAGCTCTCAATACTCTGAAAGGCACAGATTTCTGGAGACCTTAGGGCTAAATATTCTCCTCAGATCCCAGAAAAGAATAACAAATAGGACAGTTCCTTTGCTGTAAGACAAGATCCCCTAGCTCTGTTTCCTGTAGGTGATGACTGGTACCAATGATTGCCAAGTACTCATAAGAAGCCCTACAATGGATAACTATAAAGTAATATTCCTCTAATCAATTTCTACCCAGCTACTCCCAAGCCTGAGCTAGGAATCAGCTTTCTAAAAGGTCCCACTTATTAAAAAAAACCCCAAAGAACAACAAAACCCACCACTTATCTCTATAAAGGTTTTCTTGCTAATGTTTCTTTTATTGAAGCCTATTAAAAGGTAATGTTTTCAGTAATGTCTTACAGTAATGCCCTTCTAAAAGTTAAGGGTGTACAGAAAGGAAATCCTCATGTTTAAATATTTAAAGTGTCACCTTCCAACTTTTCTAAGCATCTCTCTTCCTCTGTTTTATAATTTCGGAACAAGAGTGTTTGTCCTTGATCTGATCCCAGTTTCTTTTTGACTTTCTTATATCATCTCATCTGTCCTTTTATTTGTGTTACTAATAAGGAGCTCATCCTGCAATGTGGCACATATATGTACAGAAGTCTAATTAACATTCATTTTAGGCCAAGAGCTGGATTTACACCACAAACAAAAAAGCTAATCCTGGGCTAACTGATCATACATAAAAACAAACATGCAAAAAGCCCAACCTCCCTGCAAACTGAACGAAAAAAAAAAAGAACCTAAAACCTAAACAACATAATTACATGGACACTTTTCCACTGGCTCTGTATTAACCTATCTGCATACCCCTTGTATTTCCACACTCTTTTTGCTTGGCAATTATGACCAAAACACAATAACCTAAAGCAACACTGCCAGACAAATTCAAAGCCACGCAGCCAAAATAAGGACATTAAAGATCTACATGATAAAAGAGACTCTTGTGCATCCCATCCAGAAGCAAAAAACATGAAAGCTAGAAGAAAGCCAGCCCATTAAGTTTCCCAAGAATGCCTAAAAATTTGTCTTGCCAATATCAACACCGTATTTTAATTGTGTTTGGTTTTGTTCACTGCATAAAGTCATGTATTATCATTACCAATGCTTAGCACACTCAAACATAAAATCCCTGTGAACAAACAATTCCTAATCTAATGTTTCATCATTTTAATCTTACCACCAGAATTCTACTGGGGAAAGTAGGTAAGTAATAACACAAATCCACTCTAACCATTTAAAATTATGTTCATCACCTTGTTGTTTTAATGATTCAAAGCTACTTTTAGATTTGCAGTTATGGCCATATCACATTCACGGTGCTGAATCAAAAAACAAAACAAACCCCCAAATCGGTAAACAAATTCAAGAAAAACGTGGATAAAATAGTGCTCACTGTAGGCCGAAAGAGGTTATGCCACATCTTTGCATGGAGCAATAAACTCAGGGCCAAGAAAAAATACTTAAGATAGGAGGTTGTAATGGAAAGGCTGACTACATGGGGACCACAAAAAGTACACCTATATTACCTGGTTTGGAACAAAAAAAGAAAGCTTTTGCTGTGTTCAGAGCAGGTTAAATTCAAACCCATGAAGCTCCTCGCCACAACTGTTTTCATTTCTTCTCTTTCACCATCTCTGTCCCCTTTCACAGAGCAGAAATCTGGCAATATATCCCATGGAGTAGGACAACTCTGCAGCCTCAAGATCTGCAAAGGACAACGAATGTATCCTAAACTGAAGCTGCCTGTTTGGCAGTAAGAAAAACGGATTTTTCTGCTACAAGAAGTAAGAACACAGGTCAGTTGAAGTGGGTGAAGCTGCGACCAAGCTGGCAAGGGCCCGGTCTTACTAAATACAGAGGTTTGCCTGCAAACATAGAATGGCTGTTTATGTTGGAGTTTTAATTAAACGTTAACGTCTGTATCATTGCAATTTATTAGACAGTCAGTTCAGAAGCCTATCAAAAGCAAGGAGAGCGGCTGGGTGCTCAGCAAACCTCTCAATCTCTGTTATGGCAAAACACATTAAAGCAAAGAAAGGGGAGAATTTTGGTAATTCTCCCGGGAAGTTTCACTTTTTTGGAACGTTACAAAAACCAGAGAAGACAGACGCCCATTTTTAAGCCTAATGAAGAAAGTAACATTTACCAGCCTAACTGGAAGCCGACCTTTACCAATTGTTTGCAGGAGATGTGATGAGGTGAGAAACTCTAGAAGCCTCTCCAGTATGTCAGGTAACCCACTGCATTATTTACACAGCCCAAGCAGTGCTGTTTGTCTTTAACTTCAAAACAATTTGTGCACCCTTATTAGAGTTTAATAATAAATCCATGGTCTCCCTCTGTTTGCCAGGATGAAATAAAGACCGCTAAAATAAAGGAGGGACGTACATGGGAGACACGCAGGCAAAAGAAGACAGCAAAGCCTTTTGATGCATCAAGATCATATTCAGGAGGAAACAGTTTCATTTCCCAGGAGGCTCAAAACACTGCTCTCAGTGTCGTACCATGCCAAAAAAAAACCCCCACCCCAAACATAAACCAGCTATTTCAGGTTGCCCACCTAGGACACAGACCTATGAAATATATAAGTTATGTCAGTGGATTACACCAAGTACACACCCTGTGTGCAAAAACATCCTGCAGACTTCTAAGAATTGTTTTAAAACTAGATGAATGAAGAAACTGGCCAAGGAGAAGTAAGGGACAGCTTTTAACTAGGGTGTTTCTAGAAGAAAGACCAAAGCTAATACTGTCTTTCACAGCTCTGGAACATTGAAATCTAATTTAATGCAAAAAAAATAAAATATATACATTGGTGATGTCTATTTGTGCACAAATTTTATTACAAGACATAAAAAGAGATACGAAAGAAGACTAAAGACGCCCTTCGGAACCAGAAGTCGAAAGATGCCTTGTTGTTTTGAAATACTGCTGAAGACAAGTATTTTTAAAAAAGTTTCTATAGGAATTAAATCAAAAGAGCAATTCTCCTCAGACACAATCAATAGACCTAGAGATGCAAAACTGATGTCTGTTTTGTTAAAATGCAGACATCCTCAGGAGGTTAAGTAATTCTGCATGGTCTTACACATCTAATGATTCCTAGCACAGGATTTAAATAGAATACTTAAGTCAACTTAAGAATACATACAAAAACCACACATGTAAGTGACTACCATCTTTATCACTTTTAGCTTTGTCCCCTTCTAGCATATGGAAGGAAACAGCCACTACAGGAATTTTGTTTTTAATATTACACTATAGGAATTCTGTTTCTAATATTAATATTACAGTTGCAAAACTGAGCACAACAATTTTCAGGTTTAGCATGACAAGACAGGCTTATCAAATGAGCTTTCAACCTACTGGTCTGAAAAATACTCTTCCCATGAAGATGAAAGCACAGTAGCCAGTGTATTACCGGAAGTCTAACTCGACTCTAAAAATGATTAAGTTAAAATGTATTTACAGAAAGTGAATTTAAAATGTATTTAAATTTTAACCAGAAAAAGTAACAGTCTGCTTGTCTAATAACCATTTCAAGCTTTAAACTCTACAATATTATGATTCTTATTCTTTTTTTTTTTTGCCCCTCCTATCACAGGCTTAATTTTAATTAAGATTAATTTGATTTATTGGCCCTCTAGGAATTGGACAAACACAACTCATATATTAGGCTGAAAATTCAATCTTTGATTCAGACAGGCTTCAGGCAACTCCAGGGGGACCCTCAAGTCCTTAAAAAAAGTTAATCCTCGTGTAAGTGTTGTGGCTTCAAACTCTGGGGTCTTCAGTGAGAACATGCTAAAAACTCTTTCCCCACCCAAAGGAAAACAAAGATGTGGCAATTCTCCACAAAGAATTAACAGAATAATGGCTGGACGTACATTGAAAAGGTTCTTTGTCACGAAAGGCATAAATGCATCTTTCTGCACAAGAGATGATTGTGTTAACTGGAGCACTGCTTATTCTGTTACGCTATATATTGCCTCAGGACTACAAGCAACCATGAGATGGCAAGGCTACATGCCAATTTATTAAGTTACTTCAGAAGAATGATGCTCAGGCCAGGATTTCAAAGTTCTAAATCTTTCCTTATAGGAAATTAATGTAGATGCAGGATGGCTTCGAGTACAGCAGCAGAATGAAGATAAAGTACTCAGTCTGTGCACATTATCTTCTTCTACTTGAGACTCAGGTAGCTATTCCACTGAGAGATGACACATTCCACCTACAGTGTAAAAACACCTAAACACTTGTCTGTAATAGCTTTAAGTTTTATCATGTATAATATTCATAAATTAACCAGGCAAATATTTGCTTAGTAGCAACGCTGGGCCAGTGACTTCCCAAGATCCCCCAATTTACCCTTGTGAAAGCAGTGAGATTAATATACTCCACAGTCTGTGAAGCAAACAACATTAGAACAAATTCTCTTGAGAAAACTAGGCAGGAAGATGCTATATTTACAGAAATGGGAGTTTAAGTCACTTGTTTCATTTTTTTAACTGCTCATTATTTATAACGATACCAGCAATGGTGGGATGGCTGCTGAGGAGACCACAGAAAAAAAAGTTTTGACCACAGTGTTGTCAACACGCAGCTGGGAATTCAAATACCTCCTCCCTGGTCCCGCAGTGAGTAGCAACAGCGTGGCGAAGCTGTGTCCCCAAAATGCTACCGATTTACATGAAACTGCCAGAAACGAAGACTGCTTTCAGTGGGCAAAACCAAACACTGTAGGGGCACAGATGAATCAAAAAAAGAAATGCTTATTACTGAGCTGCAAAAATACTGCAGCAACAGGAAAATGAGAATATTGTGTTTAATCACCTGTCTTCCTGAGGGAAGTAAAAATGTTTTGCATACAAGTCTTAATCAGAGACATAACAATTCACAGAATTAAAAACATGACATATTTTCCAGTCTAATTCTTTTCTAGGTACTTGAAGTGCATTTCTGTTTGTACTACAACCACGCAATGCTGATACAACAAAGAGCCTGTCAGTCCTGTAAATCATATTTTTAAGTTCCAGTGAGACATGATTATGTGTTGTTCAGGTTACATGTGGGTTCTTCTTGACAGTGTGTGAAAGCTGGCGGTCCTCTAGCCAGGCAAGGAAATAATAATTTCCCCATGTATCAATGCTTAGGCAGCTCCTAAAAATCTAACTTTAGCTTGGCATACTGGTTTTTAGAAATCTGCAAATCCTTTGTGATTCGACAGTTTCCAGTATCATTTTCACTGTCAATCTCCTTGCAAAACTGAGGCTGGGAAAAAAAAAAAAAAAAAAAAANCACATCCCTCGGTCACAACCTGCACAGCCCAACTGAGCACTCCTCAGTGCAATCACTGGGCCACAGCAGCAGATGCAGGAGCTCTCTGCTTAGCTTGTACCCAACAAGAAAGAAAAGATGAACGTTAAACAGTCTGTGCTGCTTATTTTCCCCTTTGTAAGCTGTTACAAACTCCACCTTTCACTCCATTCTGTTCCATGTTAAGCAAGACTGCAGGGCTGGGCAAATATTTCCCCGCTAGATTTACATGGGGGAAGGGAAATACCTACCGCCTTCCTCAGTTATTCTCAATCAGTGTCCCGGGGGTATAAACTATACCGGTTCTACCTAACTGAATGGTTATTTGCATTCAAGTCAGGACTGTGATGCAAAGCATCAACAACAGATTTCTAATTATAATTATGTAAAAGTATTACCCCACTCTCAACTATCAAAGATCATAAAAGAAAAAAGAACTGTGGACGCATACAATAAGTCCCTCTTCTCCACCTCCAGGAAAGGCAGAAAGCTGACTATGAGCTTTGTATTTTGAAATACTCTCCATTTGCCTCCTCTTCAGGGACACTTACAGAGAAAACAAATTACCTACAGCTTCTAAGTTGGTAACAGAGCTGGGCTGCAAACGTGTCTCAGCATAAGGCCTCGGGTCACCACCCTAAATTTCTTTGTATCTCTAGCCTTGGGCAAGTTCAACTTGTTTACTAAAACTGGCTCAAAAAAAAACCCCAAAAACCAACAAGCCACAACAAAACAAAAATAGTCCCCAAAATCTGTAGAGGAATATTCTCCAAGGGCAAAGAGGAACCGGCAGGGCAGTATTAGTTGAGAACTAGATTCCCCTCTGTGCTTCTGGGAGAAGAAAAAAAGAAAAAAATATAGAAGAAAATAAAGAAGAAAAGAAGAATCGCCTCACGGTATCCTGGCAAATGGAAATTCTCCACCCCATGAATTAGGAAAATGGCCTCTTACTTATCACAAAGTCATGGAAATCCCACCACAAGCAGGGCCCAAAGGCAGTTTGGGCTCAAGAAAGATCCATCTGTTCTTTATTTTTTACCCCATAGGCACCACAGCCATCACTCAATGCTGCAAATAAACTGATGATGAGGAGTGGGCAGTAGGAAGCTACCAGCTGGAACTGAATAAATATTTACAGATGTCCCAACATACCTAGCAAAAAGCTTACAAAAGTTGAATGTAGGCAAGCCAGCGGGATCTGACCATGGTGAGAAAGACTCTTAAAAAGAATCAGTGAGTCCAAGGGCATCTTGACCAAATGTGCACATGAAGTACACCTACAACCAGCAACGGAGGTTGCTGTCCCTCCCAGCCTCTCTTCTCTCTCACCCAAATGTACTCCAGAATGTGAGACCCACTGCTGTCTACAAACAGCTCACAGATGGTGCGGAACCCCTCAGCTAGATTGTAAAGAAACTCAAACCCAGCACCATAATTCAATCCAGCTGCAAGCTCAGAGAGGCACCCAGCCCATCATCTGTGATCCAGCCTGCACTCTGCTCCATTGAGTGCTTGGGGGCACTGACAGGGTTGGCCCACAGCCCTACCACAGAATGAGTGGTAAAACATCACCCAAAATAAAAGAGAACATCTTACACAGAAGAAGAAAGAGAGCAGCCGTCACATTCTTGAATGTGGGAGATGCCTGCATCTTAAAAACCAAGCCTCTTTTGATTAGAGCTTGGCAGGAAAGCATAAAAATCAAAGAGGAGGGAATTATTCTTACTAGATAATGTAAAAAATATTTACCCAGTGGTTCCTAACCGTCCATCCCCATCAAGATTTCCTCCTTTTCTTTAAGGGCATATGCAGCCCCTCTTACTTCTGTTATCATCTTAGAAAAGGGGTGATGAAGAACTGCTTGAACCGCCCTGGACGAGGTCCAGCCTCCAGGGCACTAACTCTGAAGGGAGCTCTTACCTGTATGGTCCTTCAGAAGGAAGCAATGCCTGGGCAGGGCACAGGACACCAGCTGGCAGTCACCAGAGCTTACGCCTGCCTGCTTTTAAAGCACCGGGAAGAGAAAGTGATTTGTCAGGGGCAGGAACCCATCCAGCCCCTGCGCTGCGTGTCCATGCATCGTGCTCAGCTCCTGGGTGTCCCCTTCCCACAGCCACTGCATCGATGGAGGGAGAGCTATTCCACCAGAGCCCAACAGCTCGGGCCAGCGCCTCCGTCGCTGCCTCCCCGCACACAGGAAGCTTCAGAGCAGCACCTCCAGTTGCTCACTCAACGCATGGAGGGAGAAGGAAGGCACCAGCAAACAGGATGCAGCAAAGGGGGGCAGAGACAGAGTGAGGAATTACTTTTTCTTAGTACACCAGAGATGACGTTTTATTGGAGTTCACAGACTTAGCGCATTTCAAGAGGACTACTAGAAAGTTAAATGAAGTGCGCACACCTAACTCAAGTCCCAGATGGGATATACAGTGCCCAGTTACCATAGCAACTTCCCTTTCAAGTGCCAGGACAAGTCAGATTTCTGATGCTCTATGCTACTGCAATTGTGAGAACAAAATGGACAAGATTTGATACATCATGTTTTCAAGTGCCTGAAAAAACAAAGCAAACTAAATAAAATTATTCCATTTAAGACAAGAAAAACACTTTTTTTTTTCCCAGGAGGTTAAGAGAAAACCCTGTGCACAACAGATACTCAAAAGCGGGAATCCAATGAGTTGTGGAAAAAAATTCATCAGGGAGAACAGGAGGGTCTCCATGAGCTGGCATTTTGACATACAGCACACCTCCATTAAATGAAAGTACATCCTTTTAAAGTGTTATTTAGCATAAGAGTTGTAAAAATGTGTAATACCAAGTGCAATACCTCAAAGGGCGATCAGGTAAGACCTTTCTTTAAGATCAGGTCAACTACTTCATACAGGAAACATGACTTGACTTGAAAGAGATCCCTCATTCAGTAATTAACATTAGTGCTTTAATAAGGGAATATTTCAGTTTTAATCTGAGCTAAAGTCTCACCACTGTGTTACAGAGATGAATTTTGTTATTGGAAGTAGCATTCGCTTCCAAATCAGTGAGCTGCAGACTAGTAGCTACAATGAAAACGGCTTGCCTTATAAGCATTTCTGAAAATGCCCAGCTTGGTTATTTATACTGTACCTTTTCGAAACTCCTCATACATTTTTTTCAACTGATTCATCATTTCCTTTTATTCAATGTTCAAACCTGATGTGAAGGGATTCCATTAATTGTTCAGAAGCATCCTCATTTTACCGATGGATGAAACCTTATAGTGTTCTTTTAAATAGGGTTGCAATACTGAAGTGTAAAAAAGCTGGCAATGTTTGCCTTCCTTTGGGATAAATGGGAAAAAAATATATCTAGTTATCACCATAGACAAAAAAAAAGCTGATATGCCTGTAAACTATGACTCACCGAGTTTTGGGGGTTTGTTTTTAATTTATTTTTAAAGGAATCTTAACTGCCTTTTTTTTTCTTCAGGAAGTTTAAGGATTGCAAAACTTCCTTTTCCTCCCAATATTATTATCTATCAAGAGAAGAAAGAGCCCCCAAGCCGTTGCATCGGATGTTGGCAGAACTGTAAACTTATCTTAAAAAGGCTAGTAGTTAAGCTGACGGTCACACCTCTTAGTTTGTTACAGAGAAGTAAATGGGTTATTGAGAGGTAGTATGGAACTCACAAATCCATTAGTAACATCTACTGTCTTAACCGTGCCCATCACCTTGAAAGTCACTTTTGCACTATTTATCAGCCATCAGCTTCAGACAACATCATTGTACTACTGCTGCAGTCTGAAGTCTATTTAGGGGAAGAGAAAAAGGTTAAAACAAGATTTATTTACACCTGTATCATTTAAGTTCTCTTTACCAACTGACTAGGTAAGCATTTCAGCGTGTATGTTCTCTGTAGGTTACAGAGATGTTAACCAGGGACATAATTGCATGACAACATCAGAATTAAGACACATCTACAACGTGGTGAGAGAAGAGAAGAGGAAAAAAAAAATTTGACAAAAAAAATAATCACACTTTGTCAGGTCAGTTTTACAGCTTCTGAAATGCCAGTTGTTCATTTTAGCACACCACTAGTCTCAAATGATGAAGGTGCTGTCAATCAAAATACTCCTATTACAAGCGAGCCCTGGGCTTGTATTTAGGCATGCAAGTGACGGAAGAGGTGGGGGAAAATATAATCTCTGTTCAGGGAATATATTTAGACATAATAGACTGGAGAAATAATGAAGAAATTAAAATATACGGGTTTGCACATTATGGCTTTTCAAGAAGAGCAGTGGCAGAGTTACGGCAAGGGCTGGTTACAGCTCAAGTTGCCCGGGGACTCCTTTTGTCTCTTGCTGCTCTTCCGGCTCACAGTCCTTTTAAGATGAGAAAAGTGACCATGTGCCAGAGGTGCTCATGTGTCCCAACAGCTTCAGGCCCTTTAAAGATAGATGGAGGGTCGTGGCCTTCATTCTCCAGGTCTGTATTTTTAAGAATCCTTTTGCATACCCTCAGTGTATGTGTGGACTCTCAAGAGCCATTACAGAGGCTCAACTTTCAGTCAGAGCTTTGCGTCTGCCCTCTTAAAAATCTAATGTCTCAAATGCTCATTGTCCCCTCCCCAAAATGAATATTCCCAACTTAGGTTTCTCTTGAGAGCAAAACTTAGTGTGTTCCATAGCATAATCTTCAGCTGAAGCACTGTACCTTTCTATTAAACTTTCATCTTAAAACACAGTATCATCTTGAATTGTCCAAAAAATGCCACAACCTGGCTTTTAGCAACTTGTAGGCAAAGTGCCCAACACCTCTTTGAGCTGCTATGCAGCTTTCACCTTTAATTGTCCAAGCTCTCATGACTGCCCTCACCTCTTTCTTCCTTTACTCTTGGGAATAACATTTGAATTTGAATGCCGGTGCCTCGTGTTTCATCCCTGTTAGATGAACCAGCATATCCATTTCCAGCACTAATAAGTTTAAATGAGTACTGACAGTTTCCAGCCATGCAGAAACACAGGCAGACTCAGATGTCATTCTCAAAATGGTAACTGATTTGAGACAGCGCATCACAGTCAAATTGCCAAAATTGATATCTGCTTTTAAATGACTCATTGAAATCCAGGGCAGATCAAAGGGCCTGATAGCAAAAGGATTATTAGGACACCCACCCCACCCCCATATTTAATGGGTTAGCTAACGTGTTAGAATCCCCAAGAAGATAAAGGAATTTTAGTTTCAAACAAAAGTAGTTGCTTTTGTGAGAAAAGACAACTTGCTATTAATTCAAGATAAAATCGTGGTACTGGAGGTGAGCCAGTTTATTGTTTTCACAAGACTTAGCAGACTGAACTCAAGATAACAGAAAAATCCCAGGGCTTTGCAAAAGAGGGATAAAAGCTACAAGCTCTGGTTTCTCAAGCAGCAGCACTGCTGTTCCCCGCTCCAGACCTCTGTTTGCTACTGCTGTCATAGCCCCACCTGCTATCATGGCTGGGCATTTAATTTTCCAGGGTGGTTGGGACAATCATTTTGGTCTTCACTGTCTAGTAGCTAACAATACAGGTCTGCAGCCAGCGCAAAAGGTCTGGAGACTAAAAATATATGGAAACAAACCCAGTTTGTTTTGCTCCATCCGTAAAGTGGACGCTACGAAAAACACAAGGTTCATAAGCAAGAAAATTAGCGGTGTACTTCCCTGTTAGCCTTTACAGGGTTACGTCTAGATAGAGAATGAATTGAGTGAAAACACATAGAAGTGTCTCATAGTGGGGGACCCTGGAGGCTCTCCTAACTCTCAACAGTCACATACAGAAGTTTTTGTAGAGGTGAAATGACCCCCGTACATTACCACCGGGCCATTCTACTTATTCCCCAGTCAACAGCCCCCACTTCTTCATCTTCACATCGCTTACCACTGCTGGCACACCTACCTCTACAGTGCCAATACTGAAATCATGACAGCTGATTCTTCTGCCCAGCAAGCAACTGGAAATTGTGATGATTTCAATGGAGAAGAGCCTTAGACAAGTTTGTGGTAAAACTTGCTTAATTTTGTTTGAGGCAATACTGAGTAGTAAAACTGAGGATGAGATGCCATATTTCACTCATTAGCTTCAGAAGTTCTAAATAGGCAACCATGCATGCAAGAGACCATAAAGTGAACAGCCCCAAACCCAAGATGTTAATCTTCATGTTTACTTCACCAGGGTGCAGGAAGTGCCCAAAATACATTAGTTGTCATTAAGCATTCACATTAGTCTCTGAATTTCCATCCTTCATCTGAAACGTACAACTGAACAGAGTAAGATCAGAATCAACCTATACAAAGCATATGAAAATCAGAATGAACCTATACGAAACAATGTATTGCAGCACTTTTGGCCCCTCTTCACTGTATTGGACTTCACTATATTCACTAATAATTTGACTAGACGATCTTAGAGGTCTTTTCCAATCTAGGAGATTTTGTGATATAGTTTAAAGATGGTAGCATTTTAAGACTTCTTTGTAGTTCATACCCCAGTGACATACCAGTGAAATGAAGTAATTCCTGAGGACTGCAGAAGAACATTAAGGAACATTTAAGAGAGACAAGGGAGACCATTAGGTAGTTTTAGACCCTCTCTCTCTGTCTTAAATAAAGCCCTTTCATCTCAGATAAACAGAGGGGGTTTCTTGGTTTATTTCCTTTATGTCTGGAGTTAGACATTGCCCAGCAGAGGTTTCAGGAAAACATAACGCTTGTTTAAAATAGTACACACTTCAAACAAAAGATGTGTCTCACACTAAGATGAATACCCCAAAAAAAACCCCCAAGAATGGTGACAAATTCTTTTAAATTGTTTCCAAATGATCTAAGTTTCTATTAATAAAACAAACACACAAATTTTCTTGGGGTTTGTTTTGGTTTTTTTGTTGTGGGTTGTTGCTTTTTTAATTTGAGATTTTGGGCCTCAATCTCACAAGCATTTGAGTTAAGCAACAGGCAGACAGACAAGTTGTCCCATTACTATCAGTGGAACAAGTAAGTATTTATAGATCAAGATTTTGATCCTGAATCAACCCTCTCCCCCACGGTTGAGGGCAACTCCTTCACGAACACCACCACACAGCTTTATCAGTGAATGTTTCCGATGGGGCTGAAGAACACCTTCAAACTGGTCAAGGTAGGTCTTCAGCAATTCTCATCAAGTTTTGAAACAAAAGATTTCTGTTCATTACATCCAGTGAAGGGGGAGAAGACTTTTTGCTGAGCCACAACTGTTTGAGTACTACTGTACACCAGAGCCTACGCTCCATCAAATTCACAGTACCTGAACTGTATCATTGTCTGGAACGTAGCAAGTGCTGAAGACATATGTACATTACCAGACGCGGTCTTCCTAGAGAAGACACCAGATCTAGATGAAAACAAAATAGACAGCTGTTGTAAAATTAGAAAGAATCTGAAAAACTATCTGCACAGAATATGTACACATATTGCCTTAAAGGCATAAAAGAGAAAAAGCAAGAGAGGGCAAAAGCCTTGCCTTTTCTTTTTTTTGGCCAGAGCAATGACTCGGTGCATTTCTAGAAGCTCTAGGGGAATTAAATGTCCAGAGCAGAGTGCACTTTTAGACCGAGAACACTAATCACATATGGTTTCTAATCAGCGAGTGCAACACCACCATCCCAATGCCCATGAAAAAAAGTTTCCGTACAACAGAAATGACCTCAAGCTCCAGATCTGTATCATTTTTAAGGTCAGTTGATCCCTGAAGGGATCACAGGGTAAGAATGGGGGAATATCCAGAAGACTCTGTTATTTTATGTCATCATGGTAACAACACTGCCTCAGAGCATTTCCTCATTACTGGAAGCAAGGGTCCCGTGTAGGGAAGGCATGCGGGGAGCACATAAAGAGTAAGGTCATCTGTAAAATTACTATGCCCTTTTCTTTATGTCCTAAAGAAGTCACCGCACTAAAGCTCTGTGAGGGAGGTTTTATGACCAAGGAGGACTTGCATCCCTTGTGACACATTCCCACACAGTCTTGTGGATTCAATTTACTGAATTGCCTGAAGTGACATCTGCAAATCTTGTTCAGTAGCAGCCCTAAGGGAGACACGGCCATGGAGCAAAAGTGTTATTGCTGGCATTATTGGCAGTACTAGCACAGCATGCATCTGGACATCCCAGTCACTGAACGACACCATCTCCACGGTCTAGGAGGTAGGAAGGCCCCGAGTCTCTCAAATGTCAAGGTGAACCTACACAAGAACCTCCCCAACACTTCCATGGATTTCTCCCACAGGGTAATACAGACTTTAACTCTTAGAAACTGTTTTGCAACCAAGCGCCTCAGTCTGCTAAGTGAGCAGAGAAGTATATAGTGGTTCAGAAAGTGATCTGAGTTTATACAATTTATGCAGTGAAGCATGAAGAGAAAGAAGTACAGACTCTAGGATTATCTGCTTTTAGCCTATGAGGTTTTGGAGGAAAAGGTCTACATGCAGAGGAGGAAATCTGTACTGCATTTGCTGTGTGCCAAAAATATATATAAAAACAAACACCACACAATTTAAACACAGAACCACTAAATAGTCACTAATGAACTTTGTGAAAAATGCCAACGTTTGCCAGAGGCAGGGAGTTTAAATTATTGTGTCTATCATGGACAGAGAGGAAGGACAAGAAATCTTGGTTTATATTTTTCTACCAGAAATAGAAGGGCAGAAACTCTCCTCCTTCATACACTCTGGAGGTCAAACTAGATGATGTAATGATCCCTAGTGGCTTTAAACAGGTTTTATAGATTATCTGACTTTAAAATAGACACAATGTTTAAATAATAACATTCTCTTGAAATTGAATGCCTAGTACAACAAGCCTCCAGTCACTGGCTAAGATCTGGAGGAGCTATGACCATACGAATATTTGTAATAAACCAAAGGGAAAAATCTTAGGTAGATATTCTGAAATTGAAATTTTATCCCACTGACTCTATCAGCCTGAAAAGCAAGCGATATGTACTATCTTCTATATAGTCTGCTTTAGCTAGGTGCAGATCTCCAGAAAAGCATGCAGATGGAGGATGTGTCAACGGTGCAGACACCATACCCAGGTTGGGGTACTGGACCCAGTCTAGCCATGGCAGCAAGGACTTCTGTCCTCAGCCAAGAGTCACGGAGTCCACCGTGTCCCATGCAACTGTAGCCTGCTTCTGTTACTGGGAGAGTACAGTTAAAACCGGCTTGGATATGCCTGCACTGTCCTGACATCTCTGCTGTAGGCACTTCTCTGAATAACTTAATTCAAAGCCTGTTACCATACAATAATTGCCAGAGGTCACGCCGTCATGGTTCAGATGAGGACCTGAATTCATTAAGTGCAGCAATATACGCGTTGCCTTTTTGCTCCCTTTTCAAGTAGGAGGCCAAAGGAGGAAGTACAGGAGAGATGCGTTGTCACCTCCTCAATGGAGTTGCTTCTTGTCAGCTACGCCATTGTTTAACTTGTCACAAGCACAAGCAAAACAATACAACATGGCAAACCTCACCAACTTGTATGAACTGCTTGGAAGTCCACTGGAAATCAGTTAATTTCACGAGCCAGTGACTACACAAACAATAGGAATCAGATTACTTTGCTCATATATTTTGGCAACGGCAATTTTGTTTTATTTATTATGATAATTCATAAAGCACCATCACATAGAGTGTGGAATCTCTTATAAAAATAATTACAGTCTAGTAATGCAAGATCTCATTGAAGCACACCATTAATTCCTTGACAGTTAGAGAACGAGCCAAATACTTTGTGCAAATGAGGGATTAGCAAGGTTTCAACACACGTGTTTCCTTGCACTTAGAATGTGCAAGGAGCCAACCTTATTAAAACAGCATTTCATATTATACTTTAAAATGATGGCCCCTTAGGCAGATTTTCTGTACTTCAAAAGATAGCTATTATACTACTATATGTTACAGTCTAGGATAACAGAAAAAGAAATTCCTATCAAACTGCTGTACCGCTGTATGCGGGGAGCATAAAGTAGTTGCTCTTTCCTACAGCCCTCTAGAAAACCCAGACTTTTATTCAAAATGAGGTGTCACCAGTCTCACACAATAAAGAGAGAACAGCTTTAATACAACACTGTGAATTGTCTTCCACTTTGCTACTGAAAATATTTTGAGCAGGTAAAGCAACATTTTCTGAACCTACCATCCAACATTTGGGACATCTCCATATGGGCCTCAGGGTTATATTGCCTACCTCGGCATGTTTAAACTGCTTCTATTTCTATGCAGGAGGACTTTGTGGTTGTAGGTTTTATGGTTGTTTTTAAAATAGGATTTCCCTAAAATTAAAAAATAAAAAAAGGCAGCTGGTGCCTTTTCTCCTTGCTGTTTAGTGATGTTCAAAGATGTCTGAAAATTTGCTTACACATGATCATAAAGGACTGAATGAGTTCCCTGCTTTGCGTCATTTCTGTTTTAGAAGTCCTTGCAGTGCAGCCACTATGAAATCATGCTGCCCATGATCCAGATTTGTGCAATCTCTCTAACGTGTTAACTGATTTAGGTCTTCATAATTAGAACTGACCCAGAAGCTATTAGGAAACATCCCTAGCAATTTAAATAAGCATTACACTAGATGTTAAGATAAAATTAGAAACAGATCACTTGTTATGGGCAGTTTGACAGCCCGACTTTGTAAACTAGAACCCCCTAAAAATATCTAACAACAATATTCAAATCGAGCAATATTCAAATAACGAGCAATTAAGAATGCTGAAAGAACTCACAGAAGGTGTTGCAGCTTCCAAACTTTTCCGTCTTATCTCAGATGTTTACAATAAAAAGAACAGAGAAGTTTTCTTCAAAGCACAATTACTATCAATCCTCTCCAACATTCCAGCAGCACAATATTCTTCTTATAATGTGACCGAGTAACCCCCTCAGATCCTCAGGAGACGTTAGCAAAATAATTGTTCCCCTTCAGTGTTCCTTTATTATGACTTTAATTTTTTTCTTACCCTTACTACTTCAGACAGAAATTACTTGGAGATATTATCATCAATTTGCCAAAACAGAATTCCCCTGTGTTTATTTTCTTTTAGGTTAAAGTTTTACAATTAGACTGTATATTAGAGCTAAATCTAATGATTTTCTACCTGGCTAGAACTGATTGGCCCACTAAGTCTTCAGTTTAATTTTTCTCCTTCTCTCATTTCGCTAACTAGAAGAGAAATGACTCTACCTTCAAGCCTGTTGGAATCAATCTTCTTTTCTCTTTCTCACAATTTATAAGGCAAAGGCTTAAAAAGTGTTCATATCCTCTTTTAACAAGCTGGTTATGCGAGATAAGCGCAAGAACATTAATAAAAATAGCTCAGCATTAAGTCATGGATGTTTTACAAAAGTAGCCTAAAAAAAAAATCCTAAAGGCTAATTGTGATTTATACCACGTTTCTTTTCCTATACTACCAATTATCAATCATCTCTAAAAGATCCCTTCTTTTACATGTCACAAATGTCACAAATGCAACTGCTGCCAGCTCATTTCTAACCAGCTGAGACACTGCATGACACAGACCATCCCCCAGTTCGCCCTGTGACTTGTAAACACTGGCATACTGCAGCAGAAGAGGTTTTATTCTTTTCTAGTTATGGATTTAAAAAAAAAAATAATAATAAAAGATTCACAAAGATTTCATAGCTGGAAGCACAGCTTCCCTCATCCCAGCTCTCCCACACGTTGTACCTCGGTATGGTCTGCACCATTGCTGTTACCACCACCTCAACGTCTCCACTGTTGACAAAAACTAACCTGTATCTCAAACAATAATACAACCGCCAGCACTGAAACTTTTATTACTGCAATTACAACGAAGCAGCTGGTGGTAATAATAATAATACTTAGCATCTATATGCTGTTTTATATCTTCAAAAGCCTGTATAAACACTTGCTAATTAAGTCTCCCAGAACTCCTGAGAGACAGATACATTTTCTGTTTTATAAATAGGAAAACTGAGGCAAAGAGACAAAACAGCTGTCTCCAAAATCAAGATCTTTAGATGATTTAAAAAAAAAAAAGGGAATGGAAATCTCTTTGGACCGAACATTCAGAGTTATAAAAGTACAGCTTAAAATACTCAAAGAATCCGATGGGACATAAACTTTCATGCTCTGCGCATCCACCCCCTCAAAAAAAAAAAAAAAAGTCAGCACACACTTTCCCCGGGAAGGCGTACTTCACTGCTGCCCGCCGCTCTAAGCTACTCGCCACTGTGGAGCACAAAATGCTGGACTACACAGGCCAGTAGGACCATCTCATCTGCCAAACCCCCAATGTGGAAGTCTGAGCCTCTCTGAAAAGTCAAACCATTGATAAGCTGCACAAAACTGTGACTTCAATGGGTCACCACCAAGACTGGGCCTCAAGAGAACTTGCTTCTCCTCCAGGGCTGTATTCTGCTCCGTCACTATTTAAGAAACATATGAATATTTCTTTTTCTTGCATGTCAACATTTAGCTTTAATATAAAAAGTGAGAAAAACTGTAAATTCTAAGTAGGAAAGAACAAATGCCACCACGTATTGAAGGCACTTCTGAGAATCTCTCGCATTCATATTCAGCAAGACATTGATTGAACAGACTTCTTTTTTGTGTGTATTAGACACCTCACTCACACAGGGAAAACAAATGCCCACACACACTCCAACACCTCCTATTCAGGTCTTGAGCTCTAGAACTGCTTGAAGTGAGCTGCAAATTATTGCCTACACAAAATACACGGTGTTGAACCTTTAGAGAAGACATTACTTTTACAGCTCTATCCCACAAAGATCTGACTACCCATGTAATTTCACATACGATATGTCCCACCAAAATCAATGGATCTGAAATGCATTTCAGAAGACACTGGAACAAAGACTCATGACACAAAAGGGGAAAAAAAAGAGTTGGTTTGTGAGCAGGAAAAAGCTTTACCGCAAGAAGTGGCGCAAAATGCATTCTGCAAAGCTGAACACAGAGCACTATGTGCAACCAAAGAGTGAAGTAAAACAAAAAGGGTACGGGAAACTTAGGGGATAAATAAAGAAAACAGAAAGAAAAAAAAAACAAAAAAAAAAAAAAAAA
>RSEF01000001.1:78241277-78258911 GCA_003993805.1 Himantopus leucocephalus | reverse complement strand
AAAAAAAAAAAAAAAGGCAGCCTTTGCTTTCTGTCTTAAAACTATCATACAAATATCAACAGGCAGAGTCCTCTTACTGGCCTACTACAAGGCAGAAAAATAAAAGCAAATTAAATGAATCAAGAGTTGTGGGGTTGGTTGTCATTTTCTTTTGCTTAATATTTCCTCTTTTTTTTCTTCTACTCACTAATAAAATGGAGCAAATTGTAGGCTGTCGTATAGATCAGGTGATCTTCAAGCTGCTACCTGATTCCTAGCATTGCCTCACCACCTGGAACACAGCTGACTGCTTATAAAGGAAAGATAAATCTAGTTTTCTGCAAGAGTCCCTTCACACCATGACAGGCACTCTATTGCAAATGTAAATCTTGCATAAAACTGTTGCTTGAGCAATGCCGGCATGAATCAGCAGCTGCAGGGGATTATCTCCATCAGGATACATGGAAAGGCAGAAGAGGCTGTTTCTGAAGGGAGCTGAACATNATGTGGAAAGGCAGAAGAGGCTGTTTCTGAAGGGAGTTGAACACGTAACATAAACCCTTCTCTGTTAGGAAAGATTTACTTTATCATTTGAATCAACTCAGTTCTAGTGGAAAAAAGTCTTTTGCAAGAAAGGTCTGTCTGGATGTGTATCTAAAATTACTCAAATTTGGGAACTAACAGCATTTTTTCCAATTGGCAAACTCCAAAGTTAAGTCCAGAATGTCACAAGGGTACCAAAAGAAACAGCACAATTATTTTTTGTGCTACTAACTTTTAAACGATTGTGGGTTTGTTCATTCTAGATTGTAAATAAATCTCAGTAATCTTAGTTTACAGTTCCACGTTTCTGGTATAAAATAAATTATTTCATACCGTAACAACCAGGGAACATTCTATAGGGAAGACAGGTAACTTTGGAAAGGATATGAGGAGTGGTTTTATGGTTCAAGACTCCTGAGTGTGTGATCTCCTTGAGGAGATTACTCAGTAGTGAAGACCCTCTGCCAAAAATATTTGTCTTCAGCTTTAGCGTACGTTGTCCTGGGCTCTCTGAGCTGCTTTTCTGAGAAGGATGCAGCTCTGTAGCTGTAGTGCAGATAGCGATACCCTGCCAACAGGAATAGATTAAAACTTGGTGATGGCTTTGAAGATTAGGATCTGACCCTCAAATTGGCAGCCGAAGTAGACCAGAAGCTAACAAAGATCAGTGCAGAGTAGAATAGCTGCAGCTCTTAATCCCCCTGAAAATGAGATGGTTGCATTCTTCAGCAGCAGAAGCCCCGGTGCTGTCTTTACCTTTGGACAACCTCTGTAACTGATGGGCTACTGTAGTCAGGATCTCTTCTGACACGATACAGGGAAATGGGATCAAGTTTAAGGATGAGTTTTTGCTGTGCTGCCAATGAGCTAATGAATAGGCTGATGCTTCTGATCACATTAACATCTGGATGGAAGGAAGAAAATATATTCTAACTGCGTAGGTCAGCTCTGAGAGGCAGCTACTGTTATTTTGGCATGGCACACCATTAATCTGAGTAACTGGTTCCTCATTCAAGCATTAAATACTATGGAATTTTTGATGCTGAATTCTTCTGTGGAAAACTATATATCCAAGCAATTATACCTGATGTATGGTTGATATCACTCCATTTTCCCAAGTGGTATCATATAGCTACTGAAGCAGCATTTCTGTCTGGGACAACTAGCAGAAAAGGACTTCTTGCTCTTACTGATCTTAAAATGCTATTGATAGGGAATGACTGACTTCTGTGTGCTACTTAGTGCCCCAATCATACAGTTTTCCTGTTCCACTTTGTGATGTAAAAGGGTTTTCTGCCTCAATGGTCAGACATGCCATCGAAAGACTGAATATTCACATACAGTTTCTATCCAGTGCCACAAGAAAATCTTGCCCTTTCTTTGCATCATTGCTACCCTGTCTGTATCTTGCTGATATCCAGTTAATCCAGCAGCAGGAACATTTGCAAGCCTTACTACTTATTGACAATGATTTTTGTCTTAAAATAGGATGACGAAATAGTGCGATAAATGGGGAGGCTACCAGTATCCACTCTTACCCTGATGCTCCTACTGCTTTCATGAAATTCACTGCCATCTTATTTCTCTGAAGCTCCTAATTTCCATTAATAAATATATGCTTCTTCGGCAGTCGGAACACACGCCAGGCTAGTTTTGCAGGTTGTCACGTCTTGAAGACTAAATGTGAGAGCTTCATGTGCGTCTAAAACTAACTCAGAGAGGTGGGAATCCCCTGTCCCCTGGGAGTGCCACTCCTACTTGGCTGATATTGCCTGTAAAATAGGATAGATATAGTCATCCTAGATATCATTGCTGTGGTTGGATTACACGGTTAGTACAACGGGATAAAAGGCTAAGAGATCTGCTTAAATGAGAAGTGGCACTAGGTGACCTAAGTTTGCAAAAAAACGTTATTTGAAATAGAGACACTGTCTGTCTTGATTTCTTCTAACAAAAGAAGAAAAGCTGGACACAAACTGAAAATGCACTCCATGGTTGTATAAATCCACTATAACTTCTTCAATTGCCTTAATGCCCTGTGTATCAACTATCGATTCAACTACCATTCATCTTCTCCCCAGCGCGCTACTGTGCCACTTCGTAATGATTTCCATTTGTATACATATACCAGATGAGTTTCTCAGGCTTCTGGAAGAAAACATCTCTAGTTTCTGCAAAAAACAGCCTAGGGAGGGGGTGGTATATATTCTGATGGTGGCTTCTTGCAATTGCAAAAAAAAACCCCAAAACTAAAACCAAACTTCAGGCATATTTAGGCAGGCAATGTTCTTACATCTGTAACCAAAATGATAAATCAGTAGGTTTGTTTTCTGCTTTTAATTCACGATCTTTTCTTCAATTAACTAAGTTTTACACAGTGTTTAAGTCTATCTAACAAAGATTGTGGAAAAATAATTAAGTGCCCAATCTACTTTCACTAAAATCATTGTACAAACACCCACTGGCTTGACTGGAAACAAGTCTGGACAAGTCTAGTTATCACTAGAAATAGAAAGGCCTGATTTTTTGGTCACTGGTTCCATAGCCATATCCAAGCTTATTGGAAAATACTCATATTTCTTTTATAAGTTTTCCAAATTATTTTGACTTATTTTAATACAGCAGCTAGAAAACACTTAACTTCCAGGGCCAGCTACACATTTTTTGGGAAGCAGCTAATGCACATGAAATTTCTATAAAGGGGATAATGGTGGAGAAACTTCCTTCAATTCTGAACTGAGTATAATGTAACCTAATCTCATCTGCCTCTGCTAGATGAACGCATTTGAGATGAAATGACAAACATTACTGTCATCTCTCCACGCAGAGCAGGTATGAGAGCAGCAAAAGCAGTGACTGCAACACTCTGCATTCCCCGCCGTGCCCTAGCAATGACTTTGGTACTGTTCCTTTGCCTTTGTCTTAACTCTCAACTGAGACTGCCCACAAAGCACCTAGCTAAAATTGCTTTTCTTAATCAGCAGGCGTCTTAGGGAGGTGGGCAAAAAACCCCCGCTGACTCAGTAAATAAATGCCACCCAATCATCAAAGGGTAATGTTGTGTAATCACTGCTAATTGCCCGTTGTTCTCCGATCTCCTAGGCCATGGTGTACCTTAGGCTGACAACAGGAATGAACTTAACAAGCCCATTTGCTACTACTTGAAGCTGATGGACGATGTTTCTGGCAGGTTTTTGGAGGATGCATTAGAACCCCTAGCTTACCTTTGTTCATTTCCAACCCTCTAATGCAAGATACACCACACCATGTGAAATGCAAAACAAACAGGAGAGAAGAAAGGACTTGATAGAAGACAAAATTTGCAGCATAACTTTTCCTGGTTAACTCTCTTTGGGAGTGTGCCTATGTTGATGGTTCAGGTAAAGCTGGTTTATAAGTCAGAGTAAGCGGGTAATAAACACACTACTGGGAAAGACATTGCATGACCTCATTGAATGAAATTTTGTGTGTGATAATGCAAAAATGATGAAGAAAAGTAGGCAAACAATATGTTTTAAACAGTGCTTTGCAACTATTCTGTATGTGAATGTATCAAAGGAACATGAGAAATGTCAATGAAGACATACCATTATGTCACAGGATTTGTAACACAGAAGCTGACCTCATCCTTCAAAGGTGACTTTTATTGACTCCTTCTACTGACTACAGTAACAGTTGGATACCCAGTGGTGGTGCAAATCAGTCCAAATCTGACCTGATAAGTCACAGGGTATGGCAAACCCAGGAAAAAATAGCATTCACATCTCTAGTCTTAACTCCAGAGTTTTTCTTGCAGCGTACTAAATAAGGGATCTGCAAACTCTACTTCAGCAGTCCTAATGGTGGCTGCCAATGGCAGTGCCAGCTCTCGCTTCATTTTGCATTTCTGTACCACAAATGCACGTCCTACACTTCGGGAACTTCTACATTAGACCTGCACCAAAACGTGGGCTGAAAATCACTTTCCCTGCCTTTCCCCATAATAGTTAGAAAAAGCCACTGTTTGACCACAGAAAAATTTCCACTGCTGATTGATTCCTAGGTCTGTTTGGCTGATTATAAGTCCCCAACCTATCCTTATGTGATTCACACCCATACATCTGCTCTAGCTTCAGCATATAATTGTTATTCCATACAGACAGCCCAGTATTTATTCAAACAAGGGTGCTCTTGTGTATTTCTCCTTTTTTAGCTTCTCTAAAAAAAGTAAAACGGCCACAATACATTACATTGTATGTGCGTGTTTGTGTGTGGGAATAAAAACCAATTTTATTATCCTCTCAAAGGCAGCAGCTGATTACTAAGGCAAAATAAATAAAAGAAGTATGTTAAATGAAGTACTGTACATTTACATGAGAGACAGGGCATTCCAGGCTTCTCTAAAATACTGTGGCTAGTTTAAAAAGATGATGGTTTCTGTTATTTTCCAACATCCTTTTCCATATTATAAAACAAATGTTTGCTCTCCTGCAGATCTATTGCTACAGTAAAAAAAATCTAGGCCATGACTCCGGGCTGCTGCAAGTCTTTGACTCCAGTGTTATCATTTTATCCTGGGAGAAGCAGAAAAGATGCTTGTGGAATGAGCAAGTTGGTACTGCTTGGATTAGCTTCATAAAAGAAGCTGAAATGAGTTTAAAAACATCTGTGCTCTGCCAGAGTCAGCTGATTTGGTTCTCAGGAGTTTGTGTGAACGGTTGTTTCATGGGGTTTTTTGGCTCACGCATGTGTTAGGACTTGGGGAGAGTTCAATGAACCCAGATCTCAAAGCAAAAATATTTTATCTCCATTTTCTAGTGAAGATTGTATTTAAAAGCTAAATTTAGTTTTCTGGAAAATATTTTAAAAGTAATTTAGACTCATTTAACTTGTTCTATGAAAACAATCCTTATATAGACTCGAAAGTCTAGGACTGGCAGTTTGGCTTTTGGTTTAAGGCATTATACAAGTAGAGATCTACTTGTAAAAAATTTTCTAACTACAAGCGTAATCCCAATTAATGTGGTATCTGGATGTGGAATTTGAGCTATTTTCTGTAACATCTATTGAGATACAAGCATAGCTTTTTTTTTTTTTTGTTCCTAGAAATATAAAGATTGTCAGAAAAGGAATTAATACAGGTTTTAGTCCTGAAACCTTCGTGCTTCCTACCACTGTTTTCCACAGCACTTGCAGTCAGACCAAGAGCATATGAAAGCGGTACATTTGTTTTTATCTACTCATTCACATTACAGCTCTGAACAAACATCTAGTAACTATGTTTCCCTTCAGACTCACGTCCCTTGAAGTACTTCAATTCCGAGTTTCGCAAATGGAATCCAACCATTGATTGGCACTCCTGAGACCAAGAGACTCATACACAGTGAATTGAAAGTTTGCACAGAAAGCCATAAAAGCAGCTTTTCATTCTGCATTGTCATCAAGATCTGCAGTGGAAAATGAGTGAAGGGAATACATCAATTTAGTTAGCAAGACATTTGTAAGGAAATAAGGATAAGAATGTCCAGCAAATTAGCTGTGGCTTTAATGGAAGAGCTGATAAGAGGCAGAAGGGACAGGTAACAGAAAAAGCAAAGAGAGGTATCAAAGCCTGGTTAAGAGCCACAGGGCAGAAGCCCGAAGGCCCTCAGGAGGGGAAGGGTTAATTCAGTTATCACAATGAATAAAATATTTCACTTCCAGGCAACCAATTCACACTCAGCTACAGTCAGCAATAGCCTATAAGTACTGGTGATCTGACAGATAAGATGGTGATCTGACAGTTTTTTAATGGAATATGTAGCATAAATCAATTTTTCAGTAGAATTAAATGAATGTACTAATACATAACTTTATACCTTTCCACCAATGTATTTTTAACTCTCGCAAGAAGAAGGGAAGTCGTTCAGATGATAGGATTAAACTGTCTTTGGCCTCTCAAGCAATGCTGTCAACAAGAGGGTTTTCTGATAGTTTTGATTTTTTTAAAGATGACAAGCTAACTGATAGCAGGCTTTGGTCTTTCAAGTTGGCACAGATTTGATTAATGATCCACAGATGGAAATCTCTGTAGCGCTTGCCAAGTGTAGTAACAGCCCATTCCCAGGTGCTGGGCAGATTTTTAATGGATTTTTTTTTTTTTTGGCTGATACACTACAACGTAACATGATAAGTTAAATTACTCATATCATTCCTGTAGGTTACCAGTTATTAGTTTCCAAATTCTGCTCCCATTTCTTACTTCCCATGTGGTTATTTGTTCAGTGCCTTGAATAGGTGAGATACTAGGTGCATATTTTTGGTTATAATACTACATTCACCTGAATTATTTTTAGTGTTGTTTTATAATTCATGTAAACAGACTAGCTGAAGTCCCCACATATTTTAGTGTGATATGGGGTTTTGTCTGTAATCTGTTTGCAGCTGTCAACTCTTAGGTGGTCACAATGTTCAAGGGATTTGCAAGAACTGTAGAGTGTTGCTAGCTCTGTAAAATGACTTTTTTTGTCTGCCAGAAAAATTCCTTCCCAAAAGCCTGCACTTGACAATATTCCCACACTGGTCTTCTGTACTCTAGCAAACGAAGAGTGCCCCAACTATCTCAGGGAATGTCTCTGAGATGCCTGAACACACTGCTCCCTTTGGATTTACCCCCCCCCCCCCCCCAAAGATGGGGTCTGTAAAACACAAGGACAAAAACTGAGGTAAAGGCTTAGGTGTAAATCCAGGGGCAACACTGACAAGTAGAACAACTAGACAATGCTATTCTAGCTGACACATAACTGGATACCTCTGTTTGCTCCAATACTCTTAAAATGAGTTCCTATGATATGTTCCGGCCTTCAGAGCCAAGTACTCAGTTTCCATAGAAATAGAGTACCTTCCAGATAAGGCCTAAGATTAACTACTTAATGGTTTTTCCTTACATGGTCCTATACTTATGCCCTTATAGCTAGGCTTTGTTGTTAACTTCAAAGGCTCTTGATGGGTGTGAAAGGATCTAGCTATCTTGGGAACTTGTGATTTCTTCCTGGTTCACCCTCAGCTGATGAACCTGTAAGTGTATAAGCAAAGATGATGGTTTCACCTGGAATCAAGCAGTACAAGTGTCTAAAGATTATTTCTTCTTCTATTTTTATCCAGCCTGACAGCCAGCCACTTCTAGCCCAAATCTAAGCTGCTCTTTCATATAAAGCTATTCATACATCCACATTAAGTGTTATATAAACCTGGGTCACACCGACATTCACATGCAAATAAGATTCTTGTTTTTAGTATCCTGTAGTGATTGCAGATGATCTGTTACTGGTACAGGCTATCTTGGACATTACTGTGAGATGAACTAATGCCTCCCTCCAGCTTGTCAAGCTGTTCCTGTGTCACCCTCAAGAAACAACATGAAAGAAACAATAATTACACTTTTTGGAATCATGGTCTGTATTTTGCATGACACAATTATACAATGTGCAGCACCAAACGTGCAAATCTCACAGAAACCCAACTGGCAAGTATCTTTATTGCACTAATTAACTTCCAGATAGTTGTATAAGCTTCACGAGCAAAGTTCTACTCAAGAATCATGACAGTACTTCCTATCTTTTTGATACTGTTACATATTTTCAGTTCCCTGGAGTTATATAATCCTTACGCATCTTGGACAATAATCTCTGTTTCACCCAGTCTCAATAAAATGGAAAATTTTGCACATCTCCCTGTCATGTCTCATACTTGTAAAAACACTGTCACTGTCTTCTACCATCAGTGCTATTAATTTATTTCAAAGTTTGATCCTGGCAAAAAACCCAAACCCCACAACTGTAGTTACTCCAAGCATAATACCATGAGCCAAATTAATCCATGATCTAATACTGATGACATTGGTGGATTCAGTCCAGAGACAAATGTAGCTTTAAGTTGTTTTGAAATGGAACATACTTTCAAATCTCCAAACAGCAATAATATTTGTTTAAAAGTTGGAGGGGGGTTATGCCCTTAAGGCAGAGTTAATCATATGAAATTGTTGTCTATGCAAAGAAATTGTATCTAGTAATCTTTCTAAATAACACAAATGTATGCCGCATATGAGTAGTTTCTCTTATGTTTTTCTTACTATTGTCTAGTTTCAAGTTCACCTATTTTTATGGTGTGTCCTCAAAGGCAAAGACAGTCTAATACATAGTACTTTCCACCACAAAAAAACCTTCCAGTTTTTCAAATCTAATTTACTGTACAAGTAATAGCAGAACAACATTGCTGTGTTCTAGTTTTCTGCAATGCACAACTTGCTCTGATAAAGCAGCAAATGTCATGTTGCCTGGTGTCCTGGTTTCAGCTGGGATAGAGTTAATTTTCTTTCTAGTAGCTGCTGTGTTTAGGATTTAGTATGAGAGGAATGTCCAAGACTGTTGATAACACCTATTGTTTTAGTTGTTGCTAAGTAATGTTTATATTAGTCAACAACTTTTTCAGCTTCCTATAGAAGCTGAGAGGGAGCATAAACTGGACAAGCTGGCCAAAGGAATATTCCATACCATAGATGTCATGCTCAGTATATAAATGGGGGGCAAGGATCCACGATCACTGCTCAGGATGGGCTGGGCAACCAATCATCGGGTGGTGAGAGCGACTTTGTTGTATCACTTTATTTTGTATATTCTTTTACCATTATTATTATTGTTATTTTCCTCTTCCATTACCATTCTATTAAACTGTCTTTATCTCAGCCCAAGAGTTTTTTTCCCCTTTCTCCTCCTTTTCTCTGTCTTCTCCCTATCCTACTGGGGGGAGAGGGGAGTAAGCAAGCACCCAAGTAGTCCTAGTTGCCAGCTGAGGTTAAACCATGACACTTGGTTAGGAGAGGCTTACAGTCAAGTTACACACTAAGCTTTATTTATCAGACATTAGAGCATTTTACATCCTGGCCCTGTACCACTAATATTAATGGCATAACAACTGGACCATAAGTGACTGCTGAAAAACAGAATCTAAACAAAACCTGCATGATTGTTGAAAAAGTGCTTAGAAAAGGCTTATCAACAAGCCTGACTGTTACTACTCAGTTTAGCTTCTTTTTTTTTCAAATTGTTGAATTCAGCAAAGCTTATAGCTCTGAAAACAAGAAAAAAAAATACAGTACATGCTGACATAAATTTAATTCTGTATCTGCTGCCCTGTAGAGGTCTTGATAGCTGCCATGGATTATATAAATAAATTTCACTGTGTCCTTTGCATTTGTTCTAGCTCTTTTCTTTGCTGGAAGCATTCACCACACTAGCTTGGCATTATTGCAATGTAAGGAGGTCACTTAAGGAGTATCACTGATCTTCTCCCTGCCACGTCTGGTTGTGTGACTAAAGGAAGCAGACGTATGTGTCTTTTGAATGATCCAATTTGATACTGAGTCACAGCGATCCTGCATCAGTCAGCATTCTGTGTCTGATATATAGACTCAATAATGCATAGGAAGCATATGTTAGATGACATCCTGTGCACGCAGGTGAAGGACTTGTAAAATTTAGCAGTGGAGCAGGATGTGCCTCTGAGGAATCTGGCCAATGCTTGAATATAAAGTATGTATAGGTGACTCCTGTCAGTCCTTTAAGACAACATTTTGCCCTAAAGGAGATGACAATTGTGGAAGCTCTTCTGACTCATCTTCAAAGGCTGAGGGCAAATACGCGTAGTGAAGGCATAAGAAATCATCATTCAAAGGAAACAGGAAAAGAAATAAAATCACATAGGCTAAAAGGAAACTCCAGAGTTAACCTCATCCAACCTTCTACTCAAAGGAGGGACAATATAGATCAGGTTGCTGAGGGACTTGTACAGTCAAGTTTTGAGTATCTCCAATACAGGAGATTCTGCCAACTCTGTGGGCACTTCTTCCAGCATTTGATCACTGCTGTGGTGATTTTTTTTCTTTTTTTTTTTTTTTGCTTACATTTACTTGGAATTTCCCATATTCCAACTTGTGTCCAGTGCTTCTCATCCTTCCACTGTGCACCTCTGAGAATAGTCTGCCTGTGTCTTCTTTACATCCTTTAATAGATAGTTATACATAAAAATAAGGTCCTCCACCTTTGCTTTATCTTCTCATGCCTGAATGAACCCAGTACTCAAAGTGCAGGGACTTTCCACTTGCCTTTGCTGAACTTCATGAGGTTCCCTTCAGCCCATTTCTGCGGCATTCAACAGCCCTGCTCTCCCCCTTGGGATTCCTCATGTGGGATCACTTGCAAATTTGCTGAAAGTGCACTCTATCCTGTCACCCAGATTGTTAACAAAGACGTTACATGTTACTGGCTACAGCAATGATTACTGAGGGACACTGCTGGTAACCGCTTGCCAGCTCAACTTGTACCACCGATCAAACCCTTGAGCCCAGCACTCCAGCTGATCTTCCACCCACCTATCCACTTACTCAGTTCTTATCATTTTCGCTCTAAGGATACTATTATAGAAGACTGCTAAAGTCAAGGGACGTAGCATCCATCGCTCTCCCCTCATCCCCACAGCCAGCTATCTTGTTATAGAAGGCAATATGTTTAGTCAGGCATAATTTGTCCTTGGTGTGTAAACAGTTTTACAGCCTTTGCAGGAACACAGATGAGGCCAACTGGCCTGCAGTTTCCTGGATCCTCCTCTTGTCTTTCTTGAAGATAGGTGTGTTTACCTTTTTCCAGTTATGAAGAACCTCCCCCGATCCCCACGACTTGTAAATTTGATGGACAGCAGCCGTGAAATGGCATTAACTTGCTCCCTTGGCCCTCTTGGAAGGAAGTCTCTGTCTGGTCCCATGGACTTGTGTATGTCCAATCAGCTTAAGTACTCCTAGGGCAGTAGGACTAAAGCTGTCTGCTATGGTCGATTTTCAGAGGCCGACGTTTTAATTACTTTAGCCTTTTAGAACAGTAAGAATAAACATCTTGCACTGTGAAGAACACCTTCCAAGTGAAAACATCAAAGCAGCCTACAATTACGAATTAAATCAGCTAGAGCTTGATCCTGAAAATTTGTATTACTATTTCTTACAGTACAGTAAGTTCAGAGAGAGGTTTTACAGATGTGATGATACTCGGAGAATAAGAATTTTGCTGAACTGTTTCCTGGAAAGCAAGTGAACTGCCAGACAATTTTAATTCTCCTTTAGCAAAGCTTTTACAATCTGATTCATTTTTATTATGAATTGACATTCTTTTTGCAGAGGTGAATACTTATTTTGCTAGTCTCAATTATCAAGTGGTTCCAAAACGAGGCTTGAAAAGAGGTAGGAAAAGAATATTATGTTACTTCTATGTCTCCTCCTTTCAAGTGCAGTCATCCTTTGAATGGTATAGAGAGCAAAGCTGCTGACTCAGATAGAAAATACAGAAATGGCTTATTTCAGCCAGAACTGAGCACCCATCATACCTGTAACTGAGCTGTTTCACCTTGTCTTCATTACAGGAGCTCTAAGCACGGGAGCATTTCCCCTTTCCATCTCCCCTATTAACACTGCAAGATCACCTATCCCACCAAGCCTTGTGTGAGCTGCTATAATGCTGTTCATTGACCTTTGTTCCTTCCACAAATGCATATCATATGCATTGGGTTACTGCAACATTCTATACTGTTAAATGGATTGACTGAGCACAGTCCTAGTACAGGATTTTGGAACACATACACACTATACTTTCCTCTCTCGGTGAGTTCCCTATATTGACCCTGACTGGGCTTCCACAACTATGTCTTTACATCTTTCAGCCTAAACCCTGAATATGCAAACATTTACTTTATATTTCTTTATTTTTTGAGGGTTAACTTTAGCAGCTCTGTATTCTGAGAACATTTGGCTAGAATTTGCAGAAGCACTTTCTTTTCTTGGATTTGTTTTTCTTTTAATCATTTCTTAAATTTTCCCCCCTTTGGTTTTGCAGTGGCTCAGCTTTCTAGTGAAAACACTTGCTACTTGAAGTTGGTCATTTCTTTTGCTTATAGCTCTCCTCTCTATCTGGCCAGCCCTGTCAACTTTTCCCTTTCAAAAGACAGAATGGGACCTGAAGACTGAGGAACAGAGAAGCTATTGTAGCACAGATTAAATGATTTTTAATATTCCTTATTAGTTTCATGACTCTATGGTTGGTGCATGCTCTGAATGTGCCTGATCCCTGCCCTCCAGACAGATGGAAAGGCTCGTGATGATCTAACTTGCATGCAGAAAACATTAGGAACTACATTCTTCTCAGAAAAGGAAATCCTTTTGAGATCCTAACACTAAGGTGGTGATTAAAGACATGATCTTATATCTGACATCATCTGAGGAGATGGAGACAAAACAGTACAAATGCCACTATGAGGCACATAGTCGATCTCTGAGGTTAGTCTCCTATGTCCCCTATTACCCAGATTCCATGTATTACATTTGTCCTATTAAACCACTTATCTTCCTTGCTGCTGGCTCAAGCTCCTCTTCACACTCTTTCCGATTCCTCTACAGCCCATTTCCCTGTCTAATCCCTTTGGCCTCTATTCACACACACAAACTATACTACCACGCACACCTAACTGAAGAGTGTCTGTGGTCCAGCCCTCACGTTCCCTAGATCTACATTACAACAAGCTGCATGAAACTAGAAAAAATACGGTCATCTGCTGTGAAAGGCTGATCTAAAAAGGACTCCTTGACTTGAAGCACTCTGTTTCCATTATTTGTGAAATATGATTACATCTGCCTTTTATCCTTCATCTTGTTACTCAGTGATAATTGACTGCTCAAGGCTGGCACTCAGTTGTAATTATTTCCCCGCTGAAATCACAGCAACATGCTCTGCAATCACTCTCACATATCTGCACACAGCATCTGTAACATACCATCCTTCAGCAAACAGCTATTTCTTTTTTTTCTTTTTTTTTTCTAAATTAGCTGTACAAATTAGTAGGGGACATTTCTCCAAAGAAAAACTTAACAGAAGTAAAGAGCATTGATGTGCCTACAGATTACACTGAATGTTTCAGACCTGCACTATATTAAAATAACTCATATTCCAGGTGCACTAACAAAGGGGCTGCCCTGCTGTGGTCTCTTGTGGCACCCAGAGATTTCCATTTACCTATTTAGCCAATTCATTTCAGAGAACTAAGAGTCGAATAACTTCTTGAGCGCTACATCCACAAAGCTGCTAGGTACAAGCTGAAATAACCATCAATAAGTCACCTCACAGTAGAAGCTCTCAGCTAGACTGTTAATGTACGAATAAATACGTAAGGAGCTCCACTCAGTGGCAAGAGAATGTATTTCCAACCATGGTATCTGACACAACATGAGAAGAAAGGAGTCTTTGGAAATGTAAATATGTATACTAAACACCCTCTACTTAATTCAAGCTCTGCTTGATTTATTTTAATCAAAGCACTAGAATCATGACCTTTCACTAGGATAGTTTTATTCATCTTCAGCAACAATTTATGAGAAAATTCAATCACTGGCTGTGGAAAGATGTTGTTTAATCAAGCAGACACTCTGAATTATAAATGTTAAGTAAAAGAGAGTCTTGCCCAGGTGCATTATAACCAATGATTGGCATACTTGTCGTTCTGTGCAGTAATGGGGTGAATTACTCTGTATGATTACAAGGCCCTGATTACTTCCTGACAAGTTGGGGTTGACAAATATTTATTTAACACTACAAGACAGTTATTTTTATAATAAATAGATAAATACAAAACTTTGAATAAAAATGTTTTCATTATGCATGATATATCCTGAGTTAGGCCCAGGACAAAGTTCGGAGACTTTCAATTACTATGTTCTGTCTTGGTATTAAGGATTTGATTTAAGAAAATATGTAGATAGCTTTATTTTCAGTATTATTTCTGTATGTCTTTGATCATGTTTTCCAAAGATAATAAAGGCCCCCCCTGCTTCACCGAATTGCAATTTAAGAAGTCATATCCTTCTGTATCACTGTTAAACCTAAACTCTAAAGGCCTAATTCCTATACTTCTTGTCCAGCCATGTGGCTGCACCGTTACTGTATGTAGGAATGGAAACATCTTCAGTGCAGAAGGCAAAAATCAGTTCATTTCTGGAAGCCACTATCTGGTACAGTACATGAGAGCTAGCGGGTGTGAAATGAGGCCAGAGAGGCTCTGGCTGGCACCAGCGGGGAAGTGCCAGGCTCTAACTGGGAATCAATCAAGTACCTACTGCTGGAAGCAGACTCGGGCACCGCGTGGGATCAGTGCTCACGTAATCATCTACGTGCTTGTACAAAGTCCATCTACTAGCAGATTTGTAACTTTTATAAAACTGGGCTGTAGCTGATAACAATCAATCCACAGGTTTCTACCAAGTACGATTATTTTCCTCAGGGTGAAACACGGCAGTTAGCAGCACGATGCCTAACGCCTGCCTAGGTCCCACAGTAGGTATAAAAGTCCCTTTTGAAGAGTCTGGTTTTAGTAACACCCAATGTGTTCCTTACTAGACTTTTCATGTTCCTGCAGCATATGAAAAACTTAATTCATAATACCACCCCATAATTTTGCTGGGCCTAGTGGGATTTTTAATATAGTCTAGATTTTATAGGTTTCACATCTCCACGATTTTTCTCCTTTTCTGATTTTCAGCTACCTACCAGCAAATCGGAAATATTTTTGTCTTTTGTCTGGCTGTTATAGATTGGAAATACTTTTGCCTTTTGTCTGCCTGTTATAGATTTTGTGTCTTTCTTAGTGGATGTCATATTACTGCTTTGTGCAGGTGCTCCAATTTAATAGAAGATAAAATCAATCAAAGCTATGAAATCATTGAAAATAAACTTCCACAAACACAATATCTCCTTTCTTTCCATTCCTCAACACTGGATTTTAAGTAGGTAACTTAAATTTAATGCTAAGTTAATGCACTGACCCCTAGGTGGGTTTTTTTTTCACTCAAAAATTTTATAACATCAGTTACCAGAACAGGGTTTTAAAATGTAAACCCAAGCAGTATTGCTAACTAGGAGACATAATTCTACATTTATATTAGGCTTTGAAAAAAGTAAATGTAAAAGTGATACATCTTTTGTTTAGTCCTGTTTTAAATGTAAACTTAGATAAGGGATCTCCATCTGTCTTTCCACCTCTTCTCTGCCCCATTCCTACAAATGTACCTTTTGGTGTGTGATGTCTCTATTGACGACAAAAACAGATATACAGGTAGGAATGAAGAAAAAAAATGACAAGGAAAGGACAAATAGAGAACATCAATTTAAGCTTTAGAACACTAAGACCACTAAGACTATACCATGACATTTTAGAAACACCGCTATCATATAAAGTATAATAAAATTGCATTTGACTTCGCACTCTCAAGTTTTAGCCACTTAATAAAAAATATTTTATACATTAAGCTCTCAAAGTATTCCTAAGAACGGGATGAAATATAGATAATTCTTCAGTCACAAACAGTTTTATCAAGGGAAACACACATCTTGGGAATTCTATTTAAGTATGTCTTTTAATGTTACTTTAAAAGCGTTCAGAGATGCATTTGAATTCCCCATGATTATAATCCGTAGTCTGAGACTCGCTAGATTCAGCTATAGACCTATGTCAAAGCACAGTGAGAAACTGGTATCACTGTTAGGAAAAAATCCGAAGTCCAGAAAATCTTAAAGATACTGAGAAGGTCTATGTGGTAGTCTGTGGCTGTGTGTGGAGAAACTGGAAGTGTCAGCTACAGTGGTAGTGCGCATGAAAATTTGTCATGAAATTACAAAATCATTAGGAGTTACTTTTGAGAACTCTGGGATGATAAATGAAACACCAGAAGGTCAGAAACTGAATTACAGTGCCTATCCTTTAAAAAGGACCTGTGGAAGAGTGAAGTTATCTTAAACTTCAATTATCTGTTGATGATTTAAATGTTTTTTCAAGGTCTAAGACTTGAAAAAGGAAGTAACCGCCAAGCATTCAGATTCTTTCGCCTGTTAAAAGAAAAGAAACGCCACTTCCCTAGTTTTTAAGTAAGGCTGTTGACACATCTCCAAATGCCACCTTTGGGTGCTTGAGGGCAGGTCTAGACACTACGACCAGCACGGCTCCCGTCTGTGATGCAAACCCAGGTGGGCGCTGCTGCGTACCCCGAGATCCCTACATCCCCTTCAGTCCGTCTTCCCTCCACCTCCCCGGCTGGAACGCCTTATCGGATCCTACACTGAGCCGTGAAGGGAGCTAGCCCTAGACAAAAAAATGCTGCTTCCTTTCCGCAGGATTAATTTGCTGCGGGTTTAGGAGCCTGACGAGAGCAGAGGAGCACGGCAAGGGCACACAGACGTGGGGAAGAGCTGTGCACGGGGAGACGGACAGGTCCGTGCCACCACTGGCACGCTCGTTTTTGCAAAACCCCCAACTCCTGAACAGCAAGCACGAGGCTCGGGCGTGCTGCAGAAGAGCTCCTGGTCAAAATCAAGACGCCTTGAGGGGCCCCGCACCCTATCCTGGGGTCAGTGAAGCATTACTCCTTCGGGAACTGGGATGGGGGCAGAGAAAACGCGGTTATCCCCCCCGCGGTGGCAGAGGCCATTAGGAGGAGCTGGAGCAGGGCCAGGGCAGCCTGGCGGCTCTCAGGCAGCGCGGGCAGGCGCTCAGCCCGGCAGAGGGCCGCCGCCGCCGCCCCTCAGTGCCGCTGAAGGAGCGAGGAGGCCCCGCGCCCCCTCCTCCGACTCCCCTCAGGCACACCCCGCCCCAGGATGGCCGCTGCGCCTGCGCCTGACAGCGCTTCCGGCTGCGCACCCGCCGGCTTGTGACGTAGCTTCCGCTCCGAAGCGTTTCCGTGCCGTCATTTCCTTCCCCGCTGCCGCCACCGACACCGCCGTGATCGCCGTTTCCTGCCCGGCCGGAGGGGACTCGTGTCCCTTCCCAGGCTCCGTGCGCGCGCGCCTCGCCGCCGCCTCGCGCTCCCCCCGCTTCCGGGGCCGCCGCCGCCGCCATGGCCATGAGGCAAACCCCGCTGACCTGCTCCGGGCACACGCGGCCCGTGGTGGACCTGGCCTTCAGCGGCGTCACCCCCTACGGCTACTTCCTCATCAGCGCCTGCAAGGGTGAGCGGCGGCGGCGGGGGCGTGCTGCCGGACCCCTTGCGTTAGCCTGCCCGCCGGGGGTGCCCTC
>RSEF01000001.1:78225029-78241164 GCA_003993805.1 Himantopus leucocephalus | reverse complement strand
GGGGGGGGGGGGGGGAAGTTGTGCGGGGGAGCCCCGTTCGTCCAGCGAAACGCTGGTACTTGGAGGGCCGTAGCGGCTTACGGTGTTACCGGACGGAAAAGAGCGAGCGGACAGCTGATTTTCCTGATGTTTAATGAGCGGGTTAGCCTGGCGAGAGGGGCGGGGGTATCGAAGCGCGCATTGGCCCAGTTTGGGTCCGAACTGGGGGCTGGGGGTGAAGCCTCGAAAAGATTTATTTCTAAAACCGCCCATTTGTGTTGCCTGCGCGCATGTGCTCTAGGTTTTAAATGAGCTCCCGTTTAACCAGGGCAGCTGCCTTGCTGGGCATAGAATGATGGCGTCCGCCTCCTTTCCCATGGGAACCCTCTGCTCGTTGTGTGAACAGGATTTCCACTTCATACGTGTATATGTTAGTCTTATGTATTCATAAGTTCAAAAGGACATTGCTTTCTGCCTTGGAGTGCTTCCAGTTCAGCTGTACCTCTTCTTGTGTGAACGACTTTTTGATAGCCTCCCAGAAAAAATAATCACAGGAAAGGCTTTCTGTTTAGTTTTTACAACGTTTTTGTGGGTGCTTGAAATCTATCCGATTACAAACACAAGTCTTATATCTGAGTGCTGTTAGTCTGAAAATATTGTCCCAAAGTAAAAAACAAACTTGTTCTGCCTGAAGAAAATTTGAGTAAAAATAAAACCTAAACAAAGTGCTCCTTTCTATCTCCCTTCTACCGTAACACCAATTCAAAGAAAACTTTTATCTCATTTGGAGCGGTATTTTAATGTCGATGCTGTTTTAGATGCATGCACCAAGTACAGCTGCATATCTAAGCTCTTCAGCTAAACTCTTACAAAGAACAGCTTCATACAGTATGCGTATTTCCACATGCTGGTGCAAGGGAATCTTTTTGTAAAACTGCTTCCTTTTTTTTAATCATGCTACCTGAATATTGGTTTTGTTTTTGTGAAGATGGTAAGCCTATGCTGCGTCAGGGCGACACGGGAGACTGGATTGGCACGTTTCTAGGTCATAAAGGTGCTGTTTGGGGTGCCACTTTAAACACGGATGCCACTAAAGCAGCTACAGCAGCAGCAGATTTTACAGCGTAAGTAATTAACTGTCTTTGAAGTCTGTATCTTGATTTTAGTTTATAGTGCTCTTTAGTGACATATAGCTGTAGTAAATTACTGATTTATTTGTTTTTCTTTAGTAATTGTTAGCTTATTGATGGCTAACCAAGTTAAACCCTAGACTTTTAGGTTCTTGAAGGCAGCTACAATTAATTCCATCGTGATGAACAGCTGTGCTTGCTTCCTGATAAATATACTTAATTACCACACTGGTTTGCTATACTTCTGTCCAGCTTTAATCTCTGGCACTGTATTTATAACAGAGTTGAAAGAGTGATTTTTATTTTGCTTCTACCAGTTAGCCTCTTCTTTGTTATTTATTTGTGCTGTTTGCAGCATATATTAATGTTTGGCAAGTTGAACCCTGTTAGTAGAGGGAAACCTCTGTTAAGTTGCAGAGAAGAACTTCCTTTGTCTTAAAATTAAAATGCTAATTAGTCTGCATTATCCTGGAGAAAAGGGTAAAGGAAAATGGTGGCTAGTATGAAAAAAAAAGAGCTTCATTAAAAGCATATAAAGTATTCTCATTGACTAACTGGGTCATAACTTATAAGAATGTANGGAGAAAAGGGTAAAGGAAAATGGTGGCTAGTATGAAAAAAAAAAAGAGCTTCATTAAAAGCATATAAAGTATTATCATTGACTAACTGGGTCATAACTTATAAGAATGTAGCATTTATGATAAAATGTTATGATGGGGTCAGGAAGGATTGCTTACAAAAGAATCTGACTGTTCAGGTTGATTTGTCCTGGTGCTACTAAAATATAAATGTTTTCTTTTGCCGTTTAGCAAAGTGTGGGATGCTGTGTCAGGCGATGAACTAATCACATTGGCTCACAAACACATTGTCAAAAGCGTGGATTTTACACAGGTATGAAAAACCTTTATACATTGTTCACTAGGGAAGTAAGCTCTTGAGTATGTTTTGCTATTAGTTACTTTTTTACTTTTTTATGTATGTATCTTAACAGGCAAATAATCTAGCATACGGCTTCAAGTTTTTAAGGTACTTAAATGTAGTAAGTGTGTTAGAGGATGTCTGAGAGAAAGAACTGTTATTTTAAGACTCACAGATGAAGGCTGGTATTCTGATTCAAAATAGAGCTGACCCTTTATAACTTCTGTTTCAGGATAGCAATTATCTGTTAACAGGTGGACAAGATAAACTGTTACGTATCTACGACTTGAGCAAGCCAGAAGCAGGTGAGTCTGCTTTTAAAACTGATTCTTGGTTTTTGGAGTTAACTAAAAGTTCTGAAATTAAGTGCTACTTTCTGCTATGAATCACAAAAGATGAAGTTGAGGGTTGTTTTACAAATGTAGAGTCTATAACCTTTTGCTATAGTAAGATAAACTGTATGTTTTAAGCTTACACTTTTACAAGTAAATTAAGAGTTTTTCTATAATGGACTTCAATTAAAACTTAGTCATCTGAAAGAAAAAAGACTCCACATATTTAAGTGTGTTAAAATTCATGTTGATACTGAACTACTGATGATTGATATGAAGCTAGAGGACCTTGATGTTAAACTAGTGAACCTCTTGAAATTTAGGCAATCAGATATGTAATTTACATTTATTGAAATAATATACAGTTTCTAGTAAATGAAAATCCATATAGTTTAAGAAAGCTCCCAAACTGCTGCATGACATTATTTCATTTTCTTACATGTATTAAAATATTTGGCTTCATTTTAAGAACCTGATGTTGTCAGTGGACACACTTCTGGCATTAAAAAGGCTTTATGGAGCAGTGATGACAAACAGATTCTTTCAGCTGATGATAAAACTGTCCGGTAAGAAAAAGTAACTTTCAGTTTTCTAAGAAGCTAACTTTTATTTATTGTCATAATCTATGTGAGAAGATAGTTATGTTTTTTTGGTAAAGGATATAAGTAACACAGGTTATTTGATCCTAAATTATTATAGCTGCATGCCCAATACAGTTCTTGTCTGCTGTTAGAGACATAACTTTTGTTATAATTCTAATTTACCCCATAAAAATGCCTTCCCTAATAAGAAGAGGTGGTCTTTGAGAACTGCATAGTAGAAGAAATTTATGCTTTTCATAATCCTAGAGAAGATGGAATTTATAGATGTCAATACACATTGTGCTGAGGTATTGCTGCCTTGTCTTCTGCGATCCAGCCTTGAAAGATGTAGAAGGCATGGACTAGTGAGGGACTGGGATAAATGACTGGGAAGAGTATCTGGAAACAGTGCACTGTTGGTAAACAGCCCTCTTTCTCTGCCACGCTGATAAGTTGAGTAGGCTTTAGTGTTTATGTAAGATGGCTCATCCAGTTACAGTTAAGTGTTTTGTTTACTTTATGCCTAAATGGTGGGAGATGTGCTGAAACCTAGACAAACCTGACTGCTGGGGAGATGAATTGACAAAGACCCTTCCTCAAACTAAGCTGTCCAGAAAAGATGGGCGATGTGCCTTACTGCTTCCTTAGCTTGCTGGCTGATATGACCAGTGTCATCTCATGCCTAGCTGTCTCGCCACTCATATTTATGGCACACAGGACAGAGAAATTGAATGGTCTTTTCTGCTTTGTGGAAGGAAGGATGGGAGGGTGAAGTCACTGGTGCAGTTCCCTGTAGTCTCCTTTTCAGCTCCAGTTCTTTTCAGTTTCCTAGTGTTCAAGATAGGCAAGAGCTTGGTCTTGTTTATTTTTCTCTGAATTGTCCAAACAGAAATGCAGCTGTCAGATAACGAACGAAGGTTCTTACTTGTCGTAGCAAAACAATTTCATTTCTTTTCTGTTTAAATAGCTCTTGCACCCCTTGATAGAAAACTGTATTATCTTAAAAGAATCTCTGTTCTTTCTGTAAATTGGCATTAGTACCTCTTTGCCTTGTGAGGTAAAAAGGCAGAATGGAATCTTAAAGCCTTGCTTCTAGAAAGCTCTGTTGCTCAGGAGGCTTATAACAAGGTTTTTAATCTCTAAGAGAGTCCTTGAGTCGTTCAGTAGTATGTGTACAGGTTAATGTTGCATTAAGTTTCAAAAGTAGCAGTATTTTAAAGTAAGCAGGTCTTAATTCTCACCTAGGCAAAGTTTTAAGATAAGGAAGCTACTGAAAATCCGATGTGCCTGTGGAATCAAATCACATTCTTTGTTAGTTGGCTCTTTAGTTCCAAATCTTGCCATGGATGGGAGGTGAAAATTGTTTGACTTGATGAAGTAATACGGGAATCTTTTTTTTTCCTTTTCATTTCCTCCGAAGCCTCTGGGACCGGAGTACCNCACCTAGGCAAAGTTTTAAGATAAGGAAGCTACTGAAAATCCGACATGCCTGTGGAATCAAATCACATTCATTGTTAGTTGGCTCTTTAGATCCAAATCTTGCCATGGGTGGGAGGTGAAAATTGTTTGACATGATGAAGTAATATGAGAATCTCTTTTTCCTTTTCATTTTCTCTGAAGCCTCTGGGACCGGAGTACTATGACTGAAGTGAAGGCACTAAATGTCGCAATGTCAGTGAGCAGCATGGAGTATGTTCCAGAAGGACAGATACTTGTGATAACCTATGGGAAGACTATTGCTTTTCATAGTGCAGAAACGTGAGTCAAAACCAAAGAATTTTCACAGGTTGAGTAATGGGCTTGGTTATGGGTAAAAACTGACCGTACAAGGCCAAAATCATCAAGCTGTCAGAACTGGCGTTAGTGGACATCTTGTTTGCTGTTTTGTCAGAGTGTGAAACAACTACCCTCTTCTAAAATAGTGAACCCTAACTGTGTATAAGATGCTAAAGGTTCGGTGCCATTTTTATATTTCATACTAATTATAATTGTGGTTAAATAAGTTTCAGCCAGGGTTCAGTTCAGTGCTTTTTGGAGAATTAATTATTTATACATCTCTATGATGTTTTAAGAAAGCAGGTTATGCGCTTAAACATATTCCAGAAAGTAGTTCTGAATGTGTGAGCCTTTTGTTTTGTTTATTCTGAACTCGTTTCTAACTTGATGAGCGTGATTTGCAAGTATTAAAACTTGTTTCAGAGACTGTGTGGGTGTCTTCTGTTTTTCTTAAAAGCAGTTGTGTTTAGTAGAATCACAGTTTCTTTGCTCTGAGGATTTTAATGAACTTTGTTAACAAACTTTTCCCCCTCAGTCTAGAGCAGATTAAATCATTTGAAGCACCTGCTACAATCAATTCTGCATCACTTCACCCTGCGAAAGAATGTTTGGTTGCAGGTGGTGAAGATTTTAAACTCTATAAATATGACTATAATACAGGAGAAGAATTAGGTATGTTTGTCTTCTATAATCAAAAATGAGTTCTGAAATGGGTATTAGATTAATGAAATAATGACTAATATATGAAACTGTTGTACTCGGTAAGATCTTAGCATACCATGCTGTGCAAGAGGATGAAAAGGTATGAGTTAAGCATTTTTTCCTGTCTCAGTATACTTAATTTTGTTCTAGAACTAATTAAAGCCCGCATTAAATAGCACTTTGCACCTACTTTAAAAAAAAAAAGTGGGCATTCTCTATTGCTGCAATAGCAAGCTGTATGTTAATTTGAGTGTCATACTATAGAATTCATTAGATATGTGTAATGAGTTGCAGCTACTTGCTTTTATGAAAAACGTGTTATGTTTGTGTTCTTGCTAATGTTGGCCAAATATATTTCAAAGAAAGTGTATTTTGAAGTTCGTCTGTTGATGCTGTCCTCATTTAAAATTGTATGTGTGTGGAATGAGTGGTTGAAGGAACAGGAGTGTGTATGCTCCATGCTACTGGCTTTGCCTTGAATAAATAAGCAGCTGTTTTCTTGCAGTTAATAAAGCATTAATATGTTACCCAAATTTGAGATTGCTGAGATACCAACAGAAGCTTTGTTTTGCATCACAAGTTAAATACTGAGAAAGTGCCCCCCACCAGTGTTTTCTGTTGTCTTCTGATCAGTTTTTACTAATTAATTTTAGTTGTTGACTGAAATTTGAAATTAATGGTCTTGATACGTTCTTTTGTAGAATCTTACAAAGGACACTTTGGTCCAATTCACTGTGTGAGATTTAGCCCTGATGGAGAGTTATATGCAAGCGGCTCTGAGGATGGTACACTAAGGCTGTGGCAGACAACAGTAGGGAAAACCTATGGCCTTTGGAAGTGTGTAGTTCCTGGTAAGTGTGCACTTGTTCTTGGCAAAACTTGACTGCTTTGTGTGCACTTCTTAAGTAATACCTATCATAAGTGGTAAACATCATCTGAATTTCATACTATAACTGTACTGTCTTCTGAGGGTCTCTATATCCACTCAAGTGCGCTAGATTTAAGAATTTACTTTTGTAGCTGTCATTTAAGCAATTAACTTCAAACCTATAAGCTTACTGAATGTAGACACTTTGTGGATATTTAAGCAAATAGTCTGATGTATTTTTGTGTTAAAAAGCAAGAAATATGAAATACCACTTCTATAAATCTTAAGGAGACAATCTCTAGAAAGAAGTGTGGATGATAGTTTTATTTTGTATTGCACTTTCATTGTCTAAACTTGGGGGGGGCGGGGGGAGCAATGTCTAGAAAACCTCAAGTGAGTATTCATTAATGGATTGCTTAACTTAATGTTAAGGAGAAACAGTTGGGTAAGTGGAAAACTTTATTGCCTTGATAAAGGTGGGTGGGGGGAGCTGAAGGTATTGACTCTTTTTTGTTCCTCCTCTCTACAGAAGAGGAGAATGCAGAAGCGGCAAAAGCAAGGACCACCCTTCCAGGAACTGCAGAGGAGGAAATAGGTAATACATTGAACTGCCAGCTTCAACTCAGTTAAGTGTTAAAAGATCAGCTAAGATGGTAGCATTCTTTAGTATGGAAGAGGTAGTTTTCCCCTAGTACCTTCTAGCATTTTGCACTCTTTTCGCAAGATCTTTTGAGTGCATTTTCCTGAAAATGACCATGCATCAGACTAGTGACTAGAGCTATGCAGGAGAATAACTGTATCAGGTTAAACGGCAAAACAAACTGAATCGGTCTTTAAGCAATCCCTGCAACATTTCTTTGGGTTTTATGTCTAAGGTGAAGTTAAATAATACCCTTTTTATTTAATTGCAGAAGATCTTGCCTCTGAAAACTCCGATTCAGTGTACAGCTCAACTCCTGAAGTTAAGGCCTGATCATTGCAACTGTTACGCAGCATGTGGACATACGAGACTAAATCAAGTGAACAGTGATAAACAGCAGCCTTCCAGAGTGTGCTGTCTACGTAAGGCAAAGATGGGCAGTAATTGATGAGAATGCCGTGGAACTGGCTAGGTGTTGTCTGTAAGAGAACTGAGTATCAAAAAAAAAAAAAGACAAGTAGTAGAGTTTTGCTGTCTTTCTAGCATAACTGCCTACTGTCTTTTCAAAGAAGCGTGCAAGCCAAGATCCAGTCTCTGCAATTTCAATTAGACTCGTAGTGTGTTTTCTTTATTATGGAGAAGAGGTACAATGGCTTTTACCCATTTGGTTTTTTCTTTCTTGAAAGTTGGAAAATTTGGCTTTAGTTGAAAAGAACGTATTATGTACTACAAGTATTTGGTTCGGGTTTTGTTTCATTGTATGCTGCTTCTGACCATTTAACTGTTTTCAGTTGTCTAAATAAAATGCCTCTCAAAACTCGTATGTTACTGTTGAGCGTTGGGTTCATGGAATGGAAAAGCAACCAAGTTAACTACGTAATCCTTTCCAGCATCTTGGTTTTGTACTATACAGAGGGAAAGCAATAAGAATGTTTTAGTGTTGGTACAGAGGGTGGCAAGTTCCTTGATCTGTAAGCTTTGTATCTTTTTATTCTTTAAAGTTTGAATGTAAACGTGAGTCTCTAAAATCAAAAAACAGTGAAAACTGCTAAACTAAATGTGCTGCCTGAAATATTTGGTTGTACATGAAAATCTCAGAGGTTGGCTATGAATTCTGTATAAAGCTTGGATTTAGTCCTTCAGACTGGATGAAAAAGTTACTCTTTCAAGGTTACAAATCCTATTTTCTTCATTAAAGAAAATATTGCCATTCTTCCACTTGTCACTTCCTTTAATGTTATGCTGGAAGGTTTACATAATGTACTCTATGTGGAAAGGAGTTTATTCATACATCTCTTTTTTTTTTTTTCATATTCACACTTGTCCTCACTGTTCTTTCAGAATTTTCCCTAAGATTAGGGTGATGCTGTCATCTTAGAAAAACATTTAAAAAATGGGGTTTAAGTTGAAATGTGGACAATTCTGTCCGAATAGAAGAAAATACTCTTCCGTGGTGAAGGGCAGTCAAACACTGGAATACGTTGCCTGTAAAGGTGAGGTCTCCGTTCTTGAAGACAACCCAACTGAATCGGGCCCTAGGGAACCTGCTGTAGCTGAGCCTGCTTGAGCAGGTGGTTGACAGAGGTCCTTTCCACCTTCAGCTGTTGAGGGGGGGAAGTAAGAGGGAAAACAAAAGAATGATACTGTGAATTGTGTTTTCTTAGTGTAATAGCAGGATTAAGGATCTGTTATTTCACAGACTTTATCCCAAAATTAGTTTTGCAGTTATCTATTTGAATTTTATTCTAAAAACGAGCAACTTGCAACCCTCTGATGTACAGTTGTTTCAGCCTCATAAAATCCAGTAAGGGTTCCAAAACTAGTGCTTCAGCCTAGAAGCTGTTCATCGTACAAGCTGAAGGACGTGTTTAGAACAAGAAGTATCTGCAGCCCAACACTCCGTGGTGAAACTTCTTGCAGGCTGTGGGCCGTGGTTCAAGCAGGCTGCATAGCATTTCACAGGGCAGTCTGGAAGAGTGTCCGCTGATTTCAGAGCTATGACCCCTTTTACCGCTTTACATGATGCTGCTGTGAGTTTGTGGTTTCTTTGCTAGGCACTGAGCAAACAGGGCTCAGGCTGCAAGAAGTTTCATCTAAATGGGAATATTAACAGTATGTGAGTTTGCGTCATTGCAACGTGGGCAAAAAGCGAAGGCTGTGAAGTTGTCGGAGGCTTTGGTGGGTGTTCATGGAAAGCTTTACAAGGTTGGTAAGTTTACAGAGCCCATGGCGTACATGTTACGCCAGCTTCTACTTGAGGCTTACGTTTCAACTCCAAGAAACGGAGAGCTGCCTGGACTCTTCATCGTCAGGGCACCAAGTGAGGCGGTGTTATCACTAAAGGAACCGAATATCCCAGCAATTCCCGTCACGAAGCGGAGGCTGAGGGCAGGCCTTGGCTGCCGCGTTACCGACAGCTCCGGTGCGGTGGGCCGGGCACCGAGGCGATGGCGGCGGGGCCACGCCACACCACACCCGCCCGGCCCGGCCCGCCCGCCGCCATCGCTTCCTGCCCCGGCGGGGCGGGACCGGCGAGGCCGAAGTCTGCCCGCCCCGCTCCGGGTCCGCCAGCGGGGGCGGAGAGCCGCCGGGCAGCGGGGGCCATGGCGGGCCGGAACCCGGGCACCGAGCTGGGTAAGGGGCGGAGGGCCGGCGGGCGCCCCCGCCGCGCGGGGCCGTGGGGAGGCGGGCCTGGCCCCGGCTCCTCCGGTGAGAGCTGCGCGCTGCGTGAGCCGCGGCGTGAGGGGTTGCCGAGGCGGCACAGCGGGGAGCGCTGCTCGGGCAGGGCCGCCCGCCATGGGAACGGGCGGAAAAGTGCCGGTGAGCGCCCGGCACGGTGAGGGGCCGGTGGGCTCCCGGCTGCGGTGCCGGCCTCCCGCGCCTCTCCCCCGTCCGACCCACCTCAGCGCGTCCGAGCCAGGCTGCTGCAAAACCTTGCTTTTCTGACCAGCCAGAACAGAAATAGAGCGACGATTCCTTTTAGATCCTTTACCATATACTCGTGACCTATTGCTCGGGCTGTCTCCTCGACCGCGAGGCCCGTAGGAGGCTCGTTTTNACTCGTGACCTATTGCTCGGGCTGTCTCCTCGACCGGGAGGCCCGTAGGAGGCTCGTTTTTCCCTTCGGTACTCCACGGTTGAACACAAGTTGAGGTTTGCCCATGGCGTACGGCCTCAGCTTGGGAGGCTCCTCCGAGCAGGGCGACGGCCGGCGCTGGGTGACCTGGCGGCCCTAGTTCTGTCACAGAGCTGGGCCACGTCCCCTCTTGCGCACCTTCATGGTTCTGGCTGAGTAAACCTCCTCCCTCCCCGCTCCCTTTTCCCCAAGAGGTTCCAGACACTCTTTAGTAGTTGGGAATCTGATTTGTACACTCGGGACTTTACCTCTCCCCACCGTTCTCCTTGTTTCTTGCTCTCCGAAGGCTGATAAGGAGTTGCCAGGTGGTCTCGGGGCCTGAAAGGTGGCTGTGGCTCAGGTAAGGCAGAGGGCAGCCAAGAAAGGGTTTCTCTGCTGTTTCTCAGCTGGAGCTCCTCTGCTGCTGATTGCTGGGGGTGGGGAAGGAGAAAGGGCTGCAGCTTTCTGACTTCTCCACCCAGCAAACCCCAGCCGCTGTGGTGGAATGAATTAAGGTGATTAGCCTTCCTGCAGTCTGCCTCTAAGGTATGATAATTTGGTCAATGCCAGTCGGTGGACAATAAGTGGAGGAGATACAGGGGTGGTGTCACGGAAGATGGGAAGCAGAGGACAGCTGGTGTAGGACAGGGAGATCTCAAAGTTAGCAGGAGCAGAGTTCAGGAGGCCACGGGTGTCACGTGGCTGCGCTCCTGTCTCTAGCACAAACACGGGCATTTTTACAGAGGTACCATGCAGTTTAAATGATTAGCCTGTGGACAACTGAAAGTTGACCCTGTTTTCATTCTGTGAAATGACTGGCATGTTGTAACTCCTAAAAGTGAGCTGTTGAGTTGCTCTCTGATGTGCTTGTATGCGGGCTGCTTGCCGGGACAGGTGAGCATCGACTATAGCCATCTGAACAGCATCTTTTTGCTGAAACAAGCATATTAATTATACAGTGGCAAAACTTCAGTGTCTGTTAGGAAAAAAAGCTAGCACATAAGTTTGCAAATACACTCCAGTTGCTTTAAACTAGGTGTGTGTTGTGCTTTTTCTTACTGTAAATTTAATCTTACAGTTCATTGTCAGTAGGTGTGGGGAGTCCAGAGACTTGAATGTGAAGTCAGTGCAGTTCCTGTCAAACAGTCATCCTCCCGACAGGCGGGCATACACGTCAGGAAGGCCGTGCTGCCAACTGGGGAATTACTGGAAGAGTCAGACAACCTCACTGACATTTGGCTGGATCTTGCTCTGCAGCCATAATCAAGGGAAAAGTATTTGATGTGCAGCTGACCAGCACAACATAATTGTTGGGTTTCTGCACTCACTAAACCAATCTTTGAGTATGTTCCAAATATTTTGTATAGCTCTTTCTCCTCCTGTAATGTAGCCCTCCCCTGCCCAAGAGGCAGAGTCAACTAATGTTCAAGATTATTAACGGAGAGCACAGAGGGATGGATGTCTTCAGGGCTGCACCATGTGGCCGCTTCCAGCTGCAACTGATTTACCTGGAAAGGCCACTGCCCTCAGCTTATCCATGGGTACTTGTTGCCATCCCTTCCCCGTGATCTTCGTTTAAATCAGTTGCGCTTAAAATGAGCTGGGTCAGATGTGCAGGGCAGGCCTAGTGGGGGAAATGGTGCGGCCGTGACTGCATTTGTATTGAGTGGCAGCGTACCCGCTGTGGCTGTTTCTAACAGCTGCCTTATGCTGGCTGCTTTAAAGGGAGAACTCAATCTCTCTGCCATTTGCTCTCCCACTAAATACACATCTGAAATATGTCAAGTGCTATATTTACGTAAATTGCTGTATCTTACTTAAAGTGCTGTATCTTAGCTGGTAGCAGTACTCAAAAAGGACATGTTAAACCCTTGCCTTTATCTTTCATGGTCACTAACAATACAGACTGCTTCTATGACTTAGGCACGTTGGCTTTTGAAGGTTTTGCCAGCTTGTGCCAGCAGCTTTAACAGTAATTCAAATTATTTGCCCCATATCTCATGAACATTCTGTAGGATTACAGTTTTCTAACAGGGACACCTAGTGGTAAAATATCTTCTACTTAAAAATATATTGTTTGAGTCCTTTCTTCTGTGTCTGCTATTTCCACGCTTGCTACCTAATGTCATTATTTAAGCAATACGTTTCTGATGCTGCCATTAGAGAGCATCTATTTGTTTATCAATGACAAGCCAAACTCTTCTCAATTCATGGCATGTAATGCTTTCTCATGTGATTTTCTTTTTTTTTTTTTTGGTAAAATAAATACATTTTTGTAAAAGCCTTTAATTCATCCTGTCTTTCTGTCTGTCTGTCTGTGTGTCGTCTTATTGCTGTTTCTTAGTAGACGAACAAGGTGTTTAGTTGGAATAAGTAACAGGTACATGTAACAGATAAAAAGACATTGATTTGCATGAACTAGTCAGAGGGTCACTGGTCTAATACACTGATACATTTGCCATCAGAGTCGTGTAAAGAAGGTGGATAAGGAATTTTACAAACTTTTCATTCCACAGGGACTGTTTGCGGAGTCATTTTTGGGTACTTGGGTTCACCACAATGCTGCAGTGACTGAAAGGAGTCCGCTTCTCCTGCTCTGCTCCCAAGGGGGGGACGAGCCGCGGCAGCCGCACAGGCTGGGGCCTGCCTGCCTGGGGGGCAGCTCTGCCCAAAAGCCCCCACGCCTGGTGGGCAGCGAGCTGGGCACGAGCCAGCCGTGCCCTGGCAGCAGAGATGGCCAGTGGCCTCCCGGGTCATACCAACGGGGACACGGCCAGTGGCTTGTGGGAAGAGAGGGNGGCCTCCCGGGTCATACCAACAGGGACATGGCCAGTGGCTCGTGGGAAGAGAGGTATCATCCCCTCTGGTCAGCACTTGTTAGACCATATCTGGAAGACTGCATCCAGTTTTGTTGCTCCCCAACAGAAGAAAGAGATTGATGAGCTGTCACAAATTCGGCAGAGGGCCGCCAAGATGGTCAGGAGCTGGAGCATCTGCCCTATGAGGAGAGGCTGAGGGAGCTGGGCTGGTTCAGCCTGGAGGGGAGATGGCTTTGGGGATCCTAAGAGCAGCCTGCTCATCCCTGCGGGGAGCATATGAAGAAAGCGGAGCCAGGCTCTCCATAGCATTGCGTGATGGGATGAAGCAAGGCAACAGGCTTGTCTTGAGACAGAGAAGTTCAAACTGGATATAGGAAAAATGTCTTCAAGCAGGACAGTCAGGTGGTGGGACAGGTTGCCCAGAGAGGCTGTGCAGTCTCCATCCTTAGGAACTCTCCAAACTCAACTGAATAAAGCCCTCAGCAGCCTGGTGTGAGCTCAGAGGTGACCCTGCTTTGCAGAGGAAGTCGGACAAATGACCTGCGGAGGTCTTCCAACCCAAATTATTCTATGATTATATTTTTTTTTACTTCTGTGTGTGTGCGTCTGTATGTGTGTGTATGTATATACACATATATGTATTCTGAGTAATGAATAATTAGTTATAGTTGTTTTGCAAATTAGGTTCTTGGATTCTAAAAAAAAAAATAATCTGTGCTGCTCAGCCCCTCTAGTTGAAGGGCCAGAAATACATTCATTATGTTTCAATTGATACTTTTAATTATAGTTGGTATTTCTGAGCCATTTACATGTGAGAGCTAGCCTGTTGGTAAGTGGCATTTAGATAATGAAGTGTTGCATCCCTTTTCAAGAAAGTGTAATTCTGTTCTAATATATTAATAGCTGGCTTTAGCCTGTACTGTGGCTCTGTTTCTTCACTGTTCCTTTATAACACCTTTTGAATATGCTGGATAATTTTAATCAAATTTGAAGGACAGATAGATGTCTCGAAATAAGTAAGTCACTGGGTGGAGTGACCAAATTAGTCCCTCTGTTGAGGGTAAGGCAGGCACAGCTCAGCAATTACATGACTTTTCATTACATCTTTTTTTTGGGGGCCTTTATGCAAATAACAACGTCCTGTTTTACCCCATGGTCGTTAAGGACCATAACAGGACATCTGGGTTATGAGCGTGAGGAGAGGTCTCTGGAACCAGGGAAGAAGAGGGGGAACAGCAGAGGACTTGGACCTGCAGGATACCAAGCTCCTGTTGTTTTGCAGCTCACTTTCTCAGGAAAGGCTTGTCAGCGATTTTCAAAGCGCTTTGGAGGATACCGTGATCCATTTCATGCAATCCATGGTCAAAGTTATGTGATTTCACTAATGTCACAAGATAATAGAGCAGATTTTTTATTCAGGGCTCATTCCTTGGTGTCCGGCTTTGAGTATCTGAATGCTGATGACTTGGAGACAGAACTCCTCTCATATAAGGAGGACCCCTCTGAAAATAAAATAGGTCCATAGCAAGAGTCACTGTGGGAAACTGACTACAGCTTCTGTCTCTTAAGAAACTGAGTAATCCCCAAACCTCTAAACGTCTTACATGGTATAACAACTGTAACAAGACCTGATCCTGAAGCCTTTTCTCTCTCTTCAGTGGCTTTGCTCAGCTATGCGTGGCCAGCTGGGGTCAGCCTGCGTCCGGCAGAATACCTCATTTCTTCACTAAAGCTTCAGGACACAGCTTCGCTCCCTTCTCCAGAAATAACAGCTTTCATCACTTCCCTTACCCACTTTATCATGTGTTCATGGTAAGCGCAGGAGCACACATGCTGTTTCTGGCACAGAGGAGGAAATAACCAGTTGGGGGGGCAGCTTCTTTTGGGGACAGTGCTGCCTTAAAATGCTTGTGAAACTACAGCCTCAGGCATTCTTGAGCTTTCTGTTTCACCATCTGAAGGGATGCCATCTACGCATTTTTTTTTAAAGCTTCTGAAAAGCTTGGTCTGTTTTATGAGGAATGTGTTAGGCATCTTAGATATTTATGTAATTATACTAATGAAGTGGTTTTATTTATTGTTTTTCTGAGGAAATGCTTGGTATTTTTGGATTCACGTTCTTCAAAGAGAGAAGATGAATTTCCTGTTAAGATTTTGAATATGATTTTTTCAAATGTCTTCAGAGGAAAAAGTAAACTTGAAGAATGATTACAGAATATTGGCTAATTAGCTATAGTGTAACTGCTTTAATTACTTTTATCCCTGAAGCCACATGACTGTGCAGATGACTAGCAGATGACTTATTTAAAAAAAAAAAAAAGACGTGTTCACACTGCAAGGTTAATGAGCCTAATTAAATATAGTTTTCCTTAGCCAGATACTAAATCATAAAGCTTGGGGGAGCGGGGGAGGGGGAGAATCTAAGGCAGTCAGTTCTATTTCAAATAATGGTTTTATTCTGATTTTTAATGAAAAAAAAAAGCTGTAATTGTGAGTGATTTTTCTGAATAGAGACACTTACATTTAAAGATTTGGTGAGACCTCACATGGCAAACTTTGAAAGGCTATTTAGAGACAATTACGCTGAGACATATTTGTTTTCACTTGCCCACTGTTTTAATTAATGGAGAAGTGGGCTTGCATAAAAGGTCTGTGTTAGATAGAAGTCTCCATCTGCTGCTGCATATTACCAGAACCTTTGTCGTTCCTTGCCGTGTGTTTTTTTATTACACCAGTTTATTTCCTTTAGTAAGCTGCATAATGTCTCACAGTAAGTTGTACAGAAAGGATGGAGTCCTGATTTCTTTTTAATTATTTTAATTTTTATTTTTTTTTAAGATTTCTACCTTTGCTGTGCACAGTGGTTTATTATGCCACATTCAAAAATACACTTGGAGGTCCAAATTCTATGGTCTTTCAAGGAAACTTGCATCTCAGGCACCAGAATTGTACCTTATTGTACACCTATTTTACTTTATTGAGCTGCGATGTGTCAGCTGCCTTCTTGGCTAGTCTGGAATTATTAAAAACAGAAGGTAAAATGTGTTACACACTGAAAAGGGCTTAAGCCAATGAATTTCATCATATTTGCAAAGACCTAAGAACATACAATCAGCTATTGCTGATCAGCTGATATATGGTGAATTTCACAGGTGACTTTGGGCAAAGTTGAGGTAGCAAAAGTGGTAGGGGTTTTTTCCACTTCCACTATTCTTTCCACTCTTTTCTCCCCGTGATTGTGAATTTCTTAAACATTAGTTCCCCAACTCTCTGCC
>RSEF01000001.1:78202634-78219175 GCA_003993805.1 Himantopus leucocephalus | reverse complement strand
CAGGTGGGGTCTCACCAGAGTAGAGTAGAGGAGCAGAATCACCCTCCCTCATAAATGATGTTTACGTTGCCCTTGCTAAGCATGCACACATCCACCTAGGTCCTGAAGCACAAAGCTGCTAGATGTGTTGCAACGTGTATATAAAATATATGTATTTCCCATGTGTCTCATTTGTGAGACTTGGAAAGCTGAGAGAGTAACACAATGCTGATTTATCAGTAGCTCTGTGGTTAAAAAGCTTGCCTGGGATATCTAGGCCTTGGTCTCTCTGACTGAGGTTCTCCCACACAAAGGTCAATTTTACAGTGTATTTGCTGTTAAGGATCTTATTCCCAATAAAATTTCTCTGCTTTGCACAAAGCAATTAACTGAACAGGGAGTACAACCCCGATGTCTCCTCTCCCAAATAACTTTCTAAAATTTGTGTACAATCTTCCTTGTGGTGGCTTGAGGAATTATTGGTGTATGCTGGGAACCACAGCACGTTACATTTAGTTTGATTCAGCTAGCAGGAGGGTGCTCAGCCACTGGATGTGAGGCCAGCTGCACAGATCACTGACTTGAAAAGGGACGGTAAAAGGCCAAAAAACGTGCACCTCCTCATTGATGGGGATCTTAAAAGAATGCTAAGGGCCGTGCTCAGGCTGGGGTGGTGTGCCCATGCACTGTTATATTCAAAGCAGATTGCATAGGCCGCTTCTGTAGGCAAACATCTGTGCTCTGAATCACAGCCCTTGCAGGACTCAGTGGAAGCCATTCACTGCACACCAGTAAGAGAGGCTGAGCCCAGTCAAACATGCGGATCCCAGGAGTTCACTGCAGGTGGAGGCCACTTGTAGAAACGGTGCTTTGCACAACATGCCTGTGTACAAGATGTGAATGCTTGCACCTGAAAGAACTTGGGAAAAAGTGTTGCTTCACAGTGAAGTGTGAAAATAATTTTCCTCTATTTGAAGCTCTTGGTTCCTCCTGTGTCTGAAACCATATCTCCAAAGTACCATGACTACTTTTTCTTCCTTCTCTAGCACAGTACATAAGGGGAAAGGCATCAGAGTGGGAGCAGGCACCCAGTTCTCTTAAGTTCTTTTAACTATACCTTTACAGACTTGACTGACATGCGATAAATTCTTCTGGAATATTTTAGAACCTATTTCTGAGTGAAAGAGGCTGACAGCCCTCTTGGGACAGTGACTCACCTGGCAAGAATAATCCTTACAGTGTTAAGGAGGACATAATGGCAGGTAGGATTGCACATCAGTGGCTCTGTGTCACTACCAAAGAATCACGTTGTTTTCAGAGAGCTGACCAAGAGAAAATCTCAGCCTTGAATCAGGGAATTTTTGGTCATTGGTTTGTAACGTCCACTGCTATTTCTTGAGCTTCTTGAAGTCTTGATGGTTTGAGTACATGAGCTTCTCAAGGGAAACTGACTGCATCTTTGACTCTAGCAGACAGCTTCCAGACAATGAGTAGAGCAAACTAATTCGTGGTGTTCACTGTCTGGTGTATACTTGTGTGAGTATACAGGAGACACTCAAATTGTGTCTTCGTAGCCTCTTTTAATAAACAGTCCTGTGGAACGCAAATGGGAATGCCTGACTCCCCCATACCAGTGGGAACTATTCTGTGTTTCTTCATCAAGGTGTGTTTAAAAAAAACAGGTCTTGTACACAGTTCTTTTATGAGAGGTAGGCCATTTTTAAACTTATTTTTTGATACAAACATCAGAAACTGCCAAGCAAGCCAGACAAGAAAGGGAAAAATTATGAACTTGCAGTGGGAAAAGAATGCTTCAATAAAGGTGTGAATGACTTAATTGCATATTTCAGTCATATATAAGGTTTTATTTTGAAAAATCACATTTTAACCATATTACCTAATTACAAAATCTTTATTGTTCTGCATAACAATTGATATTAATGAAGATATGCAGACTGGGGGAGAGGTGGATGAAGTCATTAACTAAATATAATTTACTTTAAAAGTGAAAACTTAATCTGTGTCATTTTGGCTGCGAAAGCTGGTCTTGATAATACAGCTCCTTTTACGTCACTCTTTGTGAAGCTAAGGGAAACATCGCAGTGACACGTGAAAGATATGTTTTCATTATATATACCTAAAGTACCTGTAGAAAGGTCAGGAAGCAGTGATGTACGTTCTTCTGCAGCTCTACTAAGTGTATGGGTTTAAAACAATTTTTTCATAGGTCATTAAGCAGTTAGTCAAATAAATTGCAAGTTGAGATACTGACTAATGTAAAAATTGAATTTAGAAAGGGAATTAGTTAGTGCTAAAACAAACTAACTTCTAAAGTCTCTAGCACAAAAACCCCTGCAAAAAGTAGCAGAAGGTGGCTGAGGCAATAAGGTCTTTGATGCTGATAGTCTAGAAGAAGAAAATTGAAACACATTAAATGTGTGAGCAGAAATTTTTTTTAGAGGCTTTGATACTGTTCAGTCCAAAGTGAACAGAAATAATATAGCCAAACAGTGGAGAAAAGCTGTGTCTTGCAGTTCTCAGGAGAGTCCGCTATCAATCCTTCAGGGTTCAGCCTGTTTGACAGGGGTAGTTCCAGTTAATACACACTCATCATTGTCACAGAAAACCTTACCAAAAATTAAAGGCACAAGTAGGCTGCCCTTGTGCTGGATCCAGAGGGAAACTGGCTGAGGACTGTAGTATCCAGTCTTTGTCTCTAAAAGCAGAGACCAGTGCCACAAGGTTCCCGCAAAGAAAACTCAGGACACAGGAGTACTGCATGAAAAGGTTTCCTCAAAAATCTCGAAGACCAGAACATCTCACTGCACAAAACCCTAGTCCTGAATTAAGGAAAGATATGACAGTTTAATAATTCTAAGAAGAGAGAGTCCGAGAAATGTGGTTTGGAACATTGCAGGATAATGCCTGGCCATGCAAAGCTTTTACCCCAGCTCTAAATAAGGTTTTTATACTGTCATTAATATTGGTGCATATCCATTTTTACTATGACTAGTGGGAAGACAAATTCTAAGGTACCAATAGCTGTTGTTGTTTTGAGGACTGTCTTGCAGAGATTTGTTTTGAGCAGGGTTAGGTAGTATGGCTGTAAACATGCTAGCAGCTGTCTAGGTGCAGGGGATGACTTTCCTGCTGCTGGAGATGGACCACTGTGATCCAAAACTTCTACCAAGCAAATGGTTCATGAAAAATGGAAGAGAAGAAAGGAGACCAAACAGGCAAAATTTGACTGAAAAGCTAGGCATGCTTTGCGCAAATGCGACTAATGTAGGAAACAAGACTACTGAATAAGTAATAATACTTGGCACTTAGATAGCACTTTACGTCTTCAAAACACATACTGACGTAAGCAGAATAAATCTTTCAATCGCCCTGTGAAGTATGAGACAAAGATAATAACAGACAAGTCAAAAGTCAAGCTGAGATCAGTTGTGAGTTCCTGGCTTTAAATCCCAAGCTCAAACCAAAAGTTGAGGATCCCCTCAATAGCGTGTGAGTTGTATTACGTTTAAAGAAAAGTTTGATTTAATTATGCATCTACAACTTCAGCTGTAATTTGATACTAAGTCAGTCAGTTATTAGAGCCCAGAGCATGTCTAGATGAAAGGCAAACAAAGGGAGGAGCTTTGCTAACATATATAAAACAAGATTTGAATTTGTGTCTCATTTTACGCATCTGAGATAAAACCAAGTGTATTGCGTTTACAGTTTGTTTGTAAAGGGTAGACTTTGCCCTGTAAAAGGTCCGTCAGAAATCAGGGGCAACGCGTGGCTGTCATCTTTTGAAAGCAGACTGGGTCAAAATTGGCTGCTGCTTTCTACAGGTGTGAACTGTCTCTGAGTGCTTTCCAGGGTGACAGATGATGTTAAGCGCTGGTCTGGAGGTCCAGTTTAGGGCTTGGGGACAAGCTAGTAAGTCCTTACTTTTCTGAATGTGTAGGAAGAGGACTTATCGCCTGACTGCTGACTTAGGCTTTCTTGGTCACAGTCTGGTAGCCGTTTCCGCTCTCCTTCCAACCAAGCAGGAGTCAAAGTGAGTCCAAGGCGTGATGGGGATTGCTTGCTGTTCCAGCTTGGCTGAGCTGCGCTCACTGGCAGAGGAAGGTAGATGTTGAAACACAGCATATTCTTGCATCTGACTGCTTGTCTTCAGAGAACAACGTGCAGTGCAGAGGGAGTGTTCTCCCACCTGTGTTGTCAAATGGTAGAGAATAATCCGAATTTTCTTTGGCTGTGATCTTGTGGCAGTACAGATTAGATCTAGCGTGGGCATGAGCACTTTTCTGAATTTCTGTCAGTTTACTGAGAGCGCATAAAACGATGTTTATGTCAGCTCTTTTCTGTCTGCATGCATGCAGACAATACCTCATTTGTCCAAATATCTGCCCATTCCTTCAGAATTTTTAGATAAATTTGAACTTGCAGAGTTTGTACTACTTCAGCACTTTGCATCATGCAGATGCAGTGTTGTATGTCATTTTAGGAACATAGCCTTGCTTACTGTCTTGAATATGTAGAAGTGGTTGCAGTTGGCTGCTGTAAGAGGCTCATCAGGACAGTAATTAACGCTATGGAATTATATTAGTAGTTGATAACTTTCCTGTCTGTTTGCTGCAGCAGATGTCCTGCATTCTGCATAGTCTGCAGTTGTTCTGCATGTTCAGAGCTCTGGTTGGCATCACGGAAAGTTTAGCGCAAGGAACAAGCACAAAACATGCTGTGGAAAACCAAGATACAGAGCAGGTGGGTGTGACACAGTCTGTCTCAAAATTTTGGAATTAGGAGTTAGATCAAAAGACAGATGGTCTTTAAATACAATAGGTCTAAAAGAGGTCTCTACAGGAACAAGTGACTTCATTTATTCTGGTCTGGAGTAAGGGGGAATAAAAAAAAGCCAGTGGTATAAAAATGCAGACAGCTGCATGTTCAGTGAGGCAGTACAAGGCTGCTCCCTTAAGTGATGTAGTTGCCTACAAGCTTAACAGTGCTACTGCAGCTAATCACTAGAAATAATATAGGCGTGATAGATAAGCTTGGAGTTGAAAAGTTCTAACAATGCAATCACAATATCCTCAGGTTTGAATTACTGACGAGAGTCCATACAAAGAGCAGTAACACAAAAAGAATGTTGGTCTTGAGTAAAGCAGACCTTGAAGGAATGCAAAATAAGACTAAAAATCTGTCTGGAACTCAATAATGTATGTATAGGGAACCAGAAGTGAAGGAATGAGAAGTGGTTGAGAAACACTAGGGCAGGCTCTAATGAAAAGTCTGTTCAGTAGAGTCAAAAGAGCAACAGAACCCTGTATGGGTAAGTAGAGGACAGAAGTAATATGTAAGAGAAACAGAGATGTTGGGGGAAGAAAAAATACAAGGAGACTGTGAAGAGAGAACAGAGTTAGAATGTATACGGTAAAACCTCATTTGTTTGCAGTTTGTTAAGCTGGAAACCCAGACGTGCATGCGATGCCACGTTTTGTTATGCATTTATTTATGGGCTTACTGAACTGTGCGCTAGCCTGTACAGCCATATCTGAGGGGAGACAGGTATCTGGGGCCATTTATATTTGTCATACCAGGATGCCTGGCAACTCGGTTTGCTAATTTTGGGAAGGGTCTCTTCTATTAACGGTATTCTACTGTAATCAGAAAATAGCAATATACACCCTCTGCTGAAGTCAAAGAAGAAATACCAGTGTAAAACAGATGACATTTGTCAGGTCTGTACCTGTTTGTTTGATTTTGTGTTATCCGCAACATCGCTTCACTTTCCCCTCCACCATCCCAATTTACTAAGAGAAACAGTGCTATTTCCGAGCACTGCTCACCAGAAGAATACCAGGTTAAGTCAGGAAGCCAGAAGATTTGAGGTAGCAGAATGACTCCTAACTTACCATTACCTTTTGCAGCTCTGTTAGCTTCTCTATTTTTCCATATGTAAAATTAACATTGCACATTTTATAGGACCTCTGTTAGGTCTAGTAAATTAAGTTATAAGCAGAAGTATGTTCCTCTCATTAGAAGGCAGAAATTTTCCATGCCTGTGCATGAAGATGGAATACCCTTGGTCACGATTGAAATTGGGAGATGGAGCAAGAGAAAGTCTGGAAGTTTTCTGGTGGGAGCTGCTGACTCTGATGTACTAGTACAAACAACCCTGAGGGTGACAGTGGAGGTGGGAGCTGGTACAGCTTGCCGTGGTACTGTAGGCTGATGGCATTGTTCACCACACAATTGACCGGCATTGCCCATAGCAGCAGGGAGGTCACCTCCCTTCAGCTGTGTTGGTAGCGTTCCACTCAAAATGTTCTTTTAAATGAAAGAGTTTTGCCATGCCTCCCGTATGCAAAACATTGCTGTGCTTTGGTGTTCTCCCTGTGCTGAGCAAAATGGGATGAGCAGTACGCCCCTGCAAGAAGTGGTAGAGGAGCAGGAGTGTGATAACTCCCCAGAAATCCCAGGACTTGTCACTGGATCTCAGAGAAGGGTTTGAACCCTGATCTGCAGATTTCTGCTTCTTGACCTGTAAGAAAGTGGGTATTCTTTATGCTTCAGCCTTTGAAACGGGTTGTGAAATAGTAGGTTACAGCGAGTAGGCAGGTACTGACAGTATAACATACTGTTGAGAGGGGTCAACCCTCTATTAACAAACTATCTTAAATGCCTGAATAGCATTGTTCTTTTGCTGATATTCAAGATCTTTGCAAAGCGTGTTAATTAAGGAATATCTAAATGGTATACTTTCAATTTATAACAACTGATGCAGAGAGGTGAGAAGGCACCCTTGTTGCGTTAATTTTCCCCATGAATGAAACCTTGTTTCTATGTTAAATAATTTGTTAGAATTTCAGTTAAAACTTCTGAAGTTTCATATCACCTCAGGCTCAGAAATCGTTGCACAGTGAATAGTTCTAGTCAAACATGCCATCAAAATAACACGGCTTCCTGGCAAAAAACTTTGCATCTGTGAAGCTCCGGTATTGAAGGTAATGGTTTGAGAGAATGCAATTTTAAAACATGGAAATATTATGTAAAATCAATAGATGTACAGGGTACTATTTATTTCTCTGATATTTCAGGTTGTTTTTTTGTTGTGTTAGCAGCAGGTGTTAAATTCTACTAAACCAGTGAAAAATAGAAATAAATATTTAATTTACTGTATCTATCAATTTTACAAAATTGGCTTATGAAATATTAAAGTATCTTTTAAGAGATTGCAAGTAGGAACACTAGTTAGAAAATCCAACCCCTTAACGGAAACTTAATATAGATGTGGAAATAAACTAAGCACGATTTTAGGGTTGTAGGTCCTGGGATTTTTTTATTGCTTTTTAAGGTGGCAAGGCCTAGTGATCATGCCTGTCTAATTTGAAGGTATATGCTCATGACAGCAGAAATACGAAATTAGACTTCTAAAGAGAAAGATGTTGAATGAAAAAATACACTAGGAATATGTGACCTTGAACATCAATAGGTTATTTTAAAACGCTGTGAATACTCATTTGAATAAACCCATTTAATCATAAGGAACAGGAATCCAGTGGAAAACAAAGCAGCATAACAAGAGATGGACACAAACGTAAGTGACATACATACTGAGACGTGGAAGTGGGACAAAAATTAGTCATATGAAACAAGGAGTTTGCCATAAGGAGGTTATGGATGATTTCCTTACCAATAAACTGGATGTTAAAACACACTGAGATCAATATAAAGACATCACTAACTTTTGACAGATCATGTCCTAATGGTACCGACACTGTATTTCAAAGTGTTGCATCACCAAGTGCAGAGAAACAAGCTCAATACCCAAGCTGACGGCCGGGTTGCATGATGCGACAAACACATTCCTCAGAGCTAAACAGAACTGCCTATTCACGTGCAAACATTTAAGCTCGTGTTTAACGTTTTCCCTTCCTTATTAATGGGAGTTTTTAACTGGAATTTAAGAGGTCTTCTTAATAGACTTTGTCAGCCTTTTCTCAAAGGAAAATATTTCTGTCAGAATATGACCATAGGATATATCAGTATTCTTCAGCGATGTGCTCATTTCAGTGGTGTTTGGAAGGAGAGTTCCATGACTTTTTGCAGCTTGCCTCTGTGGTTGCTTGCAGTATTTTTGGCGAGCTGCACGAAGGACTTGAACTTCTGTGGTAGGTACCTGGGTTACTTGGAGCTCGTCTCCCAGGCTTTCTGTGCTCCTTTGATTTGTGTTGCCAAAGTGCAAACCGTGTGTAGAAGATGTTGAAAAGAATGGAAGGTATTCCCTTCTTTGATACTGTACTTTGGAATTTAAACCCCTGGGAAATGTTCCTGATTTATGTATTTTTAAATTCCTTTTCAGAAATAAATTTCAGCATCTCTCAGAAAAGACAACTTCTACTTTCTGACTATGCTTACTTTATAGTTACCGGAGACAATAGCTTTCCCAGAGCTGCCTGTAATAGTCCTGCTTTTGAGAGGATTTTTTCAAAGACAAAGATGACAGCAAAGTCCATAGTCTTCTTGGCAAGTCAACAGGGATCTGATGTCTGATTGTCATTTGCACTTTTGATGTTTCTTCCCCTCTAGCATTTGTGCTAGAAAGTGATTTCCCTGCAGTGTACAACTGCAGCTGATTTCTCAAGTTGAGTTCTCCCTAAATCTAAGATGTAGAAAAACTCCCTCCTTGATGATGGCAGGATTTTTTCTTAAGCAGAAAGTCTTCCTTCCATCACCTTTGCCGTTACACTGCCAATCCAATGTCCAATTTACCAGCCTATCGCAAACATTGCAGAGGTGAAGTCTTGTAGTTTATCACGAAGATTTGTTAATCCATCTCTAATGGACCAAAACTGAAACAGGTGACAATGTTCCATATTCTGTGCAACACATTAAACTTAAATTACGCAACGCAGAATTATGAGTCGTATATCTTCAAAAGCCTCCTTCCCACTGGTCCTGGAAAATGGACGTGTAGAGAGCTCAAAGGAAACACAAAACCTTACATGTAAATGGAGCTTTGAAACAAACCCAGGCCCCAGGATGAGAAAGCAGCTTGGTGGGGTATGATGGAAGGGGATGCCATGTTTCTCATGGCTTCTGGTCCCCAGTAAGAGGAAGGATAGCATTTTCAGGTGGTGCTCTGATAACAAGGTAGCATATACATGCTGTTGATAGCTAACTGGTTACTTTTGTGTTGTAATCAGGTACTGTGTTTGCAGCTTCTCTGGATGTAAGCAAATTTAGCTTCACTGCAGTTTGCTTGGTTGCCAGTTGCAGCTTCAAGGCAGGCTCCTCCGGGAACTTCAGCTGGATGGACCCTGTGCTATTGTAGCGATGCTATTTCCAGCGATTTCCAGCGCCTGGGTTAGAATTACAGCTCACTTATCTTTAAAGTAACTGTCTCCAGAGTGTAATGCAGAAATGCTGGTTTGTTGCTTAGAAGTAAAACAAAAAAATCCTAGTAAAATAAACAGAGCTACTCCGTGCTTTTGAACAACTTCTTGGTGAGCTCATTTGGAGGGACTTGCTTGTTTTAGGAAGTAAGAACAGAAGGCAGGAGAGAAACCTGGGAAGAAAGGAATATATTTTTCTGCTGAAATGTTCAAGAGATTAAGTAAAAAAAAAAAAAAGTGTAAGTGAGGGGTAAAGAGAAGCTTTTAGGTTTGAAGGATTTCTGTGCCTGTTTTACTGTCTTAAGAACACAATTTTGGAGTGAAACACAGAACGTTCAGAGCACTTTGCAATCTATGTATGAAAATGCTGCAGATGAGAACAAATAATTATTAATTACTAACACCACTGCATTTTGTTACTCAGAAATAATTCAGAGAAGGGTTCTGCCAGTTGAGGTTATTGTCTAATGTCTGGATCATGAAAGACAGAAGCAGGAGAGGAGCTGAGATTATTTGAGTGGAATTTTTAAATGGCGGAAGGCAAAAGGAAGGTAAGAACAGAATCTGTTCAGGTTGGAAGGAGGCAGCTAATATGGCATTTGGGGTACCAGCGATGCATTCTCTATTATTCACGGCCGTGACTCCGGTATGGCTTGTAGGTTTTCTACGTTTTCATTTGCTAAATTAGGTGGGACATCACATAAAGAGTAAAGTAGTCAGTGGAACGTAGAAAGGTTTAGATCATCATGTTCATACAAAGACTGCAGATGCCTTTCCACAAAATGTGAGTTGCTACAGTGCTGATTTTTATGTTAATTTACTAGTGAATAATTTAAAAAGACCTGTTTATTTTTTAATAAAAAGGAAAGATATAAATTGGCTGAGTGTTCCTAATGTTACTTACAGCTGCCCTGAGCAGATGTTGGGGATTCTTAGTGGTATGCTAGACCAAAATAAATTTTATGAATAAACAAACAATTTATTTTTACTACCAACTTTTTCAGGCCGATTCTCTCCCAAATTCACAGTAAATGGCTTTTTAAAGTCTCCTCATAAATAATTACCTTTCTTGTGCCACTTTTTTCCTAAGCACTTGGATTTTAATTACGATGATGAACTGTTTTAATAAGTTGTTAAATAATTTTATCTTTTTAGGGCTGAATCCATTTTCCATTTCTCTCTGACTTTATTGGTTCCTGGCTTTTCAACCCTTTAATTCTTACTAATTCACTTCGTATTGCACTTTCACTCCCCTTTATAAGTCCACATTGGAGAAGCAAACTGCCTGCAGCAGCATCTTTTTCTTCTGAACTCTATGCACATACACCCACCTTGGCTTGCTGGTTAACAACAGTCTCCTGTTACTAGTAACCATTTTGTTTAACTCAGTTATTTTGATCACCGTAAATTTGAAAAGATAGGTAATTAAACGGAGACAATGAGGTTTTGCTTTGGGCTAATGTCTGGGGGCCTTAAAGCACTCTACAGAAGATGGCAAGCAAAGTGAATACTGTGCTTAGTTGATAGATAAGGGCTATGCAACACTGCTATACTCACCTTCAGACCTGTGTTTTCCCATGTAAATAATTATTAGATACCTATGTATGTAAGGTGATGTAGAGAAATGCTGAACACCTAATTCCCCGTGACTTCAGCTGCGATTCATTATCTGTGAAAAACAGCTGCTTTATTGAAATGTGTGCATCTCTATTGGGATGGGGGTGGGAAGAGCCAAGCGAGAGGTTTTTAAACTTCCTGATTTTTAGACTCATGGCATGATCAAGATTTACTTAATTAAAAGTGACTGCTATTAAAATACCCAAAGATCATGTTTAAATGTTCATAGTTTTCTTTCAGATTATGTATGTCTTTTGATCCCACTCCTGACACTGAATAATTGGAGTTGCTACAGAAAATATTAATACCCATTTAGATATTGTTAGAAGTCATAGTTGAAAGTGTGGATCTTGCAAGGCTTTACTTTTATCGGGCTAGGGTTTGTCTGTTCACGTGAAATATCTGTTTCTTTGGGGTGCAGCCTTCGGTAGCTTTGCTTACTGTTATGCTCTGTATGACCTAAACAGAGCATGTTTAGCACCAAGCTCAAATGGAGACACAGTACTGCAAGTTTTTGCTATTTATGTCAGAAGCTTAGGATTACAAAATGAAAGGTGTAGACCAGGTGGTCATGCTTCCTGGTGACACCATTACTGCCACTGCAGTTTGGCAAGTGATGACTCAGTAAAACACGGGTAGTGTTTTGCTTGACCACTTCTATTTCTGAACATGAAAGTGTGGATGAAGAAACCATTGATACCAAAGTGAGGGTCTGAAGTATTGCCATGCAAAGCTACAAACTTTAGATAGTTTCTTTTTTTTTTTTTTTTTTAAATTTAAGAAAGACATAAAATGTACCATCTCAATGAACAGTGACATTTAATAACTTGCCACTAAATACCTATGAGGATATATACACATACAACACAAAGAGAGTTTGATGCTCAGTTTCTTTCATTCACGGTATTTCAGTAACAAGAGTGAAATGCCAAAGTACAAAATGATAATATATATTTAGTGTAGGTTTTCAAAAATGTAAAACCTATATATAAAACATAAATTTGAAGATTGAAATATCATCTTCATTTTCCCAGTGGAGTAACTAAATGTGCGTTTCTATATCAATTTCAATTATTTTTAACCAAAACCCAGGCAGTTGTTTAATCGGATTGTTGGTACTTTTGGTTCGAGATGCTCACCATGATTGCAGTCTGTGACCAAATCGGCACACAGGCTGTTGACAAATGGAGGTGGAGAAACAATGCCTCAGCATATTAAATACCTTTTTATGAGTTGCTGCCTATTTCTGACTGCGCTTAAGGGTCTTTTTTATTTCCTTCATTTTTTAAAGTAGTGCTCAGTAGATTGTTATGCCAGAAAAGTCTGACTGAATTTATCAGCAACATGCCTTCATAAAGCATCCCTTTGAAATAAAATTGTTAGTTTTGCCACGTAAACACCGTTAATAATACAATGGGGGAAAAACATATTTCTTAAAAAACCAGAAGTGTGTCTTTCCCTGACTCCCAGCAGAGAGGTATCTCCTACTTGGAGTGTGGCTGCACAGTCAGCAGTTTTGGTTGAGTTTTTTTCATTGAAGGGGACACAGGCTTTTTCGTATTCAGGCTACCTGAAGAGCAAGGAACCTTGTAAAACAACCCTACTGACAGTGGTGAAAACATAGAATCGTAGAATGGTTAGAGTTGGAAAGGACCTTGAAGATCATCAAGTTCCAACCCCTTGCCATAGGCAGGGACACCTCCCACTAGACCAGGTTGCTCAAAGCCCCATCCAACCTGGCCTTGAACACCTCCAGGGATGGGGCAGCCACAGCTTCTCTGGGCAACCTGTTCCAGTGTCTCACCACCCTCAGAGTGAAAAATTTCTTCCTAATATCTAATCTAAATCTACCTTCTTCCAGTTTAAAGCCATTCCCCCTCGTCCTATCATTGCATGCCCTTGTAAAAAGTCCTTCCCCAGCTCTCCTTTTGGCCCCCTTTAGGTACTGGAAGGCCGCTATACATCTGTCAGTACCTGGAAGTTCTCACCCTCATTGCAGCCTACATGTGGGCTTTTGCAGTTTTGCCACGTGTCGAATTATCAAGGTGGGGAAAGAAGAAGGAAACACTTGGACGGGCAAAAACTTCTGGGAAGCAGAAGCTGTAAGATCGGTACATTGTAAAAACAACCATAGCTTGCCATTTTACTATGCTGGCTTATGTGTAGGTAAGGCCTTCCCGAGTGTTACCCTTTGAATGTTTGTTGCATCAGGAGAATGCCCAACACCTGCACCCAGGAAGTTCATGATAGAATCTATGTGTTTGTAAGTTGGTTGTATCGAAGACTTTCAAGTATTGTAAAAATTAAACTAGAAGTGCCTAACATTTTCCTAGTAATCGCATGATTACTGGAAGTGGAATATTTAGCCCTCTATGCAAGCCCCTAAATAAACTATTCTACCTGATTTGTAAAAGCCAGGAGGAAACAAGCACATCACAGATGAGTCTGGTGAGATCTGGAACGTTAGATATTTTTTTTTTCAGGCAAAGCCAAAAGCTTGACATTGGCCACAAAGTGCTCTTGGGAAATGTCTTTGATACTGGACCCACCCCCCAGTGCTGAAGCCTCCACCTGCACCAGCTGCCTTTTTGCATGTAGGGAACAGTGTGGAAGAGGGGCTGATGCTGTCTGTTTGTCCTCTGCATGAACAAAGAGGCTGGATGCTGGGCACATTCTGACTGTGGTATTAAGACATGACTTTTAAATCTCAAAAATCAATCCTGCTTTTCTCTGGGTTAGCGTCAGAACAGAATCTTAAACTGCTTTTATCTTGAGGTGTTGAAAAACACTCAAAATGACATTGAAGTGTCATGATTTTGGCTGTATTATGTATGGGTTTTTTAAAAAATCTTTAAAATTCATAGCATCTTCTTGATAAAGTAGACTGATTTTCAACTTGTTTTGTTCAGTGCAGAGTATTTCCAAATGGATTTTAAACAGCTATTTCTTCAATTTGAGTAATTTTGTTACAAGCTAATAGGCAATACGTAAACATACCTGAGTTTTAATGTTAACATATTTGTTTCAAAGTTGCTATCAACATTAAAAAGCACAAAGCTAAATGTGGTTGCTAAAACATGGTATGCAATATGCCATGTAGTGCTTTGATTCTAAGCAGTCATGCATATTTATTATTTTCTTCCAAATTGCACTGCTATTACTGGTAGATATATCAGGATTTTAGCCTCCGTCTGTAATATGTCATGTACTGGACAATATTTTGAGAGACTTAGATGTATTGATCCAAACCCAAGAATGCCAAGAGGGAAAAAGCCTGACCTAGATCAGTGCTGTTTTAATTATATCACAGTTTAGGATAGTTTATCGTTGTTTAGATTAGTTTAAGTGTGAAGAAGTAAATGATGCAATGCAATTCAGTGTTGTAAAGGAAGCTTAATGGGTGAGATTTTCAAATCAAGTCTAGTTTCTCCCACAGCATTTTGCTTTTTCACCTAGCTCAGCAGGAACACGTGGCCCAGTGCTGAGAACCTGAGTGTCTGCATCTAATCTGAAAGGAGAGGCCACCTCTATGCTGCTCCACAAAGGAGCAACCACCTGTTTTAGCAGCAACCGGTGTGTTACTTGTAAAGCGATGAGAATGAATGTTGTGGTTCATTCTCAAACACCCGGCATGCCTTAGGCGGGACACTAACACTCTGCCAAAGCAAGGGAAGTCACCATATCCCTCTTAGCCCATGGTCACATCCATATCCCTGTACAGACACAATGTGTTATTTTATAATCTTTAGCTTTTTTTTGATGCAAATTATGACTTTGGACAATCTGCAGAATTCAGCCATCGCTATCCTTGCAGCAAAGAGTTGGAACGAGGTGTTGAAGGATGTGACTGCCTTTTTTGTAGGTAGCTGCTGTGTGATTGTGGAGATGGTGGTGGTGGTGGCAATGAGAGGGAGCAAGTCTGCTGCTCTGTGCTTCCATGCATGCTGCAGAGCACTTCCACTAGGTTTTATGAAGGTGGGGCAGCTACTTTCACCACTTGCACACTATCTGCACTTTTTTCCGTTGCTTGTGGCTCTTCTACTGCCTTACTCCCTATTCTTCAGGTATTTTGGTAGCTGATGGAACAGCTACATCTTAAAGCTAATGGTCACCGACACACTTCTATCTCCATGTACCACTTCTGCGACTCCTTTGACCCTGTTTACTCTTCTCTTCACTGGATAAAATGTGCCATGGCTGCCCACTTCTGTTTTGTCATGGGTATCGGGCCAGAGGAGGCCATGGATTCAGGCATCTGGGGCCAAAGCTGTGCCACCAACACTGCCTCCTGCCCTGGGTGCGCTGGGATGCACGCTCAAGCGGAGCCTATGCTAGAGTACAGAGGAGATTTGCACTGATATCTCTTGTATTTTGTGTCTTGCTCAAAATCAGAAGGGGTGTGGCAAAAAACAGCCTACAGAATAGTCTGTAAAGCAAAACAGCATTGCAAGTGGATAAGCTGAGAGGAAAGGTGTATTTTTTATCACTGATTATAGTAAGGTTAGGTTTGGGTGTTGGGATGCATTGATTTATTTCTTCTTTCTACCTTTGGTTCGTCATGTGTCATTAGGCAAACTGCTTAACCAGTTCCAGTAATGCCATCTGCAAAATGAAATAAGGTTAATATAGGTCACACACTGTAAAGCCCTTGAGTGTAATACATGGTACACAGTTTTAAAGAAGAAAAATGAAATCTCTGTAAAGAAACATGAAATTTAACAAGCAGATAACCATATAGCAATTCCTTAAGGTTCCTTGTGGTCCCACTAGTCACTCTTGGGAGGATATCCTGCTGCTTCCTCTTTGGAGAGGAAGAGGGATGGCTGTTCCAGCAGCATGTAATTGCCTGAACTGCTCCAGCTCCCTGGCATCTTGCAACACTGCTTCTGCCTGGCAATATGGGAGGGGACTTGAAGTGTGTTTCCTCCTGTGCTTTAGTATGGTTTGAAGCCTTTAGGCCAAGAGCCACCTTTGACAGGGACTCCAGCTGTNTTGCAACACTGCTTCTGCCTGGCAATATGGGAGGGGACTTGAAGCGTGTTTCCTCCTGTGCTTTAGTGTGGTTTGAAGCCTTTAGGCCAAGAGCCACCTTTGACAGGGATTCCAGCTGCGGCCTTTGAGCCTGGAGCACATGTCAATTATTTATCTTCTCTTTCACCATACCAAAAAGAGATTGGATTGGAAGGAATGCTCTACAAATAGCAAGAGCCCATGCTATATAGCTGAACAACAGAAGGTGATATGGATCTTTCTGTTGAACCTTCTAAAGAAACACATTTTAAATGAACACACAAGAAACTAATGCTAATTAAGTAATAGTATTCTATGGAGACCTGTGGTAGGTACTATAATAGTGCATTAGCGAGCTATGCATAATTCAGCAATGCTGAATTCTTTCAGACATCATCTACAGGGCATTTTGCATAAGTATGGACTTAATAATTTGTCCCTTTGTGTGCTTGCGTCAGCATTCCTAAGGGCATCATTTGGCCTGCAAAATGCCTATTACTGGAGGTGGTGTACAAGAGAGGAAGCATCCATTCTAAGTCT
>RSEF01000001.1:78135554-78202534 GCA_003993805.1 Himantopus leucocephalus | reverse complement strand
CTTTGTATTCTCTTCTTCTCCTCAACAGCAAAGTTAAGTTAGCGGGGAATGTATTTTATCTTGCCATTGGATAAGGATAAGGATGTGTAAGTGGACAATTACAATGACTCAACTGACAAGAATTAGCTACTACATTAGCCTTTTATATCTTGCTCTACCTCTTATTTTCAGAGCGTTGATAACCTGGTCACCCCTAGTCAGGCTAATTGTGTGTGAATCTTCAGGCCTTCATTTTAGGCACTCATAAAATAGAAAGATGACTTGCTAATGGGACTTTATGCACATTTGATAATGTACTATTTTATCATTGCTACCTTGTCGGCACAAACAGCAGGTGCTTTTGCAGGTCCCCTCAGCGGCATGCCTCTTTTTGCCACCAGTCCTAGAAGTCTTGGAAGGGTATGTGTTCACCCTATGTCGTCGCATATTGTTATAGCTGAGCTGCAGCAACCAAGATATATTTGTGCTCGTTGCAACTACTTACAAAGTAGCATGGCATAATTGTCCCTCTGCAAGCATCTCTCTCTAAGCTATTGTTTAAAACTGCCAGACGCATCTTTGTTCTTTATTAAGAGTAAGGCAACAACACAAAGTCTGTAGTTATCAGGAGATAATCATTCCCCAAGGGCATTTGAAGCACTTCACAACCAAAAGGTTGTGATTGCTCCACGATTGCTATACTACTTATTATTCCTTATTGCTTAATTACGGAACCAGAGTGTGTTTCCTGGATGCTGTCACCTAAATAAGATTCTCCAGTTCTCATGCTCTGGTTCAGTGTTACGTGGACTGGGAAGCTTTGTAGCATTTCGAGATGATGTAGGGGATAGCAGTAGGGCAGGCCAGTCATGGCAGCTCTTCTGGCCTTCGGAAGACCAGGGCGTTCAATCCCTGCCCTGCGAAATGCTTGCTGAGAGCCCTTGGGCGAGTCCCTCAGCTGATGTATACCTCAGCTCTACACGTCTGCTCAGGTGCCACCATAAATAAGGGCGGGTGAGTATCTAGAATAGAAATAATGTAATGGTCTTTACCTTGACCTCTACGCATGGACTCAGGCAACACGCTATGAAGACTAATTTTCTTTTTAGCGTGTGCACATTCAGCTGACTTACTTTGAGTAGTCTTTGGAGTGCAGTGACTGAGGGTCGTGTGTGTATAGGGGGTGAGAGCACAAGGGAAGAGGGGATTTAATACCTTAAAATATTCTTCCTGATTTCACAAGACGCATGACTGCAGCCCAAGTGGTCTGGCTCCCAACAGTGCTGAGAGCTCCGTTGCTCCCGACCAGAGAGAGCCAGTCTGACAGAGGCTGTGGCACTGTTCACATTTCTTAACGTTTATTCAGATTTCCGTCTCTGGTTAAAGTAAGCCGATGCATTTTGTGCTTGCCAGGCTGTGATGCTGTAGTATGTCACGCGCAGGTGGGTTACTAGGCTGGCAGCAAGCCCACCTGAAACAGGCATCTAACGCTGCTGAGTTTCAACAAGGCTTTGATGTCTCCACTCTTTACTGATTCAATGAGTCTTACATGACTGGCTGCCTGGAAAGGCAACGTACTCTTGTGGTTACGCATTGGAAAGGAGTAGAAAGTGTGGCCTTTTTGAGGCTCACTGGGCCTAGAAATCTACCCTGAAGAACTACTTTTTTTAAGTCTTTGATTTAATGTTTCATTGAATCATGTGACCTACGCTGAGGAAGAGGAAAGCCACCCAAGGTGTGTTTTAACATTAGCCTTGATTTTTCAAGTGTATGCACTCAAAACAAGATGGGATGATGGGTGACAAATCTCATTTCTAAATCATTACTTAAATTTCCAGATGAAACTGCTGCTGAACTTCATTTCTTAGACTTGTCTTTGAAAACTTGAATAAGAAATAGACTTGGTGATACTGCCTTATTATTACAAGGTTGGCATAAAGTCTACTTAATGAGGTGCTTTTTACGGCAGTGGTTGATTTTTAAATCCCCCTTTTCATTCCTGAAATCTAAACGTTAATAGCACCTTCCATTGTGGTGCTTTCTGCTAGTGTGCATCTTCTGTCTTCTGCGAGAGGCTGCATGCAATCCTGCTTGCAGGCTCTTGTGTCATAAATAGAATTTGTTCAGGAAATAAAAATGTATTGTTTTCATTGTTAGAGGATGCTACTAAATTGGCTGTATGTTTGTCTAATAATCACATCTAAAGCTGATTATTCTGGTAATAGCCTTAAGATATTATTTAAAAATAAATATATAAATGCACTACTTTTGTACTAATACTAGTTTTTAATCTCTTCTTGTTTCTATGAAGTCTGAATGAGATTTTCAAAATTGAATAATAATTTGATCCGTTAATCTTTTGAAGCTAGTAATTTTATTTTCCCCTCTTTGCAGTCTCTGAGGCTCGCAAATGAATAGAGCTTCATTACTGGAGTCTGCATTTAATAACCATTATCCATTATCTTGTAATTAAGACTCCCTGTAACGAATCATGAGGACAATGCAAAAATACATAGTACATTTCTTTAATGAACTGGAAAATGTTCATCTTGTTCTATTTAGTAATGAGTTGCTGAATAGTCGTTAAATCCACTGGAGAATAGAGCTAGATGGATTTTGAAGACTATCTTGAGTTTGTGGTTAATCTATTAGAATTAAAATTTCATCTTCTATTTTTATCAACAGCTGATTAGAAGTCATTCTGTTTGACCAAATTGATTAGAAGACCATATACAAGGGCAGCTGTTGTTTAATGAAAGTTTTTAATGAAACTGTACCATAGAGACTTGTAATTATAAGACTTATAAAAGCTTTGACTTACCTTATACTAGAAAAAATGAAAAGTATTGTGCTGAAGGACTTTAAGTGCTACATTTCGAAAGGGAAATTAAAAATATAATTTGGCAATGTTGAAGTTTCACTTCCACTGTTACTTGTTTTAATGTGACTATCAGATGTCCATAGTGTCTCTCTGGAAGGGATTAGCTCTGAAATGTGTAGCTCAATTGTCTCTCATATGTCCTCCGTTCTTTGCAAAGCTTAATCAAATATTAATTGCCTCTTTTGCTCGTTGCACTTTCTCTGGAGTTAGAACTTTTTTTCACAAATAACTGTTTCTCTTTAGAATGGGAATTGTCGTAGGAAGGTGCAATTTAATCACCAATGGGCTGAGTGAGTGCCCAGACGGGAAGCCTACGGAGAAAACCGTGGTCTTACAAGACACAATGTTAGCCATACCATTAGATTATGTTTAAATCACAGGACGCAGAAACATGCCAGGCTTTGTCTTAACTTCCTATCAGGCTGAGACCTAGCCGCCTGCCAGCCTTCGTTAGGAAGCCTCTGGAGTGTGCCGCAGCACACGGTCAAAGTGTAGTCTGGGCAACTCTGTAGTTTGAGGCAGTTGTGAAACTTCCCTTGCTTACTCTAGGGGATGTTGTAGAGGCGTCATCATTCAAATAAGCGACAAAATGGACCCTAAGCCAAATTTGAAGTGGAAGCAGATGCAGTTCCAATTGACTTAAGTGGATGATGCACTACTACACGATGTTTGAATTATCCCTCTTCTTCTCCCGATTACTTTTGATAATTAATGATCCCACAGTACACCTTTTCTAAGAAGTAGGTTCCCAGGGATGAAGTGCGCCCTAATGCAATTAAAGAAGTTTTGTAATTGTATTGTGTCAATGCAGGTTCATACACTGCAAGGCAAATGTTTTTGTTAGTTTCTTAGCTTTTTGTTGTATTGTGCTGCAGGATTTGTTTTAAGCCGACCCAGAACAGCAAAAACGCACGAGAACACTACACAAGCATTCAGGACAGGCAGTGGAGAATATTGTTCACAAGTGAGAAACCACAAAAAAATAAGCCAAAGCTAGCTCTCCTTCTTTAAATAATGCAGATGTTTTGATCTTGTTACTGCTTTATATCAGGCCATGGCTTTAAGTATAGTAATTTGCAGTATTACAATTACAAAATGCATAAGAAGGGTGTTTTTCCCTGTTTACAGTATTACACAGCTGGTTTCATAAATACACGTGGGATTTCTTTCCTTGCACTTTAAATAGCTGCAGGAGATACAATACTAGACTGTCAAATGTGAGACTAAATATTAGATGCAAAGTTAAATTAAAAAAAATGGTGAAAATTGTTTCTATTCAGAAAGATCCTTGTGGAAATACTAAAATGTTGATTTATATGCAAAGTTTTTCTGAGGAAATAATTTCCATTGTTGTAGTTAGTCAGACACATTCCTATTAATGTATATACACACATATATTGAGTGTCCATACAGGAACATATATTATATTGGACTGTCCTGAAGAGATTGTTAGTCTGATAGCTAGAGCAAAGAATTAAGAGCTGGGATGTTCATTTAGCCGCAGGGATGCCTGTCTTGCTCTGAAACCAGGTGGGTATCATCCTCCTGCTCTAGCCTCAACCAGAGCAAGGTTAGCAGTGACACCACTGGGACGTACGTGTAAAGGAACGCTTCTAATTGCTGTGAAGCATGAGGACATCTTTGGAGGGTGTGAAGTCTGTACGCACAGAATGGCTCTTGTTCTAAAACTGCCATAAAACTCTTTGCTTCCTTTCAGGTTCTGATTTTATAAAGACGTCTACAGGAAAGGAGGTGGAAAACGCGACCTTTCCAGTCGGAATAGTCATGATGCGAGCCATTAGAGAATTCTACTGGCAAACTGGCAACAAGGTAATTATCACTACCTTCATAAAAATTAACCAAATAGACTCACTCAGAAGGAAATAAGACTGTAATAGTCTCGAAATGCAGAACATACAAATCCACATACATTAGCTTCCGTGGCTATATGAGCAATAGGTAATGGGACTTCTCTATTGTATTCCTAATTTGATTTGCTAATATTTGTATACTTTAGTAAAAAAAAGAAAGCACTTTTGGCTTTGCTTCCTTGAATAACTGTCACTTAATTCCCTAAAAGCTCATGCAATTTTGATGCATTCCCTGCTGCATTTAGATTTGGGTTTTGTTTCACCTTTTAAGGTATTTAAATGGTCATCTCTATTAATAACAGGGCAGATCTCAAGCTGACAGTGATTGGCATACTCCCATAAACCTCCGTGGAGCCATCGAGAGTCTGTCCAGTGTACACAACTGTATTTTCTGACTTCATTCTGGCAACCCAAGGGATAAATTCTGCTCTTTCCTCCATTGCCAGAGGGGCTTTCCAAGGGGGCAAGAAGGCAGATCCAGTTGGATCCTGTTGTTTGAGATGGAGGGAGGGACAGGGGCTGGAAGAACATTGTGTCCTGGTACGTCAGGTCACCATCAAGTGAGGTCAGTGGAGGCAAGGAGCAGGTGGGAGCGTACAGCAGAGCCAGTGATGAACTATCTGTACATCCATCCTTGCGCTGAAGCAGTGAGAAGGGAGGAGGTTATCCAGGAAGGCTTAGGCCACCTCTTTTATCCACAGGCAAGTGGGGGCTGCTGGTTAGATCTGGTGCCGGTGTTCAGCAGTGGGCTTTGTCCTCACCTGCAGCCTCAGGGAAGGAAACCATATCTCTAGCTACGACCTTCTCCCCATTTCTAGGTCACCCTTTCATCCTCTCCAGCTCACCCTTCTGTCCCTTCTGCAGGTGGCCTTTCAAGGTATGGTGTTAGGACATGAGATGAGCCAGTGGGATAGGGGCTGAGATAGCTTCAGGGGCTGTTGGAGCTTGAGGAGCACATGACAGCAGGATAGACGTGTGTCCATCTGCTCTCTGTAGTCATCTAGATGAGGCCAGAGTGGATCCCTGAGCTGTCCTCACTCCTCCCTTCCCCAGCCTGCATCTCTCTCTGCCACTCAACAACTTGAGCAGCTCCGATAGTCTTCCTTCTGCGGGAGCATCATCACTGCTGCCAACCCAAGGCAGATCCCTGGGGCCGCGTGACTCACCTCAGCACCAGCGCTGCTTACATGAGCTGTGTGCCAGAGATTGGGCTCTGCTGCATTAACACAGCTTTGTACCTATAATTGGATATAAATGTTAAATTCACCTTTTGCTTTAAAAGGATGCATTCATGGTATAAAATGTGTTATTAAGAATGAGTGCTTATGTCTGTGTGCATGTGTGTGTCAGTGAATTAGATGTAAACTGACTTTATGTGCTTTTATTAACTGAAGACAATATTATCAGTGACAAGAGATTTCTAAATGGTTTCTCTAACAAACTAATTTTGCTGCTGTAGGGATGCTTTCTAGCAAGGCGTTGGCTGGGAAAAACAGGTTAATACAGAAATTAAACTTGTTCGAGGAAAGGAACAAGTTGCAGAGTAACATTTATTGAATGATAAGCTGTCGTGGTGATATGAAAAGTGTGCAATATAATGGGAAATAATCTTTTCCTGTCATTATTGAAGGACATACATAAATTGGTTTTTCTGTTGGGAAAACCCCCAATCCAGAAAAACTTATTACTTTTAATAATATAAGGTGAAGAGAAAATTCTTGAGGAGATGAACTTATTAAGCAAAATAATGAAATGCTATGAAACAGCAGGAAAGTGGTAGCTGGACTTTGTACTGCTCTTGAATTAAATTCCAACCCCCCTTCCTTTTTGCGTTTTTATGGCAGTCAGATGTGCCGTTTGGAAAGCTGGTAAATGGAGGAGAGGACAGGCTTGTCTTTGTCAGCTTTTTTGCAAAGAAAAGAGCTTTCAGAATTTGCTAAAAGGGGAAGGAATTCTGTATGGTGTTTTTAATTCTTTTATTAACTCTATTTTACTTGTTTTTGCTGCAGATTATCTCAAAGAGCTGTAATATTTCCAGGAAGAAATCTGAATTTGAATTTCATTAGAATTTCTCTTCCTGAGGGAAAACACATTCCCACTATTTTAATTTATTGTCTAGAAGATGATTTTCCCATTGCTGTGGTTTAAATTCCTTTTGGAAATCTAGTGTTAACAGATGTATGCATATACTCACGCATCCATCCATCCATCCATCCATCCATCCATCCATCCATCCATCCATCCATCCCTCCATCTATCCATCCACAAAAACACAATTTATCAAGCTTTTCCTGTTATTGTTCTTTATAATCTTATGGAAAATATGCTATTATCATAGTGCTTCAATGTGAGAGAAGGATTTATTCTGTGTGTGTTTGTCCTGAAATCACTATTAAAAAAAAAATCAAACACACTTAAAAACAGATACTTTTTGATTCCACTATTATATTCATAAGGTGCAAAGAAATTCTCAATGCAGTGAGGTTTCAGGAACATATATACAGAAATCAGAACAATAATTCTTGCAGAAGGAGGCTGATGGGAAGGAGTACCCAGGGTAAAGGTTTATGGCAGAGGGAAATGTACAAAGAATCACTGTGTGCTACTGTGCAGATTGTTCAGATTTAATTTTTTTTTTTTTATGCAGAAACTCTTTTTCCTAATTCTCCCTTGGTTTTCAAGGGTTTGATAAGCTCCTGCAGGCCAATATTTGGCTAATGCAGGTGACAAAATTTTTGTCGAGGGATTTGATAGCTGCATGTCAGAAGGTCTGTCTCAGAATGAGACGTGTTTAAATGGCACATAACCAAAAGACTGGCATTAGGGGTGCGTGCCAAGTCACCTCAGTGCTGGCTCTGCCCAGCAGGTTGATCATGGGATTCAAGACATGCTTTACCTCGAAGATAGGGGGGTTTTGGCATATGTACCTCTACATACATGGCAGTTCACCTGACCAAATATGGCATGTATCTCATGTCACGTTAATGATAGTATATCCAGCGTGTGTTGGGAGAGAAGTTTTGCAGTTCCTGTGAAGCTCAAAAATTTCAATTTTTGGTAAAGACAGACCTAATTTAATTCCCATTTGGAAAATTTTAGTGAAAATTAAACTCTGGTAGATTTGAAGGTACAGCCCAATCACGTATAACTGTGGTGCACAGGCTTTTTATAAAGCACAACCATCTCTCACTGCTCTCCACATGGGTCAGATGCCTCACGTGCTTTATTTCAGCATCTTTGGTGTTATGCTGTTGCATGTAAATTTGTTGTTGTGTATTTGGAATTAGGTTGTGACATGGGCAGTAGGTGATAGGCAGATATCCCAGGTCCTGCCTCAGTCCCTTGGCCTAATACATGCTGTGGGCAAACTATTCCCCACTCAAACCCAGCTCCTGAGAAAGTGCACTGGGGTCAAAAGTATTACTCCCTCAGTTGCTGTCCCTCGGGATGAAAATGTTGTTACAGTGAAACATTGAAGATGTTTGCAGTGATGGCTGAGGCTTGATAGCTGTCAGCCGTAGTCCAGAGCTTCTACTGTTTGCGGTCAGATAACTTACTGAGTAGAGTTGTTACATACACCACAGGCACTTTGAGTCTGCAGGTGTACAGATGCTGATTGCTCTTCTAGGGTTGCTGATGAATAGAAATGTGTATTGCACTTCTTTTCTTCTATATGAAGGTTGGATTTAAACCTGCTGGGGGCATTCGGACGGCAAAAGAAGCTATTACTTGGCTTATGCTGGTGAAGGAGGAACTGGGAGTGGAATGGCTAACACCAGAGCTCTTTCGCCTGGGTGCCAGTAGTTTGCTGGAAGACATTGAGAAACAGGTTAGTTGTTAACCGTTTTCAGCTTGGTGGAGAGAAAAAGTAATCTTTCTAAATGCGCTGGCTTACTGGTTTTTTTTTGCAGAATATGCTTTTTGGTGTTGTTTAAAAGATAATAGAACATACATCTAATTCATTATTAATGACAGGTTCACCTCCAGCCCAGTATTTCTTTAAATTTGGCCTGTTATTGCAGACATCTGGGACTCAGATATTCCAGCAGCTGGCAATTGCCTGGGCCAGGTTTGCAATGCAGTGAGAAGAGGCTCACTTTTATAGAGTCTTTTGCAAATGCACAGTAGTGCACTCCCCTGCATGCCTAGCTGCTGTTAGTTCAGCTGACCCTCAAAATGTCTCACAGACTCTTCGTGTCACTGTGCCGCAACTGTTCACAATATATTTCCATGCTGGGGAGAAAGTCACGTCTCATCCTACATATGGTACTGCTGATAGAGAAGTTTTTACACATTGATTATTTTCTGGGGAAGAAAAGCAATTGCCTCCTACAAAGCCTCATTTTTCTAATTGCTTTTATTTCTGTGCAGGCTGGTTGCTGTGTTTCCTGGCAGACAAATAGCGTATGAGGTGCAGTGGCAATGTGTAGTTCCCGGTGGGAAGAAGGGTTTCTGACCTGTCTGCCCCTGACCTACCTCACTGGCGTAGGATATTAACCCTAAAGGATACAGCATAGTTGAGAACAGTGTAGTGTCATAGGAACTACTAAACCATTAGGGCTGCCGAACTTAACTCCCGTGTTCATTAAACCCAGGAGATGAGGTTATGTTAGCTTTAACCAAGAAAAAAAGTGTGAGGGTCCTTGTGCCGTTGCTGCTGGTGGGAGAATATGAGATGGTAGGGTATTTGGGGGAGAAAAAAAGCACCAGTCTGTTCACTTTCCCACCTTTCCTAGCAACTGAAATACTGACATGCCTTAAGAAATACAGAACAGCTGAGAGATGTCAGGTGAATATTCATGACTGTTGAAAACCCCTGGCTCACTCCTGCAATGAGAGTAATATTGGCTTGCTTCATTGCCAGTCTGCCTCTGCCACACTCTTGACCTAAAATTACGTCCCAGGTTATGACAAAGCAGCATGACGTTTCTTGTTGCCACTGCCGTTGCTGTTGAGTCCTACAACACAGCCAGTGATTATCACACGATTTGTTCTGATTTCTTAAGGGTGGCATCCTTTTATCTGCCAGGGATTGCACAAATGCCCCAGTCATGACCAAAACTCTGCTATACCGTGCCATCTAAAAACATGTAAGACGAAACATCCCAATCATTATATTCAATAAAACAAACAGGTATTTAAAAAAACCCAAACAAACATAGAAAATGGGGAGAACACTCCCCCACCCCCAAGACAGGACAGTTAAAAGAATAGTTTGAAACGAGTCATATAAAAGCATAAGCAATTTTGGATACTTCAAATGTCACAAAATAATACTGAAATCATCAAAATCAGATTACAGTGAGAGTAAAGCATTGTCTTCTACCTGGCTCTTTTTGAAAGCTTAGTTAAAAGCAACAAGAGTCTTTGCTCTTTTTTTCCAAGCAAAGCAGCAAGAGCCCTTAGTTCAGATCCTATAAACAAGTATATAAAGGTATATTACATCATATTTTATGCACGCGCACACACATACACAAACAAATATCCATCATCTTCATCTGGCATGCTTTTAATTTGTTACTTCCTTGACACTTTCAGATTTATAGTCATATATAATTCCATCATAAATTTTCTTTTTTCTTGCAGATTTTCTATCATGTGACTGGCTCTTATGCACTTCAGCATGACCTGGCAATGGCTTAGACACAAAATCAACTCAGGATTACTTTTACAAAAGAGGTCTTTAAGCAAACAGCGTTCAGAAGTCTTCTGACAACCAAGTGCATATGATAGAATTAAAGGCCTAATTCTCCCTTCTTCATATTTTATAGTATTTAAAAATATGCTCAAGTCTGCTGGTTGTACTTGATCCAAAAGCAGAAAAAATGGTAATTCTGAAATAGTTAAATAGTTAATACTTACAGATTTGCAAAGTTAATCTTGCAAAGTCTTCCTCAGACCAGGCTGAAAAGCTTATTAATGGCAACACTGAAATACTATGAAAAAGATTTAGGTGGCCTGGTAACACTTTGCAGTCGCAGAATATGAAATATCTATGGAATATTTCAGAGTGCTAATTAAGAGCTACGGATCTTGGAATAGCTTTCCATTCACCTCAGACGAAATCTTCTGCTACAGATGTGTTGCACTATTAATTGTTATGTTGATTCAGTTTCAAGCATTGTAACCTGAGAAAATGAAAGTTGGCTATTACTTTCTTTTATAAAATGTCTCTGTAACAAAAAACCCTCTTTTTTTTGTATTTTTTGCCCCAAACTTGGGCACAGACATCCATATTTAGACCCTTGAATAAAGGTGGCTTGATTTCTAGAACAGCTGAGTATCCACAGTTGCTCCTGAAGTTAATGGGAGCTCTGGGTGATCAGAACAACTGAAAATCAAGCAGCATCTATATAGGTGCCTAACTATGCATTCAGGGGCCTATTTTTAGGCATTTCGCTCTTAAAATTTTAGTCTAACTTGCTTAGAAGCTCCCATTCCTGTCTCCTGTCATTTTAAAACACATTCATGCAAATCTTTCCATTTTAATGTAGGGGGCTTTGACTGTCAGTTTGCAGGTGTCACTGCTATGCTGGCTGAACTTCAACTTTGCCATTCTAAAAGCAATTCTTTAATTTGAAAGGTGATTTGAATTGTGTCCTTTACAGGGTTTACAGCTTTAATGTAAAAGGTACTTTTCTCAGAGCACATTAAGAGTAATACCGAAATCATCAACACCTTTTGAATATCAGACTGGAGCTAGTAGATTCATTATTTCAGAACTGCATTCTGCTCACTAACCAGAGTTGTACTAAAAACTTAATTATCTTATCATCATGACTAGTCTCACTGACTTAAGTAGGTCTCATCAGGGAAGTAAGAGGAGGAGGATTTTGCTGTAAATCAAGCTACAAGGTACATTTATTACAAAGAGATCTGTGCTTCATAAAGATAATAACTCCGTTATTTATCTGGTTATACCACCTGAATCACTAGTGCTCTACGAAACACCTTGGACAGATTGGAAACCTGAATAGGGAAAAAAAAAAAATATCAGAGAAACAACATATACAGAAAGCAAAATCCTATATGCAGTGCTCAGTACTAAAAATAGGCCTTAATTTCCCAGGAAGTAGTTAATCCAAGGCTCTCAGCCTTTTTTCTGGTTTAGGTCTCAAACACAGAAAAATGAGGCTGAGCTGGGACTATATTTTCACACGTTTGTTTTCCTGGAAAGTGGCCTTTTTTGCCACGGGTTTTCCTTTTGATTTCACTGCCAGTTTCTTGAAGGAAAATTGCAGTGCCTGGTTGTGTATTTAGAGGCAAATTCTGCTGCTGAGCTTTTAGAAATACAGAGCCCATCATATGAAGTCCAGTGCCACCAGGTGCTTGCCAGGTTGACCCTCTGCCATGCCCTCCCAGCAACCACACACTGGATTTGGCTGCTGTTTAGCTCTGGCCGTATAAATGTTAGAGTGCATTTCAATACCTTCATAACAAAAGATTCACCTCACTTGCAAACAAGACTTTTTTGTTGTTGGTTGTCTTTTGGACATTTTGGGTGAAGATAGGAGCTATTTTTTGGAGATGCTTTAGTTTCTAGGTGAAGGACGCTGTGTAGTTCCTTAAAATTAATGAAGGTCCAACTTTGCCACCTGACTATTTAACGTGAGTACCTCTGAGAACAACCTCACTGTTTCCACAGGGGCTACGTGTCGATTAATGAACTTGCCAGGAGGAATTTTTATGTTATTATATATTATATTTCTGTTGAAATGTTTTGTTTTGATGCGCACATGGGCTGCTGCTGGTTACTTTGCTTCAGAGGGAACAGGCTCCATTTGCAGAGGGAGAGGTTCGGCTTCCTGAAAAGCTGAAGGTAGCCGCTTCCCTTTTCCGTGAACATTACAAACGCACCAGTGTGAAATACTGTGCGACTCCAAGCCAACTGGTGTTTTGAGAGAAGCTGGATTGGAAAGTAATTTAAACATTTTTTCTGTTGAAAACTGTAAATTTTTTTGGAAAAAAAAAGAAACAATGCAAAAGTAACAGAATCTGTAAATGCATTCAAATAAAGATTCTGGTTTAGGGGTGGGGGNGAGGGAACAGGCTCCATTTGCAGAGGGAGAGGTTCGGCTTCCTGAAAAGCTGAAGGTAGCCGCTTCCCTTTTCCGTGAACATTACAAACGCACCAGTGTGAAATACTGTGCGACTCCAAGCCAACTGGTGTTTTGAGAGAAGCTGGATTGGAAAGTAATTTAAACATTTTTTCTGTTGAAAACTGTAAATTTTTTTGGAAAAAAAAAAGAAACAATGCAAAAGTAACAGAATCTGTAAACGCATTCAAATAAAGATGATTCTGGTTTAGGGTGGGGGTTTTTTTTTGAGGAATAAGCAGAAGGCTCAGTGTTACAGAGTGACTGGTTGTCTTTGTTAACTTCTCTGTGATTCAAGTGAGTTGTATTCATCCTGTCTGTGGTTGTGGACCCCCAACGTGACCCAGAGCCTCGTTTCACACTTCTCCAACAGAAACTGCTGGTACCAGCCAGGCACTGGTCTGTTGACAGCCCTAAGTGATGCGAGGGGATGAACCTGGGCCAGGGGATCTCATCAGGAGCAGCAGGTGACTGGGCTGGAGACATAGGACAAGGCCTGTCCAAGGGGCCCATCCAGGAGACAGCTACCAACAGCGCAGGTCCGAGGTCCATCCTGGAGGCAGGGCTGGAGACCGGCACTCCTGCAGTGTAGCTCAGGGAGGTGCTGAGAGCCATGGGCCCCTGCTGTGGGGCCAGAAGCATCACTGGGCTTATTTCAGTTCTGAGCCCATGAGAAAGCCAAACAGAGGGGATACAAGGACTAACGTGTGGTTTGAGCTCAGGTCGGAGTCTGGCGTGGCCAGATCTACACTCCCACCAGCAGGGATCGGGAAGCACCCACAGTGTGGTCTCCTAGGCTTGCTGCCCTTCGTCCTGACCAGCACTTCCACTGCCTTCTCTTCCATCTTTCCCATCGCTGACGGCTGTTTGCTGCTATTTAGTTCCTGTGGTCAGGGGGCAGTTGAGATTTATCGAGGCTGCTGCAGCTGGTTGTCACTCCTGCAGACAACACGTAAAAGGTGATGGGGACCTGAACTCAGTCGGGAACCAGGGAGGGGGCAGCACTCCGTCGCCGCATAGACTTTGGGAAAAGTTCAGATTTAGCGCTGTGCTTCAGGCCATTAGAAAAGGAACAGGCAATTATGCGCTCCCGTCTAAATATATTTCAGAGTATAACATATGTTTTGTGCAAGTCAGTCTTGTATACTAATTTATTATTTTTATAACACTTATTCATTTAGGATTTTAAATAGCTCCCTTTTGTAGACCACATTACTTTGCAAAGAAGAGAATAAATTCAAGAAGAAAGTGAAGTAGAAACTACAAATCTAGAAGATTCTGCATCAGCTTATTTACAATAAGAGGGAATTGGGAGAGAGGGTAAGCTTTTTTTCTGGTTTGTAGGAAACAAAGATATTAAATAGTAATTATATGTGAAGTGTGCTTATCAGCTGGGGCAAGTAATACTTTGATATCTTTATTTCATCAGTCATATAAGTTCATTCTTTCATTTCCCTTCTGAAGCAGGGAACGTGCATTATATACCATAGCACATGCTACTGAGACAGAAAAAACTGATCTGCTTTTAATTTTATTTTGCTTGCTTGGAACTTTGGCTCCCTGCCTCCCCTGGGGGGAAAAAAACACAAAACAACAACAGCAAGTTTTATCCAAATCTTGGTGAGCTTTTGCTGAAATTACCAGTGCTGACATCTGGATGATATGTATAGGGTGCAGTAGGAGTAGAAGGAAGGAACTGCTTTTAATTAGATGTAACCTGCCCAGGAGAGAAAGAGAATTGTCCATCTGGTCATTCCTTATTTAATAGGGCAGCCAAGGATAAGAGTGTTATTAATATGCAAAGACACCAGAGGTAAAATTACTGATTGACCATTTTTTTAAACTCCTAGAAAGCCAGACCTGTGCTCAGTTAAGAGGTGGTGAGACTAAGAAAGAAAGAATCAGCAAGAAAGGCTGCAGTCCTTGCAGCCCTTAAAAGCAAGAGTAAGCAAGTGATGGGTGACTATCGGGTCCCAACCAGCGATATTGTAGGGACCTTCCTCTGTTCTAGACAATTTACAGATCCTTCCCTTTCTGTGAGGACCTACAGTTACCAAGAGAAAGTGTGACAAAGTTGTTTTAATATCCTTTAATGAAATTTAACATCGATGCAATGAAGGAGTGTCAACAAGATGCTTTAGCCATTCCTAATGAGTCTAGTGATTTTAAGTGGCTCTGTTTTGAGCGCTGGGAACATCTTGTGGATTGCTAATTCTTGGAAATTGCAGAAAATTTGGTTTTCTGGAAGCAAAGCTGTCTTGAGGCGTAACAGTTTCAGATGTCCGAGATCACAGGGAGTGTTTGAAAACAGTGAATTGTAAAAGCATCAGTTTAGATTTGCTTCCTTAGTTGAGGTGAAAACGAAAGATTTTTTAAAGAATGTTCACAAACTGAGGAAGCCATACTGGAATTGATGACACTTGTTTGTTCAAGTCTTGCTTTCTCTGTGGGAGGAGTAGAAGAAGGAGCTTTGCAGGCTCAACTGCTGGAGATTGGCATCATCTCTGTACAGTACAGCGTTGTCTGAAACCAAACCCCAAAATGGGTGATGGTTTGCCCAGAAAAACAAGGGAAAGCTTTCTAAGCTGTTATTTTCCATTTCAATAATAGCACGAGCTCTGTTTTTGTTCAAAGACTCACATGAGCTCTCACCTATTTACTAGTCGGAACAAACAAGTGAACAAGCAAACCAGCCAACCAGTTCACTTCCCACGTCTGGGCCGAGGCCAGTGATGAGGCTGGTTTGGTAATCCCGCGGGTTAGGGGTCCCCATCACTGTCACAACCTGGAGAGCAAGTGGGCTGATGGAGGAGCCTGCCAAGGCTTACCGTCCTGCCTGCCGGCTCCACCAACCGGCCCGTGCTCTTACTGCCCGCGAGGTTGCCCAGGGTGTGGAAGGTGCTAAAACTCTCTGTAGGGATTACTGGTCCATCGAGAACTTTTTTTCGGGGTTTTTTTCCACCCTAATGGTCAGGCCTGAGCAACCAGCTTCTGAGGAGAAGCTGGAGAATGCATATTCTCCATGATTTAATTTAATTGCACGTAAGTTGATGAAGGATGTTCTCTTCATTTCCAGGGGAAATGAAGCATTCAGGCAGCATCATGTCAGAAGTCTGGCGCAAGGCTGGCACGTCTCAGCGTTGGCTGCTTTCTGCTGCCTTCAGCAGAGTCTTGGGCTTTCTTCAAAGTACAGGCAGCGGCTGACCCAGAGCGTGATTTCTTCCTCGAACTTATTTAAAGGCATGAATTGAACCAGAGCAAAGAACGACTATCCGGGCTCTGAACAAGAAGTGCTTTGTGTTCAAGTCAGCACAAATCTGTCCAATTCAAAAAAAAAAAACGTGAATGCCATCACCCCATCTGATAGCGGCTGTAACGAGGCCTCTGGGAGGGCAGTGACAGGAAGATGTAGATAAAGGAAAAAAGAAGGGGTAAAAAGAGAAGTTGTGAGAAGTAAGAGAGATCATCGCCACCGCTGTTATTGCTTCACAGAAGTGTAATCTTTTGTGATCTCTTTGGAACAGGAGGTAAATAATAAAACACAAGGGAGGGAAAAAATTAAAATAAATGTAGTGTGTGAGTGCATGTTAAAACAGATGTCAGATTAAAAATAACTGAAAAGGAAATTCTACTGTAGGGGAAAAACTGCTTTTTCCTTCAACATTTTATATTCCACCTTCATTAGGCGGAAAGTGAAAGAGCTGTAAAGGAAAAGGGGAACTTTTGTTGTTTCCCTCTGAACGTTAAGAGAAGCCTAATGCGAGCGCAGGGGGGACGCTCTGTGGTGCGTGGTGCTGGAGCAATTCTCTGGGTGAAGCCCAGAAGCAGTAAGGATGTTAAACAGATGCACTGTGTGCGCCGAGCCCTGGGACTTGGAGCTTTAAACCTGCAGTGCTGCACATCCAGGTGGTTTCATCCTCCCCATCCTCCCTCCCTCAGTCCCTTCAGGGTTGACAAGTCCTCTAATGTGATAAAAAAATAAACCCTGCAATCCGGTAGGATCACATCATCCAGTCGTGCCCCTCTAACTATAGATCTAGGCACCAGGGACTTCATTCTAGTTTCTTCAGTGCTTTTAAACGGGCTATTTCACTGCTTGATGACAGCGGAGTGGGGAACGTCTACACAAACAGGTATTTTTCCCCACGAGGCAGCCAGACCACACCCATCCTTGGAGATGACAACTACTCACAAAAATACTGGTGCCACGCTGTAAAACAGTGTCATCCTGGGCCTCTTCTGCTAAACGTGCTTCAGAATGGCTCCCAAAAATTCATGGTCTGGAAAGTGACCTGCCCTGCACCTGTTTAAACCTAAAGGAGCTTTAAATACATACCTTGAAGACGTGCTGAGGCTGGACTGGGAACCACTACGTTCCTTGGAGAGCTAGCACGGTTCGTTTGGCTCGTTCAGATTAGCTAATGAAATGAGAATAATCTTTATGTGGTTTCCTCCTTTATTCCTGCGTGTGGGATGGAGGTTTTAAAAAAAAGGCACAGCTCTCTATGACTAATGCCTCAGCTTACAGGAAGAGTCAGAAATGACAGATGTCTCTGGCTACCGTTACAACATGAATGTCCAACATACTCGAACAACTCGATGCGATCCAGAGTGGGCATATTCCTACAGTGTTTGAGAAAAATGTCATTACTTTTCCCTATCGTTATCTTGAGTGAATTCCCACAACTCCTATTTCTTTCAGACACTTAAGCTAAGGAGGAGGCAGCTGAGACAGAAGTAAAATGCATCCTAAAAGGTATCCCCAGCAGACTGAAGGCAAAGCTGTTTCATAATTTCTGAAACTTTTCTTAAGCTTGTCCTGAAAATGCCAGGGGAGATCCCAAAACGGAGTCCTAACGAGAACCGCTGACGAGCAGGAGCAGCTTGGCGTTGCGCTGGGTTAGGACTTGCCAGGGAGGAAGGAGCAGACGTAGCCCGAAGCAACTCCACTCAGCCCATCAGGGTGAAACGGGTGCGTTAGCAATGCAGGAGAGTACCCTACTTGTTAAATGTATTGTCTTGGACTACAGGCGAATGAGACGGTATTAGCAATGTGTAATATTTTCAGAGAGGATCACTAGGTATTAGCAGCCGCTCACTGGACAGACACCACCTCTGCCCACGGGCTGTCTCTCAGAGACACAACAGAGAAGCAAGGGACATCCCTAGTGGCGCCAACTTCCCCAGCCAAGGTGGGGAGGCTGAGGTCTCCAGGTTTCACCTGCGCTCTTCCCACTAATCTAATTTCATTGACACACCACCACCCACCCCACCCCCCCGCCCCGCTTCTCACTAAAAACTCAACTCATGACCTTCTGCTCTGAATAAACAAATAAATGCATAAATGAAAGTCACTTCAACTGCAGGAAAATATCTGCCCGCTCTTAACTGAGTATGTGTTTTCGGAGCTGCCTCCTCCAGGGGAAATTTCTTTGTTAAGCGTTAATTCCATTTCAATTTGCTGAACGTGTCTGCCATTTTCTCCATTAGAGGGCTGCAGAGCAGTGTGTTACAGGGTTTTAGAAATGGATTTAAACCTGTATATGTACTTTGGGCCTAATTTCCTGCTGTATAGCTCTCCTCAACTCAATGGGGTGTAAAACTGGTGCAACACATGGAGATGAAAAAAATGTGCGGTGCCTCAGAATACATCGGTGCTTTGGGTTTTGCTGATGAGATTAAGAAATGCCGAGATGCTAAAACAGAATTTTAAATACACATGTGACAGGTGAGGCAGATGAGTTAAGTTAATTGCTGCTTGTGTGTTTGAACACAGTGTAATTGGTCAATAGGGTATGTTTCCAGAGAAGAGTAGTGAAGTGCATGAGCAAAGCACAAGTAGAGCTTTAAATCCTTCCTTGGAAACTATGCTTATTCTAGGCAAAAGTTAGAGTCTGTAGCACTTACAAGAGTCATAAACGTTATAATCTCCATTATGCTCCAATTGTGGCGTTGGCGAGCTAATTGCTTGGGCTGAAATTTTCTAAGTAGATGTCTTCCTCCGCTGAACTTTCTTCTAAAAAAGAGTCAGAAAATAAAGCTGAATAAAAATACGGAGTGGGCTGGGGGTTTTCAGCCCACGCCTAGAAACTTTGGCAATTGAGCTCTGTGAAATTCCCACGTTTCAGAGCACGAACCTGTAGCAAGTTGGAGAATGGTCCCGATCCTCGGCACCTGCCTTTTGTGGTCTTAGTACGGCATGTGGTGCCAGCAGGAGGCACGTAATTCCACCAGCAGGCAAAAGCTAGTCTAGAGGGAGAGAAAGACACTGGCACAGGTTAGAGAGATAAAGAAAACGGGGAGTGCCCATGTGAGCAGGGAAAGTGGAAGGAAAGGCGTGGGGGGGAGATGTCTCAGAAGACCAGAAGCAAGAACTGGCAGCAGCACAGCAAGAGTGAGGTGATCCAGGCAAGAAGAGTGGGAGTGAACCAGCCAGACGCATGGTGCCTCATCAGGAGAGGAGGAATACTGAGACCAAAAGAAAATGGTTCACAGATCTAATCTTCTGTCCATTGACTTAATTTTGGGAATGGCTGGAAGAGAGACGGACCAGGGACCAACACTGGTCACTGAAAATAGCATTTACAAAGGTTGAGATATGGTGGCACGGGCAACCTTAGTACTTAGTGTTCTGTAACTTTGAAATGCTTTGCCCTCCAGACCTCAGTGTTTATTCCTTGTTTCTTGTCGTGCATGTTGTAAATTTAATTCATCTAAGCAATTAACTCATTGAGGCAGGGATTGATTTTTTTGTTCTGTTTTCACACAGCACTTGCTGCGATGTGTTGTGGTTCCTGGCTAGTGCCCTTACATGTCACTAAGGCAAACAGGCAAATAGCACGTTGGTGGAGGTAAATGGGAATTCCGGCAATGAAAGAGAATGGTTTGATACAAAATACTGGGATTATATCAGCTGCACCAGGCAAAAATAACAAATGGGAAATTTAGGGTGAGTACCAACAGGTTTTTCTGTCAGTGGTTAGGTGAGGCTGTTTGGCAGCCCACTAGAGAAGCAGCAGAAGCCCCTCAACTGGGACCCGACCGAATACGAGACAGCGATGTTCAGAAAGCGCAAGCCTGTGCAGGGAGGCAGACGGGTTGGATGGTCTAATGGGTCCATTCCGTCTTTTAACTTTGATTCTGCACAGCCTTCCCCAAAAGCCAGCACAAAGGAGTGTCAAAAGGCGCAATACATATTCATGGACGTTTCTGGAGCTGCAAACTATGAAAAGAAATCAAGTCGTTCTCATCCATGGACTGAAATTGAGAGTACACTCTAATCCAAAAGGATACCAGCTCGCAGAGTGGTGTATGAAAATCTTATAAAGCTCTGCAACACTCCATAAATAATTTTCAAACAAGAAGCTTTTTGTTTCAGTGATGGCAATACTAAAAAGGAAGAATGGCAAATAGCCGTCAAAAAACGACTGAAACAGCCTGCACTCTGTACCGATGTTAACTTTAATCACTGCAAGAGTTACACACAGAGTTATCAGCCATTTATTAGGAACCGCAGATGATCATTGCAGAGATTTAGATTAACGCGAACTGGAGCCTGGTACCTTGCAAATGGGGCACTACGTGACGTGCAGCCTATGGAATAAACATTCTGGCACGTCAGCGCGCTATAAATCCTCTAAATGAAAGAAATTAAAAAGCCAGGAGTGATTTTGAAAATGATTTATGATTGGAGGTGCACTTAGGAGTGCTTTTATTGTCACGGGAACATCTCCTTTCACATCCTTAAGGTGACAGACTCGCTCTGCGCCCCTCCGGATTTCTTGGGCTACCCTGCGAGCGCAGGGGGTGCGGAGGCGAGCACCACCGCCACAGGAGCGCGCTGGGTGGTGGGGGGCATATGGGCACTTCAGCAGCACTCTCCCCCAGTTGTGAGGGTTCGCTCTGCACAGCCCGCGGGTGAGAGAACTGCAAATCTGTTCTGACATTTTTAAGTATGCGAAAAGACACCAGTTGTGGGGTGGGGGTTGTTTTTTTTCTTTTACAGCTATACCATAACCATGCTCCTAAGTGCACATATAAACATTTTATGACATGGATTTGGAATAACGCTTGAAAAATAAACTTAAGAATAGTTCCTAAGCAGAAGGTGTTCTTACCAAAATAGCAGTCTGTTGCAAGTCAACCCTTTGCTCCATACGTAAAAAGATGCAACACTATCTGTTAGTGAACTTCTAGTGTAAATATTACTAAATGTTTCACTAAAATATAATGTTAGTACTAATATAGATATGTTTTCTTAAACAAAAAGTGCTTTCACTATAAACTGAAAGGCAAAAGATTGTGGATTGCAGGCAGAGTACTCTGTTGCCTATCTAAAGAATAGCAGTGACAATGTGAGTGAAAGCCTGGATGTCTTGTCTATCCAAGATATGGGCACGATGGTTAATCCTGCCCCAAGCCAGTGGTGCTCCGGGCCATGGACACAAACCTACTTGCAGCATTGCTGCCTTCCTGGTTCCTCCTTTGGGCATGCCTTCAGGCGCTTGGCCTTGTGCCTCTTGTTCTTCTGGGGTGGCACTGGGGCGTCCCACACGGGGTGCCATGCACACGTACCCAGCAGGGCCAGCTGGTTCGGATTAGGAAGGCTGTCTGAGCATTACTGCTTCTGTCCACAGCTGGAACAAAACTTTAAAAAACATAGTTTGCGTGGGTGATTATTTCAGTTAGAGGCTTACACATCTCCAGGTGTTGCCTATCTTCTTTCAGTGATTGTGGATATCTGTGTCAATCTAAAAATACTTCCTCTGCATATTCCGGCAGCTGACTTCACAGAAAGGGTTAATTTTGCATCTATCTACTGATCCTTCTGATGTTCCCATCCTGGGGCAGTGCAGCAAAACAACTTTTATGACTTGGTTGGAGGTCGGCTCTTCAAAGCCGGCAGCTCAGAAGCTGTCCTATAAAACTCTGCATGCGTTTGCTGAACATAACTTTTCCTTTGCTGGGCTTTAAACTCCCGTAAGGTTCTTCTGCCCTTTTTGGGGGGCCCATGCTAACTCACACCCACTCATATCCCCACCTCCATCAAGACCGGGCAGTGCCTCCTCCCTGGGGACACCATGAGTGGACTGATGTTACTGGGCAGAACGTGTGGGGACCTGCACCGCGGGTGGGTGTATGTGATCTTGCAGGGTCCCTCCTCACCCCGGCATGGGGTGGATGTGGTGAGAGGGCCCGGGGTTAAAACTTTTTGGGATTACTTATGGAGGGCCTTTCTTGAATTTGCAAGTGTTTGCTTACATTTTGTAAGCATCTTGTATTGTGGTTTATCTCTTGTGCTGCTGATGTTGACCCTGGATGTATAGTTCACTGATTGCCAGTTAATTACATGTCATTAATAAATCAACAACCTGCTTTGATCCTGATTTGCTTTAAACCATATGAATTGATCAGCTTTTCCCTGCGACAACACTAATCTTTCTCTGTCCATTGTTCAGAGACAAAGCAATGAAGCTGGGAAGCAGACCCCCCGAATGTGGGTATCTCTTTGCATGTCCACCACAAAAGGGGCAAACTGAGATAAAAAGGAGCTGGACACTGAGGGAGAGGTTCCCCATGGCACTGGAAGTGAAACGTACAGCTAAAGGTATTGCAGGGTAACAATAGCTCCGGGTGGGGGAGAAGACCAAGGAGCACTTGCAGCACAGGGAGAGTACTCTAAGTTGTACAAATTGTGCTAAGGGAAAACTGGAGGGACTGGAGCTGCCACAAATGGAGTGAAGACAAAAAGGGCTTTAAGCTTCCTCCCTGTGAAGCCTGTGCTGAGGCACTGCAGACTCGTAGCTCAGTCGCTTCCCCACCTCTGTACGGACCAGGTGTTAGTTTGCTCTGCGCATCTAGTCTGCTCTTGATCTCTCTTCCCATTTTACTGACAAGGCTGCTGAGCAGTGGCTGCTATGACAGCAATAGGCACCTGTGGATCCCTATTTAATAAGAAATAACCTGAGAGAAATTCTCCATCTGCATACTAGGTTAATGTTCCTCCTTTTTTCCTAATTTGGATTCATTTAGAAATGCCAAGCCATAATTTTAACAAGGCAGATGCTGCTAGAAATGCATGATGCAACAAAAAGTGATTTAATCATTGCATTGTATTTAAAACAAGAACATGAGTAGATGCAGTGAGGGACATTTCAGCATTTATCACCTCCATCACAAGTTCTCCATCCTCAGTGGAGGGGCACGCTTTAAAAGGTGGCCTGGGAGCAGGCCATGTTCCTCAACGAACCCAGGGGCTGTGATCCCACCGCACAACCCTAAGGACCCCCAGGTTGGTATTTCGACATTAGAATCTGAACAGCTCGCGTAGGAAGTATCTGTGGTTTTGTTAGCGGGTCTGCCCGTGTGTGTCGTCCCCCCGCCAAGAAATCTGCATCAAATCTCCCAGCGGACTGATCTCCATTCTCGGCGAGAGATCTCACTTTCGCAGTTTGTAAGGATGTATGCCTTGTCTCGCGGGGCCTTCTCCTCCTTCTCTCTCACCCACCCCATCAACACTCCAGCATGAAAACGGGATGCCATCAGGCGCAGTTATTAATACACAATAGAAGTGCCATGTGTGATTGTCTGTGAATGCTCCAGTGTTTTATGTAATGCAGATTTAGAGATTTCATTGTAAAGTCATTTTAAACTCTGAACTAATGGGTAGTTTGGCAACAGCTTCTAAGTATGAAATCATTATTAATTCCTTTAGTACCATAATAACATTGATTTAGATGAACTCTTATAACATAGAAATTGTATAGTATTTAGCTGTAATTAACGTCCCCTAATTAGGAAGTGTTGCCAAGTAGTTTTCTCTGCTGGCTCTGTTGTACTTAAGTGCAGCTGGATGAAAATTAACCACAAAGGGAACAGCTTGTGTTTTATGTGAAGTTTGCCTTTGATTGATTAAAAAAATATTCCTTGGTACTTTATTTTATTATCAAAAAGGGTGCACTGGATTATCAATGTTACGGAGAGACACAAAGTCCACATGCCATAAACTACACACACATTTGTATGGTATATAAGCCCAATGACTTAGCTACACATTCACAAAATTCACAGATTTATTTTGTCTCAATACCACAAGTTACAATAACAAAAATGAATTGATTTTAATGTGGCTGTCATTAATAAAGTCTGTGGAAATTTAGGCAGAATTAGCATAATTTAATGTCCACTCAGAGAAGAGAGTCACGCACTGCAAGCTGAGAGGCATTTGTTGATGTGAAAAATGCTGACATTTCTGGAAATCCAAATTATAAATGAAATACTGCTGTCAGTTTACTGTGCAACTTTGTAGCATATGGTGCTTCTGCTGGTGGGTGTTATTTCAAAGTTTGCAAATCACACTATGAGAGTGTCCCTCTGGTGAGCTTTTGCAACGCTTAGCAACTGTGAATCAAAAGTGACAGTACAGAGGAAGAGGGACTAAAAAAAAGATTTCTCTCTCTAAGTCAGTAGAACAAAGTACATGATAAGTTAATACATTTTTATAGCGGGGGAAAAGGAGGCCAACGCGCTAAAGCTAAGAGATCTAGTGCCGCCATTCTTGCAGGATAATGCACAAAGTCTTCTAAATTGTTAAAATAAAAATATGGTTTCTCTCTCCCACTCCCTTTGACTTTGGTATGACAAGAGAATTAAAACAACTGGCAGATAGAACATATAATGGTTTACTTTCAAAATTAGGAAAGTTGCTTCAAGACATAATGGAATCTCTGCAGAAGGTCCAGATGTTTCTTTTACCCATCTCTGTGAAACAAGTTCCTATGACCGCCAAATAGCATTCACCATTTGAAAAGCATTGTCCACCAAGGCTGTCAACGCAGAGGAAAAAAGCCAGAAACAAATTAAGTTTTGTGTTAGCCCAGCAATGTCGATTCCAATTAATCTGATAGAAGGCATACACTGATAAGGTAAATTTAAGTAACTGAAATACTACAGCACCCTACACCATGGTTTTCAAGAATCTGCCACCCAATGACCCCTTTAACATGCTTATACACTATTAAGAAGTGAACATAAAATTTGAATTCATTGTGATTTGATCTGACCGTGGTTGATATTCGTTGTTCTGCTCCAGGTAGTGATTTTTGGCACCAAGATGGAACCGTGGATGCGCAGTACAGACCTCATCAATTTGCCCATCAAGCTGGCTGAGAATAGAAAGTGATGGAGCTGTCAGTAGCAGTTCAACCATAAGCAATTCTAAACTAAGCAATTTGGAAATTTAAATAGTTATAATGACCAAGATTCTCTACGTTGGCCCTTAATTACTGGAATGTCAATTCAGCTGAAAATTGCCTTTCCCGGGTAATGATAATTCTTAGAAAAGTCTTTGCTCATACACCCACCCATAGCACTCATTAAGTCAAGCTTCCTCCTTTTGTCTGAAGAGCTGTCAATTTTATGTGACATCACCAATCATCTGCCATCTAAAAAATCTCTAGGCTGTCTTGCTGAAGGCAGGCATACTCTCTTTCAGCTGTAGTGCGCTGCGTGGCAGCACAGCCTGTTGTTACCAGCAACGTTGCACCAAATGAGTGTAATAAGTTGCCCCATCTTGGCACCGCTAAATGATGAGCCACTCAAATTTGGTTGTTGGCAACTCGGGTGGAACCTAGGGTGCGGGAAATAGCACTACACGTTTTATGTGTGAAGGGAAACTCCGCTACCAAGCCCTTCACAGCACTCAGCAATGGAAGAGAAGGTTGACATCCCCTCCACCACTTCTGGGAAGGAAAGGGAGAGGGAAGTTGCTGGATTTGCTATATCAGAGGGCTCCCCCTGAGTTGGGCATAATGGGTAGAGAAGGGTGGAATGAACCTGTGGTGCATGAACATATCCCTGTGTATTCCGCATATTGTATTTCTTACATTTCTTTTGCAGCAATCTGCTATTTCCAGCTCAGAATTATTGCACTGCAACTGTCTGTCAATCTACATTGGTGGACACCACGAGTTGTTTTCTTTTTGAGAGAAAAAACCTGAAAAAGAAGCAAAACCATCTCCACGACCAGAATGTGTATATCAACAATCCACTGTTATTGTAACCCATGTTAGTAACATTACTTATTTCTCACAGAAGGCCAACAGCACCCTGCAGTTGTGGGTACAGAACAGCTATGCTTCGTTCCCCTCTTCCAGTCGAACTGGAGCAGACTTTGCCTTCTGCCTTCATATGAGTAATATGGAATTCCGGGTAAACCAAGAAAAAGTAAGAGTAGCACAATCACACCCGCTGAAAAAGTCTGTCACAGACAGAGGGAATTCAAGTGCCCAAGCATCTAAATTCAGACTAGTTCAAATAATTTATCGCCTCATCCTGGCAATGTGTTGTGTGCCCTAAAGCAGTATTATACCTCTCTGGAAACCATGGACAATACGTGGCGTTGTTTTGCACACAAAAAAAAAAGAGGAAAGGGAATCCATTATTAGTTTGAAAAGGGAAGAGGGTTTCTTCCATGCTTCCTTCTCGACCACAACTCCTTCCCTCACCAGCCCTACAAGCTGAACGTGCCATTCCCCCACATCTGTAACAGTTGCATAAGGGTTGCAATCATATTCTCGCAGTCAGAACTGTTTCTTACTACTTTGGATGCAACTTGCTCACTCTCTCTCCCCGCTCCTGATTCTTGGCTTGCACACAATGAAATAGTAGGGGCCTTAGGCACTTATAAAAAAAAAGGAAACAGCCCTCAATAAATCCCCTTAAGGGCCCATTTTAATTCTGCTTATGCTCTTGATGTGCAAGTTCTTACCCTGCTATCCCCCTAGAAGCAGTTTATTTCTGTCTGTCAGCACTGCCAAAGTGACAAAATCCCCTTTCCCACCCACCATGTAATTGCTCTGTTGTTGCCCTTCCCACACATGCCTGTAGAAAGAAAGCTCTCGCTTTATTTGTACTGCCGAAGTGAATAGCATCTCTTTCCTCCCTCCCTCTATGTGGCTTTCAAGTAGTCACACTATCATTAGTTATTTCTATTCTGGAGGAGCTCCCCATCTGAGAAGGGAGCATATTCCATAGGAGGTAGAGCGAAGGCCTGGTATGACAGCTCTCATGTGCCCCCAAATCCTGGAGCTGAGGAATTTGGGGGTTGGAAGGAACGCAGAAGCAAGCATTACAAATAAAGGCCATTCAGAGAGGGGTAGGAGAACAAGAAAACCAAAGGACCTGGCTGCATTGTTTAATTGCATTTTTCTTATTGCAAAGGCTATGGGGCAAAGTAGCTCCCTTTGTTCTGCGCTTGCACAGTGCCATGTTGTTAACTTTAGTCTATGACAGGAAAACTACCCAATAGAATAGGTTTTTTCTTACTTTTCCAGTGTCTCTTATTCTCTCCCTTCTTCATTTAAACCTCCATTGTTGGCAGAAAACAAAAGCAGTTCTAGAATCAGTCTAAAGTTGTGGTTTTCTTTTCATTACTTTGGGGGTTTATTTATCCATTTATTTTATAGGTGTACCACAGATTAGTTTCCCCACCTCATTCTAGGTGCTGGGTGTATGATTACAAGAAGACCACAGTGCCGCTACTAACTAAATCATCAGAAATAATTTCAACTTGCCTAAGGAAACTGACCCCTAACTCTTGTTAAAACCTCAAAATTCACTGAAGCATGGTTACGTGGAAGCAAGAAATAGAGTTTCAGAACCACTCACCTCTAAGGCAAACAATGCAGATAAAGTTTATTTCTTAATAAAACTTTAAAATATAATAACATAACCTCAGATAGAACAAATTTTTATTTCAGACACGCCAAGTTTTTCATGTAGTTTTGCTTCTCTGTGGTTTGGCAATATAGGATTGGTAAATAGCCATAGTTATGTTGTTAAATAATAGGAGAGCATGACTGTAACATATTTTGCAGTCAGCATCCTATTATATGCAGCTTCACAATTTTGCAATGTGACAACTCTCTTTGCGAAAAAAAGTCCCTAACAATGATCTAAATCACACATTTGCTCTTCCTTTGAGCACCAGCAGTTGTCAAAACCTGTTGCACTCTAGCAGGGGAGCCTTTTAGACATATTCCAGGGCTGGCTCCATGCAGACAAAATGCATTAGAGGCCACTCAAATACCACATCCAAACAATCACACAAACCTGCTTATGCCCACTTCATCCGCAAGCAGTCCTGTAAAACCACACGCAGAGGTCAGCTATCCTCCTCCTCCTCCTCCTCTGCGCTGTGGAGCACTGCCAGGCACAGAAAATATCAAGGGCTGGTAGAAATTAATCTATATTACTTCCCAAGAATGTATTTAGGGTATCAGAGGGGGTGTTATCAAAAACAATGCAAAAGCCCAAGTCAGGAAAAAAAGGGAAGAATCTAATTTTAGCACAAAAATAATGGACTAACCTTAAACCTGTCCCTCTCTGGATGTCCAAACCTCTCTCTCTGCTACTGTTCCTCCCCAGCACTCCCCCTCCATCCCAGTGGCTTCATCTTAAAGCAGTCTTTTTAAACTTCTGTTTATTTTGAATTAATGAATTCATTTTTGAAGCAGCCCAAACATAGCTGTGAAGGAGCTGTATTACAATACCATTCATTTCCTGGGCTAACCCAAAGAAACATGTACTGGGGGAGAGCCTTATTACGCTACCGATAATGATGTTCTTCTGACGGTGCTGCCATGCTGGACACTGGCTGTGCACTTTTATATTTGGTTTTCAGTCCTTCTCTCTCCTTTTTTTATCCCTGACAGGACCTTCTCTCTCCAGTTTGGGTATTATCAAGTCTTCATAGCTGTGTCTGATTTCAACATTTTATAATCAGCTCTAAAATTTTCCATTTAAACCACAGCAGCATGGATTTGTTAATGGCAGCCTGGAAATAACAGCCTTTGTCATAAAGCCCTACATTAAAATTTTATCTTTATGGAAATATTTACGTTTGGTTTTGGATAAACAGAAACCAGTTACACACACCGCAAGTACAGATCAGTGCACATGCTGTAAAAATCAAGGGGATGAAAAACATGAACGAAGAGGGGACTCTGGAGTATGCTCCCCAATGATCTGCAGAACCCCCCCAAACCCTGTTATTTATTCCTAGCTAGTGATTCCAAAGCTGAAATAAAAACACGTTCCTCAAAGTAATTTTTGATTGGTTCAAAGGTGATATTTCCACCGGTGATGATATACTGTTCTCAGCAGTACCACTGATCCAGCCCTCCTGAGAAATCACACCCCTTCTCTGAGCCCCCCAAACCTGTGGAGTTGAAGAAAACAGACGCAGATGTGAACATGTGAACTGCATAGCCTTGACCTCTATGTACCCTCTGATTTCTGCTGATATTACCAAAGGAAGTGCCAGATGATGGCATGAATAACATCTGTAACATCAGCCAGAGCCAATAAACAGCCCCTTGATGACGACAGCTCCTCACCTGGCTTGGACCAGCAGCTGAGCTTTGCCTTCCCAGTCCCAGTCCTGGGCGTTCGTGTCACCACCGGAGCCCTGCCAGCCATCTCAGCTCCCGACAATGGCTGCGCAATCCCACCTATCCAAGTGCAACAGGCTCACAGCATCCCAAACCGCTTCTGCGGATGGCACGTGAGGGGGAACTGAATGACAGTCATTCTCTTTGAGTTGTGTTGGCACTGCAGTACTAACACAAAGGGTTATTTTTCAACACTCGTTTCAGCAGGTGAGACCTTACTTATAAACGCAGAATAAATCAGGTATGTAAGGCAGTGCCAGTCCCATGTTAAGAATTTAAGGTTCATATGCAAAAATGGATTTAAGCAAAACATCACTGATTTCCCTGGTTTGTGTGGCTACTGTGGGAGCAAGAAGCTGCACGCAGCGTCTCGCAGGCTGTGTAACTCAGATCCCCAACTGCCTGACACTTACATGCCTGTTCTCCCCCTAAGATGACCAGAAGAGTGACAGGTACCAAAGTACCATCCATAAAAACTCAGCAGTACCCTAGATGAGCAGCTAAGCAAGAGTTAGGTGACAGAAGGCCAGCAGTACGGGGGAGCACTGCCCTCCATGCAGTGCACACCTGAGCTCTGCTAACTTCGCTTCAGGCCTCAAAGAGGCAAGTGGGGCTCATCCTCGCTTGCCACCACCACCTGTAGGGTTTTGCAGTGTTATAGCACTTAACTAAGATCCAGCACATCCGGGCGTGAGTCTTTTCTTGCCCTAAGGGGACTCGGATCCACATGTCCTACGCTAACCAGCAGGAGACAGCCTGGTAGTGACACCGTGCGTGTATACGGGTGTGCAGGTGCACACCTGTGTGCTGTAACACAGCCATGAGCGAAGGTGAGAGCCTGCACTCCTCTGAAAAGCCGAAGACCTTCAGTACTAATTGGGCCAGAGAGAGAGGAGAAAGAGTGTGCCTAAGCAAGAGGGACCACGACTCTTCAAATTATTATTGCCAGCTTTCCTCTGAGCACAAAAGTCTTTGGTCCCAGTGCACTCTCCTAGAAAGTGATCTATTTTACATTGCATGGATTTTTCAGGAAGCACTGGGACTGGAACTTGGGACTCCCTCTTTTAAACTAAATGCCATAACCACATAGCTGGTTCCGGTGTCCCTCCCTCTGCCCCAAATCACTGCTGAGTCTCTCCTGTGCCATGGCACAGCTCCCACATGGAGGCTGGAAGATGCAGTCCCCCCATCCTGGCCATGTGGCACACGCAGGGAGACGAGAGGAAGGGGAGGGAACCAACCCAGCACTCCTCCTTTCTGGCCAAACTTCCTAACACCAAGCAACGTCACCCGATCAGAAAAGTTCCAGTCTAAGACTGAACTTAAGTGAAAGCAGAGGCTTCCACCACATCTCGCTTAATCTGGTAGGCACACACAAAACTTTCAGACTCCTCTGGGAGAAGCAAATCTACGAATATATTGTTTGAAGATCTTGATCAGGCTTAGGCATAAGATAGGCAACAAGCTGTTCAGCTATTTCAAGGCTAGGAAGCTGCTCTCTCTGCATGAAAGGTGTTCATGAGGTTTTTGGAAAGCTTATAAGGAGAAAACAGCCCATAAAAGATTATGAGTCACAAGGTGGGGGGTCCAAATAAATGATGCTTCATAAAACTCCAGTTTAGGCTATACCTGACTACGTTTAATGGAAGTACCACTTAGGCATCCTGGTTCTTTTTCTATCTTCCTTTTTAGAGGCTGATACATCTCCTTGAGCAGTCCTGAAACCTTGTTCAACTGACAAGGTCACAAAGTTTCAGCACTGTATCTCTGCTGGCTTTGATTCCCTCCTATTTTAAGCAACTGTACGTGAAATGAAAGACAAGCACACATTTCTTAGGCAGTCAGAGGCATTTAACTTTTGGCTGTGTGACACAGGATGGGAGACGTACCCAACCTCCCAAGTTCTCGCCTGAACTCACTCTTCCTTCACGGCTGGCATTTCTCCTTCTGCCAAGTCAAATCAAAACCCTCTCTCACAACTATCCTGAAAACTGCATTTACAACCACTCCAAGGCTCCCTAGCCGGTGCCAGGTCCTCACACGCCTCAGAGTGTTTGGTAGGAAGGAGAGCAGCCTTATGAAACACACCTGCTTCGGCTTACTGGACAAGAGCCTATTCTCATTTATGAGTCAGACATAACACTTGTGAAGACAGAGGAATTATTCCTGTGTATGCTAACTCCAAGAGCAAACTACATCCCCCCTCTGCTCATGCAAAATGTAAACCGTCTCTTTCGCCTTTAGGATAATCTACCACCAGCTCCCAGCTTGCACCATCCGTTGATTTAAATCACAATTCTGTAGGGTAAAATTTGGCTCATGATGCCCTGTGCTAATTTAGGAGGAAAAGAGGGCCCTCACTCATGAAATATTTCAGGTATAATCAGGAAATTGTGGTTACAGATGCAATCCAGGAGCATTTTGGGTTGGTAACCACGGCAACACTTCTTGCTTCAAGACACACTCTTCTGTTGATAATCTATTGTAATGCCAGTAATTGCAGCTGACAAGGCTCTGTTTGTTGTGAGAGATAATTAGCACTTGAAATAAAGTAACAGATTTAAATAAATTGGGGAGAACTGAGTGGTGTGACCTGATCACTTTAGAAACAAACAAGAGCTTTGGGGGCCTACACACTGTGTGATGTTAGTGGTGGCCTCCACGATGACTGAACAATACCAGCATTTATTAGGCATTGTTTAATTGGGAATTACAGTCGCTTTCATGATGAAAACATTTTTTCTCTTTCTCGTCTAGATTATATTACATTATAAAACAAGCTTTAAAAAAAACCAAACAACCCAAAACCCCTCTACCTACCTTACCAAACAAAACTACTGATGTTTTCATGTGCTTATTCTTTTGCCTAGAATTTGATTTAATTAAAAGCCAATGTTTCAAAATACGTAAGTGTTTTGGACGATTGTACAGTTTAAAGAACCCAGGGTGACTCTGCCCAAGGGTGTGGAGGGAGCATTGTTCATTCAGCACGTACCAGATACGTCCCTAGGGTCAGCTTTAGTTTGCTGCCAGTTTATTCAAGCCCTGGTTTCACGGCTTGGGTTGTTAACACGGCTCCTTAGTCGATGTTTGTGGTTGTGTTAGGTGGTGTTGCATCTAGAGTTAGAGAGGCAAACTGGGGCCGCTGCCTGATGTAAGGTGGGATCCCATGTCCTGCATTAGCTGGAGGCAAAAGGTGGGTGTCAGAAGCCACAGCAATTCCCGTAGGCTCCACTAATAAAGCCAGACTCAATATTAATTCTCTCTTTCTGTAGTTATGAGACACAACTGCTCGGCTCAGTGAACAGCAAGAAAAGGGATACCATGCTACTGAAATTTTTGTGCCACAGGGAATGGAAGTATTTTATATAAACTTGTAGCTGTTGAAATGAGGATGCTTCTGTGATGGAGCGACAAAATTGCATGGTTGCATGCGGCCAAAACTAACCTAGTTAAATGATCCCTTTTTCCACAGCACCTGAGCATCACTTGTGCAGTTAAAGAGAAAATGAGGTTGCCTAAGAATACCAGATCAGCTTGTTTACAGGAGAGAAACACAGGCTCAGGCTACATGGCTTTGTCCGGGCTCACAGGCAAACACTTGGCAGGTCAGTGAACTGACCCCACCTCGCACAAGGTCATCAGTAGCAGCCCAAACCACAGGCCATATTTCTCTTCTGCGAGCCAGGCTGCTTCGGGCTGGAATGGTTCAGCTCCTTCACAGAGTCTCACCAAACCTGTGAAACCTCCTGGCCAGGACAAGATATCAAAAATGTCAAAAACAGAGACTGTCATGTAAATGCATTTGTCTCCGGGCCGGCCAGAAAGAAAAATTAGTAAGTACCCGCTCAAGATTTGCTTATAAGACATTAAATGACTAACTATGGCTAGTAGTATTGTTTCTTTCTTTAATAGTTAATAAAAACCACAACATCTCTGTTATCCTCAAGATAACAGCCACATTGTTTCTGCAGCAAACATTAATCGACATTTCACATCAGAATTATACATTCATTATACATTACTATTCACAGCCTGTGTAAGGCAGGATAGTCATATTCTCAGGAGTCCAAAATTGCATTATTACTTTTTTTCCACAAGTGAGGTCAGTGGTTAAAGATACCAGAATTTAATTGCCTGCTGTTTGCTAACCTCTGCTGAAGTTACAAAGGTGGCTAGCAATGGAGACCAACCTGGAGCCCACAGGTGTTCATGCTTCCAAGGCCAGTGGTGCAGCTCTCCCCTGCCAGCTCCCACATGCCCTCTTTTCCATACAAGTTCTCCAGAAGCAACCAAAGAGAGGTGGTGCATCAAAACTACAAGCTCAGCGCATGGATTACAGCCATCTTCTTTCTTTAGTAATCAGCAATTTAGTTCCACCAGGCAATGTTTCTGCTTTCTAAATGCTTTGAAACACGCAAAAATGTTGCATTTATAAGTTACTTAAAAAACAACAACAAATAATGATCCGCAGTAGTTCCCCAGGAATTAAAGATTGCTTACAATTTGTAGTGTATGCAGGATCTTACTGCAAATCCCATCCCAGCCCCAGTTCTAAGTAGCTCATAAAAATGGCCTGTTTATTTTCTAAAACGATCTGCATAAAAAGATTAAGCTTATTTATTGTAAAAATTAACGTCTTGCTGAAACAGTAATGACTATATCATCGAGGAATGTTCTTCCCCTGAATGCCTCCCTCGGCAGTGCTGTGCAAGGAGACCCGCATTTATAGTCTCCTAGAATAAAGTTAATGCTCATAAGACTCTGCTCTTGTACGCCTACAGCTAAATCATGGTACCTAGCAGATGGTGTATGTGTGTTTCCTAATGCAATGTCTTGTATGTGTGTAGTTGTCATAATTAAATAATAACTCCCTACACCATCTCATGTAACAGGAGAGCCACAGCCATATTTCCCATCAGAGTGAAGCCGTCAAACCCAGCTTGTGGGTAGATGAAGTAGACTATAAGGAAACTCATACACAAAGCACCCCATCACCTCCTCTCAGGAATAAAACAAGTTCTTCTGTACGTGGCTAGTCCTCTTTAAAAAGTAAATAAAAGCATCTCTGCCCCAAACCTGCCAGATAATAGGGTCCCAACACATCTCTGAGGTTAAGCAATCTATTCTCACCTCGGAGTTTAAGTAATCCAGTCCTGTGAGAAAGGAGTCTGGCCTTACATATTTGGGATTTTCCCTGCTTTTTCATGGTCATCGTTGTGACGGAGGAATTATGGACATCTGCAGAAGAAGTGCCTGTGAGACAAGGCAATTTACAGCTATCATCTTCTTAAGATAAATGCAACAGCTGCTTTTTATATTCTTTTATGGATGGAAGACAGAATGATAGGTCTCTGCAGATATTCATTCTTTCCTTGGCTTAGGGAGAGAATTAAGTTGTTGATTACGCCCAGCAAGAAACATCTCTGTTCAAACTGAGGACAAATGTAACTTATTTTAAGGGATACGAGTTTAACAATTCCAGTATTATCCTTCACTTTGCTATAAAAAAATCCTTTTGCTAAGGATACTATAAATGCCTCGAACAGATGAAAGGCATTTAGCCTTTATTTCACACTAAAAATTAGAATGTGAAATCAAGAAAAGCATCTTTCAAATTTGAGTGCGCAAGTTAAACAGGAGGTAGTGGGAGCTATTTACCTCTTTTGTGTGAAAAAATACAAAGAAGGTTTGGCTCCGGCTCTCCTTCGGCCAGGCAGCGCTCTGCCCATGGATCATCCTCCTCCTCATCCTCCTCCTGCCCCAGCAGGTCGCACCTCCCAGTTAACCGCTTACTTCTTAGGAGTGGGGACGTAGTAAGCAACACCTCCCTGTGGCTTTCTCTTCCGTAAGGTTGCACAGCAACAGTTGACCATCTCCTTCAGATTCAGAGAACTGAAAATTAAAAACAGGAGTCAGTTCTAAACTTTGCAAAGGGTCTCAACCTCTTAGCAAAAAAATCACTCCTCCTCTATCTTTAGGACACCCTTTTTTGGGCTTCAAAAATGGAAGACATAATGGCTAGAACATATGAATGACTATCTTGGTATTTTTATTTCGTACAACGATCATTTTGCTTCACATGTGTGAGAAAAAAAGAAAAGTTCCACCTTTAAATTTCATATCATGTACTCTAACTAAACGTCAAGGCAAGCTATTGCCACAGGAAACTCATAAAGACAACAAACTCACTTTTTAATTTTTTTCCCAAAGTTTACATTATAATAAATATTCATGCCATACTCCCTTCACAGTGCAACTGCTAGAGAACACATTGTAATCTGTTTAAGAAGAACATGAATCAGACTGATAAAAATAATTGGCTGGATTTTTCTTTTAATTCTTTTTTAATGTTTTAAATAAAGCTGTCAAAGGTTCCTGTGGTAATGAAGAGCTTTGTTGTTATGACAACTGCTTATTCCTTTTCCTTTGAAGAAGTCTGCAATTTGATAGGCAAAAACATCAGGAATAATTAAAACAAATGGTAAGTGAAGAAAAACATCTGCTAGGAAAAATCCCCACCCGGAATCTTAACAGTCATCTCTCTTGTGAAGTGACAAACTTCAGATGGAGTGTCTTCACGTCAGCTAGCATGGGGGTGCTCAGCAGCTGCCGGGGGCTCGGGTAACCCCACACCAGAAAGCCCATCTCTTCGTAAGGGGCACAGATGCATTAGTCATGTAACTCTTTCTCTTCCTTTCCAATGCATATCGTTATCAAAGAAGGGTCCTTTCAGAAGTTAATTCTGCTTCTTCTAATGATTTATTCTGCTCCTCCATTTTAAATTGGTGATCATTTGAAACATGACCTCCAAGAGTCTGGCAAACCATGCTGGTGTCTCCTGCGACATGTCCCCCTCTCACTGCAGGACAGGGACTGGGGAGTGGTGAGCTCTGGGCAAACTGGTGTGAATTAACAGGTTTTGGCAAATAGCAGGGCTTCCCTTTAGAAGCGAAGGTGGATGTTGCCAAAGAGTCCTCTAGTCGCTAGATGGAGCGATCCTCAGAGCACTGACCAGGGATGTACCAAGGCTCTTGGTGGCTTTGATGAACCTTCCTATGAGCAGCTAGAGCTGTCCACAGCTGAGACCATAAGCAGACAGCTTTGGTGTTGACAGCCACACACACGCAATGGATCTTGAGATGCGTTGATCAAAAGTATTTCTGCTGTCAGGGCCTAATGTTAGAAGCTAGGGGAAAGCGCACCACAGACAACTACTGAAAATTTGGGAAAGTTTTCCCCAAAGCAATTTTTTCCTTCATTGTTATCTCATGGGCTCTCCTTCCCAGGAGACATGTGACTGTCAGATTTTAGTCATTTCTTATGTATGATAATTAGTCTGCTCCACTTTACAAACTGCAAGATTTAACCCCATAAAAGTAATATGACAGAAGGGATACTGGCTGGCTCTATAATGCTAATAAACTCGGTGTTTGGCAATAAGCTATGATGATACATGCCGCTCGGAGACTGGAATCGGGAGTGCCAACATTCCTGCTGTGTGTCTGACTTCATGAGAAATAGGACACTTTGCAATAATTTCTGCAGCTTTACACGCCAGCGCGTACTGCCAGGCACACCATGGTCTCATTTTGCCGTTCTTTGCGGCACACTCTGCTCTCCATCACTCCATCCTCTTGGAAATAATCCAGCGTTCTTAAGCAGCAGAATTTTAACTGCTGTCTTGCCTTGCCACCGACACTTAAGAACCTGCATTTTTCATGAAGTCTCTTCTTGATATGTCTGTGCTCCTCATTTATCCAGCCAAGATACTCCCACCGAAAATGAGGATTTCAACACCCCTATCAAGAAAGTGCGGTCCCCACTTGCTACCCTTTTCTACACTGAGAGATTTCAGACATCCAAGAGAAGATGATCTTCCTAAGAAGATGGCAGGATTTGGAAATAAAAGCAGTAGTTGAGCTGTTGCAACTGTAAATTTTTCTGAAGCTGCTGTAGGAGCATATGGTAGCTTAAAAAAAAAAAACCACAAAAAGACCCCCCTGAATTTTATTTTCTCTTTTCCCCCCCAACCGGCTGAGTTCCCACGTTAACATCCGAATTGCCGGGCTGGACACTAGGTGGTGCTAGGACAGTGGTTTGTCAGGAAATTTAGTAGGAAAATTAGGGATGGAAGAGCACAGTAGGTTGTAAATGGTTACTTGCCAATAAAACATTTGCTCTGGTACAGCTAATCCATTACTATCTGTCTTTGTTAGACTAACCCATACGACTGGACACCATTAGCTGGCAGTGGGAACACCTAATGCTGCCTTTTGCCAACCTTATTTCCCATACATCCATAAGCTGTCAGAGGTATAATGCTTTTTTTGCCAATCTGTCACTCTTCGCCTCCCTCTCCCGTCCCCTCCTGGGAGGACACCAGCCTGGCTGCCTCCTGAATGCAGAGCAAAAGATGCTCGAGAAGTTCTCCTGAGCTAGCCCTGCCGCTGGGGCAGGAGGGAGGCAAGCGAGCAGGACTGCTATGTGGTCACTCTGCACCTCGTGCCCTGCCTGTAATAGCTGTCTGCGTGGTTGCACAGCTGGCCAGGTCAAGGAGCTGATTTGGTTTTAAAACAGCCGTTTCCCACCATGTCCCAAGGTTGTTTTTCAGCTGGATCGGGTCCATCACCCACGAGACACAACGTGCCAGTGCAGGGTGTGGGGTCAGCCCTGCTTGCTGTGACTGCAGCGGTGCTGCCACTGACCAGCCCAAGCTGCCATGGCCAATTCTCCTGGCAACGAAGCTACCAGGAATGGCAAGCTTTGACAGAGGGCTGGCAGCTGGGAGCAGACAGGAGGACCCAGCTTGGCTCCCTACTCTCCTGAGCAACCCCCCGCTGCATTGCAAGGCTCAGCGTCCCCTCAAGCCACCCGCTCCCTCCATGGCACCCATCCTCCTGCAGCTACATTAAGGGTGTGTGGTGTGCCGAAGGTTGGGGCAGCTACCACACACCGCAGAGGGTGACAGTGTGTGAAGAAAGCCGATGAAGCCATATTCAGGAGCGCTGCAGCGCTGCGTGCTCCCAGAGGTGTGAGTGAATCTGGTGACAAAAGGAATGAGGAACACATAGAAACCAATTAGTAGGAAAGGCTTGCTTTCTCTGATCTGGTTTTGACACCCAGCTAAAGTGTTTCTCCTCACTTACAGGGTGCTACACAAGTGAGAGCCCTCTCATCACACCATCCACCCACCCCTACCCCCCCAACTCCAGGCAAACTGCACCCCCATATTAATTCCCTGGGGCCAGTCAGGGGCAAATTGGACATAGCTTGGCCTTTTAATAAATATATTCAGAGAAAAAGAAGAGTTTGAAAGAATAAATCCTGTAGTCTTATGATGTGGTATACCTAAGGATTGGCTGAAACCAAAAAAACTCAAGAGCCAATTCAGTTTTCATGCGTACAGTTACTGCCTTACTACAAAAATTAGCTTCAGCCTAAACGCTTTTATACAAAACATTAGGAATAACAAAGTAAAGGGGCCCCAGAGATTCTGTACTTGGTGCTTTCTATTGTCAGAGAGGACCAGTTTAAGGCATATTGAAAACCAAACCAAACCAAAAACTTAAAGAAGAAAATGCAATTTTGGAATAACTAACATCATACAACAAATAAATAAGCAATCCTGTGAGTGGGGCATTGAATGTAGGGATGATATCTGGCTTAACCCTATAGAAGGGTTGGTCCCAGAAACAAGAAATTCATTACAGTATACAATACAAAGAATTGTGGGGGGTTTTGAGAGTTTTAGGTTTGTTTGGTTGGTTGTTTTTTTTTTTATTGATAAAGCACTGCTTCATGGCAATCGGAAAAGTATGTGTCAGAATGCTCCAATTTCAATACTTGTCTGGAATGAGATATCTAGTCTGGAGCAAGCAAACAAAGATCTGAAACCGCACTTCTAGGTAAGTGTCCAAGGGGTGTAAACACAAAGCTGCTCTGGACATACTTTTGACACCAAGTTTTTCCTCAAAACCTTTTCTCAATCACTGGCAGGTATCTTGGCACAGAGTGGTAAGAGATCTGAAACCTCAGAATCGCAGAGAAGAATAAACATGCTCTCTCACCCAGGAAAGGCACACAATAAATTTAGTGTTTTGGCCTTTGGGTGCTTGTGTTATGCACAACACGACATCCATCACATTCTCATTCATCAGTCACCTGCGGCAAGACAAACATCCTTCAGCCGACAGGGCAGGAACTGGGACGGAGAGACAGGTTGCATCCATCCTGTCCCAGTTAACCAGTAACTGAATAAATGGAGGGCATTTGTAACGGCTCCCTCAGATGAAGAAATTATTGAGATCCAGGCGTGCTGGCCCCCAGCCAGCACCCTCTATGCAGAAAGATCTTGATCACCTGGAAGTGAAGCCTGGGAAGTTGTGAGGAACACGCAGAGGATTCAGCTAGCAAAAAAAGGTCAACTCTCCTTGCCAAATTGCACAGTGTCCTCTGCACGGGTGCTTGTGGCACGAAAAAGGTTCCTCCGTTTCCTCATTTCCTAGATTAAACTAAGTAGGGAAGCATTCTTAATAGCAAAGATGACCATTTGCACGTGGGAAAATTCAAACTAGCTATCGTGATTTATATCTGTGTCTTCATCAGTCAAATTAGCTTTCATGGATAGACAAGCCTGTGATGAAGTCAGGGATAGCATCACATCAAATAGTTTTACAAAGTCATTAATTACTAAAGGTCAGAACAATATTACATAAATCTTAAAGTGTCCTTTAATGGAATACCCTCTTATTTTGCGTATTACAGTCAGACTGTGAGCAGCTTTCTGTGGATTTCTTGCCTTTCCTTATTCCACTCTTGCTATGTATTCAAGGACCTTTCAAGACAATAGTTCATATACATTAAAAAAGAATAAAAAAAAAAAGCAACAGTAACTTGGTGCTATTTTTCTATCTAAACGAGTAGTCCCAGTTGACCACCTTGTTAATGCATGCTACAAAATATATTGCCCATGCTTGGTGGGTGTAAAACAAACACAGAGATTTGTGGGTTCTGGCAGTTGCTGCTTGCTCAGTAATGCTCGTGCATCTTGTCACAAATATAAAATGTAGATTTTTTTAATATATAAATATTTCCAGCTTGGCAAAGTGATTAAAGACAGAGTATATCCATCTTGAACTATCCAAAGGTATAAAAATGAAAAAGGGAAAATATTAGCAATAATTCACAAGGGGATGGGTCAGAAGACCCAGACGTGATTATGGTTTTTAGCCTTTGAAAAAAACCCGTGGCTAGCCTGACAAGAACCGGTCACCTGTGACTTCAGTAACTGGTGTTAAGGACCCTGTCCTCTTCTGGCAGTGAACCCCCCTGCTCTAAGTGCGTTCACAGCCAAAGGACCCAAAGACGGCTGTAACCCATGGAGCGAGCTGCTGCCACCCCCACCGCACAGCCCACCAACCAAAGAGCTCCCACCAACGGCCCCACCAACCAAGGAACTCCATACTGCAGTCCAGCAAACCAGTACTTGCGAGACCGCTACTTACTGTGTAGGTCAACAGATTTAGAGAGTTAGTGAAAAGCCCAAAATGCAGCAGAAGTGCTGGGGCCCGAGATGGCTCCCCAGCGCCCACCAGGATGACGCGCTGCAAGGACTTACCAAGCCACCGGCGCCTGATGGAGGAGAGCGAGCAACCCACGTGCGCTGGGGGAAAGCAAACTTCACACCCAGGAGCCGGCTGCTGTTTCAGGCTGGGAGAAAGTGTGTGCCACTGTATACCCCTTTATATTAGCACTAGAGAGAGAACAAAAATAATTATACAAAGCATTAATAAGATTTGAAGTCCTTTTGGTAATAACCAGCGAAATCAATGCGGCCGCAGCTGACACAAGCATCAGTGCAGAGCTGCTGAGCAAAACTTCAGGGCACAAGGTGTGGATCCTCGGACACAAAACGAGTCACTGAAAACTGACTCACTGACAATAGCCAGCCTGCTGCGTGCATTTATTGCAACGCGTGTGCTTGCAGCAGGTGACTCTGGCATTAGCTGGGGGTGGTAGTAGTGGAAATAGTATCCACAACCAGCTCCTCGTAGAGTCGCTCTTAAATGTCTGCGATCCCTGCTTGTTCTATTGCTTCCCTTCCAGTGAATGAATGTAACAGCCCTGTCATTCCGTGCTCCCCAGGGATATTTATTAGACAAGGGACAGCAAATCACCTTCATTATAGCAACCAAATGCAAAGCCTCGAACGATGCAAAGATCTTTCAAGTTTACCGGCAGCGCTTCCAGAAAAAGAGAAAGCGAGTGCGAATTTAGTTTTGTTCTTTGCATCCTGTCATCCCTCAACATCCAAGGGCTTCATCTCGCTGCAGCTGGACTGTTGAGGACCCCCACGGATTAACATGAAGCCAGAAGACGGTAAGAGATGATCAGACGGCAATCACAGAAGCAGACGCTTAAAGGATCTTTTCATTTCACCAGGTGACAGACCTGATATGCTAATTGAAACAATATCTGTGTCTGCTCATGCGATTTCAAACCACTAAAGCTCTGTTTTTTGACACAGGCATGATAAAAATAAAGTCCTCTTCAAAAGAGTAGTAGTGACCTCATTCAGACACGTTCGTTTTCATGAAAGGTAAATATGGCAGACAAAGTAGCGATGTTAGCAGTTTGTTCCCGGGAAGTAACGCGGGGTGGGGAGGGGGGGAAATAAAAATCATCACACAGTTTGTCTTAGCACCAGGCTGATCTCCTTTACCAGCCTGAATAAGCAATTGGCTACTAGCCAGCTGCGGTGAACTTGTCCCACGTTTGCAAGATCAGTCGGTGAGCAAAGCTGTTTTCAGTTAATAAATATTTGATTTACAAGGTACAGTAAGTAATAAAAAGGGAAGGGAGTTTAGCTGCTGGGAGATTTGTTTAGCACTTTAGCGGGGATAACTAACAACCAGCTTTGGTTGTTTTTCCTCCTTCGGATGGCCAGTGGGCAACCAACTTTATCTGTCTTGCTGTATTACACCTTGTAGTGAGCAGAACTAACACACTGAGCAAAACAGAGGTGGACTGGGACATACACCGTGCCTTGACAGAAACACAGCTGAAGGGAACACTCTTAGATTCTCCTTTCTTCTTCTCTGCGAGTAACCTGTGATAAATATTGCATTTCTCAGTATCATTGGGAAAAAAAAATCAAAACTGTTTGATCCTTTCCATATGATATAGGTAGCTATATATGAGAGGGGGAAGGATATAAAGTAGCAAGTACAGAACAGCCAGCAGCATTTTATCAAAGGAGAAAAGACCCCAAAAGACACTAATCAACTGACTACATAGTCCTGGGTATTTTGGATAGAGCTGGAAAACAAAGTGGGCGCACACACACACACACACACACAAAAAAAAAAAAAAGCCTGTGTTTAAAAAAGCCCAAACCAGCTACGATATAAAAAGTAGCATATTTTTTACATTTTAATTTCTTCCTAGAGTATTGAGCCTCTAGGTGGGGATGTGGCAATGTGGGCCAGGCAGGGAGAGGAGCATCGAGAGACCTGAAGTGCAACGCTGAGTGCAGGCGAGCGCGCCCTGCATGCCGAAGGAGCAGACACTTCTGTTCTCACTCTCCGGTGCACAACAGACCTCCTGTGTGACCATGGGCACATCACCTAGTCTTTCAGATCTCCAGTTCCCCCACTTGTAAAAAGACTATGCTACCCCACTGCTCAGGCACATCGGGTTGTTCCATGCAGGCTCTGTAAAGGAGTTTTGAGTTGTGTAGCGGGTACTAAAAAAGTGCAGAATATTATTGTTAGAGTTGTGGCTGTTCATTGTAGATCAAGGATTCCACCAGAAGAGTAAATAGCCTCTCTCTAGATGCTCAGAACAGCAGTAAGGATGTCCTTACAGCCTCACCAGAAATACTGTGCGTACAGAGAGTTATTGATTTCTAGGATGCTGTCAGTAGTTGCTTCCCAGTAACTACCAGTAGGACAGAAGAAAGTGTTTTCTCTGTCAAGTACAAACTAATTTTTCTGAGTAGCTCTTCAGTCTATACAGCTTTACACTGTTTTATACTGCTTTGCCTTTGTCCCTGAAGTTTTTCCAGGTATTTGCCTAGCGAGAGCAGAAAGCGAGCCCTGGACAGCCTGCGGGTGAGGAACAGACCACAGGTCTTCCAGAGCGGACTCTGGAAAATTGTCCCCTTCCCCACTCCCTGTCGCACAGAGAGGTCTTGGACTGCAGCACCTGGAGAGGACAGCAAAAGGCAACCCCGGATAACACCGCACCACACCTGCAGCACCGCAGCCTCGGCCAGGCTGGCCCCACAGCTCCGCTCTGAAGGACCGTGCCGGGGCTCGGTGGCCAGTTTCCCTGCTGGAGTGAGCAGTAAGCACTTGTAAGAGCGGCTTTTGCACGGCTGGTGTCTAGCAGGTGCTCTGCCGTGAGGAGCCAGCCTCGGCCGGCACTGCTGTGGAGGGCGCAGCAGCTCCAGCAGGAGGTGAGCAGCCCATCTGGGTGACCCAGGATCCTCCCACGGCGATGGAGGACCGTCCGCATTTTTCTACCAGCGCAGAAATTCTGCCCTTAAATTCTGTTCCAGACTTCAGGAAAACTTCATGCCAGGAGTTTCATCAAAGCATATGCTTCTGCAAAAGAGCTTTAATGAATCAATGTTTCCTGACAAAAAATAGGTTTTTTGCCAGAAATCCTGTCCAGCTCCCCTATTCAGTTATCTATCTCTAAAGAACACAGTCCTCTATCTGCAAAACAAGGATAAGAATTTTACCTTCTTTTTATGAAGCACATTAGGATCTATAGGTGAAGAGCTCACAAATAAAGAGCTGTTAAAAACTGATGCTTTTGCAAACGGATCTGACAGCTGCCCCACTAATATTGCACACTAGTATTCAAATGGGCCAGAGTAGTAATTTTGACATGAACAATCCAGCATTATATTGTTTTAAGATACCCAGTCATTCCCCTGGAATGGGAGGCCGAGGGTGATGCCAAGTGCTTTGGGGAAAGGAGGGAGAAGGAGGAGGGTGTATTTCTTTCATATACACTTTACTTTTTAATAGCTATTGGGATATCTGTTAAACTAAACTGCAATAGTTGGACCACAAATGTTTACTGCAATAACGGCAACATTATAAAACTGATCAGCCCCATCCTTCAGAAACAGGCTGTGCCTCTGTTTGTTTTTCTGTTGAGGAGGGACGTGTCCCAGAGGATCTCCCTTTGGGAACCCCTGTCTCAGCATGAAATGAGTAACACGATTTATGTAGACACTGCCAGCTTCTTTCCCTTCTCAGACAGAAAATGGCTTTATCTAGTCAGGTAATGTCACAATAAAGTAATACAGTAGAAATTTCATCACTGAATGGTCTAAAAGAGACAGATCACCCAATCTATATTTTCACAGGCTTTTTAAACAACGTGCCGGGCTCAAATGGCAGCAAGCAGTAAAGGGCGGAGGGGGAGGAGGGGGGAAATCTGGACAACCACAAAAACCAAACAACTGATGCTACACCACGGATCTTAGGCACAACACTTTCATGAGGGATTCATGAGAGCATTACCGAAGTCGGATACACAGGGAGGGGACAATGCAATGTGCTGACCATATTTAGCAAACCTATTAAGACTTACTTTTGGCTTATCGTCTGTTTAACTAGGCAGGGTTTGAGGGCAGAGGACGGGCTCTGACAGGGGTGACAGTCCCCTGCTAACAACGTTCAATACGATGCTCACACCTCCCCAGCACATCCGCGCCCGTCCTACCTTTCCTCTCCTGCCCTCACCCCTGCTCGCAGGTCACACTGGGGCTGTGTCTGACTGTGTTTGCGCATGCATAGATGGGGATTATTAATAGCTAATTTTTAAAGAAAGTAAAGGTTTCTTTTGCTACGCTATTTCAACTTCTTGCTCTAATCACATTTGTCCTGAGCCAGAGCCTGGTGGTGGGTACAAAGTGCTCTGCCCAGGTGATCTGGTCCATTGCAGCAGGGCTAGCGACAGTAACGCTTCACTGAGCAGTTTGCACAGTCAGTCTGAACACAGGCAAATCCTGTATGTCCTGTATTGCCTCCATATTTCTGGTTGGTTTTTGTTTTTGTTTGCTTGTTTTGTTTGGTTTTTATTGAAAAGAAAAATTTAAAAAAAAAGAGACAAGGGGGCCTTAGGAAATATCACAGGAAGTTTCGTAGGAAAAATGGGGATACCAATGAGTGGGGTTTGGAACCTCAGACGTTCAGCAGTGCCACTCAACACTTGCACCTAACTCAGCACACCTCTCATCTGCATGATGAAATAAAATACCACTGTGTCACTTCGATGTTTTCTTGTTTCTGAATACCTGAATAGAGAGCCTTAAAAAGCCACCAACAGCCACATTAAGTACATACCGCTGCTGTCACATTAGTGTCCAGAAGTTCCACTCGTGGTTTCAGCATAACGAGGTTTTTCAGTCTACGAAAAGCCTCGGTGGCTGTCGTTTTGTTTTAAAGAAAAGAACACCACCTATGAGGCAGTTGGTTTGAGCCACTTTTGCTCTGTCAAAGAAAGACCAATTAGTGTCTCAGAAAATAAGTTCCTTCCAAAAAATCCAGACTTTTCTTGCAGCTCATATTGGTAACTCTGTACCACACTGTCAGTGCCAAAGAGGGATGGGAACGCAGGAATTGGTGATGGGATTTAGAAAACGAAGAGAAAGGAGGTGTGTCACCACCTACAGAGATTTTTACTTCTTTTCAAAGGTGCGAGTGTTTACAAGCTCCCTTCCCTCGAAAGCAAAAGCAGATCTAAAACAAAACTATGTAAGTCACTACTGTCTCAACTGATTTAGGCAGCTGTTGTTGCTGATGGTATCTTTGCTTCTCAACATTCATGAATAAATTCCTTCATCTTAAACCTTATAAACATATAAGTTCATGAAAGAACCCACATGACTCCTTTTATTTTTAGGAGATTGAATAAAATATTTATATCCCTCTCTGTCCCCAATATCAATTACTTCCTTCACCAAAAAATACATATGAAATATAATTAAAAATTTACCCTACTACAAAACAATTTACAATTAACTCATACATTTCCAACTTCCCTTGTCAGACATATGCTGTATACATCCACATCCATCCCCTTTAAAACATGCACACCATCAATACAGCCTTTCAAATTTGACAGGTGAGTAAAAAATACACTTATTATCAGACAACGCATCCACATGATCTCCTGACAGCTACAAGCACACACAGCAGTTACCACTAGAAGAATTCAGCATTTACTAATGTCTGTTGGATACTGGTCTGATTTTCCTAAATTATAAGATTCCTAAAGTAAAGGCTTCAGAGTAAGTTTTTAGAGAAATTTAGGCAAACACAGATGCTAATAATTTTCAGCATAACCTACAGAGTTCTATTTTAAAACTTTTTAAAAAATTCTATACAATTATATTTGCCTCTATTTTGTCCTTTCTCATGACAACTTCCCCCTCCCAAAAAAGAATATCCAACAAAAACCCTTAAAACTTTATCTCAGTAAAGCTTTCAATTTTCTCTCTTGTTCTGGAATAGAGAACATGAAATTCAATAGCAACATTTGCTTTCATCACTGTGTTTTACCTAAGACATATGAGGAATTTAAAATTTTTACTTAGAATTAAGGAATAGTTTTTAAATGCCTAGAGAAATACATCCTCCACAATAGTCTTATATTAACATACCCATGATAATCAGTGGTATTTGAAAAATTGCACAATAAATTACCTAGTTAAAAAAAAAATTAAAAAAACCCAAACCAAATCAACAAATCCAACCAGGAAATCAATACTTACAAAGCAGAAGCAGCACTGCAAAGCTGTGTTGTTTTGTGGTTTTTTTGTTTTTTTTTTTTTAACATGTAGATGTAGTGCTGAGGGACTACAGTGCTGAGTTGTTTAGCGGCAATTTGGCAGTGCTAGGTTAATGGTTGGATTTGATGATCTCAGAGGTCTCTTCAAACTAAAACAATTCTATGATTCTACACATCATTCTCAAAATTTTTCTTTTTAGAAAGTCTTCTGAATCTCTCTAAAACTTAACTTTAATGATATGCTAATATTCAGATCGCAGGAGCAGAGAAAGACTGAGAAAAACAGCATGTGAAATAGGTAGTGAAATGTTGTTTATGAATACCAGATCCTATAGCAAAATACAGCAGTTAACCAAAATTTGTTTTCTGATACAGAAAGTTGAGGGGTGCTTTCCAATTATTTTTTAAAATGAAATAGCTATGATACCATCAAACATCAACCGGTCACAGTTAAATTGGCATAAACTAATGTAGATTTTCTTCCAGTGTAGAAAACCCTCTATACCAGCAGAAGTTATTTTTATACCTGTAAGGAAAGGGATCCGACTGCCTTAATATCAGACATGTTGAGAGCGCTACACATTTTGTGCGTAGCTACACATTTTTTGAGAACATTAAGTTCATAAAAGCAAATTTTTTTTTCAGGTACTTAGAGAGATCACCTTGCTAAGCAGTACCTTTAGGAAAGCCCCCACACTGCTGCTGTTGCTTCTGCTGCCCTCTCAGATTTAATTTTGCAGTAGTAAGGGCTCAGAGCAACCTAAGAGGAACACACAGCTCTTGAGCAGAAGGAAGCAGAAAGAATGAGGGGAAAGTAGAAAAGCACTTTTAAAAAACTCCCCCAAATCTGTCTGTCTCTACATTCCTACAACCACACACACACACACATAAGCTGTGTGTCCTTTCTCAGTTGTGGATCTGAAGTGGCCACCATTTCCAAGATGAGAGGAAAGCAACGGTCTGACCTGTTGTATACTCCCCCCTATGATGGAGAAAATAAGCAATAAAACGTTTTGTGATGAGTCTCCCAGTAGTATGACTATACAGTCATATACAATAGTATGACTATAATCCCACTGAAGTCAGGCAGAAGTAAAACTTCTCGAGTGCTTGTGTGAGGTTGATCACATGCCTCTTGTGTTCAATTCTGGAAGATCGCAAGGTGGTCTCCAATTCCCTATTTCTGGCTTCCTACAGCTTCTGTTAATACAAAATAGAAGGACTTCCCATCTGGATGGGTCTTCTGACAAGCAATAACAACATACGACTTGATGATTTCCAGCAGGAGTACAGAAGAATGCACAGTGGAAAAATGTATATTTGAATTCATAATTTTTGAACTTATTTTCATTCTCATTCTATGAAAAATTCATTTGTGCTATTAAAAACTGTTGTGGCGGAAACCCAAAAATCCAAGCCAATTTCATAATGGAAGGCAATTAAGTTGATTGCTGAATGATAAACACCACATCTTTCTTCAATGAGGATACTGTTCTTGAGTAAGAAAACTGTTTTTCTGTTCATAAATTTAAAAGAATGCATCAAAAATCTCTCTCTCCAAAGTTCAATGGAAAGCAAACATTCATTACCGAGTTCTTGAAAGTCTCAGCCGTTTCAAGTGCTTACATGCTAATAATGGGGGCAGAAAAAAGCAAACTAACTCTTAAGCAAAAATCTTAGGATTAGAAAAAATACCTCTACAAATCCTGACCTATATTTTTGCTTTCCAGCTGTCTAGTCATTTCCAGGAATGAACGTCTTCCCCTGGAATCTCTAGGTTGATTTAAGACTGGAACGAGAGAGTCACTATGAAAGAGACACTTACTGCCCTGCATGTAGTTAAATGGCAAAGTTTATTTCTCAAGTAGGACAAGAAAAAATGTGCAACAGAAGCTTATTGATTTATTCCCTTGGTCCAGGCTATGTGAACTATATAGGTTAAGATCCTTTATTCTGAAAACCAAATAGAAACAACCCCATTACAAATTGACTATACCAGTCTAGGAATTAATATTGCACATGGAAAAAGAAACGTTTGAATTTCTAGGCAAGGCTATAAGAATAATACATGGTTAAATCTGCAGTAGAGATCAGTTTTGAAAGTAAAGTCAGATAAAAGTCTGGGGCAATGATTATAATTTGCATATTGCTGGACCTTAGTATTTTTCTGCAGCAGTAAAGTCAGGAATGACAAAATGCCACACATTGCTACGGATCGTCAAAATCTAAATGTAGTTCTTAGCTTCTCTAAACATATACATTACAGATGAAATGTAAAAAAAAAAACCAATAACAAAAATAAACAAAACCTTTATGGCAATTTTAGGACTTTATGAAAAATCCCATAGGTCACACCACAAATACATGCAAACCATACTGGGCACACTCAGACCCTGATAAAAGACTTTAAGTCAAACCAGGTAGCAAAATGAAACCAGGTATTAAACCCTGAACAAAAGTCCACTGCAATTATGATTCTCATGATCTAGAACTGATATTATCCACCAACAGCTGAGGTGAAACTCAAACCACATGAAATGATGTCAACAAAAGACATTAGCTGAAGAAAAAAATGTCATTCCTTAGAATACGTGATATTTCTCTCTTGTTTCTCAATATTCTTTTCTTTATTGTTCCAAAAGGCAACAACAAGTTTCTGGGGTTAGAGACACTCCATCTGTTGCATTTGAACAATACACAGAGAAGTGAACCCCGAACATAATCTGAACCTTTGGACACATTAAGGAAATTAACAGCTATACTAAAAAAGTGAATATTCTCAGCAAGCTGCTCCTCCCTTCCACTCCCTTCTGTACAGGTCAGGCTAAGATTTGACTAAAGATAATACAGTATTTAAAAAAAAAAAAAAGGATTTTATATTTTCGTGGGAAAAGCCAATGTTTTTGATGTTTCATAGTGTCAAGAGGCAGAAGGTCTTTGAATTATATCTTTAGAAAGACATTAAATAAGAAATAATTTGTAAAGCCATAAATGTGGAATGGAATGCTTACATGGAAAGTAGTGAACAGTGCAAGCTACGATAGTCACTATCAGAAAGGCTACAATGTGCAGAAACACAGGATGATTGGGCACAGCAGATTACTAGGAAGGTACTCCAACGCAGGAGCCCCAAAGCCAATGTGATGATACGATCATTTTTCATGCCAAACAGTCTCAAAACGTTCTGCAGGTAATACTGGCTTGTAGTTTGCCGATAAATGGGATCTGGGTGCTCAAGATGATATTTCACCCAAACTCGATTTTCACAGGGTGCTCATGACTCTTAGAAGATCACACCTCTTATAGGGCAGCCAAAACGGGCATTTTAAGTGGAAGGTACTGCNATAGGGCAGCCAAAACAGGCATTTTAAGTGGAAGGTACTGCCGGAGCTATAGAAGTGACCCTACACCTGTCCCCCTCTTTGCTTCCTTAGTCAACTGGCTGCAGTGCTTTGGAGGAAGATCAGCACCTCAGTTCTGCACACAACTTAGTCTTTGCGATCTCCCATTCAAGAGGCATGTTTTAATTGCATTTATTACAACCAAATACAATCCCCTGCAAGCTCCAGCTCCCTCACCAGGTTTCTATTTGAGCAGAGACTAAGTTAAGCAGTTTGGGAAGCTCTTAAAGGACAGGTACACTGCCAGATAATTAAAAAAAAATAAAAATAATGTGGCTGTCTGGCATGACTCAGCAGTCAAATATTTTCATTCAGACATATTTAGCATTAAAATTCAAACAGGCTCAGGTGTCATTAGCTATTTATGAGGGAAAGATTCTCAATTAAGTATTCCTCATTTATTAACAATTCAAGTTACAATGGAGCTTTTATTTCCTTTTAATTGTAAGCAAACAATATTATTAGTACTCAAGGCAGACAAAACAGCAGTATTATCATTATTCATTTACCATTATTACTAAAAAGTACAAGAAAAAGAAAAAAAAAACCCCCAACCTCAATCTCTTCCTCCACCCCTCAAGATATCCTTTCTAATCCTATAAAAGCATCTGTCTTTGATTTCAAGTGGAGTACCTGCTGTGCAGGATGCAATGCCAATCCAATTTGTGCGCAACAAACCCAAATGGGCTGAAATGAACTCTGCATTTTAAAGATGTTTTTGTTTAATCATTACCGTCACTCCTCTTTAATGAATGCATTAATCAAGCAAAACTTCAAGCGAAAACGGAAAGGCTCATCTCAAGAAATGAAAAAACAAACAAAAAAAACCCCCCTATCTTCACAATATCCGCTACTGTCAAACACGGTTACACTTTCCTTTGGCAGAACTTCAAATGCATGTTACTGTAGGTTGTTTGGAGACATTAAGTAGAAGCAGCAGCTCGCTCCAGAAAGAAGTGGAGGAGGAAACGGGTGAGCTGCCTTGTGGTCTCAGCACTGCTACTGAGCTGATTAATGACCCGCTATGCAGGATGTACAGCCCTGAGGTTTCCTGAGCACCCCCTCAAACGTCCTAGAATTCCATTTTATTTTAAGGAAATAACAAGAATGGTCAATACTGCATTGTCACCAACATGTACAAACCATGTTCTTAAAATTTATTCAACCCTTCAAAATTAGTTTATTTCAAAAGCTCGGTATCAGTAAGAACAACTCAATATTTGGAAGATTTCCATCAGACAGTAAAAGGCAATGGGCTGGCCTAAAGAGAAACTTATTCTCAGGAATTAGGGTATGTAAATGCTCATTTCTGACAAAGTAGAGATTGAAAATGAATTTGCATGGGAAAATACCAGCAAAGAAGAACAGAAAATGGGAGAACACCACACCTTTTTCAGCCTGGCATTCCCACCATCTCCGTCACCCAGGCAAAATTAAGGATTTGTTGAAATTTAACCATCATGATACACTGGAACAAGCCAGTTATCATTTCACAAATAAAGTGGAGCTAATTCAATGTAACTTGCTCAGATGACAGATGTATTTTATATAAATGTTTTTTGTTTATAAGAATTTTCCTTGTTGAAATTGTCATACTCTTTCATCAAGGTAATGTTTAAAATCCTTTACTTCTCTGTTGCTTCATTTGTGCATAATATATATTTTCCCAAATGTTTAAGGCGTTTCTACTCACTGTCACCAAGGTACCACACGCAAACCTTGGTAAAAGAGTTGCTGAGCGCAGAACCAAAGTCGCAATGTTCTTTTGAAAAGGTTTATTACAGAGCTAGATCCTTTCCAGGAGGAATTATCCAATAGCACTCCATTAAAGGATCATAAAAATTTTAAAGACATTTTATGATTAGGCCAGCGACCTTTACTAGAATTTCTCCCATGGCTTGCACAAATTTTTATCTCAGTGTGGAAACAAAAAACAGCAGAGGAACAATCCGATTGTTTAAATTAATTCATAGTTTGACAACAAAAAAGGCACTGTTTCCAGTATCAGATGGACTAAGAGGAATATAGTAATATTACATAAAAGGATCATAACTTTTTTTTCTTAAAGGAAAAAAGAAATCAAGATAAATTTTTATGTGCTCTCTCAATCCCTGGAGGGTCTATATCCTTTTTTTGTATTTCTTAACAAAACTAGGCAGCATGAAAGTTGGCTATACCAATGCACAGCAGATAGTAGCATCAGAACAGCAAAATGTCTAACTAGAAGATCAGCTACGACTGTTTCTGGAGTTACCAAGTGGGCAAGGACAGTTTACTCCTCTGCACTATCTTGCAACAAGCAAGCATCAGACAGGGAAGGGCAGGAAACATCTTCCATCCTCTGACATAAAGGTCTGGAATTCACCGATGTTGTTATTCTATATTATGACAACCACAGAACAGGTCTTTTTTTATTCATTTATTTTAAAATCTAACCCATTCAGTATTAATTCAGAAAAGCCACTTGGTCAGAAAAATGGGAGACTCTGCTCCCCCAATGAGCAGTGACTGAATCTGATCACTGTCAGATTCAGAAAAAAGGAAGGAGACAGCTCCTCTCAGTCTCATTACAGACTCCAGATGAACCAAGGTACACATGAATTATGCATGAGGTAATTTGAAAAAGTTGTATAAAAAGTTTAAGTTGTGATTATTTGTCATATTTTTTTTTAAATCCCTGTCAATTCTAGCAATAACATTTATTTAACCAGTTATTCTGGTGTTGTGTTCAAAATAATAGCTAATATTTTCCTTACTGTTTCTTCCAAGTTCTCCATTTGAAAAGCAATTAAAAGATATCCCCAGTTTCTTCTGGGAGAGACCCAATTTCTTGATTTCAGTTGTTGATAGATACGAAGCAACATCACATAGAGGGGAAGAAAAAGAAAAAGACGAGAGAAAGAAGTCATCCCAACCTTCTGTCAGGCACTTCACAGCATAATGAGCTATGATGAAAAACAAGTCAAACGCTGAGAAAACAAGAAAGCTTGGAAATTTGGTCTCACTGACGGGATCGGGAGTAATTAATTATAACCCATGCGACCACTGGATGTCCCCACTGTTCCTCAAATGCAGCACAGACACCATCTACCTGGCAGTTACAAAGCCAGCAGATCTGGCAGAGAGTGGGGAGTGTGCAAGGACACATCGATGGTCCCCACACTAATCGCATCCCCAACGCATGCAGACACACACCTGGAGAGCAGGGGAACAACAGATCACGCACGCTGAGAAACACTCCTGGAATACGGTTTCCACCAAGTTTGCCTGGTGCCTACTTGATGCTCAATAATGCAACACCGAGCGAGGCTGGGTGACAGATCATCAGAGGGAGCCGGGAAAGCAGAATTACTTCTGAGGAGATGTGTAGGAAGCCTGGATTAGGGCGTGGGGTGCAATGGGGCAAATGGAAGAGACCCTTGTGCCATAACAGGTGAGTGGAAAGGTGAGCAGGAGCAGGGATGCCAGTATAAGACCACAAGCAGCCTCCAGTCAAAAGCATTCAAAAGAGCTGAAATAACAAGAGAATGTCTGTAACGCCATGGGGTGCTCTTCATATCAAAGCTTTGAGGGCACTGGTGGGATGAAAGCTGGAGAAGGCGAAGAAAATAAAAACAAACCCCAAAATACACTAGGAAGACTACTTCAACACATTCTTCTTTTGAGGTCAGGTCATATGAGAGGTTTAAGTTCACAATAAGGTGTAGGAAGCCGAGCTGTTAGCATCAACTCATTTTTATTTATTTTGTCATGTGACAAAAAGCCAGAGCCAATTCTGCCAGCAAGGAAGGACCAAGTGCTTTGCTTACTATGAAAAAAAAAAAAGCAAAAAGGAAGGAGATTGTCCTATTTTTTAATTTAAGGAATTTCCTCCTAATAGACTCAAAAGCAAATTTCAAATGCACCACGTGTCTGTTTTGCAGGCATAGAAAGCTCAAGCTCCGATAGCTCATGACTTATTTCACGCTTGTAATGAGACGTTACACCACAAAAAGCACCAGATCCCTCCTCTGTCCCCACCTCCTTTTATTAGCACAGCTCACTGATGTTAGATGTGCAACTACAAAGTGATGGGAAGGGCAGCAGTTGCTCATCCAAAATAATATTTGAGGGGTTTGCACTCTGTGGAGGTGAAATGTGAGTTCATTCTCTCTCCTCCATCATTTCTCCCCTTCCTACCGCTTGTAGAAGCCTGATCAGTGAAGGGGCTGGGTCACAGCTGACTTCACCTTGGACTTCAAAAAGCAACGCAGAAAAAACCTGCAAGAGCACAAGCACTAGCAGAGAGATACTAAAAACAAATATAAACTGAAAAACAAGTACCTAAATCGCACATTTCACTAGAACACGCTAAACTGGCAATTAGTATTATGTTTAGTTATTATCGGTATTCTGATTAGTTACATAAGCTATTGGGCCGAACAGAAACACAGAACTAAGGGTAATTCCTTCAGCCCGGGTGCCTGGAAGTGTTTACCAGAAGGGTTTTCCAGAAGGGTTTTGGGTTTTGTTCTGTATTTCTCTCCCCTCACACAGCATTAGAAGGATGACTGGTCTGACACATAGTGGATATTCTTTTGTTCAGATTTCAGATGTTCACAAAAACAGAGCTGCACTGAAAAGAGAGGGGTTTTTTTAGGGGGAGAGCCCTGGGGGAAGGAAGTACATGAATATATTTGAATAATAAATTAATTTGAGAATTTCATGGTTTGCAATCAAATTAATTAGGTACTCTGAATTACTGGCCAGTGACTCTTCAAGCTTTTTCTACACGGTTTGAAGTGATGTATACACACAAATGTGCTAGAAAACCAGATAGATAGCTTTTGTTCCTTCCCCTGGATCTCATCTATACTTTCAGATCAGCAACTGACCATAATACGTATGCTTTGTATGAAGAATAAAATGGATAAAGTGATTTGCTGAGATTTCAGAATAATAATAAAAAATTGTTACCTGTTAGGCTGACTTTTCGTAGCCAACACTCTTTTGCAGCATGTTGTCTGACAGAGAGAATTCATTGTGTACGTTTCAGCCTTCCAAAAATAAGAGTTACTATCATGACTCTTCATCCAAAGATCTGAGATTGCTTAAAAATGTCAGGGATGCTTTATGACAGCTGTTCAAATTCTGAGCGGTTTCTTTATAGCTTTTGGCTCTAAAGAAGGATAAGTAACATATCTAATCCTGAGACCTGATTACTTTCCCAGGTTTAAAGTGGAGACTGTGCACTCTCATTTTCAGACTTGTTGTTGGAAAGCTAGTTCTCTGGCACCTCCTCCACTCTCAGGACATTACATCTCCACTTGACTCCAAGCTGAAGGCAAGTAAGACTGCTCTGCACTCTCCAGCTCTCAGCTTTTTGCGTCTTAATCAGGTACTGCAATTACAAGTTAGCCATAATCAAGGCTTACGTAAGTCTAGGAAAAAAATAATGAAAAAATATCAAGAAATAGTTAAAATCCCTTAAGCCACACATTTTGGGGCCCAAAAGTTCAAGATCCCACCCATTCTGTTTGCCGCAGACCCCGGAGAGGAAGAGTTTAGCCCATAGTCTCATGGCAGTGATTGTAAGAACGACCCTTCAGAATCAGTCCGATTCCGCCAATTTTAATGTTATTGTGGTTTGAAAATTGTGAGGCCCATGATGGAAAAATTTAAATTAAATCTTTAGCCATTAGAGATACAACTAAGCCAAATTAGTGTTCGCAAAGGATTACCAGACTCATAGGAATTATACTTAGNCCTTCAGAATCAGTCCGATTCCGCCAATTTTAATGTTATTGTGGTTTGAAAATTGTGAGGCCCATGATGGAAAAATTTAAATTAAATCTTTAGCCATTAGAGATACAACTAAGCCAAATTAGTGTTCGCAAAGGATTACCAGACTCATAGGAATTATCCTTAGGTAAACAAAACAAAAACTGTTGAGCCATTGCTCGGGTCCTCCACAGTGCCTCCACAGAAAAGGCTTTGCCCACACAAGCCGGAAGACAATTGAATGAAAGTATTGAAAAGCATCTACAGAAGAAAAATAAAACCAGACTTAGGCCAATTTTGCTCATACCTTTATTCTACGGCATTTGTTCCTTTTCAACTGTTAATTTAGCAGAGAAGAATTTGGCCCAGAGTTGCTACAGTTATTTCTGATGAAGTTTCAGCTAATCTTGTGTGATAGAAAATGCATGCATGAAATTGCTGTGTAGTCCAGCCTGAAACACTCATAATGCCTTTATAGGGCCCTTTAAGCATGATAAACTAGAACAAGACTACACAGTAAATCCCGTCTTGCACTAAGGAGTCTCACAAATTCAGTTTTAATTTTTATAAACAGATTGCTTCTTGGGTTGTTATTATTAGTGTGAGCTGGACAGCTTGAATTAGAGAATAATTTATTCCCTGTGCATTTCTAATTACAGAAAAGAGGTTCACTCACTGACACACTTGTCCGTCTTGTTCTTTCCTGTCTTTCAGGCATGGCTGATTGCAGTTAAATAGACAGACCAGCACAAACTGCGTAAGAAACACAACTCTGTCAAAAAAGGACTGAAGTGTTACCATTAATTATTCTGGACCATGTGCTCATTTACAACAGATCTAACATGAGAAATATTCTCAGAGGTGTCAAACAGCCTCAGTTTCATAGGTGCATGGGGGTAGCACTGACTAAATGTTTGAGTGACTGGTAGGATGTGACCTGCCAGAGACCCTTGAAGCTTGGGGATTTCATGTGCAATTTGTGTTTCAGCATTCAATAGATAATTTAAATTGGGCCACTCTCTCTGAGCATTTCTGAAGGATCTACATGCCTGAGCCTGTGTCAGAACTGCACGAGCATCTCAAAANAAAAAAAAAAAAAAAAAAAAAAAGGCAAAAGCATTTATGAGCATCTGCGGCAAGTGATTATTTGGAACTCACTGCATCTTAAAAAGGCTCGAAGAAAGTGAAAACATTGTTTTCTAAAGAATGTCGAAAGGTAGGCGTAACACTCACTGAGTGCATAGGAAGATAGCTTGAAAATGCTAACTGGGAGAAAGAACAAAAACAAAATCACCATGATTTAGTTAACCCTTGCTATAACAGGGGCTGCTATTTTAAATAACTGAGCAAAGAATAGTCCACTTTAGCCATTATCAGACAAACAGACTTTGCAAAGGCAAGAATCAGTTGACTGGTAATTCACATCGGAACTGAAAAGAAAAGAAGCACCGGATTTACTAAGTAAGTTATACCCTTCAACTATTTCACCAGAACTACACAAGTACACTCTTTCTGGTCACTTTTCATTTTTAAATACAAGAAATATGTACTTTAGGTGTGCCCTCACTGCCACTGTATTTAGTCTTTTTAACATCTATGCAGTCTGACAGACGAGACCATCGTCCACTCTCACGTATTCTCATAAACACGAATTTCCTACCCCAAGCAAGGAGCAGCAATTGAAAGCTCTTCCATAATGAAGCAACACCATTTGCAAATAGGTAATAATCACCTTCCTCCTAGTACAGTTTGCTGCTCTCTCTGTTGTTAAAACGATTTGCCTATTTTCGCAAGACCTGCATAATTTCGGTACTTGGATATCTGCAATGAAGTTTCTTCCTTAAAGTCACAGCCGTTCCCTAGCACTTTTTCACAGAACACCATTAAAGTTTAGTTTAGAAACAGCTTAAGCCTAAAGAGCGTTTCCACTAAATGACAGCACTTTACAAGCAGTGACATAGCTTGTTGAGGGGGTTATCATCTGTCAGCATGATATTAAAATCTCTCAGTTTTTTTCCCTGAATATGTTAAAAAGGAACAATTTCAAGACAATACGAAAACTATAAGCCAAGGTAAAGAAATTCAGAATTGCATGTAACGCTGGATTTGCTTTCAAGCACCATCTTCTTGCAACCTTTAGTTTACTATTCAACATTTGTTTTGAATTTATGATTTTGCTTAGTATCAAAGATTGCCTCTTTCTGTCAGCTAAATAGACAGTATCTTCATATTGTATTCATTGACCATCTGAAAAACAAAGCTGAGGTAACTTGCTGTGTCTCTTGCCTAAGCGCTACTGTCCCCAACCTCATCAGCTCTCTTGCTTCTGAAGTTCGCGTGACATGACAATGAAAGCGTTCAGGATCTGTTTTCAAAAGATGCTTTTTAGCAGGCTACAAAGCAGGTAGGACAAACGTTGACTGCTTTAAGGTTGGCTTTTTTTTTTTGTTGGTTCTGCCCCCCACCCCCCGTGGTTGGGTTTTTTGGTTTGTTTGTTAAGTGTTTCAGATTTCAAAACAGCCCTCTGATCTGAAAGGAAACAATATATTTTTATATATTTAAATAATAAAAGAAGTACCCAGAAAATATGCACACCTACATTCAGTCTCCATCCAGTCAGCACACTCTGCTGGGTATACAAGACTCGGTTTCAAAACCTCTGTTCTAAGCAACGCTGTTCCAGCTGTGATAGAGCAAGCACTTGAACAGGAGTTTCCCATATTCTCAGGGAAGAAGCCTAAGACTTGAAGTGTAAAGTTAATATCTGCAATATTTTCTAGACACGTGCTTTTTCTTAGAAGTGTATTAGACAATTGAATGGGAATGAGCACGTGTTACTACCACTGAGTATTAGTACCAACTAACTGACTTTAAAGAGGCAGCACCAGTACTACTAGACCTCATAAGGTTCAGATGTCAGCCTTCTCTGAATCAAGGAAAGCTACATTTACGGTGACAGAGACCAAAACTAGAATAATTGAAAATACTACACCAACAGAATATTTCTTCTATGATGAGGCCTTTTAGAGACAAAGTAGATAGAAAGGAAAAGGTAATTTTTATTCTTCTCAGAACAGAGACATGATGAGGATACTTGTGAATTTTTGATATTTTCTTTTTTAAAAAGTTCAAATAAAAGCAGACTTTCAAAACATGCTGTGGAAGGTAGATGTATTTGCCCTTGCCAAGGCAACTCTATAGCACATTATAGCAAACAGACACCAAACTGAAGTCTAAAAGCTTTAGTTCTGCTCTGCAGCACTGCTCTAGGGCCGCAAGGAAGGCGTTCTCCTACCTCATCTTTCCAACTCAGAGTTCCCACAGAAGCTGAACAAGACTGATTTTCATATCACATGGATCATGCACCTCTTTCTTCCATCACTGGCAGAAAGGAAGCGATTCTAGAAAATTTACAAAAATCTTTCAAGATGCAATAGTAGCGCCAACTAAAAGAAGGGAGAAGAAATCCAGCACAGACCTAGACAGTTCAGTTTAATGCTGTAAAATTACCTCCAAGGTACTTTAATCAGACACACTCGGGGTTCTTTGCCAAAAAAGACTTCTGAATGTTATTCTCACTTTCATACCTAGGGAATCCGACTGAAGCAGATTAAATAACGTGCACAAGGACACTCAAAGCCTACATAATGTCTGATCTGGGTTCTACCTTCTGACTGCTACTGCTGAGCCTTAACAACTCCCTCTTTCCTCTGCAAAGCTGCAGGCTTCAGCAAACAAAGCATTCCTTATAGCTAATTGGTATTACATGGAAACTCAACTGCTCTTATTTACAAAACTACAGATTTATGTCAAGCAAAGCCAATTATGCTTAATGTTTAAACTATTGCAGGTGCTCAATGACATTGTTGCTAGGCAGTAGAAGTGAAATTGCTCTTTTAATGCATCTTGTTCCAACTGGGAGCATGTGTTTTATCATCAGTGTAAACTTAACAGATGGAGATCTTAATCCTCTCCAGCGAGCTTTCTTCACCCTCCCTCACTCAAAATGGTGTCCCATGCATTTAGACTTAACTGTGGTGCTCAATGAACTATGTGGGACAGAACTTGTATTTTTTGTATGTGCATACATGAACACAGTATAAAACACACATTTAACCCTTAAAAAAAAAAAAAAACCTACCCAAACCATACCAGCAGTAATCAGCAACGCATATGGCTATTCGAGGTTAGTAATGACCTCCGCTTGAGCACAGCACCTACTCAAATAGTTAAACAGAGCTGGTAGACAGCACTAAAACAGCTTCTTTCAAAGCCAAGACTGAATCTTACAGAGTCCTTTATACTAATTTCACTGTGTGCTGGGACGAGATTTAGAAAATTTAGGCAGTGCTCAAACTAGAAACCTGAAGTGGGATGTTTCTGGTCACTCCTAACCTCACTGAGGAGGCAACTTTTTCTACAATAAATTGCAAAACTATAATCCTTTGTGGTGAGCATTAACACATGCATATCTTAGATTTACTTTGTACAAAGCAACACCAACAAGTGACCTCAAACACAGGCAAGCAGATCTGAATGTTTTGTTTTCTCTCATGAAAACTGCCATAGATCAACAAAATGATGAACAAAAGAAAGCTATTCTAACATTTTCCAGCTGCTTAGCGCATTATCTCATATGCGCACCCATCTCCTTATTTTTTCTGTCCCCTCATTTTTTCTAACTTATTAAACCAGATGTGAAAAGCAGCTTCTTTCAAAGTCAAGACTAAACCTATAGAGTCCTTTATACTAATTTAACTCTGTGCTGGTACAAGATTTATAAAATTAAGGCAGTGCTCTGAAAGTACAAAGAATTCCATCAGCTTTGTGTGAAGTCCCAGATGCTGCAGTTCAAGAAGGATCCCCGTCTGTTGGGTATAACTGCTAAATAGCTCTGTCACAACAGTGATCGTGATTGATAGACTTTTGCATATAGCTTCCTCTGCACCAACCAGCTGAAATAAGTCAAAATCCAGCTATCGGAACCCCTTTTCTTTTGCTATCCATCGACAAGGCCAAGTTCTTAACTAAATTGGATAGAAAAAGCCTTCCTCTAGGCCATGTGAAGAAGGCAGAGAGTTTTCAGCAGTCAACTGCTCATCCCAAAGCCCATTCTAACCCATATCTTCCAGAGTACCTCTTTATGAAGGCTGCCCAACTGCTTCCTTCTCCATTGCTGAAAGCCTTTCTTGCATGATTGCATGACAGAGAGGTCCTGTCCAGGGAGTTAACTAATCCTCTTTTTCTTGCAGAATAATCTTCATCAGACAATTAAACTGCAATAACTGCATTCCATTCTCTGCTGTCATCTGTTCTCACATTTTGATTTCTGAGAGTGGGGGGGAAAAAAAAAAAAGAAAGGGGTCTTAGGAAGGTTGAGGTCATTCAGCCTGAGAATGTACCAGAGAAAACACTTTATCTTAAAAGAAGGTTAGGTTTCTTTCACTCCTGTTTTTGATGTAAATGGTTCCAAACTGCTGTTATTTCTGCAGTTTAAAAAAAAAGAAATATATATAATTATCGTTAGGTGTTAAAAGAGTCTCTGACCCAATTATAATCACTGCTCAAATCTTAGATTTTACCCTTTTATGACATAGTTCTTCTCCCTTTGTGTATAAGTCTCAAACGCCTTGACAGCGACCACATACCTCTTGTCAGCAGACTCCAGCCAGCATCTTTGCAGCTTTTCTGTGCCAAGACAAAGGTCAAGCATTCAGGAGTTCATTACTTTTTCTTTATGGAAAGAAACTAGGACTTTCCATGGCTTAAAGCTGGGTTTATTGCAATACAAACACCATTTAGAAAATAATGCCCTACAAGCAAACAACTGTCAGGTGGGATGGACAGATTTACTCAAATAAGTGGAAATTAGTCTGCCTCCCACTCTGTGGTGCCCTTGGAGACTAGGACCTTCGGCCTTTCGCTGCCTCTCACTCTCTCTGCCCCAGCAGCAGCCCAGCTTATGCAGTCAGTTTTGGAGAAAGAGGCTGTCTCTTGCTGGCAGGCCAAGAGCCAGGGCAGGGCAAGCAGGAAGACTTTTTCCCCCCAACACCACCAGTGCAAACAGGGAATCGTGCGCTCAGCTCTGCCATCAAGGCATGATGTCCCACACCAGTCAGAAAGCACATCTTTGACATGGATCACCATTTCAGGTGAACTTGTATGAAGATATACTTGCTTCTTTCATCTTCACCAGTGCATCCTAGGATCACATTCTCTTTTACCATGAAGGAAGATATTAAACAAGTTCCACAAAAAACTCGCTTCCAGATGGGTACCTCCCCTTTCTACAATATCTGTTGCCATCTGGGCTTTAACAGGTCCCTCAGCCACCTTGTAGCTCTTCTGCTGACCCTGATCTCTATCTTCACAAGTTATTTCCCATGGGACATACATCAAATGCTTTACTGAAAACAAGGCAGATCATGTCTACTAAGTTTTGTTTAGAAAATGAATTCTCATTACACACCAACATTAAGGTAATCTGGCAAATCTGCCTTTGATACATCTGTGTTGCAATTTATTCAATTTTCTTTTTATCTCATGACTTTAAATATTCTCTTTTATTTGTTTTTTTTAAAAAAAACCTTAAATACTAGTGAGATCAAACCAATAGCTCCTTCCTGCCTTCCTTCCTGCTTCTTAGATGTGTTTATTACATTTTGCTCTCCCTTCCATAACGTCTAAACCAAAGTTACAGCATTAAATATGGTTAACAGTAGAGGGATCATTTCCTTTAGTGGCTCTTTCATAGTTTCAGCTCACAAACTACCCCCTGTGTCACTTCAGTGCACTATATTCCTTTAATGTAGTTTTCTCCTGTGGTAGAGCATGCCTCATACCGAGGAAGCATTCTGGCTTGACTACCACTTCCAATACAAACACCTTGATATCAAAGTACTCCTTTAGTTTTTGGGTTCAGTATGTTTCCCTTATCACATAAAGGCCTCACTTCTCATTCTTTTTAGTAGTATGACTTTAAAAAGAAGAAAATGTAAAGTGTTAGATTAGCATTGTCTACAATGCCCAAGTCAGCCAATTTGGGGAGTGTGTAACACTGTTTAGATCTTTAAAGTGGAATGCATTTTACTAATAATTTTTCCCCCCATTTCCAACTGCATCTACCCTTTCCCAATCTTCTTTTCCTTATTGCCTTCATCCCCTTCAGCTGGGCTAGTATTATTAATTTTGATGTAAATAATTTCTAGTCTCCAGTTCTCCTACTAGCAATTTTCTGTCTATCATCCTTCAGTAATGACAAGTGTCACAGTGCTTCTGCCAAATAAAAGACTAGATGCCTCAGCATCAATGTTTCATGACAGACTTTATGGACTTATTACTGGTATATAGGTTCTAGTCTATTTTTTGGTAGATCTCAAAGCAACTTGCAAAGAAAGTGTCGAGGTTTAACCCCAGCCAGCAACTGAGCACCAGGCAGCCATTCACTCACTCGCCCCAGCTGGAATGGGGAAAGAATCAGAAGAGTAAANAGCACCAGGCAGCCATTCACTCACTCCCCCCAGTTGGAATGGGGAAAGAATCAGAAGAGTAAAAGTGAGAAAACTCGTGGGTTCAGATAAAGACAGTTTCATAGATAGAGCAAAAGCCACACACACGAGCAAAGCAAAACAAGGAATTCATTCACTACTTCCCATCGGCAGGCAGGTGTTCAGCCATCTCCAGGAAAGCAGGGCTCCTCACACGTAACAGTTAAACACACCGTAACTCCAAACATGCCTCCCCTTTCTTCTTCTTCCTCCAGCTTTATACACTGAACATGACATCATATGGCATGGAATATCCCTTCGGTCAGTTGGGGTCAGCGGTCTCGGCTGCCTCCTCCCAACTTTTTGTGCACTCGCTGGTGGGGTGGTGTGAGGAGCAGAAAAAGCCTTGACTGCTTAGCAACAGCCAAAAACATTAGTGTGCGATCAACAGTATTCCCATCCCAAACTATATGCACTATAGCAGCTGCCAGCAAGAAAGTTAACTCCATCCCAGCCATAAACATGACAGAAGGTTAGTACAGCTGCCTCCATTTTACTGACAGGAAAACTAAGGTAAAGAAGCAACTTGCTGACGGCTGAGTAGCAGATAAGTAGCAGAGCCAAGGATAGCACACAAGTCTCCCACCTTTGCAAGTATCAACCGGCCCATACCAGACTCCAAAATTATTTGTAAATGATACTTTCACAAAGTAATTTGCTAAACAAATATATACATGAGTTTATTAATTTTGAACTGTTACTAAGGACTAATACACGTGGATACCTATCTATTTCCCTGTAGAGATTAAAAGCCTCTCCATCAACCATGCCAAGCAGCGCACTCATTGTCCTCGACATGCATTATGACAGTGCAGCAACCGACAAGGCCAATTCCTATGATGACTCCTATTTTGTAAACTTATAAATAACATTATTATTACTAAGATAATTCATAAATACAGTGGTAGTTCCACTTAAGTACGCTAGGTAATTTATCATTAAGAAAGCTGGCTGGTAACACAATCAAAATTTAGTCAAACCAGGGTGAAATTTTATCATGTTTTCTCCATAGGAGACAAAATAGGAGAACGTTCCAGGACACCATCATAACGCTTGATGGCTTTTTCATGCTTCAAAAGTTTTTCTTCAGGAAGACTTCCTCTGAATTCATTGGTGTATTCCTGATTCAGATTGTTGTATCTGGGAGGAAGGATAGGGAAGGAAAATGCTAAAATAATCATCCTTTCTGGGATTAGCTTCACTCATTTTTTATTAGGTAATATTTTTGCAAGTTATACTGTCTTCCGAGTCCTCGACTTCTAAGCGGCCAAAAAACCGGGAGAGTGATACGTGCTTTCCTAGAACCTTTCAAAACTTCAGGATGAGAACTACCAAACAGGTTGCAGGTGTTAATAATAGCTGTACTGTGTCATTTTAACAAATTTAAAAAAGAAATATGCTTTTTTCCTCAGAGGAATCTTAGTATATTTTTTCTAATTCAGTTTTAAAGCCCGATTTCCCCCACCCCTAAATCAGCGTATACCTGAATAGTCCTCACCCTTATTTCTCCCCTCTGGGAGAATTATTATTCAGCACAAAATGAAACAACTACGTTTGACCTCAAAAAATGTATTCCACGTAGGTTTTTGTTGTCTTATTGAAAAATGGGGTACCTTGATTTTGAAGTGATTTTTTTTTTTTTCTGGAAGACTGGAGGTCAACAAATTTCCTCATAAAAAGATGTTAAATTTTGCCACAAATTATTTGTTGAGTTCAACCCAATTTTATGGCCACTTTTTGACAACTAAAACCTTTTAGTTTTCAGCAGTAAATGTCAGAAATGAAAATTCCATTTTGCAGAAGAATAAAATCTCATTTTATGAAAGGAAGACAAAGTAGATGCAGGAGAAATATTTCTAATCATGACTCAGGTCACATTTAAAAGAAGAGAATCAAGAACTAGCCACCAGAATAAATGGACACTTGTGTCTCAGGTTACATAAAAATAATTGACAAGACGCTATGGTAATCTTTGGTGCTGCAAAGTTAGTGCTATATGTAATAGAAAAAGCAGTATTTTTCTCAAGAGTTCTAGGAGCGTACTGCCCTTGGAAATTTTCTATTATTGTCATTATCAAATCACCACTTCATCAAGGTTTCTGAAGGTTTTCCACAGAACTGCAGCCCAATGCCTAGGAGAGAATGTCACTCGCATGTGACCCTTCCCACTTGTGGTGACACAGGTTGCTTCCCTCCTTGTTCTTGACTACAAGCATGACTTACAACACTGACAACAGAAACTTAACTGTGATTAAATGTTCCAGAATGCAGGAGGCAGACCAACTTTCCAGATGTAAAAGGGGATTGCAATTGTGAGTTCCTTGCATTTTACAGGCAATATACAATATACAGGCTTTAAACCTAGGCTCTATAGGTGGCATAAAATTGCTTCCTATGTGGGGGCTAATAGAGCAATTCCATTGTCTCCAGCAGAAAGTTGCTTTTACCTCATCGCCCCGTAGAATATCAGAAAATATTTCAGGATTATTCTGTTGAAATGACTGCATACAGCATTAACCAGTAGCGGTCTGCTGTTTTCTTGCAGCCCCTTCGTCTACTGTCCTACACTAAAGGTGTAAGCCCATTGAGCAACGTTTTCTATATATCGGTACAAAGCCAAATGCATTGAAGGTCAGTTCCATGACCGAGATATCTTGGTGCTGCAGTCTAAACTCCATGCCAACATATTTACATCCTTCTCGAAAGACTAGGACAGTCATCTTTCTTCAAGGCATTTTCATATTAATAAGACCCCGTAAATATTCAAGGCTAATTACATCAGTCTTTTTTTTTTTTAACCTTACCACATAATTTTTACTGGGAAATCTCTCTGCTCAAGGCAGATGAAAAATACTAAAGTCTGAATGCTGAACGGTAACATACGATCTATCACTGCCAATTCTTTCTACACAATAGTTTACAGGTTTTGCAAAAATTTCTACCCATATCTACAAATGAAAAATCAAGGTTTCATTTTCTCACACGTACCTGTGTGCAATGGTCCAGAACCCCAGGGTGTTCACCATCATTAAGGAAGCCAAGAAGAAGAAGAATCTCTCCAATTTACCTTCATGCAGCAAGTGTGGAAACCAGTTGCCTGGAAAAGCAGACATTTGAAGCAGAATTAGTTTAACTTGCAGGATGAGATGTGGCTCATATGAAAGACAAAAGGATAACTTT